>JAECWI010000047.1:4960000-6160000 GCA_018150345.1 Drosophila equinoxialis
AAGAAGGAGCTTCAGGATGATGAGTGCGGGTGGAACGTATATATCCACAGCCAGTGTGGAAGTGCCACAGGCTTTGCAGGATGGCGAGAAATTTGTTAAATGGGATGATGTGAGTAACTAATAAAAATTTGTGAAACGAAACATTTTGCCTAATTATCAGAAATTAGATTTTATTGTTCATATGCAAAATGGTAATGTTAAATTGATTATTTCTTAATCCATATTCACATAAATCCAATCCACAAAATATGACACATTAGTGTAAACCGACGGCAGTTTAGTTGTCGCGCAAGGTGTATATCCCCAAGAAACGATGCCAACCAACTGACGAGTGCCATCGGTTTTCGTGCTGGTCAAAGGACCACCACTATCTCCATTGCAGGCACCATCAGCGGTTCCAGCGTTGTGGCTGCAAATGTTACACTCATGCAGGTTAGAGGTGGATGGCAATTCTGCCTTGCAGGATTCGAAATTCAAGACATTAACATCCAAAGTCTGCAATGTTTTTGGAATAGCACCAGAATTGTCTCGACCCCAGCCAAAGAGAACACCATTATCGATGGCCTGCAGTTGCAATGTTGGCAAAGCAATGGCAGCTACTGGTGAGCTACCATCACGAGCAACAGCCGTCAGATCTAGGGGCTCGTCCAGGTGGATCAAGGCAATATCGTAGGGTCCAACACCACCGCCATAATTTTCATGGACTTTTGATCTCGAGAGAGAGGCTCTTACTCTCTGAGTTGTGGTCTTGTCTGTGTAGTCATGGGCACCGGCCACAACATAAAAGACATTGTAAACCATACAGTGTCCGGCAGTTAAAATATGGGTCGCATCAATAATAGAGCCGCCACAGAAATGCGAACCCGATTCGGTCTGCAGTGAGACAATGAAGGGAGCAGCTCCTGGCTCAGCCTCTTGGCCATTAATAATGCGACCCTCCGGGAATCCTGGCATGGCAATTATATTGGCACTAACTGTGGCCACAGCCAGCGCAAAAAGAATCGCAAATTGTTTCATGTTGACTTTTCAATTTAGTTATGATGTTGCTACTACCAAAATCAATGGTTTTTATAGGCCACCAATTCCAATCATAAAACGAAATCGTTATCGTTATCGGTAGTCAAGATTTACAGCCCTGACCCAGCGTTATTAATATTATTAGCAAAATCAAATTTGTCCTTTCAACAAACTGGCCATAAAGATGCACTCGTCGTCATTAGCTGATAATTTCATCAATCAAACAATGAAGTGCAGTAGTCCCTCAAAATCAGTCTATGACCTGGATATTCGTATCTGATATAGACTATATACATATTTGATTCTATATCTCGAGTTTGCACACTTGTAATTCACACAAAACAGTAGCTAATATATTAATAGCCATTATCTTTATGAGCTAGCACACGATCGAACAACTAAATGTTTAAAAGGCGCCTATTCTTTTACCTAGGGGCGTCTCTCAGTAGATCTTAAAGGAGACATAGATATTTGTCAATTACATATAGTTTGGTAGTTAAAAGGTCAAGAAAGTTTAATAGTTCCTTTTGATTACAAAGCTATAATTGCAAGTAAGTCATCTTATTCAACACATGTTTGTTTTCCTTTATTTTTTTTGACTTTCAATTGATAAGCTATCAAATAATACTAACTTGTGTGAAAGTTTTACGATCGATTCGTCGAAATATGAAAAAAACTGATTGCCTACAATAACAGCTGCACCAAGTAAAACATTTGAAAGAATTTTAAAAGTGCTCCAACAATTAATTTTGTATTCATTTTTCACAAATTAGGATAAACTATTATTTCGAATCAGCTTTTGTTAGCAAGTCTTTATCATTATAATAATAATAACATATGATAGTAATTTAAGAGCGTATTGATACATATTGAAAGAACGCTTAGAAATTTTTTTCAAATTTTATCTTTCGATAAACATTTACAAAAAGCACCCCAACTATTTATATAGTATACATTTCATTTTTCAAATGATTCATCAATTGATCGCTCTTTAACAATTTTGTACACTTTCAAAACATTAACACAGGTCTCAAATTTAGATTCATTTTAATCCTTTTTTCAAAGTTCGACAACGATTTCTACCAAAGTTATTATTAATTAGCCGCAAGTTACTCTTAACTCTCAATGTTTTTATTTATGGATTAGTTTAGCTTGCCCCTTTTTTAAGGATTTTCGTGGGGTTCTCCTAAACGGGATAATCAAAAAGCTATTAACATTTGTCACTTCTTGATGTTATTTTATTGAACCCTTTTCAAAAAATTCAAAATTGTTAACAAACTTAAGAAACAATGCCTTGCTGCTAAAACGAAATTGAAGAAACTGGAATTCGTTCAATATATACCCCTTGAACTTTGGAGCATTGTTCCACTGTATCCACTTAAATAAAAATCTAAATATAACTCATTTCATGTCGTAGGTTTACCCTCTACTTTTTATTGTGTATTATAAGCCTATCTAGAACCACTGTGGCATTAAAGTTTGCTGCCTCGCCTAGAGACATTCGAATTTTGAGTTTATTTCTTCAACTTGGCCCACAGTCTTAGCAACATTTATTAGCAACATAGTTTAAGCAACATCCATTCAAGCAATGCAAGTTGGAAAAGCTTACCCAAAACCCCAACCCCAATAACACTTGACCAATTGTCGGAAACTTTACTATCAATCGTGATAAGACCACTTAGTATGTACTTTGGCTGTGATTGGGTAAACATAGAGGCTCTCGAAACTCAAGAAGGCACACGCCCTCAAAAAGCTAAAGTCGAACTGCGTTTCTTTTTATAGGAATTAAGACTATCACGGATCATAAATTCAAAGACTAGCATCAGCTCGTTCTAATCCTATTGGGAATAGCCTCGAATGGGTATTAATCAATAGCCGTATATTAAACGGTTGGATCACATGACTTTTAGCTTCTATTAGAATGACAAGGCAATATTGTGTTTAAATGTTTCTGGAAATGCTTTGATTTATTGCATTAAAGATACATCCGGTTTTTAGTACAGGATGTAGAAAGCACTCTGGATCTTAGAGATCCAGTCGACATAGGCAGACACCCTGGTATACACAGATGGGTAGTTAGCCAAACCGCAGGGAATGTATCCCCAGGAAACGACACCGATCAGCTCAGAAGCAGCGTTCTCGAACTCAACAACCAATGGGCCACCAGAGTCACCGTTGCAGGCAGAGATGCTTTGCTCCAATGAGGCAGAGCAAATATTGGTTTCAGCCAGAGGAGCGGTATCGGGAAGAGCATTCTTGCATTCATTAAAGTTGACAATTTCGGTGGTCACAGTCTGCAGAGTCTTGGCGGCAGTCAAGACATATGATTTAGGTTGACCCCAGCCGTACAGATGGGTCTCGCCATTGTGGGTTTCCTCACGGGTGGGCAGAGTAGCGGGACTAACCCATTCGTTGAAAATGAATGGCTCGCTAACATGGAGCAGAGCAATATCGTAGGGTCCAACACCGCCAGTGTATTGCTCATGGACACGGCCAAAATCAATCAGACGCTGCTGGGTGAGCTCATCAACCTCGGCGCGAGTGTGCAGACCAGCAATGGCGCTCATGCCAACCGGATTGGAAATGCAGTGAGCAGCAGTAACGATCCAATCCTTGTTGATGATGGTTCCACCACAGATGTGCGAGTGCTTATCGAAATTGGTGGCCAGCGAGACAATGTAGGGAGCACTGTGGGGTTCAGCTTCCGTGCCGTTGATCACGAATCCAGTGGCGAAACTGGGAATGACCTTAGCCAAGTTCTCAGTCAGCTTGCCACCATGGGCACTGACAGCCAAAACGGCTAGAATTGCCACTACAGAAAGTACCTTCATTCTGATCGATTGAATAGTATGTTATGATCTCTTAAACTATCCTACTGGGGACTTATATAGTCGTCTGGCAGGTCGTTAGCACGTCAAACTAAATCCATAGATTAGAAGATAGATTTATGAATTAGATTAGAAGTCCCGCCGAAGGTGATTAGAAATCTATCATCATTGTCGTCGTCGTTTTGCGATAAGGGTCGAGGTTCGTTTGGGTTTAGGTTGGCGTGCCCTTGAAAAGGTGTGAAAAACCCTTTTGAATTTCACACACACACACGCACGCACACTTTCACCCACACGTGGTAGGCGCGCTTCAGGGGCCATAATTATAGCTAAGCGTAATGTGTGTACTCAGGTGTCGCCATTGTCGGGGTCAGTCGGCCGTGCAAGGACGTCCCGTGCCCGGGACGCAAAGGATGCTAAAAATACGTGTGCGTACATGGGCCACTGGACAGAGAGATCCGCAGATGCTTAGCCAATTAAAAGTTAATTTCATTGAGCGAGTTTACCATGCCGACCATGGCCACCTGGCCACGTTAATCACATGTTTGGGTAAACAAAAACTTAAAACAAAAACAAAAAACACAAAGGAGTGAGATGTGGGCGGGGAACGATTTCACAGCGGGAAAAGCCCAAAAAAACAAAAACATGTGGTCTAAATTCCATTTCAAAAATCAAGCAACTAAGCAATGCCTAATTCGTGAGTATGTTTGAATAGTAATTCTTCTCTCCGAGAATCAAGACATAAATTTTAAATGCATCATAAAACGACCATTCATTTCCAATACCATTTGAAGTATAAACGAGCCAATCATAAGTTTAATGAATGAATTATGATACCTAGAATGTTCCATAGGCTTATGTATTTTCAATTATCATCATCATACAAAAATTATTAAGCTTTCCAATCAAATTAATTGTGAGAAATTATTTATAGATAACGATTGCAAAACAAACGAAAATATGTTGTCATTTTATAAATTTATATTTTGCATTCTCCTAATAAAAACAGAAAAGTTTATTACCGATTGTTAAAGGTACATTATGTATTTCCAATGATTTTGATTTCAAAAGGTTGCATATTTTCGTATCGCTTTTTTAAAGAAATTTGATTTTAATATCGTATTGCTTATCTCCATGGTAATCCGAATTCAAGAATAAATCCCAATCATTTCTTCAGCCTGTGTTATCGATTTCCAATAAAAGGGTTGCCATGTTTAACAAATAATAATTGTTTCTTGCGAAAATATTCTTAAAAATTATGCAGCTGAAATTCTTTCTTAATACAGTAAAGAAAGAAAGAAATACATAATACAAAATATTTCTTCCAATATTATCCCCGCTTTTTGTTAGTGGCAAAATTCATGTTAAATAATGTATATTCTGAATACAGATTCTACACAGATAGAAATTCTTAATTGAAATATTGATTGTCTGTTCCGAGAAAATTGGTTTTCCAACTAATTAGTTGGAATTTCATGAGATTGGAAAATAGGAAGCTGTTTAATATTCAAAAGAGTAAAATATAATCAAAGTTGAACTATAAAGTTCCATAACAAAAGGCAGTCGTTGAGAGGCAGATTATCAATCAATCGTTTCTATTGCTTTCATAAGGTATACATAATTTTGAGTGTCTGTCTACGGAATCGCAGATTGTTCCGAATTTCTATTTATATAAAATGGTCTAACAATTTGCTGTTCATATAATGCTTACAAAAAGATAACGATTGAAAATGAGGCAAGGACTTAATTTAGAAACATTTAACATGGCGTTCCTTTTTTTTTTTTGGGGGATTCAATTTTTACTACACATTGAACCCGTTAATCGGTAACGAGTTAAAGTCTGCGCATTTGGGGGAAATTCTCTCTGCATGCGCTTATCAGTAAAAAGCTTTTAGTCCACTATAAAAAGCAAAGCGACTGAACGGCAACAATTCAGATATTTTATAGTTGTCGTCCAATTCTGTGGTATTACGTATCCGTCATGTTGTCATTGCGTCTTTGTGTAGTTTTATTACCGCTTTTGGCACTTGCTGCCGCCATTAATGTGTCACAGCAGCAGCTGCCTCTCGATATACCAGTGGAAAATCTGCTGCAAAAGTTCAAGGACAATCACTTGAATATGAATACAGTTCCCCATTTGATCGAAAAAGTCCTAGAAAAGGTCAAGGCAGATCAGGGTCAGGAGGTGGCTAGTCTCTCGAGTGTGGATATTCAACCGTACATCATTGGCGGTTACCAAGTTCAGGGTGTAGACAATGCCCCACATTTGGTATCTTTGAGTATGAGCTCTGTGGCCTATGCTCATTCCTGTTCTGGATCAATAATTTTCAAGAGCTGGATTCTTACTGCCGCCCATTGTGTCCAGGAGTTGACACAATTAAATGGTGGTATCATTGGTACTCCCATCTATGCCGGCATCACCAATCGTTCCAATGTGACCGGAGCCCAGATACGCGAAGTGGACTTTGCCTCCATTCATCGCTCGTTTACTGGCGTTGCCGGAAGCGCTGATATAGCCCTGCTGCATGTATCTCAACCATTTGTACTGTCGGCACGAGTACAACCGATTACCTTGCCGGACAACAACGAAGACTACAGCAATAAAACTACAGCTGCCTATGGCTGGGGTCTAACCGATGTCGATGGCGATGAGTATTCCAAGGAGCTGCAATATGCCTTTGCTCCGCTATTAAGCAGTCCCTGATTGTGTTAGGGAAATGCCCTCAGATGCTCCACTCACTACAGACCAAGTGTGCGCCCAGATTAAGCTCTGCTATGGTGATGGCGGTACTCCTCTCGTCTACTGGCCTATCGATGGACCCGCTGAGTTGGTTGGTCTGGGCTCATGGAGTTATATGCCCTGTGGTTATGGCAATCGCCCAGCAGTATTCACTTCAGTTTCCTCTTATGTTAGTTGGATATTGCAAGTGATTTCAGCCTACTATCAATTGAACAAGTAGATTTTTTGCGTAATCAAAATGATTGTAATGCATTAAAGTAACAAAAAAAAAAAAAAAAGAAAATAACAAAAACAACCCGTTCGAGTGTATCAGTTGGAAGTTATCTTATCACATTCGTCTACTATGAATCTAAAAGCGTATTTTACTCGTGGGTCAGCCAATAATACGTCGATAAGCGGACGTATAATAGCCCAAATTGTTCTATTATTTATGATGCCCGATCGTACAGATAGTGTGTATGGAACTATAATACGCTGAGTAACAGCAAAACCTTCACATTGGCACGGACACCTTTAGCACCACCACCAGCACCACGTACAACCACCATGTGTCACAGGTGTGTCACCACCATCATGAGGATAGCATCAATCTTCATTCGTAGGACGACAACAACATCTTTGACAGACGTTGACTTATTTAATTTTCGGACCTTATTTAAAGAGCTCTTGACTGGAAAATTGAAAGTTTTGCAACTCTTCTTCATTCGTCAGGTACAAGTTTCTGTACAAAATGTGTTACATATTTTATAAGATAATTTGCATGTAGTTTTGCCAAGCATCACCAGCAGCTGTTTAAGCTCATTTCAGTAATCCCCAATGGCATTTGCATATGAGAAATGTGAGGCGAAGAGTGTGCAAAAGTAAGGGAGGAGTAGTAACTCGTATTATCGTTGCCAGTAAGCATGATTGACAATAGAAATGGTGTGTGACAATCATCACATAGCACTGTGTGTGTGTGTATCCATGACACAGCTGCTTGGAATTTATTCCTGTTTCCTCTCTACTATCATTTCTTTTTCCTTTTTTATATCTACCGGCCCTGCCCTGCTCTCTGCTTGCCCACATCTGTAACATCAATTGAATTATGCATGTAATCGCTCTTATCCTAAACTCATACTCACACACCACAGACTCACACACACACAAACACACACCGAGTTGTTTTAATATTTGAAAAGCATGTCAAGTGCCAGTCAGTCACATTCAGAGTCAAAGTCGTAGTCCCAAGTTGAGCTGAACACTTTTCTGCATTTTTATTTTCCCTTATACATATATTGAAATCAAATTAACGCCGATTTTGCTCTCCATGGTTGGTTGTTTGGGGTTGCCAGCTCAATTAGTTTACAGTTTAATTAGACAAACTGGGAGAATCAACAAGACAGGGTAAAAGAAGAAGAAGACATCAAGTGGGGAATTGGGTCTCCAATTAGCGCTGGGCTCTACCCTTTTTTTGTTGTGTTTTGTTGCCTCCAATGAAATCCTCCAAAAATCCCCAGAAAATATGTGCCTAATTGAATCCCATCCAAAGACATGGTAAGGGCATCAGCGAAACAAAATGGGCTGGGGATGGGCAATAGGGAAACCCCAAAAATACAAGCAACAAATGTTTTTAAGTATTTATTTCATATTTCAATTTCAATTATTAAAGTGGTTAGAAATTCTACTCAGCATTGTGGCCACTTACTTCTGTGTAGCACCTGTGAGTTCATTAAACTTTAGGCGAAATAAAAGGATAATGAACTGGGGTATTGGTGTTTCGTTTGGTTTGCCCTCTCGTTACGACCATTTCAGTGCTCATCAATTTTTGGGGCCCGTAAAATAAATAACAATAATCCCTAATTCTAATGGTGGCTGGGGTTCATTCCAAAGGGTCAATGAAAAGAAAAAGAAGGCAATGAAAAAGGTATGAAAGATATCTTCATGTTGCTAGCGTGACCAAGTCAAGCATTTCTCTACACATACAGACACACATTCATCACTTGGTTGACTGCGTCCTCCTTCTTCATCGACTCCAGCTCCTTGCGGTGGTCTTGCTGCGCAAATACGCGAGATAAACATTCATTTCCCTCGCACCATTTAACGCCATATTTGACTCGCCTCCAAGAAAATTGCAAGACAGGCAGACAGACAGACGTCATCTTATTTTTTGGCCGGAATCTTTTTTGCCTTACTGTTGCATATTCTACACGAAAAATGAAAACATTTTTTGTACATTTTTCCGCTAGCGATATTCTGTCATATTTCAAAGACTATGTGGCAAACGCATCTGTTTGCCATTCTGTCAGCTGCGGCTCAAATGGAGAAACAATTTCATATTCTTGTTTCGCTTTTGGAATGGTTTTTTTTTTTTTTTTTTGCTTTGCTTTTCTTTTTATGAATGAATGCTAAAATATTTATAGCCATCGGCAGAAAGAATCTCCCCATTGCCCTATCTCTCCTCCATTTTAATTTGACTTAAATAATGAGCAGCTGGGCAAGGAAAAAAATTAAACGACGGACTGCATTTGAGGGCTGTCCATTTTACCCAATTCTGTGGCCAATTCAGCTGAGAGATTTTGCCATCATAAATTCATTAACAAGTAACACAACGAAGTTCAATGAACTAAAATCTGATTATACTCGTATAATAAATTGAACCCGAACCGGGAAGACCAACTGCCGCATCTTTATTATAATTTATACACACAACATTCCATTTCAATTTGTCATGTTGAGATTATGTTTGATGTTTTTATGTATATCCTTTTTCCAGGACTCGGGCAGTGGAACACCGGTTACAATGCGTGTGGATGCCAAAGGATTCTTTCTCTGCTGGGTGGATCAGAATAATGAGCTGGATATATTGGATATAGCCACTATACGGGATGTACGTACTGGACAATATGCCAAGAAGCCAAAGGTGCGTATACGTGATGCATTGCTTTATTTTGTTTTCGTTTTTTTTTTTCTTTGTTCCTGTCCGTCATTCAACTTTCATATTCGTTATTATTTCTAAAATAAAGAAATATTTGTCTGGATTTCACACGCAAAAATATATACACATGGTTTATGGCTTGTGGTGGTGTGGGTTGGTGCGGCTATGGGTCTGACTTTTTTCTTTGTTTTGAGTGGGCAAATATAGAATCCAATTTTAACATGACAGCGACTATTTCAATACACTAACCACACGCAAAATGTAATGAATAATATAAATGAATAAATTTAAATGGGGCAAAAAAATTAAACAGCTCCTAACCACTAAACTCTCTAACTTTTACAATAAATATTAACTTGGCACACTTTGGTTAATTAATCATTAACCATTAGTCGTTAACTGGAGCGAACTCCGCCTTGCATTTGCTAAAAATTTTCATTTGTTCACTATGTGACCGATAAAAATGCCATAAATATATATCGATTGATCATCATCATCATCTCTTTAAAACAATTATTAATATCGCTTAATCAACGCTACTTAAAATCTAAATGATTTTCACAAGTCCATTAACCTTAAAGCGTATATAAAAGATTGCTACCCCAACAATTGGTTGTGGTTGCAAGTCGTTAATGACGAATGCTATTAGAATAAAGCAATTATTTCTTAATCAACTGAATATCGCATTGTAAATCGAAAAGCGATAATCGATATAGTATATACAGCTTTCGGTCTGTCTTACAATTGCAAATGTTTTGCCGATGCGTGTTTCCTGTGATGTTTCTTCTTTCCTTTTTGTTTGTTTATAAACAAATTTCCTTTCTTTTGGATTGTTTTTTTTCGCTTCTGGTTTTTTCAAACAACAATTATTTTGACTTTGCAAACGTGAAACGGTGGCACACATGCGGATGTTGGGCATTCTTCTGCTAGATTCAATGGGCAAGGCGTTGCTTTTGGTGTTGCTTCTTTCAAGCTAATAAAAATTGCTTAGACTGGCGCCGGCGACTGGCAGTAATTGAAAGCCAATTACTAGTTGGCAAAAGCAAATATTATATGGGGTAATACAGGTCTGTTATGTGCAGTCTGTGTATGGTCTGGACTGAGTTTGTTTCCAATTCACGCATAATCCTCAATTCAGTTTACTTTGCAAGAAATTGGTACAGGGGCTAAATCTTGTTGCTTTTCAATTTTTTTTTTTTTTTTTTGTTTCCTTTTCTTTTTATTTTTGTTCAGCCAAGTCACGTAGATTGTCAATTGTAGGCTAAGGTCCTTCCCGACTCTCAGCTAATGTTCACTGGGTTTTTTTCGATTCGTTTTTTCTCTGCAACAGTTTTTTCCGTTAAGCTTCCTTCTTCTTCGTTTTACACAATTTTCTTTTCATGGTCGACCCAATATATTTCATTTATCATTGCAATGACACGCCACAAGGATTGTGTGTGTGTGTGTGAGTGCGAGTGTGTATTTGTATAAGAATGAAAAGAAGAACCACATCCTGCCAGCAAATAGGAAATGCCAACAAAAAAAGAACCTTTAACAGAAGGCAGAGCGGGAGGGAAAAAAAGAGAAAATCAACCTTACTTGGTGGCACCCTCATGTTCCTGTTCCTATTTCTGTTTCAGGGACTCCTCACCACTTCGTCCCTTTAATTTGAATCCCAAAGCCGATAGCATTATGAAATTAAAGTTCCTAAATGCTTGCGTTTATAGTTAGTAAGTTGGAAAAGCTATTATTATGGCAATTATTAGAGGTTGTAACTACTCAAGGTTATCCTACCTGGCCGATCATCCTGGGAGTGCCCTGCCCGCGGCTTCACCTATAAATCATAAGCGAGGGTAGCAACAATTATTTTGAGGAAAAGTACTATGACCAACTAATGCATATGTACTACATCTTTCAAAAATGTTTCAATTAAAAAATATTTAATTAAATTGTTTAAGCATTTAATTGAAGAAGAGTTGCCCGACTGGTTCAAAAAAAGGTCCTCCTCGTTAGAGAAAATTGAACGTGAAAATCATAAATTTATATGATATAGCAAGCAAATTTGATACCAAATTAATATAGAAATTAATAGAAATCGTTTAGAGAGTCAGGAAATTGGACTTATAGTTAAAAAAAATTAACATAACCCAAGAACTTTCTAAAGCCTCCTCGCTGGTATGCGGTTTATTTGGCCTTGAGGGCGACGTTTCGTATAAAGCCCACACCCACCACCAAAGTGCCTGGTGCCCTGATAATAGTTTTCCCTCAAGGCCATAGCCAAATGAGTTTTGTTTTCGTTTGTATTTCGCCTATCCACCACCGTCCCCCTACTTTTCCGCCAAAGAAAAATGAAAATGAACTGAAATTGTTGCATTAATTATATGCAGAGAGCAGCATATTGTGTGTGTGCCTCCCCCACTTTACTCTACAGCACTTTTCTACTTCAAATATGTACATAAGGGTGATTAACTGTAAAAAGTGGGACTTTAATATAGTATTTCTACAGAATAGAGGAACAGCGGACCACGGGAATTTAGGAGACGACCAGTTTTTCATTTACAAAAACCGATTTCTTTATTATTTCTTCTTGCCCAAAGAGATGGAATCAACAAGCTGGTCGCACATGCGTCCCTTAAGTCTCTCCAAATGAATATTTACCTTGGAATCGCCAAAACGTTTACGTTTTCGCAAAATCTTTTGCAAATTCTGCATAGCCTCCATACAATCAATGTGCTCGGCAATTTTGGGATTACAACAGAAACTATTGTCACACTCAATGGGATCACATTTATGCTGTGGGGCAGAACACTCCTCACTGCGATGACTCTTCACATACTCACGACGACACATTTCATTGTAGTAGATCCGCAATTGGCGATTCTTTTCCTGCCTTTTCATCTCACGAATTAGAGGGGAATCGGGCTCGCGACAGCGTCTCTTCATAAATTTGCAAATTTCGCATGGACAATCTGGAACTGTTTCGGGTTTAGCAGGAGCGTGTTTCTTTTTCTTGGGAGTCCCTTTCTTTTTGGGTTTCTGAGGCTTGGTCGCTTCGGGTGTAGTCTCGGCCTCATTTTCGGCCTCTGGAGTTTTTCCAAATTTTTCTTTAATTTTCCTTAGTTTTTGCTTATCATCGTCTATGCCATCCGAGCTATCAATGTGATCAAGATTATCACCTCCATGCTTATCATCACTTTGATCCAGATTAGTTTCTTGGTTAATAGGATAATGCCTGTCATGGTCGTCTGCAGATGTTATCGAACCGATTGGCTTCAAGGTATCGACATGATCTAAGTCTTTGTTTTTGTCTTTGTCTTTTTTTTTCTTATCCTTCTCCTTCTCCTTCTCCTTGTCTTTACCTTCAAATTCATCGTCGAACTTATTGAATTTATCTTTATTTTTTCGCAAAGTTTTTTCATCATCTTCCTTTTCATCTTTGATTTTGCGATCTTTGTTTCTACGGTCTTTAGAATCGCTATCTTTAGAATCATCATCTTTAGTTTTGCCGCGTTTATTTCCAGATTCATCTTTGTCTTTGCTATCTCCGATTCCGCCTTCATTTTCTTGGCCATCTTTCTTACCATCTTTCTTGGTCTTTTTATCGTCAGCACCATCTTCCGTGCGATGCTTATCTTTGCCATCGCCTTTACCGCCAGGTCCTTCTTTGCCATCTTTTTTGCCCTTACTGGTATCGTCGTCTTTGGCTTTGTCTCTATCTCCATCTTTGCCTGCGTCGCCGTCTTTGCCTCGATTCTTATCCTTGCCATCTTTTTTACCATCAGCTCCGCCGTCCACTTCATCACCTAAATTTTTTTCTCCTTTTCTTGAGGGATGGCGATTATCGTCTTTATCACCACCAACACCGCCAGCGCCACCACTACCAGCACCACCACTACCAGCCACCACCACCAACACCACCACTGCCACCACCAAACTTACCATCTCGTTTATCACCGGTGCCTTCTGGTTCATACTCGCCGCATCCTTGTGGTTTTGGATCATCCTCTTTCTTGCAACAAGCTTCGTATGTAGCACACCAATCCTTGCTCTGATTGGGATCGCGTTCAAAGCAAGTCACCAAACGGGAGTACAGCTCTTCATAGTTTTTGGGCTCCGGTTCGCTCTCAAGAGATTCCTTTTCCTGCTGCATTAATTTAAATGCCTCATCGAAGGCTCGTGGATTCTGTTTGTACATCTGCCATTCATACTCAGTGCATTTATTGGACGCAATCGCGCAGGTATCTTGACAGTAGTGATGCTTCTTTCGAATGGTGCGCTGTTTGGAATGTTTCTTCGATGACCGCTCCATATCTAGAGCGCGACGAAGACTGACCGGTTCCTCTACGGCTGTATCACAGAATGGACACTCTGTGTCCTGTGGCGGACAATTCAGCCAGTTGATCGCATCGAGGGGATTCAATTTTCGTTTCACTGTTGGCATCTTATCAAGCTGGCTCTGCAGACACTGGCGATTAAGCACATACGATCCATTCGGTTCAATCACCCTATTCTGTTGGTTCGCAAATTTCACTTCTTTCGCCACTGGCTTCACTTTTTCACTGGCCACCTCCAGACTCTTGGCCAGAATCTGATTGAAATGCACCGCATCCGGTGCATGAGTCTGTGTACCAGCACCATAACAGCTTAGGGACTCCTTATTGGGACTTCTATTCCAAACTGACATCAGATCATCTTGTTTCATATCAAACAATCGGGCACAACCATTCGTTACCAGGGCATCGGACATCCATTCAACTGTCTTATTGGGATCACATCGAGATACTGGAGGCCGGATTGATGGATAGATCTCTGCCGCATAGTTATTGCTGGTTTTGCAGTTCTGCATCCGTATCAGATCGTATTGAGTCATGTCTATTAAGGGTTTTGGCTCTGTGGTAGCATTCTGTGAATAAAATGAACTCTCCTGCGAATGACCGGCCTTTGAACGGCGAGGACCCGCATTCTTGTTGCGCATCTTTAGGAAATTTTCGAAACTGTTCTGGTTTACGCCGGCTTAAAGTTCAAACGAGTTTTTTATTAAAATTTTTTAAAAGAAAACGAATGTAACTAAAATTTTGAACGGAAATTTTTTTTTTTTTGTATTTTTTCCTTGAAGTACTTTTCACGACATTTTATCTATTGCAAATGTAAGTTAGAACTAGGAAAAATCAAATCTTATTAACATTAAAACACAAGCCCACTTTGATTTAAAAAAACAAGTCAATTTTTTTTGAGGAAAGTAAATTGTTAAAAAAATTTTATTTGTAATTTTGGATTTTTGTTTTTTTTTTTTTTTGTTTTTTGTTTTTTAAGTAAAAACTTGTAATGTTAAATAAAACGTCAGAACAAAGCAGAGAAGAAACCAATTAAAATAAAGTCACGGGTTCCACTGGTTTCTTATAATCGTGTTCCATGCAATCACAAATTCGCAGAACGATGCGATTACGTAAATCATTCAAATGGCTATGCAATGGATTTCCTGTCCATTTTTGAATACGCTTGAGAACAGCCTGCAACTTTTGCATGGCTTTCAGGGACTCACAGTATTTAGATAGCTGGCTATTATGATAAACGAAATTGTCACATAGAATGGGATCACATTTGCGTTGTGGTGCACCTAAAGTAGCGACTTGACGACGTTTCATGTACTGACGATGGCACACTCTGTGCATATATTCACGTATTTGACGCTCCTTATCACGTCTCTTCATCTCACGGATGAGTGGTGTATCCGGTTCTCGGCAACGACGCTTCATGAATTTACAGATGACGCAGGGGCAAACCTTTTGGACCACCGCCTCGGGTTCAACTTTTGGAACTAATGGCGCTGGTTTCTTTTTCGGTTTTTTCAATCGGCGTTTTAAGCGCCTTTTCGGCTTTTGTAAAGATAGCAGTGAAGCCGTGTTTAGTTCTAAACTATCTATATCCCTTTGAGATTTTGATGGTGTTCCAATTATGGAGTCTCAAAACGTCTTAATGTAGGTCTCACGGAACTAGCTAAATTCGTTTCATCTTCGGTTTTTTGCACTTCAGGTGCTTTCGGACTCTCTTCAGCCTTTACATCTTGTGTTTTTGGCGGCTCGTTCTTGAGTTTCTCTAAATCTTTTTTTCTTTTTTTTCGATTTGACGATTTTGATTCAACTTTTTCAGCCGGATTTGGTTCTGAAGGAATCTCCTCATCAAAAGCATCAGTAGGCATATTCTCAAAGCCAGGCGATGATTGATTTTCAGTTATCGGTTCATCAGGCTCCTTAGGAAGGACTCGACGAACAAATTCAGTCATGCTGTCACGCTTGTTCTTATGCTCTCCTTGAGGTGATTCCTTGTCTCTTTCAGCTACGTTGATTTGTTTATCTGCTTTGGCCTCAGCTTGATGACCTTTTTTCGCACTAATCTCCTCAGACTTTGTAGGTTTCTTTATATGATCCTCTGGTTTTCCGGGTTTATCAACTTTTGCTTCTTTTTCTTTTGGTTTCCCTGACGTCTTATCATCCGTCTTTTTCCCTTCTAGTTTCTTTTGTGGCTCAAGATTTACACTTTCTTCACTCATATAATGTTTTATTTTTTCAGTCTTTTTCCCATGCTTTTTATCCGTTTTTTCTGTGGTTTCGATTGTTTTTTCTTCATTTTTTTTGCCCTGGCTTTTCGCCAGTTTTTTGTCCAGTTTTGTCTGGGGGTCTGTCACTCGGCTTTTCAACATTCCGATTATCCGCATTATCGTCAATTTTTTGACCAGGCTTTTGCACCATTTTATCGGTCTTGGAACTTTGTCTATCTACTTTTCGATCAGAAGATTTATCGTTAAGCTTATTGACTGGTCTATTTACCGGTTCCCTAGGCTGATCTCCAACCGAATTTTTGTTTTCGGAACTTCTGGATCGTTTGCTGCCTGGTCGTTTGTTTGAAGTCAATTTTTGACCAGATTTCACTGGCTCTGCGTTAATGCCGTCATCATCTGACGATGGATGAGGCTTACAACATTTTTCATAAAGACTTACAATCTCATTGCCTTCGGGATTCTCATTAAAACAACATATTAAACGTGAATACAGTTCTTCGTAGTCTTTTGGCTCTTCTTGCTCCTCCTCCTCCTGCAATTGTTGCTGCTGCATCTGCTTGAAAGCTTCGTCATGAGGACGAGGATTGTCTTTATATTGACTCCATTCATATTCAGTGCATTTATTTCCAGAAATATGACACTTTTCACTTTGATCGCAATAACGATACTTTTTTCTTAAGCTACGTTTGCGTTTTTTCATCGGAACTTTGGAGGTAAATTGAAATTTTGTACATGCCAGCTTGTAGCAGTCCATCGAATTGAGAGTTGCAAGGGGGTCCAGTTTTCCGCGAACAGTGGGCATTCTAAGTATTTCAGCTTTCAATGCCTGGCGATTGAGTATATAATGTTTGGGGTTATCTCCACATTTAAGTAGTCCTTTTGGTACAAAGACGTCATTGGGATTCTTCTTCCTGCTTTGAATTTTTTTCCCACTCGCTTGTTTGAGACTCTTTATTAAAATCTTATTAAAGAGATCAGCCTCCGGATTGTTACTATAAGAACTAACGCCATAAAATGACAAAGTGTGTTTGTCAGGACTCTGATTCCAGACCTCTAGAACATTATCTCGACGCATGTTGAACAGACGTGGACAGCCTTCTAGATTCTCGGGATCTGACAACCATTTGGTTATAAGTGATGGATCACACACAGATAAAGGTGGTCTAATGGTTGGATAAGTTTCCCGCTCATAGTAATTACTAGTCTTGCAGTTATTCCTACGTAAAATGCGATACATATTGATGGTGGAACTTTGGCGACTTGCATTGGTACTGATTTGGCCTGATTTGGACATGTCAATTACACTGTACACTAATTTAATTTTCGTATCAACGAATACTACAAATTTTGAACGAAAATGTATAATGAGATCTAAACACAAATGAAATTATGGCAATAACATTGAATAGATATTCGTTGAAAACTCAGTTTTGAGAAAATCAATAAACCAGAAGGGTACAAAATTATCACACCGCGAAAGTCGCATCGCGTTTGCCTAAGCTCACGAAATAAAATTTTTGTGTGTTTCCAGTGAGAGAGTAAGGCCAAAAAAAGGATTAGCAGGACGAAGCGTGAGAAGCAATTAAGATAATCACTCCAGTCATTTCCGCTTTACGCTCCTCTCGTGCACTGGAGTGGGTGTTGAGAAGTGAAGGTTTAGAGGTGCACAGCAGACCTGGGACTTGGAACAGAGACCAGAATTGCCTTTCGCCTGGCATTTTCATTATTCACAACGACAAATTTGCCGGAATTAGTTTTTAGTTAAAAGCAAATCATGACGGGGCTAAGATAAGCGTGGCTAAAGCGCGTTTCCTACAGGTGGAGCTCTGCCAGCATGTTTTTATGGGCCCCGTTAAATGTTCATAAAAGTAACGATGCTTTAATGGGGTAAGCCCTTTCAATTAAGTATTTAGTTCCAAACTCAACTCAGTGAATGCCAGTGAAAATAAGTAAGAGTAAAATTTTTGGTGGGCAAGAAAGTCGCAGGTGTAATTTTGTCTTTTCTGTTTCACAACAATCACAACTGAAACATTAAAGCAACGAATTAAATTTAAAAATTTTGAAGCGAATTCTTTTAAACTTAAAGTAAAATATCGTTCATTCCAGCAGATATTGATGAAATCCCAAAAAGATTTAAACTAAACGCCCAAGTAAAAATAATTGTTATTATTCAGTATTATCGCTACAGAAAATTTATTATAATCAAATCTTTGCCTTATTTCACATGGTTCCAAAGGAAAGATCAGCAATTTGAGGAGTTTAAATAAACTTTAGACATCACACCAAAGTATATTCGCATCGATTCTTATGTAAACTAATTATATAAGATAGTATAGTTAAATTTTACGGCTTATAGAACTGGCAATTGCATTTAACATTTAACATTTATTGAGATAAGGCCCCTTTCCTTGTCATTCTGCCAGTTTGTCAAATGTCTCTTCGTTTTGTTTTTCAGCAGGAAAGCAAATACAAATATATCCCTATAAACACACACACACACACACACACACACAAACCCACACACTGAAAGACAGAGAGAGAAATATCCACACCAGCACCCACATATGTAGACTCTAAATGTCATGGCATAGCTCTGGCCACAAAGTTAATGCCAAATTCATGCTCTGACTTCCGCTTGAAGTCATTCCATTTCATTGCAATGGCATTTTCCACATACCGCTTCCTCCTTCACCTCGAACTCCTAATCCTTGCAGTTCACAACGATGTGTCATGCATTTCGGAACCCAAGGACGGACTGGTGCCGCGGGGGAATCATTGATAATCCAAAGCTATAGTAGTAGATGTTGGTTAAGCTTTCTCATTCCCTTTTGTTGTTGTTCATTTCGCGAGTTGATTTGCATTTAACCCAGTGGCTTGTGTCTAGTCTAGGAAATGGTATTTGCCTTGCCTCGTAAATCCATTTGGCCCGTTTAATTGAAATATGGCACCCGGTTGACTTCAAAGCCACGTTGCCGCCACACGGTTGTTGTTTCAGTTGTAAGAATTATGATTTCGCATTACGAGTAAAAACCAACAAAGACAATAAAACTCCATTTGGCACGTGCTTTCTCTCCAATGAATGCCAAAGAGTTTTCGAATAATTAATAATCCTTACTGAGAATTTGTTATTTACTCTTTGCAGGACGCTAAGCTACGTCAGATTGTGACACTGGGGCCACAGGATACGCTCGAAGAGAAAACTGTCACCATTTGCCATGGCTCCGATTTTGTCAATATGACATTTGTGAACTTTTGCTGCACCAGAAGGGACATTGCCCAGGTAAGATGACACAGAAGGGGAAACGATTTTGTGTTTGGCAACCATCCAACACATTTGAGAGCACTAAGGAACGTCAACTGTCTCATTATTGGCCACTTGGCAGACTCTTTTGACATCTTGACGATGACCAAAACGCAAAAAGAAGAAACAAAAAAAAAAACTGCTGGGCGTGTGACAATTAAAATATCGAGTGGGCAAAAAAAAAAAAAAAGAAAACAAGAATGTGGGTCACACACCCCAGAAATTCATTTAGGGAATTGGTTGTTGTTGGCCTGAGCTAAGCCCGAGCGTTGGCGCGAAAAATGGCTAATGATAGAGCTGTCGCTTTCTCCCTCCCTTTCTCTTACTCTCTTTTTTTCCCATTAATGCGACACACCTGTCCGTAGTCCGTTCGTATAGGTGACTATTTTTAAACCCAAAACCTTATTATGGACTTTAGCAACATCATTTATTGATTTAACGCAAAGATATTAGAGATATGAGACAAGGCAACCCCAAACATATTCAGAGCTAACCCCAAACCGACCTTGTCCTGTCCCATCCCATTCCCAGTCTCATTCGATTTTCTGATGGTCAAAATCAATGTTCTATTTTATCAATGACCAAACACATGTGCGTGCATTGTTGTTGTTATTATTTTTGGCACGCGTCGCTAAAAATTTCCTTTTTGGCCCTATAAACACAAAACATTTTCGAATGCCAACAAAAATTTCATAAACTTTTAATGGAATTTCGACACAAAATAAATAAACATTCAATATTTTTGCATTACATAAATTCGTACAAAGGCATAGTTTGTGGCGAGACAGAGGTCAAAAATTTTCACTCATAGTATATAATCAGAATTTTCCATATACAAATACAAATACAAATATGTGTACACATATATTTTTGGCATACATGAATCACACTTATTGTGTGTGGATATTTTTTTTTTTTTTTTTTTTCTGTTTTGTTTTTCTGGTGGGTGTTACAACAACCTTATTTGCTGTTAATTAAGGGGTTTTTATGCTTTCTATTAAATTAATCAAATATCACGCATACGTTATTCATTACATCATCTTTGGTTCTGCTTCAATTTGGGTTTTTTTTTTTTTGGTCGACGAGCTATTAGCTACTTGGCTTATACAACTCACTCGAAGCAGTCACGATTTACCAAAGGGAATGCAATTTAAAGTTAGTTGACAATGTTCATGAAATTGTAATAATATTTAATATGTTTTTACCAGATATCAGCAATATTTTATGTTAGCAGTTACTTTTGTAATTTTACATTGAATAACTAACTCAGCTGTGTTTATAAAGTACTTTACTTGTGTTTACTTAGTACTTTACTTTTTAATTATTTTTAACATTTCATTAGCGGAATTGTATAACAAGCAGTTCATTTATTTGCTAATTTAGAATTTTTATTTTCAAAGATTCGGCACATTTTGCAACACATTAAAAGTCATTCGTTTATAAACATTTAAATGATCAGGCTTAGTAGATTATTTGATATGATCAGAAGTATTAGAACAAATAAATTTAAGCAACAAAGTTTTGTCTTGCTATTGCGAGTAGTTGAATAGGTAAGGCAATATTAAGACTTATTTTATACCATTTATCATGGATGGATAATGGAGGAGTCTGACCCAAAAATTTAAATGTTTCGATCAGTTTTTGACACTATTCACCTTTTTATACCCCAAACTAGTCAGTCATTAAAGTAGTCATACAAGTTGCATAAATCCTCATACTTCCGAAATGCCTATTTCAAAAGTAACTGAAATTACTAAGCTGAAAATCTTAACACTCCCCGATTTTTGCTATTGTAATAGAATTAAAGAGAATTTACAAACAAAATGTAGTATAGGAAAAATTAACATCTCCATGAAACGAAATTTGGGATGAGATTCGAGAAAAAATGAAAAAAGGTATTTTTTGCAAAATCAACTATCAGAAAGATAGAATCAAACATTTCTTTATGATGGATCGACCCTGAAAAAGGTTTCTGACGATTTAAAAATATATTAGGGAATAATCTAAAATTTATTTTATACACAAAGGGGTCTTACATTTTAAAAAGGCTACAGATTGGCAATTGTGTAATTACACAAGAAAATACATAGTATTCCAGTTAATACAGGGATACCGAATATTTGGGGACTTTTAACAATTATGTTTAAATACTTTAAAACATCTAAAAGGCTATTTAGTTTGATTGATTATACTGACTTTTATGTATTTTATTTCCGTTTTGCAGCTCTGGTCGGATGGCCTTATCAAATTGGCTTATAGTCTAGCGCAATTGAACGGTTCGGCCATAATGTTCCTGCAGAAGGCTCACACAAAGCTCTGTCTGCAGGTGGACAAGAGTGGACGGATACCAGTGAAAAAGTAATTGCCAATTGTCCCATGCAAAGGCCATCTCACTCCGGGGCTAGCAACCACCTATCCAGTCGACTGTTCGTTGGATAGTATTTAGGTTAGGGCTAGTGGAGTGAGTTGTGCCCCTTTCCTCAATTCCTAATTCCACGGTCAGCTTCTATGTATTGTGCGTTGAAGCATTTGACAAATATTTGTTAAGTGTTGCCATTGACGTTGACTTGAAAATTGAAATTTACGCCAATTTCTATTTCGCAATTTTCCCCCATTTTTTTCTCCCTCTCCATTGTTCTCTCTCTGCCACGGTCTTGCCCTTAACCATTCTGTTCTGGCCATCCTTTGAACAACAATACGACGTGGCCGAAACGTGGCTCATGCATCATTGGCTACATGGACTTCATCATGAACATCAACCACCGCATTTTGTCTGCTTGCCTCTTGTCCGTGACCACTTTAGCATCATTAAACTTTTTGCGCAGAATAAAGAGGATCGCAAACGTGTCGAGAAAGCGCTGGACGTGACCGGTTTGCCATCCGGCAAAGTCGATAGTATATCGGTGTCAAAATTTCAATTCGAAGACTTTTATAATTTATATAAATGTCTGACGCAACGTTCAGAGGTTGAGCGACTCTTTGACAGCATGTAAGTAATCAAATATGACTTTAAGCTACCCAAACTCGCATTTTATTTAAAATATACTTCGTTCAGTGTTGGCAACTCCAAGCGCAAATGTATGTCGATTGCACAATTGGTGGAATTTCTTAATAAAACCCAACGTGATCCACGCTTAAATGAAATCCTCTATCCCTATGCGAATCCTGCCCGCGCCCAAGAACTCATTCAACAATATGAGCCCAACAAGTTTAATGCACAAAAGGGCCAGCTAAGTTTGGATGGCTTTTTAAGGTAAGTAAGACTGAGTGACTGTGTGACAATGCGAGATGTACCCCAAGAGTTCACAAATTTCACAAGAATTAATGGCAGTAATAACTTTATACTCATTCGATCCTCTGTTGCAAAGCGTCAACATTTTAGGTTTTACGAAATCTAGTTATAATGGTCATACAAAATATAAAAAGTGGCAATATTCTATGTCATTATTCACAGGGCATCCGCTTTAGTCCTTTATGATAAAGTTAAATTACCCGTATTTCATTTCTTTTTTGTATTTTAATTTACCTCTGCTTATCTTTGCATATTTTGGTTTCTCGCTTAAATATATTGAGTGTAAAGTCAATCAAATTCGCTTAACATTCTGGTTCATTCATGAACATAAGGTAATACTTATAAGCCTGTTCGTTTCTCTTCCATGGCTAACTAAAGGAAATGTTTTTAGATAGAATCACCTGGTAATTTTTTTTAACTTTGAATTAATAAAATCAAACAGCTGTTGTCGTAACCTTCAATGGTTGATCTAGTTTAATCAAAGATTCCTTAGCCAAATTTTGCATATAACCCTCGTGCATATATGTGACTTGTTGCCTCACTTAGAAGGCGAATAGTCTAAAGGCAAGCGAAAGCATTTGAGATTTTTCTCACAGTCACGTCTTTACACCCCCTAAAGCACTTCTGAAGGTGACAGCTTATCATGTTCTGTGCAAGCGGCTGCTAGAGTCACTTAAAAAAGGTACTCAAAAAAAAGAAAAACCCAAAAAAAAAGCAGCATATGCATATGCATTTGCCATCGAAACGCACAGTTTAGTGTGTGTGCCACAGGCATGCATTCAAATGCATGAAGGCTACTAACGCAGCCTTCAGCTCACAAACACTTGAATCCTAATGCGTTGTTCGTTTGAGATAGAACCACTGGAATATTATAGCTTTCCTTTTTATTCGTCTAGGTATCTCATGGGCGATGATAATCCCATTATGGCCCCCAATAAACTCGATCTCTGCGACGATATGGATCAACCGTTGTCGCACTATTTCATTAACTCTTCACATAACACATACCTAACTGGCCATCAACTGACTGGTAAATCATCGGTGGAAATATATAGACAATGCCTCTTGGCGGGTTGCAGGTAAGAGTGTTCGACATTCATTCATTTCTTTTCGTAGTCGAATGACGCAATTGATGTGGTCAGCTGCCTTCCTTTCGATGATGTTCTGGCTCTGGCCCTGACCTTCATATCCTTGATGGTAGTTGGTGTGGCCTTCGTCACTTAACACTCAGACACTCACACATACACACACAAAGATACATACATACACACAATGTTGCAATATACAGTGAGTGTGTTTGTACGGATGTGTCAGGTGTTTGAATTTTTGCCACTGCGTTTAGTTTTTAGGGCAACGGAAATTGCATGGTCGCCAATTTTATTGCCATCAACATCCCGAGTGTCAGGTAAAGGTACTACAGCATGCCGATGATGGGAATGCATCGGAAAATTTATTGACGATGATGTTGATACTCAAAGACCTTCTGTATGCTTATTTGTCCACTGATAGACATGTCTACATACTGATGACATGTTACGGCATTTATTTTTATCACCATAAAATGAAACTTCCTTCAGTTTACGACCATCTTTTCCTCCGCTTTACTCTCCCCCGTCACAGATGCGTGGAACTGGACTTTTGGAATGGACGTACCGAAGAGCCCGTCATTGTGCATGGCTATACATTTGTGCCCGAAATCTTTGCAAAGGACGTGTTGGAAGCCATCGCAGAGAGTGCATTTAAAACATCCGAATACCCTGTGATATTGAGTTTTGAGAATCACTGCAATCCAAGGCAACAGGTAAGCCAAAAAGAACCATCAGAGCATAATACATGTAAAAGATGTGAGAAAGTGGTAAAAGGTATGGAAATGAAAAAATCGTAATGCGAATGAAATCAAATTGAAAGCATTGAAAAGGAGTGCCAAATTGAAGTAAAATAGCGAAAGCAATATAAACACCTATTCAAGAAAAGAGGAGACAACAAAAAAAGAGAGAGTGTAGAACATAGTGTAGTAAAGAAAGAAATTTAAATGCACTTCAACACAATTTAAATACAAAATGAAGAGCAAACTTTGTTAAATCTCACTGTTTGCAAAACCCTTTACTTTTAACATCGATTCAACAAAAAGTCCTTAACAAAATAAAATGGAATGCTGTTGTCTTTGTATAGCTAAAGACAGAAATTTTGTCATTTTTCTATGCGAAATGTAGACTGAAAATATAACTTTTAAACATCTAAAGTGCCAAAATGATCAGATTTGAAACGTATATTCTAAAGCTACGATTAAATAAGCGAAATCAAAAACATTCCAAGGGCTTCACGAGACTTTTATCTTATGTAAATGTTTTAGACTAGTTTATTATTGTCCAATTTATTTGCTCTACTATAAACAAAACTTAATTTTTTTAACAAAGAAAATTTGTTAAATTTTCGGATTAAATTTTGAGAGCAGTGTGAAAAAGAAAATCTATTTCAATTCGACAATTTTGTAAAGTATTTTACAAATTTTAAACCAAAATCTTGTTAATCTACTTGAAGAATTTTCTATTAATTCAATTTTACTAAAAAGGAGCGGTTGAGTTCTGAAGCTAACAAAAATAGGTCAAGTTATTATGTTGAATGGCAAAAACCTAATGAATTCTGAAGTCAAGAAATCTAAAAAGCAAAGGTATTCCAGGAATTCCTAGTCAACACTAAAAGTAACTATCTGCTTGTCAAAAAGTTACCAGTCCTAAACCAACAACTACATATCCTGAAAGGGATAGGAAGAGATACTACTACATACAACCCCTTGGCCAAACAATCCATCATTCAGGGAAAGGCAAACACACACACAGCAGAAAACAATGGGGAACAAAAAAACTTCTGCTCATGTGTTGGGACCTGGGCCGATGCCCAAACATTAGTTAACAACCAGAGGTGGGTAACGGGGCGTGGCGTTTGAGGGCCGTATATAAAGGGAAGGTGGGGAGAGATATCCAAAACACAACACAAAAACACAATGTCTGAGTTCGCAAATCTCAGAAGCCACTCGAAAGGTAATTGCACGATGCTTCAGCTTCACAAGAGATAATAACAAAGGCAAACTTTTTACGGTTGCGGGCCATGAAGAGGCTCGGCCCGACCATAAGCCTGAGAGCCAGAGCCGAGTCGAGCCGTAGAGTTCAAGACAAGAAAAGTTTAACCATTAAAAGTAGTAATATAAAACTAAATTTACCATTGGGAGCAACAAGGTAGTAACAAAAAAACAAAAACAAAGAGGTGGACGACCAGACGAGACACGTGCCACAACAAAATTTCATCTTAACATGTATGAATGAAAGTTATAAGAAGGCAGGAAACTTTTGCTTATGGAATCCATTAAGATCGAGTTAGCAGCCAGTTAACCATCAAGTCATCACTTATTGACTCACTCACTCACTCGTACGCTAGTTGCCTGACTTACGAACATTCTTTCAATACAATCTTATTAATTATTTCTCTGTTTTTTTTTTTTTTGTTGTTTCTCGATTGCTGTTAGGCGAAAATTGCCAACTATTGCCGCGAAATATTTGGTGATATGTTACTGGACAAACCAATGGATTCTCATCCATTGGAGGCCAATGTGGATTTACCGCCACCTTCGATGCTGCGGCGTAAGATCATTATTAAGAACAAGAAGAAGCATCATCATCACCACCATCATCATCATCATAAGAAGCCAGCACAGGCAGCAACGGCTGGTCAGGGAACACCAGCTGCCAGCAATAAACTGACGACGGCCAATTCAGGTGAGTATTTCAAATACTGCCACATAGCCATCTATCCCCTACGCCCCCAAACTACGTCCTCTCCATTCACTCAATCTATCCCAGTTCACCGTGGCGTATGCGTAATGTTTAGTGAGTTATTTTCCTGTTTGTTGCTGTTGTTGTTTTGGATTGGCACATATGTTACGCCATCGAAACACATGGCCACAGGAGCCCTTCTTCTCCCACACTTTTTTCTTACTTTTTGCCCAACTCAATGGAAAAATGCAAATGAGCTCCGCACACGCAGCTGCTGTTGGAGCGGACTTGCTCTATATATATTTTTCCTTTTTTTTTTGTGTTCGAAAGTTTATCAACTTTTTTATATTCTTTGTAATGATAAGGCCAAAAAAAAAAAAAATATTTCGTCATCAAAAGAAATATATATCTATATTTGACTTTTGTCCAGGACCTAGCTAATTCTGCATCACTTGTAAATTGATGTTGGAATTTTAGTTTCAATTAGTTTTTTTTTTAACAAAAAACAAAATTCGTCTGCGTGTTTGCCAATTTCCTAACTTTAAATTAAACTTTTCACATTTAATCTTGCGAATTCGAATGCAATCACCAAAAAATTCACATTATTCAACGATTCACAACAAAATGGAAACATGCGAGAAGTTACGGCAAAGTTTTAACCGCAAAAGAGAATAGCATAAGCTATATATACAGGATAACACCCTCAGGATCAGGTCAACTATTAATGGAAAAGTTTTTGTTGCCCCCAAAATGTTTAGTTATTAGTTCAAGACTCCAAATGCTTTTACATAAATCAGCAATTTCCAATTTTGATGGTGATTGGAAAAGCCTTCACTCAATATCTTTAAGTTTTATTAGTTTTAGTAATTTAATTTTTAACATTTTAATCTGAAGAAAATAGAAATTCCTCTATGTACACATTTTTAAAGTTTTATAGTCAAAATGAAAAATAAAAAAAAACCTCGTTGATTTTTCTCTTGTTGAAAAATGAACAGTGCCGGATTAAACCTGCGCAAGGCTTGTACCAATAAAAAATAAAATATAAATTTTCGCGTTAGGAGCACTTTTCAATGTAATGATGCTTTATGAGAATCGATCAAAAAGTCATGTTTATAGTTTCGCACAGTTAATGGTTTTTTAGTATATGGCTAAAAACTTGGTGTTCTTTTTGACTTGCCTAAAACATATTCCATATCAATTTATGTTCAATTTCCTTTATTTTTTGCTTCCGATTGTTATAATAGATTATTAGATCATTAGAGTTTAGATCTGGGGACCTTTTTGCTATATTACATATTGACTAATTGATTCTTAAATTTTAATATTCTTACACCAAAGAGATTTCCAATTCAAATTAAATGTTTATCAATTTCCCTTTTTTGCTCAGAGTGTATTTCGGTAAATGAATAAACAAGGAATAATTATTTCAGCTTCCTGAATTAACAGGGCTCCTTAAAGCGTGGGACCCGTATCATTTGTTAATCCGGCACTGAAGATGCACCATATATTTACCCTGTTTTAAGTACTATTACTTACCCCGTGCTTTAGGGGGACAGCTCATATAAAAATGGTTTTCATATGAAAATAACACGTAGGCATAAAAATATTTGAATAATTTTTTTAATGTATCATAATTTCTATCATAAATTTTCAATTGGTAGTGAAAATATTATTTTTATTATTTAAATCTTCTTTATAAACGAGTTTTAATCGACTACAAGAAAGTGACTAGATTCCTTATATGTATTTATATTGCTTCTCTTCTTAAAGTTTTAACTTCAACTTACTTTTGACGAATGTTTCATCAAGGGCATCTTTGTTTTGTGTTACTTTTTCTCAACTCATTCCCTACATGCCACATATAAAAAAGAACGAGAGAGTAAAGTTTTATTAGAATTTTTGCATATAAATTTATTTAGTTGCCTGCTTTGCTGCTGACTGACGCCTGGCCACTTGGTACACTTGGTACTTGGTAGAATGTTGTGTGTCCTGTAGGAACCATTTGCATGCACAACTGCACAATTTACCCACGGGCCTGACATTTGTCGCCATTTTGCCAGTGCAATACCAGGATCTTCGCCCACTCACACTTGTGTCCCGACCCAGCCCAAACAGTTGACATTTAGCTCATGAATTGCAAAAAGCCAATTTATAAATGCAAATGACTTTTGCCCCTGGGCTGCGACTCCTACTCCTTGAATAAGGATCCCAGTTGAGCAATTGCATACGAATGTGTCCCCAGAAGCAGGAGACAATATAATATGATTAATTTTATATATATATGTATATAAAACATATAAAATTTATTACATTCCATTAAGGCAAAATATTTATTTTATTTTTCCGCAAATGTAACTTAA
Organism: Drosophila equinoxialis; assembly: GCA_018150345.1. Taxonomy (NCBI): domain Eukaryota; kingdom Metazoa; phylum Arthropoda; class Insecta; order Diptera; family Drosophilidae; genus Drosophila; species Drosophila equinoxialis. The sequence goes on from JAECWI010000047.1 coordinate 4,988,758, forward strand.
TTTGGCGAATAAAAATAAATAATACGAATATAAATTCATTCCCTGCATTTCAGTGGATGCAGCAGCGAAAGCGGCAGCGCAACAAGTGGCAGCAGCATCCCATGAAGATGGCCCAGTTGGAGCAGGCGGTGTACGCACAAGCACTGCCAATGGTGACATTGTGAGTGGTTCTGGAACGGGTCATGCCCCACCATTGCAAGTGAGTGTATTGAATGGGATTGGGGAGAGATGGGATGGGGAAGTTCGAGACCAGGCAAAAAGGGTAACACACGAGGGCACGAGGGTGTGTCCATGTCGTGCCTGTAATTGCATTTAATGACACAAATAACCACACAACCCACACACACATGACGCGGTGCCTGACTCTGTTGATTTGTAGCTCTGTTTTTGTTCTTGATGATGATTGTCATCGCGTTTCTGTTTCTCTGTTGTTTACGTTGTCTGTTTGCATACGCAATAATCATGATGGCCAGAACGGAAAGCCAGTAAACCAAGAGAGAGAGGGAGAGAGAGAGAAGGAAAGAACCAAAGGGAATGCCTGATGTTGAATGATTCGTACAGTCAAAGATAGTCAGTTCATGAACTGCAGTCGATGATAATTGAAAGGATTACCCTTTAAGTGTGAGCGTAAAAATATGACATCAAAAGGATTTGATAAACAAATCCATTTGTTCCTTCATTTCTTCTTAACCGTGTTCTTCATTTATATCAATTAAATTTGTTAAAGCCATTCAGTTATTTGTATACTTTTTCAACCTTTAACTTAACCTAATGACTAATAAGAGGATTTGGTTTAAAATGACCCATATTAACATAAATTGTATGCCACCTTTTTCATAAAATTTCACGCATTCCATGGGAATTTTAACCACAGTGTTTGTTAGAAAATATGCAAAGTAGAGAAAAGGCTACAAAAGTGTTTAAATAATTTATTATTATCCAATACTTCAGATTTAAAGCTATTGATTTGGCTTCTATACAACATTCTTGATAACCAAGTGGATATTTAATGACCTGGCAAATAATTCAACTCTTTTTAAAAATCAATGACATGCTTGTTAATTAATTAAGCAAGATTTTTAAACTTTTTTTGTTTATTAAGAAGTATATCTCAACTTCTTGGATAAAGTTGTAGGACATCTTGATATATTTATTGCCTTGTATCGCAGAGAAGAAGTTTAGATGACCCGACCCAACAAACTACATAGAGTCTTGATTAGCGTGAGAAGATAAAGCCCCCAATTAGAAAGCTACTAAACTAAAACTTGGCTTTGATTTATAGTCTTATTAAGATCGATTTTGACAACTTGTCAGATCGGATCACTATAACATAAAACTGACAACGAAAAAAATCCTTCTTTATTAAGAAATATGTCAGCCGTAATAGAACATTCTTTTTAAAGTAGCATTGGTGAAAAATATTCTCATAACTTAGAAAATACTTTTAAAATAATTTAAATTTAATAGTGTTGGGATACACTGTGGGACTTATTTTAATATATATTTTAACATTCGGCTATTGTTTGTCTAAGCAAAAACATTGTTGTTCTTTTTGAATGGTTATTCCTCCTCCTTTGTTTATCACGATTTAATTTAAAACTATTAAAATCTCTTGTGAGCTCTGTCACTGCATACTTCAACATCTTCATAAACTTGATACCACAATCGATAAGAGTTAAACAGAGTTTATTATAAACAAAAAAATACTTATGATTCCCGCATATCCTTGCATCAATAACAGTATCATATTGGCAATTGAGATGCCTTCATTTTGTTTTCAGTACATCGTAAAAAAAAAGAAGACATTAAAATGATTGCCAACAGTTCAAATTGCCAATAAAAAAATGTTTATGCGTCAACAACATTCTCTAACAATTAAATAATTTCTATTTCTAACCAAATTAAGTGTAGAAAGAAAAAAAAAACAAATTTGTATTCTATTAGAAAACCAAAATAATTTTATTTGACATATATACTTATTTGGTTTAATTGAAAGATAATTACTTTTTTTCTCTATCTCGATAACCAATAAATATTTCACTTGCTATTATTTACAAAATTTTATTATATTTTCACTCGTTTTAATTACAGTTAGTGCTGAAATAATTTATTTAAAAGTAGTACAAATCATTAGACTAATTGCACAAAATGTTAAATGGCAGAGCTTAACAAGCATTATGCATTTTAATTTGATTGCAAAGTTTTCGGCCGCCATTATGCATGGACTTTTCGTTTTCGTTTTTGTTTGGCTATTAAAGAGTATTATTATTATAATTTATAATAATATCCACAAAATGCACACTGGCTGGCTAAATGCATATTGCATAATAGATGCCAAGCTCCGGCGGGTTAGCCAAAGGAAAAGAGCCAGCAATTTGCAAATCAACGTTAATGGCAATGGGACGCAACTCTTGGGTCTTAAACGCCCCCAAACATAGCACCCAAAGAGCCTCCATCGACACACACACACACACAAACACAGGCACACACACATACACACATTAGGGCCATTTACAATGCATTTTAGGGGCTCATTAGCCACATGGGAACATGAACATGGTCGAAAGGATATTATATTGAAGTCTTTCTTACAACAAGGACATCATCTTTGTACTCTGTTGGAATTACAGTCTTGTAAGGCTTTTATAAATCGATTTGACGAAGTGACGTGATTGTCTTCCCCTCACCACCCTGCCGATAAGGGTCCATGTCCGGGTATAGGTCTTGTGTCGTAAAGTTTATGCAATGCAAGCCAACAATAGCTTGCACTCCATTGTGGCTAAAGGAAATACAATCTGCGCCATTTTCAAGCTTGCTTTATCTACCATGGACATCCAAACCAAAAGGACCGACAACGTGCAACGACATGGCGACGACGACGACGACGACGACGACGACGACGACGACGATGGCGATAACAACTACAATATAATATAATGGGTGTTTCATATTACACCATTGCAATTTAATAGCATTGCGTTTTCCTTTTCTTGTTGTTTTCTTCTAGCAAATCCGACAAAGCTCCAAGGATAGCACTGGCTCCTCCGATTCGGATAGCTCCTCAGATGATGAATCCCTGCCCAATACCACACCAAATCCTCCAAGTGGAAATGAACCACCGCCGGAGAAGGCACAAAAGGAGACAGAAGCTGGTGCCGAGATCTCAGCGCTTGTCAACTATGTTCAGCCCATACATTTTAGCTCCTTTGAGAATGCCGAGAGTAAGTCATCCAACCACACCCTTCAAAAGTGATATATATATATATATATATATTTTCTATACAGAAAAGAATCGCTGCTACGAGATGTCATCGTTTGATGAGAAACAGGCCACCACTCTGCTTAAGGAACGCCCCATTGAGTTTGTCAACTATAATAAACATCAATTGTCGCGAGTTTATCCGGCGGGCACGCGCTTCGATAGCTCCAATTTTATGCCACAACTTTTCTGGAATGCCGGCTGTCAATTGGTGGCTTTGAACTTCCAAACTTTGGATCTGGCTATGCAACTTAACTTGGGTATATTCGACTATAATGCACGCTCGGGTTATTTACTTAAACCGGAGTTTATGCGTCGTTCGGATCGTAGACTAGATCCCTTTGCCGAGAGCACTGTGGATGGCATTATAGCTGGAACTGTATGCATTACCGTACTTTCGGGACAATTTCTAACGGACAAGCGTGTGAATACATTTGTGGAAGTGGATATGTATGGCCTGCCGGCGGATACAGTACGCAAAAAGTTTCGCACCAAGACAGTGCGAGATAATGGCATGAATCCTGTTTACGATGAGGAACCATTCGTGTTTAAGAAAGTCGTGCTGCCCGAATTGGCCAGCATACGTATTGCAGCATATGAGGAAGGTGGCAAATTGATAGGACATCGTGTGCTGCCCGTAATTGGCCTATGTCCTGGCTACAGGCATGTAAATCTGCGCTCCGAAGTGGGTCAACCCATTGCCCTGGCATCGCTATTTCTTTGTGTGGTGGTCAAAGACTATGTGCCCGATGATCTATCGAATTTCGCTGAAGCTCTGGCCAATCCCATCAAATATCAAAGTGAATTGGAGAAGCGAGACATTCAGCTGTCCGTGTTGACAGATGAAACGGATGCTGTATCCAATCAGGAAGAGGAATTATCCAAGTCATGTGAGTAAAAGTGTTAGTAGGTCGCAAGTTGTAGCACCATCTAAGGACCCATAAAAGAAAACACAACTTTTTTTTTTTTGTAGCATTTGGAGTTGTTAATTTTAATTTAATTTATTTTCTTTCTACTTTTCTTTTTGTAACTTTCGGTTAAAACTTTTGGATTTTGGATTTGGTTAAACACACTACAAAACACAAAAAAAAAAAAAAAAAATAAACGCACCATACTCAACCACAATACCACATATTACCACCACCACCACCACACAAAACGGTTGACGGACACACAAACCTGCACAAAACTTCCTTTCTTAACCTACCTCCTTGCCCCCAACGTTTCTGCTCGAATCTCTCTCTGATCCTCCAGTCGTTTTCGTCCAAGTAGGTGGCCAGAAGAAAGAGCTACGCCCCATCGAATCGCTAGCCACATCACCAAAACACAGAGCCAGCATATCGGCAGCGGCTGCTCTCAGTGTTGAGGTGCCAATGGATCGTCCCGATGGCAGTGGCCGCACCGCTGAGGATAGTATATCCCAAGTGGTACCCAGTATTCAGCATCAGCATTCTCTCGATCAATCTGTGAGCACTTCCATACGTCAGGTGGAATCCTCACAGTTCGATGTGGATCTGGTGGTGGCTGAACCACTGGACAAACTACTCGAACACAAAACGGTGCGGGAGAAACGTCTCGAGATGGAGAAGAAACTTGAATCGTTGCGCAAGAAACACGACAAGGAGAAAATCAAAATTGCGGGACAGAAACTTAGTCCACTGGATGGGGGCAAGAAGCCAAAGTTTACTATAACCAATAAACTGGTCAAACGTCTCAGCAACAAGAGTCTGTAAGTGTTCGGGGCGGATATTTAAAGAGTGGGCATGGCACTGCCAGATGACGCCATTGAAATTAGTAATTGTCTCTCTCCGAATAGCGAACCGGGCATAGAAGTGCCACCCTGTCCCCTGGATCTAGGCGATAGCAGTGAAGAAAGTGCCGGGGGCACAGAACTGGGCGATGAAATGGCCACCAGCAGCAATTTGGAAAGTACTCGAGAGTCACGTCTGCGTAGCGCTTGCCGAGAATATACAGCTCAATATCGAGAACTCCAAGAGAAATATCACGAGGCTATCTATGCGGCAGCCGAGAAAGTTCTTAAAACCTCACAATCCGGTCAGACGAAACAGCTAAAAGCCTCGCTAGACAAAGTCACAGGCGAGGTAATGCATCAGCTGCAGGAAGCACGACGAAGTGAGGTCAAGAACTTGGCCACAGTGCACAGAGATCGTGATGAGTTAGTCAGGTAAGGACTAAAATTGCAATTACTTCTTAAATTTCTTTAACCCAAGTTATTTTCAGAATGAAACGTGAGGTCGCCAGCTCTGTGGTTGAGCGTGGAGTGGCGGAACGTGTACGACTGAAGCAGACTTTCGATAAGCGAACAGATGAATTGCAAAAACAACACGACTTTGTGCGCAATGCCTTGGCCGATCATCGGGCCAAGGTAAGTAGAAGAACTCAAAAACAATTCGATCAGAATCATTAATCAATATGTAAATTGAAACAGGCCCGTCAAATACTCGACAAAGATGCCGAATCTCGCAGCTGTGTTTCGAATAATGGCTTCCTGGTGCTTTTCCATGGAACGCATCATCACGGCTGCTCATCTGGAGCAATTGGCTCTGGCACCACCTCATCGGGCAATAATCTCACACTTAATTTGGATGGAGGCGGTGGCAGTGGAGCTGTTGGTGGTGATTTAGGCATTTCACCCGCCAAATCTCACAACAGTATTGTTAACGAAATGAAGACGTAAATTGTCTATATTTCTCAACCTTAAACCAACCCCACCCCACCCCACCTTACCCCTGGTAAACTCCAAAGTTCACTTCACCTTCTCCCCACATAGAATTAGATGTTGTTCTTCGGTTTTCAGTATTTGCGATAGTTGTGTTAAAAAAAAAACAAATGAAAAACATAAACAAACAAAAAATATGAAATGAAAAAAAGTCTTCGTAGCTCTTAAGTGGTGCAGCAGTTTTGAACCAACTCTGAACCTTGACTAGTTAAACAAAACAAAAATCAGAAACCTAACTGTAACAGGAATCACATTTTTCTACTTTAACTGAACAAACTAGTTGTACTCTATATAATTGTATATCTAGTGTAACTCTAACTGTCGGTGTATGAACAAAACAAAAACATAAAACATCTAGAAAAAAAGAAAAACAAAAGCAAAAAACATACCAAAAGATTATTTCGGAATGCCGAACTATATATATATAAACCCTTGCAGATAACGGTGACTATTGAATCACTTAACTTTGCTTTAAAAAAAAAAATCGTGGTATTATGTTTCTTTTCCTTGTCCGATTTGAAAATTTAAAAACATTCTAATGATGTTTTTCCTACTTGGAAAGTTCTCTAAAAATAGTGTTAAATTTCATTTAGACTGATTGATTATTCAATTTAACGCACAATCTGCACAAAATTTCAATCTGTCCATTTTAGACTTGGTTGGATCTTTGTATTTTATTTTAAGAACCTAATTGAATTGCCGATGCCATACATTTTGTTTTGTTTTTTTCTTCTGCATGGATTTATATAGTTACCAAAATCTTTGTCCAAACCGTAACGGTTTCTTCCTACAATGATACTTCTCTGAAACTCTGAGTGTCTATTTAAGTCGAGCGATTAATATTTATTTAACTCTATATATACGAACTAAGCGATGCTAATAACGGGAGAGAGAGTCTACTCCAATTTCTAATGCTAAATGTGGTTGTGTGTATTACTTTTTTTATATCTATCTATGATGTATGTACGTAATATGTATATTGATATTTTTAATTATATATGTACATATATATATCAGTTGTATAGTATTTTACTTTGCCGGCTCGAGGTCAACTCAAATGTTTTAAAGCCACTGCAAAGGGAGTTCGCTCACTCATTGTTAGCTGATTTTAGGGCAACTGTCAGAAGTCAGCAGAGGAAACTTTGGTTAAATTTGAAATATGACATTGTTTTCACATTTGCACTTAAGGACTTAAAGTTTAATACTAATTTGTGCTAAGCAAGTCTGTCTATGGTTTTATTTTTTGTAGCATCTCTAGAGGATAGACTTTGTTTTTGGTTCATAATAATTCAGGGAGTAACTACTTAATCCAAAGTGCTAGATGAGGTACGTTTTTTGTGTGATCTAAGTGGAAATGTAGTGACTAAGCTTAAATTTGATTGTCCTTATATACAATTTATACAATACAATTTATCACAGTTCTATATTACATTATTGTTGTCGTTGATATCTAATTTAATATTTTTTGACATGTTATAATGACTTTGTGAATTTGTTTCTATAAAGCTGTAACAGATGTAAGAGACTTCTTGGTTTTAGTTTTATATATCGTTATATAAAAGAAGCTTACAAATTTTGCCATATTTTTGTAATATATAATGTAATATATAAAAAACTAATTGAACACTAAGAAAATATGGAGACACCCAAAAGAAAGCGAAAGATATCACTTAAAACTTCAAGATCACATAAAGTATCCAAAAAACTGACCTCATAGTGGAATGTAAAGTTAGTGGCCACTCGCCAAATTGCAAATGCATCTTAAATTATTTAACAAGAACAACACAAAACAAATTCTATACTCTAAAAATGCTATTTGTTTTTAATTTAGAAGAAAAAGAAGGGAGAAAGAGTCACTAGCTAATGACGAAATAGTAGTATACTTCAAATTATTGACTGCAAATTTTTAAATATGTAAAGTTGTTATATGTGTAATTATATATTGTAAAAGTTTTTCTGCGCTGAGTTAGTTGCCCGTAAAAAACATCTACAGAAGAGTTGTCGAACCCTTGAGGCATTGCATTTTAGATCCTAAAAAGTTGACCTTGTTAAATCGCTTGGCTAAATCACCTAACTATATAACTTATATATGTATAATTAGTTTACTTTTTTAAATGATAAAAATTCACAAAAATGAATAGAAAACTTTGTGTAATGGAATCTCAAAGTGAAGCGAATGAGAACCAACGTTTAGTCAATTTTTCTTAGTTGGTTAACTATTTATTTATCAATTATTGTTTTCATTGTTTTAGTTTTAGTTCTAGTTTAGTTATTAAATGCTAAATGCTCTAATAAAAGTACTTTTACTGTCAAATTGTTTTCCACTGTCCCCGCCCCTGCCTGAACCCCCTCCTATGTAATTTCCCCCACCTCTACTACACGCACACACGCGCTCAAAAGAAACACACACACACACAGAAGACGCACAACCTACTACAACACCAAATACCAAAAATTGGCCTGACTCACTGTGGTGCAGTGACTCTCAAACTGTGGTATACATTTTAAGCCACAAAGCGACAATCAAACAATAAAATTATTTAAAACTTTAAACAATATTTTAAAAACAAAAACTACTTATATATATTATATATAGGAACGGAATCTTTTGTTGTAACACTTCACCAGGCACCGTCATTAAAAATATTTCTTTTTAGTTTATTGTTTTGTTTTTATGAAACTCAAAAATAAAAAAGAATGAAAACGAACCCAAGCTGCCTTGTAAACAAAATCCAAAATTTCAAAACAATACATATTAAAAACACAATGAGAAAAATTAAAAAACAACTAAAACAAAACATAACAAAAACCCAAAAAAAAAAAAAAAAAAATGAAAAAAAGTAAAATGAAAATCAAAAGTACATATGAAAGTCGAAAGAACATTTCACTGGACGGCAGAACCACCTTAGATGTTGTAATTTTTACCCCCTACCCACACCCCCCAACCCCGCCTCCTCTAACTTAATCGAAATAACTTTCTTCCGCTCAACAAAGGAAACGAGACAGAAAATCAAGCCCCAAAAGTGCTGGATGAAATAAATTTCAAAATCGTTTACCTACCCTCCTCTCCCCCAAACCTTGATAACGTAAATCCAAATTTGATATTGATGTTGTAATTGAATTTTGAATGTGTGTCTGTGTGTATATTTCTCTGTGTATTTTGCTAGTTAACTTAACCAAATAATAGTAGCAGAAAACCAAGCAATAAACTAAATTGGACTAAACCATAGCTAATATGCAAGTATATAGTAAAATGACATATATATTTACAATTTGTGTGTGTCTGTGTTTTTGAATTCGATATCGATGTTGGTTGTCTATCGTCTATCTTTCGATGTCTAAACATATACATATATCCATGGGTATATGTCAGCTGATATATACTCATGATCCAATATCTCTCATGTAGGCATACAAATTGGCTCCAATTTTAATATTCGACCCACCCACCAGTCAAAACAAAAAACATTATCTTGATCCACAATCAAATAATAATAGTAGGGAAAAAATAGATTTTTGGTGTTGTTGTATGTGTAAAAAAAAAAACTAAACTAAATCTGTGTGCTGTCGTTGTTGTTGTTGTCTGTATGTAGTTGCTTCTATATAGCTATATACTTTCCCTCCTGCATGCCAATCCCCACATTCCCTTACCTTCACACTCTTTAATGAACCAAGGCTTTAATCAATGTTTGTTGTTTAAATACAAAAAAAAAACTAAAAGGAAAACATTCTGTGTGTTTAAAACTATGTTAAATATACATTTAATTCAATACACAAAAAAAGAAACCCATATACGAAAATGTAATTGAAAAGCAAAAACGGTGTTAAACACCAAACACAATAAAATAAAAAGGATGAAAATGTTAAAGAAATGCAAAAATTTTTGCAAATTTTTCGAAAAATATTTAAAGATAACAATTGATAGAGAGTTAAAGAAAGAGAGTAGAAAAAATGGATAGAGCGAAGGGAGCGACTAACGAATTTGTTGTTGCCTAAAACAAAATACAAAAAACAAGTAGCTAAATAAATGTTTAGGCCGAACCCTAGTGTTACATTAATACATATACTATATGAGAAAGAAAGAAAAAAAAAAAAACATAGTAAAAAAAACAATTGATAAATTGATATTTTATTGTACCAAATTCCATTGTTGCAAAATTTGTTTGCCATTTAACTGAAACAATACTCTCGATGTGAGCTAAAATAATATTAATAACAAAAAAGAAAACACTTGACCGAGGAAAACGCGAAAAAAGCCTTCTCTTGCTATATCGTAACAAAGTTTAAAAGAAAATTTCATTTGCAAGAGAGGGAGAGAGATCTGTTGCGGTCGAAAATGTGCAATGGAGTTCATTAGATAAACAAAAACAAAACCAAAACAAACAGAGAGTAAAATCTTAAACATACAAATTTAACTTAATCCACATTGTTGTTGTGATCTGCAAAAAACAAAAATAAAAAACACTAACAAAGAATTACAGAAATCAAATAAAATAAAATAAATGTTCCACCACGAGCGTAAATTTAGTTCTTATTTTTTATTGACAAATACAAATTATTTAAAACTTATTCTAGCAGAAAAAAAGAAGAAAAGAATATAAAACAAAAGTATCTTCAACAAAAATTGAAAACACATTTGGAAAAAATTAAAGCTTATTTAAATAAAAATTTCATTATTCGTTATTCAACCACAAATCAGCCCGTTTATGACTAGTCTAAGTTGTGGTTGTGAAAGCTATAGACTTAGTTCTAACACACATCAATCTATACAACATTTGTGGCTAAACTTCAACACGTTCTTGCTAGAAATTGGTAAATTAAGTTTATAAAAACAGATGGCTAGTTTAAATGCGGCAATGCCGTACTTCTTTGCGACCCTTGCAAAAATGATAAAAGAAGTAGAATTTTTTAAAAATTCTATTAGTGGCCAAGAAATTTAAAATATATCATATAAATATAAAAGGTATATTTGTTAACAAATTATAAAAATACAAGATCATTTGCTTGTAGTTTCACCAGCTATAAGAAGAAGGAAAAGAAAGAATACATTGCTTGTTGAAAAAAATGAAAATTGAATCAGACATTTTCAAAAAAGGTCCAAATATTTACATGAATCCTATGTATTTTGCCTCCAAAAGGCATATTTAGGGATGTACGAAATGTTATTTTCAAATATTATTAGCATCCTGTTAACGAAAATTCTGTTATTGATTCGTTTATATTTATAAAAATGCCATATGATCTGATTTTGGTGCTTTATATATACATAAATAAAAAAGGTAGCAGTGAAAAAACAAAACACAGGTGCCCACAGATAGCTAAATTTCGGTTATTTTTTCGTTTGAAATCGGTTAAAAGGTTAACTAGTTTACACGAAGTAAAGTTTTGCATGATATCAGTTTCCTAAAATGAACCAAATATTTTTAGATATCTCGTAAACTGTATTGGTCTAGCAACATTTAAGTCGCATCAATCGAAACGTATTGAATTGACCTCTTTGATAAGAGTGTATCAATTGCAAGGCCACTTGTTAAGACTTTTTGCCATTTTCTTTATATTTAAAATCAAATTTTTGTAATTTACTTTCTTCTGAAATCTTTGCAAGGGTATAAAAATGCAAATGGATTAAAATTTCTAAATTTCGCACAAGAACGCATTGAAAAATTGATCGATCTATTGAAGTGTTTAAGGCAACGACACACAAATAGACTTTTGATCTTGATATGATGAAAATTGAGTCTCTTCTTTTTTTGATTAGTGGCCATTTTGGAGATATTAGACACAAAATAAAAGTTATTACACACACTTAATTACATATATACATACATGGGAAAGGGTAAATAAAAATGTAAAATAGAAACAAACCAAAAATTCACTAAAAGGCACCTATTAAAATTGCACTTAATCTATTGTGGAGGGGTCACAACATTTGGACAAACGCCAAACTAAGTAATGAGCCAAAGGCCATGCCCACACTCAAAGCAGCAGCCATTATGGATGAGGCAAGTTCCTTTTCGTGGTGTTTCACACTTCTGCAAGAAAAGAATAGAACAAATTTAATAAAAGCCATCGATATAAGTCAGTATATATAGAAAATTTTCAAACCTGGGAGCCATAATGAGCAAAATGTTGGTAAGATAACCATTGGAGAGGGCAAACAGAACCATCATGGCAATAAATGTGGCATCATGCTTTATTAATGTTGGCATAAAATGATGTTCATTGGTGTTTGAGAATAGAAAACATGGGACAAGGAAAATTCGCGCTATGGTTATCAATAAGGACGTTTCCACATTGGCAGGACGTTCAATCCAACCAGCCAAGAGACGTCCAAAATAATCTCCACAATTAAAGAACAAATAGTTTACCACCGGCAAATAATAGACATCTGGAAGTATAGAAATCACATTAAAGATTCATTTTAAGAAGCGTGGGAGGCAATTTCAGAATGTATAAATTTTGTGTAAGTAAATTTATATTAATTAAGAAGCTTTCAAAAATATTTTCAGAAATAATTTCAATAATTTAGTAGTCAAAATCTATTTGAAAGATTTTGTGTATTTTTTGCTCATAGCTTCAAATACTCTTGGCTTATTGACCTACGGTTTATACCATTGAAGAGGATATTATAAAATGGGTAATTTTTATCTTAATATCTATCTAAATATTTATTAAGGTGAACGTCTGTTAAGGCTAAATCGACAATGACCATATAAACGTTCATGCATGACCCGATTCTAGTCATATCATATTTGGAAGGGAACTTTTAGCTTGCGTATCATGTAGTCCTTATCAAGGGAATGTTTCAACGGAAAAATCATTCGCCATAAGTATAAGAGAGTCGTAATCACTTGGTGGTGTGTCTGGATCATATAGTATATGCACAAAAATGTTCTAAATGAACATCAAGAGCTTTTGACAAGTCACAAAAAGTAAGTACAGTTTCCTTAGACTTTTTAACACTTTTCGCTAAGTAAAAAAATGTAAAATCATGACAATTAAGAAAATTAAAATTCACTTGGGCTGCGAAATTCACGGTAAATACTTTCTAAAAATCATGTAAGTCGAAAATTACATGCAAAAACCGTGTAATGCGAATCCGTTTAGGAATCATTTGCCGATTAGTCCTCTCTTTTTTAATATTTATTGCTTAGTCAAGTTTTTATAAACTTTTTCATATTACTAAAATGAAATGAGACCACTAAGTAGCCCAGTCATTTAGTCAACTAAACAACGAGCATTCGGGTTCAAATCCCAGGCTAGTGTATGGATGTAGTTCTCGTCTAAGCCGAACCCCTTAGTTCCAGCCAGTGCTTGTAAAATATAGTTAGGTTGATAGTTTACAACTATATCCTATACTTTAATAATAATACTAACAAAAATAAGACCACTATCTCATCTTATAATATTGTTTCCTAGCTCTCTTCATAGTCCCTTAGGAAAAAATTCAGCTGTAAATGCCTTGCTCTTGGTTTTCAACGTCAGATTCAACGTAAAGACTATTTCTTTAAATTTTGTTTTAAACGTTTTTAAACAATAATGTACTTTGTTTTAAAACTTTCAACACAAAATATAAGGAAAGAGTCAAAGTATTAAGACAAACGGGTACATAGGTATATATGTCTTTTCTTGAATTTGTATTAAGCGATTACCGTGTAAGGCGATGTACATACAAGGTGGGCCAAAAGAAATCATCCATGAATGATATGTTTATTTACTAATAAAATTCTAAATTTAAAAACAGAATCAAAGTTTTATTATTTAGAAAGAAAATGAGAGCCAAACAACATCGGATGAATTTTTTTGGCCCGGATGACTTCTTTTGGCCCACCCTGTATGTATTTTTCCCATTTAAGCTTAATTTAAACCTTTTTGATTGCCGCTTAAACGCGATTTTAGAGCCAAACAAATTCCCACATATTGATTTTTTACTCAGGAAAGATTTCCAACATTTGCATAACGCAGAAAACTATAGCTCAATAAGAATGTGAGAGTATAATTTCTTCAAGCTGATATATTATAGGCATAGTTTGCTTTGTTGACCACAAAAATTTAAAGAATGAGTTCTAGTGAAGTGTGGAGATTGCAAACATTAAGTTCAACAAACTTAATGGCAAAACTAGACTAAAGCGAACTCTTTTTTTTTTTTTTGCTGTATATGCAAAGTTTCCGACAGCTTTCCGTTTCATGTTATTATTTATCAGCAGCAATAAAAATTGACATACATATATAATTTGTCGATAACAGATTGCAAAAAATACACAATGCTTATCCATATGGAAGGCACTTATTGTGCTTATGCGACTTTGATAAAGTTCGGTAATACGAAATTAAATCTAGCCAGTGGCGGATAATGGGAGGGGGGCGACATAAGGGAGAACTATTGTCAAACTTCTCTTACCCTCCCGAAAATCTACACCCACATCTAAGGGCCTCTTTATACTGCAAGTGTTTTGTATAAATAATTCAATTTTAGTTAATTGTCTGATTAATTTATGCAGTACTTTTCCACTCGATTTGTGTTTGTGTAACTTAATTTTGGGGTACAGTGACTCACCAGTCCATTCAGTGTGCTGATCAGAATACTCTGATTGCATTAGTACAGTGACTGCCGGATATACGGACAACGTCGTCACATATAGAAGGGCCAGACAAACGGCATGAATGTAAATCTGGCTAAGCACTTCTCGCATTATCGGCTCAAGTGGCATGCCCCCTGCTTCTTCTTCATCACCGCCATGGCGACTATGCGATGGAATCGCACTAATCACTTTGTATTTGTCACCGCCATCTAGATAATATTTGAAATACGGTTGACGGGCCATGGCCAGGTAGCAAACAATGCAAAGGAGTATCAAAACACCGCCAACGATAAAGAATATAAAGGCTGTTACTTTGGGTCCCGTATCGAAGGCAAGTACCAAAATGAATGCCAAAGCGGTTAGAATACCACCCAATGCCTGCCCACTGACCACAGCGGTCATAAATTCCGATGGAAAGAGACCGGCCACACCGTACAGAGCTCCCGACATGGTGGCAGCAGAAACTAAAGAGAACAAACATGATAATAACCGAATGATCTATCCCAGAATCAATCTATTACTCACTATTTAGGATAACCACAATGCCGAGGGTTATCAAAAAGAACTGCTCCTGCCAGTTATCCGTATTGATCTCCACAAAACCCGTAGTAACCCCAAATAGGACACATATGGTCCAAAGGGTTCCCAGCATTTTAGTCCGCAGCGATACATGATGACCATAGATGGCATTGAGTATCAGGAAAGTAGTTCCAGATATTGTGGCAGCCAGAGCCAGATCACAGGTGAAACTTTTTTGCAAAGGTGTTAGCTCATCATCCGGAGCTGTGGAATTGCTCGTCGTGTTACGGAATTTATATATCCAATACTGCAAAAGAAGGGAGGAAGGAAAAATGGATTACGAAGAATAGTTTGGGCTTGGCTTGGGTTTTGGGAGGGGTGAGTCAAAGCAAACAAAGGAAAATCTAAAGACGATAGAGTATATAGAAGTAGTAACAAAACAACCATAAAACCAGAAGCGGAACAATGCCAAAGCAGATAAGAACAACTGTTGTTGCATTTGCTCCGCAACTGGGATCGAAGTTCACCATAAATTTCTAAAGATGCGGGCTTAGAATGTTTCCATTCTATTATATGGAATGACCTTGTTCCCTTTTTTATCTCCTCATCATTTTCACTTACATCTTCGGCGGTTACAAAAAAGTTCCATGGCGTCATTGTACCAATTCCGAGCAAATAGAACACAATATAGGTAAAGCCCTTGCCCGTAGTGGGCTCATTGGATATAAGGATCACCTGATCCTGATCCTGACCTCGATGGTCTTCAACGAGAAAATCGTCGTCATCATTCATAGACTGTGGAGCAAAGGCGGGCACAAATCTATCCAACTGATCATCGTCATCCTCCACATCCTGACTGTGTCCAAGTAGACGTTCATTATCTTCGTTGTTATCCATTTAGAATCACTCCCTAATTGTTGTTATTGTGCTTCAAGCCATCTGTTGCGTCCAGGTGTTAAAATTATTATTTTGTTGTTGTTTTCTTTTATCTCCGTGAAAATGTTTTATGCAGCTTTACGGAGTATGTTAATCAAATTAAAGTATTGTTGTTATAAGACGGTACGAAAGAATGCGCAACTAGTTATAAAAGCAAAAAAAAAAATAACAATAACATCGATAGTATCGATATTTGGAAGTATCGAGTTCAAAAATATCGATGGTCGGTCCATCGGTGGTTTTGCATCTAGAGATGCAAGTCCATGTGAATCTACGTACGAACATTCTTGTTATCGTTGTTATCGAGGTTGAATTTATGCATTTTGCTTTGGCCACACTAAAATAAAAAAGGGCGCTACCAAAAAACATTTAAAATTTTTTTGCATACTTTAAGCATTACAAGGTTTTCTGTTGGTTTCTTAAAACATATTCAAAAACAAAAACAAATAAATATTTAATAATATTTAAGTTTACATTTTGAATTGCGATTGAGACGTTGGCGCAATGTTAATGTGCATTAAATTAACGGACAATTCAAAACAAATCACAAATTACTAATTGATAAGGCAGAAAAATAAATATTTAACTTTTTAACAAGATGGGTATTTAGAGTGTATTATATATATATATAAAACTATAAAAAAAAAGCGCGCGCGTGTCTCTGCACAAATTATTTCCTGTCGATTCCAATTCAAGATATATCGATATCTTTTCAGCTATTTTTATTAGCCAATTACAAAGATGTAAATGCATTTGTGCGTGTCTTTTTTTCAAACAAATCTTTCTATTTGCCTGATATTAAAACCTACATTTTAAAAAACACTTCTAGTCGAATAAATAAACAACCGATAGACAACCATTAATATCGATAGGCACCGCGTATATTTAAGAGCGGGTAGTTTGAATTTCACACAATTAACAATTTGTCAGTATTGGGCTGGCATAAAGTAGAACAATAAATTGAAGTTTAATTGCCAGCAACAGCAATAACAGGAACAGCAACAACCAATCTGATGATGAATGAATACAATTTGTATTTAATCAATAAGCACGCCCCGCAGTGTTTTAAATCAGCGCACAGCTTCGCTTTACGGCTTAGCGCCATCGTTGTATGGGCCTCTGTTAGGAAATTTTAATTGGATTTGCATTCGATGGAACTTTGGAGGATGTGCATGCTCCTTAACCAGTTTACACATGGCATCCCTCCACTCTCCGAATCCCTACCATCTTACTTACTTTTTCCACTCTTTTGCTCTCGCCTTTAGCCGAACATAAATTTATTTTTAATTTACTTATGCGCGAATTGGCAAGCTCTGCCTTTTACCCTGCGGTTGTTTGATTTGCGAATTAAACTGCATAAAAAGGGGAGCCTCGTTAGCACTGGACAGACAGTTAACACAGGAGAGGAAAATTGTGGATAACCAGTTGGAGAAGTATCTCATGAGATGTGATGCGATGGGCCACGAAGAAAAAAGGAACATTGCAAGTTCGATTGTCATCGCAGTGCTAGCAAATTAGATTAGTCCATAATGACTAAGACTGCGACTGAGGTAGACAATCCGTTCTGAAAGCTAAGACTCACAACAAGAGGCGTGTCATCTCATTAATTCCGTATAAAGTTTTACTCATCTCTCGGGGCTACCAAATCAATCTCATCGTCTTCCGCTCACCCCAACAAGACTTGGACCCATTGGCCACACACTCAGCGTCTGTGGGTAATTTAAAAATCACATTAAATTAGTCAGCAAGAAATCACTGCAACGAAACCATCAACAAATCATCTCAAATTAAATTCATTCACCAAGATGGAAAGAAGCTTGGAAAGAAGGTTCATCCCATCTCACCAAACTCAACTCATTCATGGCTTCAACTCCAAAACTGCTTTGGCAATTAATAAAAATGTAAATTCAATTAAATTTATATGACAGCCAGCTGTCAGAAGAGCTCAAATTAAAAATTACTAACAAGACCTGTTCCCAACCAAGCTGCCAAGATCCACTCCAAGTGTGTGCTACTTGACGAAAAGCCTCCGGGCATATCCGTATATACATACATATGTATGTATCTGGAGTTTACCTCCAACTTCCAGTGCTTAATTAAAAATCCAACAACATTTTGGTGCTGATGTGATGTAGAGTAGAGTAGAGTGGAGTAGAGTAACTCTGCTCTCCAAGCAAGCGGCCAATTCTCATTTGGTTGGACTTCAATTTGAGTGACGTCCAGTGACCACCCGAGGTGCTCATTCGATTGGCCTTTTCTTTTTGGGTAGTTAGTCTGCGTCTGCCAACGCCCAGAACAGAGATGATGTGTACAATGATGAGTTGCAGCTTTTTTACGGCTGAATTGAAATCAGTTTTGGCTTACATGGGTGTAGTTGTATAAGAGGGGATTGGAAACACCAACAACATTGTAACTCCAAACCACATTAAAGTTGTAGTGTTCGTGAATCAAAAGCATTAATTTATGTATCGTATCCACATACAATGTAAACTTGGCTAATGTCAAACAAGTAGATCTTTAAACTTAATTTCATGGTTTATTTCTTGTTTATTATATTTAGATTAAAGCTAGGTGACCGTTTAGACTTAAAATAAATCTTTTTAGCTGAGATATTAGGTAGTATTAGGATTCATTTTGCCAAATGCATATCTTTAAATTATATTAATTTCATAATTTTCTATTAATATCTTGTATTATATCTTTATACCTTGCATTATATCTTATGTTGTGATCTTGAAAATATGAATATTATTTTAAGCAATTGTAATTGCACTCTAATTCTTGAATATTATAGTCCTCAATTCAGAAAAAATAGACAAAATTGGCATATGAATATCATAGTTTATTGTATTATTGGATGACCTATTCACCGATAATTCTATCGTTCCAATCGACATAAATTATAATTCAAAATTAAGAATAATACAAATCTATTTTGAATAACTAAAAGCTTAAGCGAAGGGTCATCAAAAGGTAGCAACCAAAATATAAGGTTTTGAATGTTTAAAGACTGTTTTCTTTAGAGTATATTTTTTTAGTTATCAAATTTAATATTATTCAATCTCTCGCTTTTAAAAATTTGCACAATTTCCAAACGATTTAAAAAAAATCGCACATTTCACTTTAAACGTAGTTTAGTATTTTAAAATGGTTTTAGGCATTGTACAAAAATATTAAACTCTTAAAATAAATCAATACTTTTTGCAAAAATAGTCCAAAAATTATTCAGTTAAGTTTAATACAGTTTAAAAGAATCATTTGAACTTTAATTTTTCAACAATTTAAACCGACG
Source organism: Drosophila equinoxialis (assembly GCA_018150345.1). Taxonomy (NCBI): domain Eukaryota; kingdom Metazoa; phylum Arthropoda; class Insecta; order Diptera; family Drosophilidae; genus Drosophila; species Drosophila equinoxialis. Next base: position 5,008,086 of record JAECWI010000047.1, read on the forward strand.
AATAATAAAGTTGTTAAATTAGTTTTGTAAAACTAACAACAAACTTTTTGTTGATATTAATTACCTTAGCTCGATAATTATCTCATTAATTAATGATAGTTAATATCAATGAAAATATAAGAGTAACTGCAAAATTTGAAAAAAATGTTTTCTTAATAAGTTTCATTTAATTATTTGAAAAATTTAAGGTTTTAATGTCCATAGGTAAAATAATGATAGCTGTATAATGTGAAGAAAATAGAAATTGTCTTCTAAATATATTTATATTTTATTTTTATCATTTTTGGTGTTTTTTTACAATGGTCAGCTTGCCAACACTGATACGCTGAGACTAAGTGGAATAATCACTCACATAAGGAGTTGAAAAGTTGAGAAGATTTCGCTAATAGCGGAAGCCCATTGCTGGCTTCGGCCTGGAGATGACTGAAGCGGAGGCGGAAGGAGGATGTACCTGGTCCTGGGTCTCTTCCAGGACTGTTGAACCGCCTAATAATTAATAAATTAAAAACAAACTAACACGCACATGACGATGAACAGAGGTCAAATTAGGCAACGGCAAAGGATAATCAAATGCTGATTTATGGCAATTTTTATGTTTGTTTGAAACTCCGAACCAACTTCCGGTGGTCGAAGCGTCAGCTGTGTGAGGTCCTGGAACCCTCATCTCTGTAAGAGTGTGTGTGTGTGAAAATTAGTAGCTAATTTGCCTTGTCATCATTATCGTATGTTGTGCAAACATTTGTTCGTCTCGGACATTTGAAACGAAAAAGAGTTTCAGACACATCGGGCTGATCGTGCGGGACAGACTGGTTAACTCGACTTTATGTCTGTGGATGGTTATTAATTGAATTTTATGCTATTTACAAGACATTCGGAAATTTACATTGTAATGATCTTGTCTTGGCTTAAGTTGGTGTCTATAAAATATTTTCCTTTTGCTAAAGAAGCAGCCGCCAAAAAATATTGTGAACATTCCCAATTAAGAGACGAATTATGCATATTCATGTCGGGGGGACCATGATCAGCGATGATGATCAATGATCGACGAGTGGGCGTGTCGATGTTTAAAGACCCTAAAAAAAAAAAAAAAAAAGACAACAATGCTTGCTATTCAAAATTATGCAAACTATCTATTAATATGACCAACATATCGAAATGATTATGGCTTATAATTAAAAGGTAGATTGTGAGAAATCAAAAGACTTGGGCAACGAACTTGGTTTGCTTATTTCGCTTGAGTCAACAACTTTATTGCGGAAATTCATCTGGACAAGGCGATGCCATAAATTAATTCATAATTCGGCAAACTAATCAAATTAATTAATAAGTAGCCACAATAATTAATGAGGCAAATATGTTGCTTTTTCTTTTTTTTTTTTTTTCTTTCAATTTCTGTTAGCAATTAGCACAGCATTCAGTTAAATCTCAATAATTTGATTTCGTTTCCGTTTCCACAAGTTCAATGACAGCCGCAAAAAAAAAAAAAAAAAAATTGTTTTTTAAACCAAAAAAGAATTAGCAATAACAGAAAAAGAAATTACTCTAATCAAATGTCTGACCTTAAGCAACGAACCTTTTTCCTTGTCTCTCAGTCTGTGTCTTTTTTGGCTTTTATTCTGATAATGCGTAAAATGAATGAAGTTTAATCATATTAGAGGCAATTTTCTTTGGTTTTGGTATTAGAGGCAATTTTCTTTGGTTTTGGTACGTGAGGATTGAAGATTTTATTGCAAATTGTTTTTGATTTCGACGAAACAGGAAGAAGAAGCAAAAGATTAAGAAAACGAACAGCAAGAAGTGTGCATAAATGGAAATTCAATTTTTTGGGGGGCAAAAAAAAAAAAAGAAACAAAAAGACGAGTAAAACCTTTAGTCTGATTTAAATGCAATTTCAATTTTTTTTTGTTTTCTGAGTAGACACTTCAGTGGCCTGTTCGAGAGTATTAAAAATTCAATAGGTTTACATATCAATTTGGCCAGCATGTCAGAAAATAAATTGCATTATTTAACCCATTCATTCATATCACAAAAATTTTGCACGCGAATTCGAGTATGTGCAAAATATTTTCGCGCCCCGTGCGCTAATCAAATTTATTACAAAAAACGGCGAAACAGAACACCAACTTTACCATAAGAGTAGTAGAAAAAAAAAAAAACAAAAAACTTATTCAATTACCCACTTTTCTGTCTCATATGCATTCAAATTAAATTATGCTACAATACCAAAGCACCAGCAACAACAATCAGAACAATTTGGTCATGGCAATTACAGCAATAAAGCCGCCAAACACGAATCGCGTGCAAAAACAATTTAAAAAACAATCAGAATCAGCTCTGCCAATGGCACCATATAAAATATATATAACCAAACGAAAAGACCAAGACCTCAACCATGGCGGAATGAAATACGAGTTATGTATGTATGTAAGTAGGTATGGTGTATACATAAGCTTACATAGGTTGTGGACTCCACCCACACAGATATATCGGGCAGGTCGAGACAGTCGACCACTTTAACACTTACCCCAAAATGGTAAAAGTTTAAGTAAACAAATGTTGAGTGGAACTGGAAGGTTTGCCAATGTTTTGTATTTAGATGGGCACATCTATACCCTAACCAAATTATGGGGGAAATGGCTTTATTTGTAATGTTTAAGAACAAAGTTAATTGTTAATGATGTTTTTTAAGATTATTCTGATATGATTTCTCACTTGGTTGTTAACAGAAGTTGAAAAGTTTTTTTTTACTTTAGACAAGTGATCGAAACCAGGAAAGGTGGAATTCAGATGTCAATAGTTTCACAAATATCCGAGTTAAATTTTTTGTTGTGACAATATTTTGAAAATACAAATTGTTTTTTGCGATCTAAGGGTACAATAAGCAAATGCGAGGAATGGTGTATGTATATACCATGCGAGGATACAGCAATGTTAAGATTGTTTGTCAAGAATTACATTGGCATGAATTTTTAATAAAATGTATATTAAAACCCAAAATGTACTTGGACCAAGTCAAAATTTCCATGGACGCCAAATGAAAATGGAAATGCATGGCAAACGATGAGATAAAATATTTGGTATTCAGTTTCAATATTAGTTTTCCATAATTTGCGACTTTTTCCTCAAAAAGTTCAGAAGATTTGATGACCTTATTAAATTGAAATGACCATGCGCAAACGATGAGATGACAACATTTACGATTCAATATCAACATAAAATCAAGCGAAGAAATTGTTCAGATACCTATTACTCTATAAAGTTCCAGAAAATCATTTTCCTAATTTGATTGATGTGCAACTTGAACTCGCATTTCCACAATGTGATACAATAAAGATACAGATCTCTTATTTAATAATACGTGTATTCATTATTCAATTTGTAGAGTAAAATAGAGAGTTTAGATTTGAACAAAAAAAGAATAAAGAAGCTTGGCTGCAATTAAGTTCAAGTTATAATGGTTGCCAATTTAAAATCGTTAAATAAATGTTCAATACATTTTCTGGAATAGGTGTTTTTTCAAAATATATTTGTAATTTAAAAGATATTTTCTATTCTATGTGAAGTTTCACCCTTCAATCGAAACTTTTTTTTTATATTTTTAGTGAGATTGAAGTTTTACTTGTCAGCTAAGTTCTATGGTCCTATCCCATCCCAAGTTAAAAGCTTAAAGACGAAGTTTCATTTCATTAGGTTTTCTGGCCATAATGAATCGGATGATGACGAATACATATAGTTTGTGTAAAAGGCTGCTTGGTTGTTTGGCTAATTTTTGTTTAATGTTAATAGTTGAATTGAGATTTGAACAAAAAATTGTTTAGATATGGTTTAAGTCAAGTCATTACCTAATTCTAAAGAAAAAGTTTTAAACAGTTTGTTTTATGTAAAACCTGTGAAAAGGCATTAAGAAAGCATCTAATATTCATGCTATGGTATTTAGTTTACACTTAGTTGAAAATTCTTTGGTTTTAAAATTTTTACTAATTATTTTGACTATATTTTAATTAATATATTTTTTCAATATTATCTTAGATTACAAATTAGAAAACGTAAAGTTTTATAGACACGCGTTCAATTAATTGCCATTTTTTTGTAATAACATAAAACTAAGGTCAAAATGTGTTTTAACTTTTTACGATCTTACCATTTAGTAATCTAATATTAATAAATAATAAATTAAAGTCCTGGTTTGTTACTTTTTAGTTTCGATTAATTATGTTTACGACCTCAAAACAATTAGTTAACTGATGTAGTTATTTTTAGTATATTTCTAAGTCGACCCAGAGCTAAAAGTTCTTTCTATATTTGCCTATATGTCTACGGTTATTCGTTTCAGTTTGATTTCATGTAAATTGCCTGTCGACGACAACAACACGAACACTAACACCAACAATAACAACAACGAGAGAAGCAATAACATTGAGTAAACTTCTCATACAAGCACGCGACGTATCCAATGCCTAATCGCCCTGCTCCGATTGGCTGAAGTCTCTTAATTCAGGGGCGGAGCTTGTCATAAATGCTAGAGCGAGCAAAAGAGGTTAGTTACAACAACTCAAGCCAAGGCAAGGCAAGGGAAGGTAAAAGGTGTGCAGATGAAGCAAAGGAAACAGGTGTCGCCAATACAATTTACACAAATTGCAAGGGCAAATGGGCAAAATCCATGTTAAGACACTCATTAGATTGAATGGCACGATTGAAGACGGAATGGACCAAATGCCGACGGCAAATGATTCATTGAAATAATCGATAGATATGGGAATGAGAGACAAAAGTTAAAGCAAATTATTGATTTTACTCTCTTAATCAAATGTTAATTGAATATGCACTACTCAAATGACTGTCAACTTGCTATGTCCACACTCTCCATACTAAGTAGTTTGGCCAACTGACACCTTGCGATCCGGAGTTCTTTGTGAAGAACTTGTTTGGAATAGGCCTATATATAGCTCGTGATCTATAGAGGAAAACCAGAATGCCAATCATGCGTCAATTTGATGAGGCCAATGGCCATATTGATATCACTCAGAAAGAGGGAGATAGAGAGAGAGAGGGACAAGTTAAGATCTCTGTCAATGCGTTTGACGAGTTGATTTTAGCAATTGACATGACAGGCGATCCTTATGCAGGAATAACTCCATTTGAAGTTCTACATACTCATTCCCATTTCCATTCCCATTCCTATTCCCTAGTGACTAATGCCAGTAAACCGAATGGAATGATATAAGGCGGAGACGAAAGTGAGGGCATTCTTCGCTTATCTCAACATGTGTTTCGGTTCGATTCGGTTTCGTTGATTTTTATGGCTCAACGTAAACATAAAGCTGTGATAAAAACCATTTACAATTTATTAACGTGTTCGAATTAGTGTCTTGTGTGAGTATCTTTCGACTGAGATTTATATGGGTGGCCATGACTCATGTTCCAGTTTTGATCTAATTTGGCTATAACAATATCTAACTTTGAGTATACTCTACTTGCTTGCCCTACTGTCTCTCCTTGCCTTATCAACCGCCAATTCAATTAACCAAACAATCAATTATGATTTGTCACGCAAGCATTGGAAAATAAGTTGAAATATTTTGTTTTTTTTTTTTTTTTTTTTGTGGTTTCGGTTAGAGACTTGCGATAGGACAATTTCTCGTTATTCTCATTCTTATCGCATCATATGAGCGCGGGTCTATTCGTTTTATGTTTGACATTTCTTAATTATTGATTCAATGTTTTCGCTACCTTTTGAAGATTGAAACATATGTTTCGGTTTCGAAGTCGTTTCAATCATCAAACGGAAATGAAATTAATTGGAAAATGTTGCGTAAATCAAACCGAATTTTTTCTTTTGTTGTTGTTGTTGTTTCTTTCATTGCAAATACATACTACACAAATACATAGATTATTTTAAGAGTAGAAAAGTCAGATGAGATGGAAAATTCATATCGCAATGTTCAAGAATTTAGGTTGCTTGGGGCTATAATTCTGCACAATTATTTTTATCTCCTATCAAATATGTGTACATATGTATGAAGTTAAAAATTTCATAAGTGTTGGAGGAGACGTCATCGTTAACTTAGATTTGTATATCTTAAAATTTCTTATATTATTTGTTTAAGATTATTGGAATTTCTACCACTGTATTTACATTAACATGTTCTAAAAGCTTCTGTTACATGGCTCATGAAGAGCTTCTAACTCATGATACCGAAATATAAAAATGACTTCTTTATGGAATTCGAAGAGGGAGAAGACTTATTTTTCCTTACTCCACTCCACATGCTATTGAGCATTGGAGTTTTGTACCATCTGCAACTTGGCAGATCAAACATTGGCGACCGTGACAGGACATTGCACTTCGCAAGTCCCAACATAAAACCTTAAAAACTATTTAAAGTCGTTTATTCGTTAATTATATTGCATTCGTCGTTACATCATCTTGGACAGTCATCATTGGACTTTTCAGCTTACATCATCATCTTGGAAATTCATCATTGGACTTCTCGATTATTATATAATCATCTTGGATAGTCGTCATCGGACTTCTTCATCATTGACCTTTGCGAGAGATATCATCGTGGGACATTTACATTGGAGCCCTATCATAACCTAAGTCAACTTGAGTGTGCAAATTTACATTATCATTTTCCACTCAAATTGTGACTCAATTGCCACTCATTAGCGATCGTAAAGCTTTCGCATGCTTTACACTCACATGTAAAACACTCGTAAGCTTTAACACGTGCTAAGTATAAAGCACAGCGGAGTAAGTACTCAAACTATCATATAGAGAAACGATCTACATATCAAAGCTCACTTATTAGGCTCTTGAGTGGAACTTAATGCATTGAGTGTTTTTCTTTAAAAAACTAGAACTCGTTTAGCTTACGTTTAATTCATTTCTAACTTGCTACATTTCTTTCGTTAAGGGCCCAAAATGTCTCCACCAGTTGAAACGCAGCTTCTACCTCTTAGACAACAACGGAATCAACTACAATCTAATATTCAAAGTTTAAGAGCTAGAATCGATCTTGAAAATGACCCTATTATATTAGAGTGTCAGTCTCAAATTGTTGAGTCGTATTTTAAACAGGCATTACAAGTTCTAACCAATATTGAGAAGCTAGATCCTGCAGACGCGAGTCGGGCAGAGATAGAAAATCTTTTAATAGAAACAAAGGCGATCATATTACGGCGCATCGGCGCAAGTAAGAAGGAAAAGCCAGAAGAACTTAGTTTCTTTAACTCATCGACTTATCATGGTGGACATCATAATCGGCTTCCATCCCTCAAATTACCTAAATTCGACGGCAAATATGGGGAATTCAAAAAATTTATTACTTCATTTACAAATATGGTACATGAAGATAACTCATTGTCCAATGTAGACAAATTTAACTATCTAATAAGTTGTCTATCTGGCCAAGCTCTAAGCGTAGTCTCGCCATTTCAAGTCTCAGACGAAAATTATCCCAAGGCCCTAGAGCGCCTCAACGAGCGATATGACAAAAAGGTTCTTATTTTCGTAGAACATATTTCAAGTTTATTTAACATTGCTAGCATGAAAAAGGCAGACGCTGTTACCCTACGTACAATTTTGGATACGGTTTCAGCTCTCCGCGGATCATTGTTGTCTCTTGGGTCTGAAGCTGATGTATTAAACGCAGTACTTATTCATATTTTTATGTCAAAAATTGATCTTGAATCCAAACAAGCATACGATCGGGTTCAAGAATACGATAAATTGCCAGACTGGGCCGACTGTTATCAAATTCTCAGTCGACACTGTCAGTATTTGGAAGGGTTTTTGCGAAACCGACAAGAGGAAAGACCCGTCAGAGACAAAATTCAGAGTACTTCAAAAGTATTTGTTGCAGCCCAAAGTAGATGCATTCAATGTCAGTCGACTGAGCACAGGTTAGCATTCTGTCCAGTTTTTATTTCGCTACCGTTTATTGAGCGATTTAAGATTGTTAAAACAGCGTCACTTTGCTTGAATTGCCTCAATAAGGGTCATCCAGATGGCAACAACTTGAAGCTGATTTATCTAATCTTGACATGGTTCGCGTAAATCGATTTGTCAACACATCACCAAAAAATAAGTGTGAAATTCATGGATTTTCGGATGCTTCAAATCGAGCGTATGGATGTTGCATATACGCAAGGGTATTGGACAACGGAAAATATGTAACTTCATTGATCATTTCGAGATCGAGAGTTGCGCCCACTCAATCACAAAGCATACCTCGTTTAGAGCTTTGTGCTTCCGTTTTACTTTGCCAAACATGGACTAAAATCAAACACAAATTAAATTGTCTTAGTCAGCAAAACATATTTTTGGACAGATTCAACTGTCGTTCTTCATTGGATTAAAATGCACCCATCAACTCTAAAATGCTTTATTGCCAATCGCGTATCAACCATACAAACTCAATCGCAGGATATTATTTGGAGTCACGTGCCTGGAAAGGATAATCCAGCCGACATTGTTTCACGTGGCTGTGCAGCGCGCGATTTGATGCAGACAATTTGGTTTCATGGACCAAAGTTCTTAACATTTGATGCATTACATTGGCCGAAATCTGAAACAAAGACAGATTTCGAGCCCAAAGAATTAGAATTGCGAAACACCCTTGTATTGAAATGTAGCACTAGTTATAAAGAAAAGAGCATAGTTGGCAGATCAAACAATAAGGTTAATGTCTTTTAAGCGGATCTATGGTTATAAAAGAGGAAACCTTGATTCCTAAAGCCCAAGATAAGAAATAATACTCGATGCTAGAGGTTACAGGGATACGATCAATTTTACATATATTTGCTAAACACAATGAACACTTTTTCAGACTACTGCATACTTTAGGGGGCAATGATTCCGCGTTTCATAGCCCTGGACACTCGTATGGATGTGTACAGTTGCTGCGAAAGTTCTTCGACTTGAATAAGTTTATCGTCACTCGTTCTTGAACTATGAATGAAAATGAATTAATTTCTCTATCAAATGAAAGTTTTTTTCAATAACTTGCTAACTGTAAGAGGAAATGTATAGTATTTTATGGGAATTCATGTCGTAATATAAAATTATTTAAACAAATGCATAAGAAACATTATAAATACATACAAAGAATTATGGCATTCAATCTGTAATCTTCTTTTCATGAATATGACTCGAAACTACAGATTACATAATTCTAACTGGATGATTTGTACATCAAAAAAAAAATATCTACATATATGAAAAGTAAGCCTAGAATCATGTGTTCACATTTATGTCACTTAGGTAGGATAGCTTGTTTGGGAAGCAAACCAAATTTTCTCATTCTCTAGTTTTGAACCGAAGCAACAACAACGTTTTAAAAGACGAAAATTTTACTTTTAACAAATTTTGTACAAATATTTTGAGAATGTTTCGATTCTTTGCTCGCGATGCTGCAGTGCGCACCGGTCGTAATTTTTCCCGAGCCTATTCAAAGGATGTTCGCTTTGGACCCGAGGTGAGGGCCTTAATGATACGTGGAGTAGATATTCTAGCCGATGCTGTGGCCGTCACTATGGGTCCGAAGGGTCGTAATGTTATTGTGGAACGTCCCTGGACATCGCCAAAGATAACCAAAGATGGCCATACTGTGGCTAGGTCCATTTCCCTGAAGAATCAACACATGAATTTGGGTGCCAGGCTGGTGCAAGATGTGGCAGAGAATACGAATCAGTCGGCTGGAGATGGCACCACAACAGCCACTGTGCTAGCCCGTTCCATAGCCAAAGAGGGTTTCAGTTACATATCACGTGGCGCTAATCCTGTAGGGATTCGGCGTGGTGTAATGTTAGCTGTGGATAATGTAAAGCAGTCGCTCATCGAGATGTCGCAGCCCGTGCAAACTCGTCAGGAGATTGAACAAGTGGCCACCATATCGGCCAATGGTGATGCTGAGATTGGCCGCTTGATTGCTGACGCAACGGAACGTGTGGGTCGCAAGGGCACGATTACAGTTAAAGAAGGGAAACGCCTCAAGGACGAATTGCATATCACTCAGGGTTTATGTTTCGACAATGGCTATATATCACCGTTCTTTGTCAATAGCCCGAAGGGCTCAAAAGTCGAGTTTGCCAATGCCTACGTTTTGTTATCGCTAAAGAAGATTACTTTGATCTCCAAAATTGTCAAGGGTCTGGAGTATTCGCTGCGAGAACATCGTCCGTTGGTAATCATTGCCGATGACATTAGCGGTGAAGCTTTGAATGCCTTGGTATTGAACAGACTAAAACTAGGTCTGCAGATTTGCGCTGTGAAGGCTCCCAGCTATGGAGATTATCGCAAGCAGCTAATTTGCGATATAGCCGCAGCCACTGGAGCCACTGTCTTTGGGGATGACATAGACTATGCCAAAATTGAGGAAGCGAAAATCGAGGATTTGGGTGAGGTGGGCGAGGCCTCCATAAGCAAGGATAGGACTATGTTATTGCAGGGAAAACCAAAGCCCAATATGCTGGAGAAACGTATTGAACAGATTCAAGATGAGATTCATGATAAACGTACGAAAGACGAGCATCGAGTTCGTCTACGTGATCGTCTTTCTGCCCTGACCAAGGGTGTGGCTGTCCTACACATCGGTGGCCATAGTGAGGTGGAGGTAAGTGAGAAAAAGGATCGTGTAATTGATGCCCTTAGTTCCACTAGAGCGGCCATTGAAGAGGGAATTGTTCCTGGAGGTGGCACTGCATTTCTACGGTGCATTCCACAGTTGGAGAGCTTCAAACCAGGAAGTCAGGATTTGCAGCAGGGCATTGATATTATTCGTAATGCTCTGTGTATGCCTTGCATGACCATAGCCCGTAATGCAGGAGTCGATGCCGCCAGTGTTGTGGCGAAGGTAATGAATGGCAAAGATGACTATGGCTACGATGCTCTGCGGAATGAGTATGGAATGCTCTTTGACAAAGGCATCATTGATCCGACAAAAGTGATGCGTACTGCCATCACGGATGCCGCTGGAGTGGCCTCTCTACTAAGCACTACCGAAGTGGTCATTACCGATGCTCGAAATGAAGATCTTCTCGCCAAATTGGCTGGAGCTGGCGGTGGCATGGATGATATGGCTGGCATGGGTGACATGGAAGCACTGGCAGCTTTGGGTGGCATGGGTGGCATGGGTGGCATGGGAGGCATGGGAGGCATGGGAGGCATGGGAGGCATGGGAGGTGGTCCCTCTGATGACGGTGTCAGTGCCAAAGACCTCAACGAAGTTGTCAAAGATATACCCGGCATGGAAGATGTTACTGTCAGTGATATAGACAGCAGTCAATTTTAATCATCGTCTGCGCAGTATTTATTCTAAAATATTTTTAGGCTTTTTGTGACAAAATTATTGAACTTTTTGATTCTAATGAATGAATAATAAATGAAAAATTGTAAATTGTGAAAGATAATGGAGATCTCAAACTCAACCATCGACTGACACATACAACCGGTGACCCAGTGAACCTAACTCTTGTAATGCTATCAATAATTAAGTGCTGCTGCCACCTCGTACGGACGGAGGAAGGCACCACAAACGCATTCTTAATAAGCTTTGCTTGCTGCATAAATTTCTACTCAAAATGGAAAAAAGGAATTCCATTTTGCGAAATAGTTTCCCTGGCATGGACGACGTTTGAATACGCTTTAGGAGTTTAGGAATACGAAAGTATCTTAGGTATATTTAGATTTTAAGGACAATTTCAATTTGAATTTCTCTAAAGCATTTAATTATGAAAACTCAAGGACGGAACCAGAAGGGGTCTGGATACTCTCCAAAAAGTCAATATTTTCAATAATTTTTAACTTTTTTATCTCCTTTTATATAACTTTTGTTAACTTTTCTCTATCTTCCCATCTGCTAAATTTTGGGAAATTTTATAAATTTCTAATCTTAAAAATTTGCTTTCGATAATTTTAGATTTTGATCATACAACCCCTGGAAAATATTTACTAGATCCGTCAATGTGATTGCTTCATTAGATAATTCAATTTAAATCTGTATAACTATTAAGCTAAATACAATTTAATTACTTTGATAAAAGATTTCTGGTCTCTACAAATGTAAAGTTTGTAGTACTGAATTACTATTTCATAATTTCTTAATTTCTTTTTCAAATGCATCAAATGCAAATACTTACAAAAAATGTATCGAAGCTACATATATCAAATGGTCTTACAGACTTCGAGGTAATAATATATAATATATAATAAGATATTAATTAACGATCCACACAATTACGAGAAAGGGATATTATCTCCTCTAAAACTTCTGCAATAAAAATATCTAAATTTCGATATTTTAGAATAAGTTTTTCATTCTATAATTACAGGTTGCACTTCCAAAAATATACTTTTAGATTCGCCAGTGGAATAACATATTAAGTACAAAGTTAATAAAATTCTTGTAGTTGGGAGTTAATCCGGATTGGATTTTTTTATATTTTTTAGAAACATTCCGAATTTAATTTTCAATTTAATGATTAGTTTAGAGTAAATAAATTCTAATAATGATATGAAAAACTAATTATCAACTGCATTAAAAAGAAGTAGTTAAAGCTTTTATCCATACAATTAATTACAATCAAAAACACATAACATTTTATAATCTTACAAAATTCCGTATCCAAAAGATGAAATAAAATCTTAATTTCTATAATTTGTTTGTCCATGTGAAGGGAAATGAAAGCTATAGCAATAAGGCCTTTAGCTAAATTTTAAGCACTCCTTGGTTACAGTTTTAAGAGGTTGAAACTGGTCTTTTCTATTAAGTTACCACTTTGGAAAACTCTCTTTTTGATCTTATCCCTTAAGCCTAGTCCTTTTTGAACTTTTTTAAATAAACTGTCTCCAATGGAGGCCCTTAGTGGCTATACCCTAATCTGGAAAAATTTTGGTTTGAAAACGAGGCTGCACACGCAATGCAAAAATCTTGTTGCACGTTGGATGTAACAAGGCGGTCGAATGGCGAAATGGCCACGGAACGAACATGTGCAAATACGCATGCGTAATTATTGAAACAAGTTAATTACTGATGGAAGGTGGAAGGCCTTTCGAGTGACTTTAGTTTTTTTTTTTTGGTCGCCTTGGCGGTGGCGGTAACGCGGGTGCAAGTCAATGTCTGTGACTGGCCATAGCCAATTCCAATTGCAACTTCGTGTTTCTTAATATATGCAAGACAACGCATTCCAATGTTGGGTTTGGGCTTCTGGGTTTGGGTTCGCGGTTTGGTTTTGGTTTTGGCATGGGCTTGTTGCCATGGTTGTTGGGCATCCTTTTATGGACAAGACCCAAAATGATGCGTTGGCATGGTGTACCATTGGCACAGGTCCTGTCCATACAGCTGCAGCTGCAGCGTGATCAAAGTGTGAAATGACTTGTTGCTGTGTGATACCTGAATACAAATTGCTTGATGCCTTCGATCGATCCTCGCCGTTCTCTATCAAGATAGCCTTAATTAAGTTGTTGGCGGGGTTTTGGACTTGACTTGGCTATCTGTCCGACTCGATGGCTAACTTCTCAGGAAGTCAGCAACTTAACTTTCCTGTTAAATTGTATTCTCTATAAAGTCAACATTGAGATGCCATTTGGTCTGACAAATAATCACATCAGAAAATTGCAAACTAATGAAATTAGCTCTCTCCTTCTCATTCTCTTTCTGTCAATATATTCTTCTATTCGTTTTGTTTCCAGTTAAGGTTAATTAAAAAGCATAAGAATGTTGTGTACAAATGTGATAAGAACATGACTTTGATTAAGGTTTACCCCCATAAATACGTAGATAGTTGCCTAAGCAGGCCCGAATGGAGGTTTTTGGGTGGGTGGTTGGAGTGAACGGGAGGGGACTGTTGGTGTATACCAATTGAGATTATCTTTTAGCCCGATTGAAAGAGATATCAGTACAAAACGCACGTCAATCATATTCAATTAAATTCAATTTGTTTTGTCATTTCACGCTAGAAATAAATAAATAAATGACCAGTTTAACTTATGGTGACCTCATTTGGTATTCGATTTGTAATAGGTTTACCCCCCAGCCCCACCCCCACAAAAAAATGGCCTCGATCACAATCGAAAATCTATTTGTAGATAAGTATGTATATGTAGAATATAGAAGATATTTTGATATTTAAGAATCAAATTGTTTTGAATCACTGTGCAGCAGCAGCAGCAGCGGCTTCATTTGAAGGAAGTGTAAAATGTCTTGTAACCGAAAACTTGTTGCTTCAACAAGATATAAATCGCTACGATTGCTATTGGTAACATGTAAAAAGAAGTCTTCTTGGCCATGTGCCTCTTGCTGTTGTTGTTATTGTTGTTGTTGGCAAATCAGATAAGAAAACGAAAAACTTTGAGAGCATAACACTGAGGAAAGAGCACGCGTCTTGGCTGGGTATTCTTTCTTTTCTACCATTCCACATAGCAATTCCAACTGAGATCGCAATCAATGTCTAAAGGCCTCGATCTCCAATTAGCTAATAGAAAAAGCCACATGGGGGAAATTGTATTGCATTGGTTTCCCTTTGTTATAGACCACTAATTATAGACTCTATCAATTAATAATAAAAATGAAAAATAAAAAAAAACACACACACACAATTGAAAGAAAAAAAGAATATAGGAATCGTCGCCATGGTAGTTCCACTTTATTTGCATTTTTAATTTCTTCCTAATTAAATATTCATCTTTGTGTATATCTCACGCTGTGTCAAACCCCCCCGCTTTATGGCACTTGATTTATTCGAATATTTCTGATTAATTGAAGACGATGCCGACTTCTAAGAGAAAGTAAGAGAGCGAGATAGATATTGGAGAGAGACGAGTCTATGGATCTTTCATTAGGGCTCGTTAAGATGTCTGTAGGTGCGTCCTACATTTTCATTTGTTACGGTTTATTTTTACGCTTGAGCCGCATAATTTAATAACCCTCACTCTCTACCCCCTTCTGGCTACACCTCTCTTTCCCCTTTACCGCTTCTCTCACCTTTGTTGAAGACAAATGGGTTTATTATAAGTATGATGGCTTCAACAAATTTATGCGCGCTATTAAATTGTTTATTAAACGACCGCAACAAGGCCCAAATGGCGAAAAATAAATCGCTTTTCACTTATAAAAACCAAAAAAAAAAAAAACGAAAAAATTAATAAAAATAAAAAAAATTGATGCAAGAAAACGAAAAACCAAGATATTAATTCATCCTCCTTTGTCTTAGGTGCTGCTGAGACACAGAAGAGATCTGCTACTGCTGTTGATGAACTCATTTGTCAACGTCACCTTGGCCAGCGAAAAAAAAAAAAAAAAAAAAAACGTCTCTTTGACGGGGACCTGCAACCCATTTATTTAATTACCCATATTATACAAGTATATTGCCAAGTAGTCTTTACATAATTGCATTGGGTTACTCCTCCAGCAGCCTGTCCTATTGTTAAGCAGGTACTTACAGTAAAGATTGCCATGGGATAAACCATTAATACTGCAAATGCACTTGTAATTTGTGATACTTAATTAGTTGACTCGCTTCTATACTCTTCTTAAAGCATCCATTCTTGCCATTTAGGTTTCTTTTTGGGTTTTTCTGGTGTAGTGTCCTTTAAAAGAAATAAATGTCATACTTTTTAAAGGTCTTTCAAATCATTAAATATTTGTTCTTTCACTACTTGCTATAACTGCTTTAGTGTCCGACTAAGTCAAGTCCTAATCCATAAATTCCAAAGTTTTCGGAGTAATAATGCAAATTGATAAATAACCATTTTAAGGCGAAAATTAGAACATAAATGAGAATTGGTCAACAAGGATTGCAAAAGATAATAGGTGTTTTTTTTTGTAGAATTTGAAACATAAATTTTTTGGAAATCTGTCGTTGGATAATTTGTTTCGAAAATCAAGACAAGAATTTTTTGGAAAAGTTAAAAAATTGACTAAATTAGAGCTTTGTGAGATTTAGGTTTATTGGAATACTTTGCTCTTCATTGGGATTCTTTGTGTCTTTGAAAAAGAAAAGATGTATAAAAGATACATTCCAAATTCAAAATAAAAATATATTTGGCTAATTGTAAGTTAAAGATTTGTAAAAAATTTGTCAACATTAAATGAACTTTTCTATGATGAAAAATTCCTTCACATTCAGCCCTAATAGGCCCGGTTAGTAGTTATCTTTTAAGAGTCTTTTGACTTAGTACAAAAATCCTAACTTTACCCATTTTCCCGCATCACAAGATATATAACCCCTTAAATGTCAGTTCCTTTAGATCCTTTGAAAAAATTTAAGTTCTATCACTACTTCCGCTTTGTACATGATCTGTTATAACCATAATGATATCAGTAAGAGGTCTATGATAGAATGTAAATGTAAAATTAATGACCCTTACATTGTTACATTCACTTGTTTTGAAATTCAACTTATAGAGTGCTTACTGTATTGTTAAGACCATGAGACCACCAAGGGAGACTTCTTTGCTAAAAACGGAAGGCAATTTTAGCACGAAATTTAATTTGCAAACTCTAAAAAGCTTTTGCAACTCATAAATGGCAGTTAGGCACCTCCTCTCAGAGATATCCCATGGACTTTAAACCATCTTTCAGTGGCTGAGTGACTGACTAACTGGCCTGGCTGACTCCAACTCTGACTCTCAATAGTGGCCGGCCACGTATGAAATTTACATTCATTAGCTCGTTATCAATCTTTATGCTTCTTAATGCTAAAGTCCTTCACTTGTAAAAGTTGCAACTAATTACAAAAAGTAATTAATGCTTAATAATGCAATCGACGCCAACAAAAGAGAATACGAGAGCGAGAAGGAATCATAACGATAGTGAGTGATGAAAGAGAGAGTCTGATGAATGATGCGGAATAAATGAAAAGGAAAAAGTTTTTTTTTTTTTTGCAATATGGCGGCGTGAAATCAATAAATTAAATATGCAAACCGATGAACCATCAAACATTGCGGGAAAACAAACAATCGTAAATTTTAACGAGTTTCTGTTGCGTGGGCGTGGCATACTTAGGTCCCCTTTACTAACTAAGAGGAACCACCAACGTCAACATCATTTACAAGTCAATAAAAATAATTTGTGAGAGGTGAAAAGTAAAAAAGAACAAACAAATTTTACCGCCAAGGATATTCGGGATGAACACAGATGCCGCCGACCGATTAATGTTCTAACGATAACCCTCACAAACGATACACAAGGCTCACAAAACGCACCGACCTCTAATTAATCAATTATAATAAACAAAGAAAGAAAAAAAAAACAAACCCCTTACTAATACCAAGACGGGGGAATCCCAAGACGAATAGCGAAACGAAAGGGATAAGACAAAGATGGGACTAAGCAGCTGGAACTTTTCGATCTTAGACATCTGCTAATGCATTTAGTGAGAAGCAGAGACAGATACATACTTAGATCAACAAATAATTATTGAAAGCATTTAAAAAAACAAAATAAATTAGTATTATTTTGGATTTTGAACTTTCTACTTTGTCTAAAAGCAATTAAAGATAAGTATTATCCGATCTGCCATATGGCATGACAATTCCAAAACAATACAATGCAAATTATATTTAATTCATTGGAAATATTTTTAAGTTTGAAAAGATAAAGTTTAATAATTTTAATTGATGCGCATTAAACTCAAATTACGTAAAAACAAAATGTTCAAAATCGAAAATAAAAACGAAAGCCCACAAAGAGTGGGGAATGGCAATTAAAACTCCACTCAGTACACGCACTAATTACCAAAATATTTTCCATTCTCCATTTCCATTAAATAGAGAGAGGGAGAAAGACAGAGAGGCAAGTTCCATGGAGTTTTTCTCGGCATCATGTTTGCTAGAATTAAATTTACGTACAAATGAAATTACCGCGCTTTCGTTTTAATTGTTGATGGCTATTGGCCCAGGGTCAGCCAGCCAAGCAAATGTTGCTTATCGTTTGTTGGTAATCTGCCTACCGATTTGGGTTGCATAAACCAGTTAATAACGCGCTTCCGCTTAAGTCAATTTACTTTTATACACGAAAATTGGGTGAAAATGCAATGTCGCCCCCGTAATGAAAGCAAGACAAATCGTCGTATCAAATTACCAAAGCACAAAAAAAAAAATATGAGAAACAAAAACAAAATAGGAACTTAAGGAAATAGTTTTGGAATTCCAGTTGTAGAAAACCAGCCCTCGACTATTTTATTTAGAGATGGGCGTTCAGTTACTAACAAAAAAAGAAACTATCAGTTCTATTTTCGTTTCCACATCGAATTCAAACGTAATAGAGTTTGCTTTCCAAATATCTTTTGAACTAAAAACTTAAATTTAACTTTGGGTTTATATAATTTATAAACACTTATATTACATTAATTGTATACATAATGTAATATGTAATATGTATTGCTTCAGCAGCAATTCCGCAACGTTTTTGAACTTATTGTTTTCTATTTCGAGTGAAATGTCAATGGTTTCATTTTTGAAGCTTGAAACATTTTCGCTTACAGGGTTGCCAAGCTTTATAACTATTTGCAGAGGTAAAAATTATATTTGTAAGTACAAATCCTGACAAAATTATCATAGGGTTAATTTGTAAATGATTTTGAAAGAAATTTCATTCTATGCATTTCGTTAAAAAACTTTTGGAAACTTTTCCCTCTCGATCGGATGCTACAAATAATTCTTGTAAATTAATGCAAGGATCGATCTAAACATGGCTAATACTGTTCTCAACGATTTCTAAACTAAAATAAAAAAATATTTATGAGCTGTAATGTATATCACTTCTATGAAAATTTGCATTTTTATTTCACTGACCTAAAAGGGAATAAATTTTAAACCGATAAATTTTGAAATCGAAAGCGAAAACAGGTCTTGATTCTTATTCAGACAATAATTTTCTCGACAGTCATTTAGTCAACTGAACAACGAGGATCCGGGTTCGAATCCCAGGCTAGTGTATGGATGTATGTTTCGTCTTACAATTAGCCGAAGGTCTTAGTTGCCAGTGCTTGTAAAATATAGTTAGGTTGATAATTCACAACTATATCCTATACTTTACACTACACTATCAATTAAAGGAAAATATCTCATGGTTTCTAAAAAAAACAAGTTCTGTAGGGGACTCTCTTTAACAGTACTCAAATTCAACTTTCTATCTCTATAATATATGGTTTCAGGATCAGAGTCACGATCATATTGCCATCTCTAGGTAGATAGTAGTTCGTTGGTCGGTGATTATGTCACACGCCCACTGTCCCGTTTTGTCGCAGCCATTTGTAATTGAATTAATGTGAGCTTGGAATATTTGGTTGTACTGTTTATGACCCAAATGACAGGCGGGGTCTAGGTGGCATTGCCTTATCGCTAAAATTTCATCGCACGATTCCGACTTCAGTAACCCTAACTAATCGCACGTAATTAAATATAATTTGGTATCGTTTACAGTTGTGTTTCTTTTTCTTTCTTTTTTTTTCCGCTGGGGGTCGTATTTCTATTCGTTCATTTTGTTTACCATCTAGCGAGGGATAGATTATGTTCGGTTGGGAAAACTATGTCGAAATACTGAGATTATGCCAACGCATCGTAGACTTGCATAATTGGAGGTGACTTTCACATAGTACACACTATAGTAATACTTGGTAGGAAATAAACACTTGATAGCCAATTGACGTAGGAGTCAATTATCCATATCAACTAATTGTAAGTTTAGAAATATATGTATATGTATGAATGTGAATTTATTTTTGGTTTTGCACAAAATCTATAAATAGACCATTCGTAATCATTTACTTTTGATAGGGCTAGGTAAACCATGAACTTAAGTATTTTTTAGGAAATGATGTTTTGGGTCATGGTTCAGAAAAAATTACTATAAAACTATCAAAATTATTATTTCTTCCGTTCTAAATTAAGTTATCAAGTCCTTCAATAAGAGCATGATGAACCCTTTTTAGCCAAGACTAATTTTTTTTTAAATAATATATTATATAATGAAAAGGATTAGTTCGTAACAAAAATTGTATTAAACTAAATTTGATTATTAAATGTCATTAATTTAAATAAATACATATTTTGAACCAAAAATCAAAGATCCAAATGATGAAATCCTTTAAGCAGAAAGCAAATTAATTTCGTGGTTATTCTCCAAATATCCTTTACTAAATTGTTGAGACAAAAAAGGAGTTCATCTGACCAAATGAGTTAACATTTTTAAAAGGTATTTAGTGTCACATTATTTTGCAAAGATTTTCCAGGTAATTGATTTCTTTTACTTAATTGATTTAAATAGAAATAAGGCCAAGACATCAATTGAGGAAAAAATATAATCATTTTCTCAATTCTGTCATTGAGAAAAAAAGGCAAGTACTTGTATCTATCTATGTAAGTTCAAATGAAAAGTCTGTAACAGAAATGCCAAAGTGTCTCTCTCTGATCACCTGGCAGAGGGAATATCAAAATCGCGTAATGGCCATAATGAATAAGACGCCTTGGCAAGGAGATAAAGCCACGTCGTCTACTCGCACAGCACACACACACACACACACACACACACACACACACATACACACAGATATATTCAGTTAGTCCAAACAGACTTGACCACTTGGCTGCAATTTGTTTGCTATCGGTCTGTGCCCCTTCTCCCCCATTCAGGCCAAAACGAAAAAAACGCGCAGCAGAAATAAAATTATTTAATTGCGCAATTAAGTGCACATTTGTAACGTTTTGCGCGACATCTGTCCCATGTGCTGGAGTTGTGTGAGAGACAGAGAAAAACAGAGAGAGAGAGAGAGAGAGATAGGGAGAGAGACTGAGAGGACCCAGGGACCCAAGAGACACTGTCCGACTCAGAGTCTAAGGCCGAGTCCGAGTCGAGACCGGAAATTCAATTGTTGAGATAATAATTACATTAGGACGTGCGCGCATGCGCGACTCTAAAACGAACTCTTCTTCGATTCTCTGGCCTCTCTGGCATATGGACACAAAATAACAAAAACAAAATAAAACCAACTATAGGCTAGGCATTCGGCATTCAGTACTCCCAAAACGGAGCAGCAAGCAGCACACCTTGCGCGACGAGCTGATTGACACGGCCACATGGGGACGAGAAACCTATAGATAGTGCATACTTCCCCCGTTCTTCTCTTTCTCTGGAAACCGAAACGACCTGCTGTACATTGAACCCGCCAAATGGTCACTGGTCGACTCTTTTGTTTGCATTTCGTCTGTAAATGAAGCGTGAAATTGGCTGCAGTGCAGCGACTCGAGCCGCCGCCGTCGATGGCGACGACTGCGCAGTGGCGTTGCATTGTTTGCTTCTTGTTGTGCGACAATGGGATAATATGGCAATATAATGGCAACACCAAACTATTTGTATGCAATTGCCATTAACACTTTACTTATTGCCATCTCTCTCTGTCTCTTCCCTGTCTTCACTCTTCTCTCAGTGATGATGCAGGGAGGACACTTAAAGGTAAGATGCTGCAATCAAGCAAGAAGCTGTTGATGGTTTAATGAAGTAGTTATCAAGGAATGACATCCGTAGGACAATTACACAGATGATACATAGATTGAATAGGTGAATGATATGAAACTGTTGTGAATTTTCAGATCAAGTTAAAATTGATATATGTATAAACTGATATGAGGAAACATTACGACTTGACCTTAATTTTGGAAAATTTTATCCAATTGCAAACTGATAAACAGTTAAATTGACTGGAACATACTCATTCAAACAGAAAATTATTTTTTTAAATATCAGTATCAGTCAATTTAATAATTAAGACTAAATAATACAAATTTACTACACAAATCTTCCGGCCAAGGGTCCTGAAAAATAACCATGAAAATCTTCTTGTAACAGATTAAACAAAAAAACACCTAAATAAATATCGGAAATAAAAGTAGCCCTAACGGTTCATCCTCTTCATAAATTAATTTTCTATATTTTCGAACTTTATCCAAGCATTTTATGTTTTAACTATTGTTGATCCAGCATTATTTAGTTAAAATGGATCTTAAACTAGTTAACAAATGAAAATGAGATAAAAAGTTTCTGGTCAATAAAGTAGGCAAGTGAAACAACTATTTGAAACCTATGATCAAATTCATAGCTTAATTTCTTTTAAAAATTCATCCAGCACTCTGCCCCTTTGCTTTGATCGCTTTTAGCTCTTTTAATTCAGTTTTTGGGAAATTTAAAACGCTTAGAGACATTAATAAAAGAAGATTAATCCACATTCCTCGATGGAATTACCTTTTCGGAAAATAAAGGTCTGTATATACATATGTGTATAAACAGATATTGGATACTTTTTTATTTAATTTTTTGTATTGACAATTGATTGTTGTATATTTTTCAATCAATTCTTATTATATCTGATTAGATTACGACCCATTTGAAATTTAAATCAAACCTTGCAATTTAGCCGGCTCGAGGTCAATCTTACAAAAGAAGATTATTTCAAAAGCAACACAAAAAGGTGAGCAGGTTGTCTGTATAGCTATTTCAAGAACGACCAAGTTCTATCATCAGCAGACTTTGCTAAACAACTTCGGAATTGCAATAGCCATACCATGACTTCAACGCTAGAATTGGTTGGAAAATACAGCAACCAAATGAAGCGAAAAAAAGTTGGTAAAGCCTACAACACCGAAATTGCAAGGTTTGATTTAAATTCTTATTATATTGAACTAACAAAAAATAATAGTTAAATAATAAGTTATACGTCGGTTTAACAAATATGTACATATGTCATTTATTCAATTATACATAATTTTATTTAGTAACAAATGTAAATATAATAAAGTAGAAAATAGAAGTAAGAAAAGATAACTTGTTGCCAAATTTTAAATGAATTTCAATTCAATGCAAGATAAAATCTTACTGGAGGTGAGAAGTAATTATATAAAAAATAAAGGTAAAATAAAATTCATTTTTCTAAAACAATCTATTTGACACCCACCCAAAAGTGTCACGAAATGTTAAAACATATTTTAAGAGGCTTAGTGTTAAGAATTTAAAACTCGTATTGGCATGTATTATATAAAATTGTTTATTAAACTATTGAACCTATTGAGCTTAGCCTACTTCTGGGTTAACTTTAAACTGAGTGATCCGAGTGATGTGTCATTCTAACGGCATCTTCTTAGCCCCAATATAAAACTCATATAAACACACATTGTAAGCTCCATTAGGCAATTAAGGCTCTTGACACTTATTCATTCACCATTCTCTCTATCTCTCTCTCTCCCCAATCTAACTTCGCTATATTGTAGATCTAAATAAGGCAATCTACGACTATGTACCCAACAAAACATTCGACCAATAAACCCAACAAAGTCATTAACGAGGCCCTTAACACTAACCAAACAGAATGCAACTCAATGCACATACTAAAACACACACACACAAGTACACACACACACACACACAGGCATGCATTGCCTTATGCCCCATGCCTAAATTATTTAATTTATGAGCCGCAACAACAGCAAAACGCATCTATAGCAACAAATACGAAAAGGTTGAGGGGGTAAAATAAATTTCCATTTTGCTAATCAAATTTATTGCACTTTGTGCGAGGCTTATTCAATTACGTGCACAACACACACACACACGCACACTCACACACATACACATTCAATCACACAGATACAAATGCAAAGTTTTTAGCCGGCCGGTCGTAGGTATTTACGACCAAGACGCCATTATTGCGCTCCAGTGCCGACAACTCTCATAGGCCGAACACGAATAACCACAGAGAGTGCCCTCTCTCTCTCACTCACTCTCTCTTTTGCTTAGTAGGCGGAGCACTAAGTTGCTCACCTGCCGACGCAAAGCAACACCTGTGACGATCGATCGTGTTGGTTCGCATTGATCTTGCATGTAGCTCTCTCTCGCTTTAACCCATGCCAATACAAAGGCCAACAACAGTAACAGCAATAGCACTAGCTATAAGCACCACAGAAACAGAAAGGTAACCGGTTATAGTGGTGGCGTTTTCTGGCGGCGGCCCCACCTGAGTTTTCACCGGCTTGCTGGTTGCTCTTTGTGTAGTTCGCTTGCGGCACTGTCAGAGCCCGGTCACTGTATTTTGTCGACGCGCTCGGTTTGCTTAAACGAGGAAAAGAAACGAAGAAGCGATTTTCGTTTTTCGGTGTGAAAAGTGTTTGAATTGGTGTCAAGGTGTTAACTACTTAGAATACTACACGCAAATACTTGTATGCTAAATATATCTAAAAATTATATATATATTTACTGACTTGATAAGAATAACTACAGCAATATTGATTGACAGAGTGCACAAAAAGATCGAAAACCGTCGGCAAGTTCCTATTCGTGTGGTTGGCATAGCAAAAGGCAAAGCTCTTTGGACCTACTTTCTATATCTACACAACAGAAAAAGAATCTACTGCAATTCTACCAAAACGAAGAAGAAGGTTAGTACAAATTCTCACAATTTTAAATCTCTGACATTGAAAATAGTAAAAATGTATTAAACATGCAAATCAAACGAGTCTATCTAGGGAATCAAACCAGACAAAGTGTATACCTTCATATCTAAATTCATGGAAACGTGTTGGTAATGCGTTTTAGAAAGTATGTTTAAGACATTTCGCTAGAAGATTTAAAAAAGATTGGAAGATTTAGTTAAGCATTTTTGGCTTACTTGCTATACAACATTAAACTCAAATTCAATTCCAATTTCTAAAAGTTACATCTATCTAGATTTAAATTTCTGAAGATTGAACTATATAGGAGATTTAAATACTCGGAAGAAGTAGCTCATAAAGACAATATACATACATATATTGAACATAGTACACTTTTCCCTCGCTTAAGACCTCCAAGTCTAACCTGGTATTACACTATTCTGAATCTGCTATCTTCTCTTGCGAATTAATATTGAATAAATCGATTTTAGTAAAGTAAGTTTTTAAATGAACTTGGCTAATGTTTGCTATTTAAGGAGCTATCGACACAAGGTGAAAGTCATGGTATAATAACATTTGCTCATTTAGTCACAGATGTCTATGTCGAAAAGATTTGTTCGGAATGTAACATAAGCTCGATTCAAAGACTACGCATTAGACATAAGTTTGAAATTACGTAGAACTTCTACAATTAGTCCAAATAACAAACAGCCTGAAATCGTCTACTGTGTAAAAACTGTGAAACTTCACCAATAAAAAGTGGATGTGGAAGTTTTCAAATGTAGCCCCTTTTTTTAAATGTCCATGTCTCGTTTGATAGAGTTTTGTTTAACATGGTGTTTCCCAGGAATGTAACCCCCATGTTTAATGAGGGCCAGTTGTATATGCAATACTCTAAACTCTGATATTTTGGTTTCAGTAGATGTGCTCCTAGGTACCGAGGCATCATCCGCTGCCAAGGCTGGACATTTGCATAGTAGTTGAAAGATAAAAGTAATTCTAGTTCATCTAGAAGATCTTGAAATAGCGCCAGATTGTCCTACCTGACAAGTTTTTGTTTGTTTTCAAAATTACCTCTTTGTCAATAACAATTCTAATTGAATATGTAATCTAATATATCATTTATGTTACAAAAAAAGTCACTTGGGTTCATACATTTTTTTGTTGGACAGTATTATTTAATTAGATTTGATAAAAATCAATATTTCGTTAAATCCATATTCAAATTAATTTCTTTGTTTATCAAACAATTTTATTATAATTAATAAAAAACCAATTTGTAACTTTGATAGCTTTTTCAATAAAATTCATTTCTTGATAATTATTTTAAATATTATATTTATGAATTAATATAACTTCGATTTGAATAATCGTTTTAGCTTATCGATTGGTGCTAAATGTTTGTACAACTTATTTATGATATCAATTATAAATTCTCATTACAATCAATTTATGTTTGATATTGGTTTGGACTATTAAGATTCACAAGGTTCCTACGAAATTAGATTTACTTCTTAAATCTTTAATTGGATAATTTGTTCAGCTTTAAAAAATTTAAATGATATTTAAATTTTATGAACATTCCATAAATAAGTTATAGTACCGTTTCTTGAAGCTAGGAAATATCAAATTTTTTATTTAGGAAATGCTTCACTAACAAGTATTATGAATTTGAGATCATACTTTCGCGTAATAAATTGTACAAAGAAATCTTTCCTAACCAATTATTTTTATATTACCAAGAATACTATGAACTTTATATGAATTTTCTGTAATTTCGTAAACTTTCCTAACCGATTCTCATTTTAAACTTCTTGGTCCATTTCTTTTTACTTTACTCTATAACTTCATTAGGAAAATAACTGCTATAGTAAGGTTTTTCATAAAATCAGAGAAGCTAACCTAGTTTTCAGCATGATCGACAATATTAACACGAATAATATTTCACAATTTGTATTCACAATCAATAATATCTTCGTAGTTATCATATACATATATACATACATAGGTAAAACGTAAAACTGGAAAAATTAAATATCATTAAATTTGATTAATTCACCTGGACATATCATAATCAGGCAATAGACCAAAATTTGATTAACCAAAGACTGAGCGAACGTACATTGACTTGGCCAAATAGACTTTGCCACCTGCTGTTATTTTGATAATATTTATCACTGATTAGGTTTAATTAAACGTTATTAAAGAATACACATAGTAGAGCAGAAAGCTCTACGGAAAATACTCTATATATGTATATATTTATATCACGTTTTGTCTTAGTGATGTTTTTCAATTGTTTAATTTAAAATATTGAATGTCTACTAACAAAATAAATGAAATTAACTGGCCACAGTTATCTAATTGTAGATAATCATGTCAAAAATTCATAACCACTTCACTACGACGTGGACAAGGGTCTTTAGGTACATTCATACTTATATACATATGTACATATGGAGGCTCGAGTTGAAAGATATGTTTGGGTTATAATACAGTTAGTATATTGCAGATAAGCCCTCCTGTACTTTGTGTAAGGTATCAACGTCAAGTCAACTTGACTCAACTTCAATTTCAATATCATTGAACAATTTTTTGGGCATTGATTTAATTAATAATAATAATCATGTGACTTGTCATAACCAATTTCAACGTATTTGTGACGCAAACACTTGAGATATCTTTAGAAAGTATCTCTATGGTAGCATCTGTTTGGGCCCCCCAACTGATAATAAATTAGGAGATCTCCTTCAATTGATTAGATTGTTTTGGGGGAAAATTAAAATATGTCACAACGATGACATAGGCAATTTGTTTATTGTCCAAGCCAAACACCAATTCAATTACAATTCCCAAACCTGTCAAATGGAGATATCATATCGTTTTTATCTTCTCAGATACAGATACAAAACGACATTTCTTCTGTTTTTAGCATTTAGTTATCTAAGTGAAACAAAACCACAAAATGAAAATACATGAACATTAATGATCAACAAGAAGCAAAAGATGTGTGCGTAGGGATCCCATAGACACAAAATTTATAACCTGATTGGCGCCAAGGATTCAATTTCAGTTTCATTGAGTTGTTCCTCTCCTCGATTCGAAATCAACGCTGTGGTATCCCCCAAGTCTCCAAATTGCTCAACGTCTGCTTTTGCGTTGAGCTTATCAACTTTTACAAGACAATGACAAAGGGCAGTCCACGTGAATCCGCCACAGACAGCGGCCAGATTGAGGCCAGGCGTCGAGCAACAGTTGTCCGAACAGATCTCGATCCCGATCCTCAACCGAAAAGCATTTTTAACATGCATTTTATGAGTAATTGGCCTTGCATCAACATCAACATCCAACTCGGATTGCTTGAGTCTGTCTGTCTGACTCTGGCTTGAGTCACAACTACTTACCTTCGGGCTACTGTCCACACACACAAACACACATGGCTAGCCTGCATTTCCATTAGGGTGGCCAGTGCCAAGCCAGGAATTGTGGAAGTTGAAAATGATGAAAAGTGAAAATGTATGCAGAAAATAAGTCTATACACGAAGGTTTTATACTCTTAGAAATGACCTACTTAACATATTTCAAACAAATATTAAGCAAAAAGACTAATAAACATCTTTAAATGGGCTAAATTATTAAAAACTTTTAAGTAGTATAGTTTGTTATTAAAATTAAATTATTTCTGATTCCAAGCCTCACTTTATAAATTTCCACCTTACTATTTGATTTCAATTAAATGCTGGATGCATTTTAAGTAAGGAACTATAAAACATGAAACGGAAACAGGGCACTTAACTAGCTTTCCGTAAGGCATAAAAGTTTTATTTCGCGTCTGTTTTTTATACATTAGTTAGAGTAATCGTAAGTCTATGTAAGTTTTAGTGATTGGTAGTAAATTGAATTAAGATTGCGCCCCAAAGAACAAATGAGACGGGCAACTTCGACACAGGATATGAATAAACTAATTATAATTGGAAGCGTGTGTGTGGTGTGTGTATGTGTGTGTGTGTGTGTGCATTAGAGGTCCATAATGTACCGATGAAAGAAACGGCGCCTGACCAGAGCCCAACAAACAACGAAGAATGCTGTCTTATCGCACCTGGTCCAAAAGACGGCGCCAATGTCGAATGTCTCAGGTGCAACAGCAGCAACAAGAACAACAACTACCATAGAGGCTTAGCTTCAGCTGCTAGGGCTATCATTTTTTATGAATGTGTTGTTGTTGTTTGTATTTTTGGTGTCTTTTTTTTGGGTGACTCACCAGAGTCAGGCTCATCGAAGTTAATAATTGACTTTATCAAGTCAAACTATTAGCCAGAGCCCCTCTTGAAGTGGGGTCTCAACGTAATCCATCAACTGTGGATATGCGACCCCACACACACATGCAGACATGCAGACACACACACACACATACTTCCAGATGTTGTGAGCTTTGGTTGTTGGCCAAAAAAACATGTTTGCCATTATCAGCAAGGGAGAAATTACAATGCCGATCATCAAAAGTGTGACTAAAGTGGTTTAGCCTAATGTAAACCCATAAATAAGCAGAGCAGAGCTGAGCAACAAAGAACTGGACAAAGGAGGAAGGAGTAGACAAGAGACTGGCGAGACCCCCAGACGCATTAACAAAATGCCAGAAAAGAGCTTCTGTTTGGCTGTACCACCAAGTCGGGCTTTTAATGAAATATGCCAGTCGTCGCTCCAGCGCACCAGTGCTCCAGCTCTCTCCCCAGTTTACCCATACTTCTCCTCCTTTTAGGCATCGACGCCAAGAAGAACGAGAAGCACAAAAAACACAAAAGTGCAACCATAAAAACGACACCCAAGTGAAGAAGAATTGAGAAAAGAGAAGCTCCAATAAAAAGTAAAAACCAAAAAGAACATCGCAAGGAAAACATTGATGCTTATCGAGATGACAGAAGTGACGACAGGGAATAGAAAATACATATAGAAGTTTGTTTTATTAAGAATTAATATCTTAATTTTCTACCAGACATTCATACATACAACTTGGCCTTAAACTGGCAAAAAATAAACTAAGAAAGACACGAACATTTTTGAACCAGACGTAATAAGCCTACACAAAAAATACTTGTCTAGTTGTATATGAGTGGAAATGGTCGATGTTGGATAGGGGGGTAGATGGTGTTACAATGTTGCCAAGGAGTTACGAATTCGCTCTTAAATAATTTTCAGACACTAATGGAGCTTATCTCTAAATGAAACAAGCAACCGCAAACAAGTTGCTGCTTCAACTCAGAAACTCTAGACAGAAACTCTGGCGCTTCAGATGATTAGCATGTAGGGCCTAAGCAGAATTAAGGAATGGGGTAAGCGTGACGAGACGAGGCGAGGCAGGACGATGTAGTGTCAAAATGTTATACACGACGACACGTAAACCATCACTTATATGAGGCATAGAGTGGACTGGAGTGGAACTCTATGTATATAATTTGCTCATTCTTTTCTACTCTTTTCTCGTATATGTAAGTATTTTCTTGATTTGACCGTAGATGGAAATTGTTGCAACTGCAATTGGTCAGAGCAAGTGCAGCGTTAACTTGATTAGTTGTTGTCCAACCAAAAACAAAAATAAAACATTTTTATTTCTAAATGAAGCCATGAGCAAGCTAGCCAGCCAAATCGGTGAAGAAGTCAGTTGATTGTACGTGTCGACGTCAAAATGTTGACAGTTTCGACTGAAAATCGTTTCAATTTGATTTCGTTCCTCTTCCTTTTAATTACCCAATGGGTTTTAGCGTAACGTCAATCAGGCAATGGGACAACCTGCTGGCTGGCAATAATAATAATCATCATCATCATGATGATTCGTATTCCTTGGCTGCTACTCCACCTCCTCTAATTGCAATGGCAATAATAAAGTCGTAACGCGGATACAATTATAAGGCGGCTCTACAACAAAGCCAAACGGCACACATTCCCCACATAACTCAAAACAGACTCAAAACTGCAGCCTCTGAACAGTGGTTTTACTGTACTGGTAGCTGGTTCGCATGCAACGAATTAATCAGTGCGGTTTTTCCTCTTTTTTTTTTTATTTTATAATGAAACAAATGCTAAAGGAGCAAGTAGTGGAGAGGGGGCAACAGAGGACGGCAACATAATTGCAATTCGTACAACTAATTTAATAATTTACAGTCGGGTAGTCAAGTCGCAAGTTTGAGTCTTAAATCTTTTGCAAATTAAGTTTGTCAGCTGTCAATGCAAGGAATTTGTTAACAACATTGAAAACTGACAGTACAAATCATAATAAAAATTATTAATAATAATGATGATGTCCCAGAGATGATGATAATAATGTTAATAAGACATGAGTTATGAACTTAATGTGTCGTAAGTCAAGAGCAGAAACATAAACCGATCAACAAATGCTCTACTCACCTAAAAGAAAAGAAAGGAAAAATCACGTCCTGTTTGTTTTCCTGTTTTTCCTTCATCCCAAAACTAAATTCCTTGCAGATAAAGTTTCTTAAAGTTCATAAGTCATCATAAACAATCTTATCCAAGGCCTTACTACTTTTGCCGGCAAATAGAAGTATAAGATCAGGTTTAGTGGTGCTTCTTCTCTGTGTAAGAGAACGAGAAAGTCTTCTATACAATTCCTTTAAAAGCTTTCTGGATTATTTTCTCATTGCATAAGATTCTTCACCTTTTTAAACAGGTCAATATTTACAAAGGCAAAGGATGGGACAGAACAGAGCAGGACTTAATAGGCCGGACTATCTTTTCTAAAGAAAGCCACTATACTTGATCCTTCTCTATAGCAACACAATGTTAGTCTCTATACTAAAAAAACTAAAACAAAAGAATTATAAATGATTTAAAGGTAATTTTTAATTTAAGAAAAACGAACCCTTTAAATCTTAAAACAAATTAGTTTCATAAGGAAAAAATATAGTGGTTCAAGGTGAAAGATTTTAATTTTTTTCCATAAAACATTCAAATAACGACAAATATTATACAAATGTTCTATAGAGCCAGTTTGTTAAAGCTGGTTCGTTAAAAGAATGTTGTTTTTTACAAAATCTTAAATCAGTTTACATTAATTTAAATGTAGTGCAAAATAAATTAACTTTAGTTTAGATATAGCAGAGGGGCTTATGTGAGATGCTATATAGACCAGAAGATCTAAACAAGATCTCTTTCTTCACAGAGAAAGCATTAAATATAGCTCTTCAGAATAGCCAAAGTCCCCAACTTTGTAACTTTTGCAAAGCTCTTGGATTAAATTTTATAACAAAAATGTTGTAATATGTGTTATTAAATTCTCTAGAGACTAATTACATAATACGCCTTAGTTTAGTAGATTTGTTAATAGACTCACCGCATTACTTGAGAAATGACTAATAAAAATTTGCAGAAGATACATTTTTGTCAACTTGTGTGTATACCCTTACCCATCTTCAATTGATTATCGTTCTCTGCCTCACCCCTTGCCACCTCTCTTCCTCACCCTCTTGGTGTTCATAATGATGATGTTGTTGCGCTTTCAATGTTGTGCAACTTCATTCCCCACAACGGCCAAAGAATGCAACTAAATCAATCACAACCACACTAATTTGCCATTTAACAAGGTATTTGGACAATTTTGATATATGTATTCAGCGAGACAAGGCGAAATGTCAACAGAAGCCACAGAACGTTCCCAAAAAGAATGAGGCCCCATCAATCAAACCGTGTTGGGGCATGGGACCAAAATGACCAGGGACCTGAGACATGGGTCGAGGGACCTCTGACTGAGTACACACACCCAGTCAATATTGTATTTACTACAAGAAATCAGTTGAAAACGTACAAATTTTGGAACAGAAAGGAGAACTGGACTTACATTTTGGAACTAACCATTTAATTGTCATTAAACGTCGTTGTATATTAATTAGCAAAACATGAAATTAAACAAAACGGTTTCAACTTTCTGATGAGTTGTTGAAATGAAATACAACGCTCTCAGACATACTGACTAACAGAGCGAATGACTGACGGTCTGACTGACTAACTGACTGACTTGACTGGCACCTGATATTAATTTGATCTGATAGAAGACATGCCTCCGTTGCGGTTAGTCTACTGCAGTTTTGTACCTTGGCTCCTGGTGCTGTTGATGATGATGAAAATGAAGTTGCCGCCCAATTTAATTAAAATTCCAAACGATCTGCACATGAACAAAAAAAACAAAAAAACCAGGCTGCAAAATAAACGCTATAAACTTACCAAAGCGAAACGTGTTGATGGAAGATCAGCTGTTGGACGACTTTACTTCATCTTCTTCATGAACTTCATATTTTTTTTTCAATCGATTTGCATTGAACATGGTCAGAAGAACCGCAAATTTACAACTGAAAATTGAATAAAAGTTGAAGGTAGCAGACAAGCCAAGTTTTTATATACTCTTTTTCCTTTTTTCTTTGTCTTTGAAAGAATACTTAAGCCTAACATTAGGACACAAGTTCTTTATTCGAAATCATTTACAAAGCAATCGAGTTATTCAAGTGGCTTTTACTCTCCACATTAAGTTTATGAATTAAAGCCAAAGATATATTCGACAATGTTTATTGAGAGAGAGAGAAAGAGAGAGCAACGTTAAATTGTTCAACCTACTAAAATAGAATATAATCATTAATAAATACATTTTAATATAATATAATCTTAATTTAGTACGTATGTATGTGTATAGGGACATAATAGCACAAATTAATTTATCTAGAAGCTTTAATTTAAATTTGCATGTTGCAAAAAGTACCGACAAAAAGTTTTTTAATAAATTTTTAATTAAAATTTATAATTTTATAATTTACATATTTGCAATACAATTCGTTGCTCTTAGTTTAATAAATTTATTAACGTCGAAATTCAAATACCCTTATATTGCATGCCGTATGAATATCGTTAGTGCCTTCAATAAATTTAATTTTATATGTTTTCTTTTGCAAATATTCTTGTATTTTTTAAGATTTCTGAGAAATTTCTCTCTTTACATAAGATTTGTCTATATTTTAACTGATTCTGAGATATTTGTAAATCAAATGGGATTTTCAATGGGTAGTTTTTATGACAGCTATATGTTATAGTGTCAAACTTGATGTCAATCGGTCAATGAAAAGCTTAAGTTTCAAGTTTCATTCCATTTTGATTCTAATTATGGCATCAAGTTAACACGCACAAAGAGATATAGCCATATATCGATTCGACTTCTACCGATGACCAAGAAGATACATATTTAGTTTGTGAGGTCGGAAACATCACATTCGCTCCCTTACAAATATATAACTAAAATAAGAGGATAAGAGGAAATGTAAAATATAAATAAATTGATATAAATGTTATAAATTGAGAATAGTTTTTATATTAATTAACTCGCATCATATATAGATATTTTTTTCAACTTTAATATAAATCATTTTCTTTTCCAAAATCAAAATCAAAAACAATACTAACAAAGCCCCTAAGATTAATTGTTTAGTATTATTATTTTTTTCAAATTGATGTTTACATATTGAAATGAAATGAAATGTTTAAAAAATATTTGTGAATGCTTGATTTCTCAGTATCTTAAATTTTATGTCCATTTTGATTATCGGGATTTCTGATTAACAAAAACGAGACACGTTCCAATTGATCTGAACAATAGAAATATTATAGTTGTATCACTTCTCGATAGATTTGTGGTAAAATTTATTGTTTGAATAATAAGTAATTCTCGATTAAATATTGAGTTTTTGCGCGCACATTTCAAAGACTGAATCAGTATTTAAGTTTCTAAAATTTTCCATAATAATTCTCATACTTTATTGCCAATTTTACATATATGAATGACACCTTGAAATCAAATAAAAACAAACTTTAGCAGAGAATCAAATTAATAATTTAAATAACAATCCTTAGACAAAAACTTGATGACCCATTTTTGATTTTGACAGACATTGTCATACAGAAAAGGAAAGTCTATCAAAAACCCGATCACTTTACATGCATATAAAAACTATCAATATCATATTTCTTCATTCGATTTCTTACATGGAAAAAAAGTTAAGCCATGCACTTGGTGTCTAAATGGCTAGAAGTTTAACCGCAGCAGCTAACCTTAACCAGTCCCGACTCGATTTGTTTGGTCATGGCTGTATATGGCAAATTATAGAAATTGGCATAATATGTAATAATAAAGTGCACACGATAATTGCATGTTTAGCGTTTATTAAATTACGAACTTCTAATGCGAAACTAACAACTGATTCACTATAAGTTTCTCATCTTTTCTCTCTTTTCCACACCCATACGCTTTAGCTGCCCGACAGATAGTGCCCACTCTGGTTGGATTATGGGCATATCGGAGGAGGTCAAGCTGGAGGAATTACCGCAAGAAGCTAAATTAGCACACCCAGATGCTGTCGTGCTGTCGGCCACAGCCTCCGGGGTAGGTTCGGCGGTAACGGCGCCCAGCGGCGCCAGCGGCGGTACCAACAGTCCCATTTCGGATGCCAACAGCGATTGCGAGACCGATGAGTATGCGCCGAAGCGGAAGCAGCGACGCTATCGGACCACCTTCACCAGCTTTCAACTGGAGGAGCTTGAGAAGGCCTTCTCACGCACCCATTACCCCGATGTGTTTACGAGGTGAGCCAAGAGTGAGTGAGAATAATATGACACAAAACAACAAGAAAGAAAAAAAAAAAAGCAAAGAACAGAAAATAAGATAAAATATAACACTAAAGAAATATTTCTTTTTTTCTCGTTGTTTTCTGAAATTTGCATAAATTGCTCCAGACAATAGTCTGAAAAGAGTTTTATGCTCTTTTTATGTGACAAATATGGAAAATGTTTTAAACCAGGTGATAATTTCAATGCCCTACCTAAAGGGCCCCCCCACAGAGTGTCGCATCAGATTTGGAGCAACATTTATATGCGCTTTTGATAAGTTGAGTGGGCCAGGCCAAGTAGTTAAAAGATTAGGAACGTTCCGATAGAAAAGCCATAAATTAAAACAAAATATAAAGCCTTAATTGAAAAATGCTTCAGCGCTTGCACTAACTAACTTTTAAATAAGTCTTTCATTCCTCACTTACAAGTTCAATTGACTATTAAACAACTAAACAAATAAATCAATCGTGACTTGTTGTCTTATAGAGGAATAGAGGAGCCATTTGAAATGTATTTGCAAGAGGAATGAAAATACAAGTTTAGTGTGCTTAAATATTTATCGTATTCGTATTTGCGCGACTGAAATAATTGGAAAACCCCAAAAACTTTCAAAGGATAATCTTTGAATTTTTTTATACCCTTGCAAAAAGGGTATATTAATTTTGGTCAGAAGTGTGCAACGCATAGAACGAAGCATCTCAGACCATATAAAGTATATATATTCTTGATCAGCACGACGAGACGAGTTCAAATAGCCATGTCTGGATCAACGCGAACTCCTCCGAGACCGTAAGAGCTACAGAGCTGAAATTTTGTACGTAGGCTTGTATATACTGCAGGCATTGTATATCTCGGATTCAGCCGGATCGGACCACTATATCATATAGCTCCCATACAAACGTCAAAGTCACGAAACAGTGACTTTCTCAATAACTTCATTAATTTTATAGCCATTGTCATAAAAGTTGGTATTTGTCAGTTTTATGTTCTTATTCATGATTGTGCCAAATTTGATCAAGATCGGGTGACTATATCATATAGCTCCCATACAAACGGCAAAGTCACGAACAGTGACTTTCTCAATAACTTCATTAATTTTATAGCTATTGTCATAAAAGTTGGTATTTGTCAGTTTTATGTTCTTATTAATGATTGTGCCAAATTTGATCAAGATCGGGTGACTATATCATATAGCTCCCATACAAACGTCAAAGTCACGAACAGTGACTTTTCTCAATAACTTCGTTACTTTTTATTGAAGCTATACTATTGTTATTGAAGCTATAAATGTGCCAAATTTGGTCAAGATCGGGTGACTATATCATACAGCTCCCATAGAAACGATAGGTGGAAAACAGTGACTTTCATCAAAAAGTTCTCTATATCCTATGCTAAGATTGAAGGCCGTTCTTTCGCAAACAATAGACTTTTTGGATAAAACGTTTTTACACTTTGATGGCTATGGGAAGGGAAAGAATTACCAAAACAGTTGCAAGGGTATACAAACTTCGACGCGGTCGAAGTTAACCCCGGCCCTCTGGTTATAATGTAAAATTACCAACTAAATATTGACAGGTTTTTTGATTGCCAACTTAGCAAAAGTATAAAAAACAGATCGTTTTATTTTCAAGAAAAGATATCAACGGACAACAAAATTTTTTTTTTTTGCTCTTGCATGCAATTTTTTTTGTATACTTTTTACTAATATGAGTGTTGTGTTTTTTTCGCACTAGCTCTAGTCCCATATTGAATTTGAACCGATTTTCAAAAAACTGATCCTATCTTACCTATAATGTTCTTTTACACTAAATTTATTAATACTTATTAAATAAGAAATTTAAATTATTGTATCATTAATGTTTTCTTGTACTTTTAAAGCATTTCTAAAACATTAATTTGTTTTGAGAATTTAGGAGTTTTACAGAATTTTTCTGTAATATTTAAACATTTAAAAGAAAAGTGTTTTTGTTTTCATCTGTTTGTCGTATTAAAAAAAGGCATAAAAATCAGAGAAATTGCCATTTAAAGAGTTAGAAGCATTATTAATTTGAATTTAGTTAAACAACCTAAAATCTCACTTAGTTGGGAAGACCAAAACATTAGCATTGGTCTGAGCTTTATCCCCACCAAGTGTACTTAAGATAATGAAAACTAAAAGGTTGTCTTTGAGTAGATGAACCAAGCCACTTAGCTCTATTCAACTGAAAAGTGGTTAACTGTTTTATTGGCTTTTCAGTTAAGACAGATAGAAAATCTGTTTTTGGCAAAGTTCAATTGCTGAACTTTTATTTTGCCTCACATAATGTCATGTGTAAGTTTTTTTTTCAATGACTGTGATTATTTAAGAATAAGTTTAGCGAATTGGTTTTGAAATTCAATTGACCTTCATTCAGAAGTTAGTAGATGATGATAATTTATGTTAGTTTGAACCATCAGTGATTTACTGATTCAAATGATGCGGAAATATCTACTTATTTTTTAAGTTTGTCTTATTTTGAACTTTGATTTTTTTTTTTTTTGCTAAGCTTAATACAGAAATATTAAATTAAGAAAATGTATCTTTAAAAGTATTTCCTGTGGCAATTATCTTAACTCAAACATTTAACTAATCATAAACATTTCTTTTGCAGAGAAGAACTGGCTATGAAAATTGGATTAACTGAGGCGCGCATTCAGGTAAGTCCCTTGAGTTGCGGTTGATTTTTGCTTGGTCGGCCTCGGTCAACACTACAAAATTCAAATCGCGTGGCTGACGTGTAGCTAACAATGTTGAAAATTGAAAAATAATGGAGCATGTCGTCCCTAATGAAATCAAAAAGAGAGAGACACCAATATCATTTGGTTATTTCTTTTCTGCCAGTCATTACAATTTCGATTTTGTGAAGTTTTTTATTTCTCTCTGTTTGATTTTGTTTTTAATTACTTGGCGATCATGCTAAATAACATTATTTGTTTACATAAATTTTTAGCTGTAATTGCAATTGGTCTCTAGACCCCCCCTCTGCTTCCTCTGACAGACGAGAGTCCAACTGCAATCAGCCACCGTTCTGAAGATTGTTATGTTAAAAACTAATTAAATGGGCGTTTTCAATAACAACGCCCATTAATTGGATATCCCTCTTCCTGCCAAAGAAATGGGAATCTACTACATACTACACACAGTAGCCTGCCAGCCACACATAACTCATGCCATCCACTCTCCTCTTTTTTTTTGTTCATCTGACCAGGTTTGGTTTCAAAATCGTCGCGCCAAGTGGCGTAAACAGGAGAAGGTTGGTCCCCAGTCACATCCATATAATCCATACCTGCCCAGCGGCGCCGCCAGCATGCAAACAGTGGTCGGTGCCGCCCTACCGCCCAATCCCTTCACCCATTTGGGTTTCCAACTGCGCAAGCCATTCGATGCTCCAGCAAATTTGGCTGCGTTTCGCTATCCTCACTTGTCGGCGGCGCCAATGATACCATCCGGTTACTTCAATCAGTTCCAAAGGTAAGACACAAGGCATTTAAAATAATTTGTTTTAATTGAAATAATTCTATTAATATTAATTACAAAACTGACAAAGTTATATTCTATAGATAAAGTCATTTGATTGTACAATTTATTCAACTGTTTGATCTTAAGATAATCGTTTAGTAAGCAATAGAATTTTAATAGTTTCTTAATGCATATAGTTAGTAACTCAATATGAGTTTAAAGTATGCATTCTTTGAATTTGAAATACGAAACTTAAAATTTTCCTAAAAAATATTATGTTCTATAATATGTTTGGGTTCTCTCTATTTGCCAGGGCTCCGCCACATATGCTACCGCCAGGCATGGCCGGAATGTACTCTCCCTCGAGCTCCTTTCAATCGCTTTTGGCCAACATGGGTGCTGTTCCTCGAGCACCGCCAATCGGTTTGGTTGGCAAACCGCCAATGCTAGTCGGTTCCCCGGACTTGCACTCGCCCAATCATTTGCTGGCATCGCCCCCGACTTCACCTGTATCCGGTGTAGTGCAGGCACCGCAACCGCCACCATCAGTGGCACCGGCCTCACAGTTATCCCCCCAGCAACTGGTTGGGATATCACTTACACATCAGGCTCCTTGCGGTTCACCCACACAAACTGCTCCCGTGGCATTGACCCTGGCCCATTCACCGCAGCGACAGTTGCCGCCGCCGCCGCCTCCAGCGCCAGCACGATCTGTTACACCGCCCGAGGATCGACGTACTTCATCGATAGCTGCCCTGCGCCTGAAGGCACGAGAACATGAACTGAAATTGGAGCTGTTGCGTCAAAATGGCCATGGCAACGATGTGGTTAGCTAGCTAAAAACAACAAACACAAACAAATGTTTATATTCGCAAAATTCGAGTGCAAATTCATTGCTTGATCAGTGTAAATTTAAGCTAATAAGTTATTTGATTTGATGTAATGTATTTATCACGGAAAGTCCAAATAAATTCACGTATTAAAAAGAAAACAAGGAGACTAGAATATTGAAAATCGATGGGAAAACAAACTGCATTAAACTAGGAATGTATAAACCAGAATTTTGAATGTATTAAAAAATGTTTCAGATACAATGAAAACGTTAGAAAAATCGGTTTAAAATCTTGGCATATCGGGTTTCAAATAAATTGAGCCATTTCAGTTGTTGAAATGTTTTATGGTTAAAAACTTTTGCATTAATGCCAAGAAAAAAGGGGAAAAATTATTTACAAATAAAAAAACTTATCAAGCATAATGATTCAATTACAACTAAAACTCAAAGATTTTGCATCAGAAAATTTTATTGGCTTGAATCTAATAAATACGAGAAGACAATAACTTTGGTTTACTGTCAAAACTCAAATATTTGGCATACGAACATTAGTTCAAATGGAAATGAGTTATAAAATGGAAAGCTATTTTTTTATGTTCCATTAAAAAATGAATTATTATATCAATACGAAATGGCATTTAATTATTTAAGCCGTTTGGAAATCTTTAATAAAACAGTATTATAATAACTTGTATGTCGTTAGATACATTCCCTTCTTATTAAAAGATCCGTTTTCCTTTTCTAATTCTCACAAATTAAAACTAAGCCTGGTTGATGTCTCTTCGGGCGGGCCTAATGTGCGTAACAACACCTACTTAAGAGGAAGCGCTAACAAATCCGAAAACTGATTCACAGCCAGTTCGACCGCATCATATCGAACAAAACAAGAACAAAACAACAAAGTAAAGTCCAGCTGCCATTAATCAGTCGTTTGGCCATAAATCAGTGCGTTTTGGGTCTGGAGAGATGGCTGATCAAAAACAACAACAGCTATTAGGGAGGGTGCTACAAATATAAATTTATGAATAAATTAGAAACAAATTAAGTATGTTAATGAGAATGACCAACCAAACGAACGTTCGTTCGACCAAACCAGCAAACTTCCACGATCGAAAAAGAAACTTCAGAAAAATACCAAAAAAAAATTGCCGCCGCTTGGCGATTTCTCTCTTTTGCTCTTTGCTGCTTTTTCGATTATTGTAGAGTTTGTGGTTGTTGTTGTTGTTGTCGTTGTGGCTGGTGCTTTGAATTATGCGCGGTAATTAATAAAATGGAATATTTATGATAACATTTATAAAACACGAAGTTGCTTAATTCGATTACCAGATTTTTTAGACATTTTTTACCGATTTCACGCACACACGAATTAAAAATAAAGAGGAAAGAACACAAAAGGCAAACAAAAAAAATCACAAACCAACAAAAAAAAAAATGAATAATAAGGATGGAACCGCCTCGCAATGCAGTCAATGGTAATTGTGATGAGGTGGAAACTGTGATAATCATGTTTAACAGAAAGATAACTGAAGGTAAACTCCGCCTTCCCCTCCTCTACATAGTCTTTCACTCTTTTAACCACATATGCTCTTGTACATTTTATGCATTTCAATGAGTTCCAGTTCGTCAAAGACAAGCAAGATGAACAAGAAGAAGAAGAAGAAAGACGCCAAAACAATTAATTTGCATAATAATCAAATCAAGCTTTTTATATGAAGGTATATTGGATGGAGGTAGAATGAAAGGGGAGGACCCACCTTCGGGGCCAATAACCATATTAATAATCATTAATTAAGGCGACTAATTAACGCTGACATTAAAAGGCTGCATTTTAATTACTTGACCTGTACGATTTGATTTGTGATTAGTTTTTTTTTTTCTCTCTCTCTTAGCTTTTTGTAGAATTCTTAATGAAATGCATTTTATTTGTGAACACAAAAAAGTTTTTGCAAAAAAAAATGTACAAAAAAACGAACTAAAAACGATTAAAATGTTATTTAATTCAATTTAACTTCAACACAAATTTAATTACATTTCATGAGTAGCAAACTGCAACCGCAAGAAACGTGAACAACTAGCGATATTTTAAATTTTAGTTGGCCGACAAAATGCAGGCGCATTTATTTGTATTTGTGTGTGTGTAATTGCATGTGTTTAAATGTATATGTATGTATATGTGTGTTTCGTGTGTCGGTGCAATTAACTTTGCGTTTAATTTGCAATTATCCAAACGACTCAAACTAATTAGCGCCACTTTGATTAAACTTGGCAACAAATGAAAAACAACTACGAAAAAAAAAAACGGAAACTTGATAACATAAAAAGGAAGGAATTTTCTAAATGAAAAACCGCAAAAATGTAAATGAAAATTCCTTAGAATTTAATTCGATTCTTGGGAACCCATGAGCATAAACAAAAACCACACAAAAAAATCATTTAAAAAAAACGAAAGACTTAGGCAACAAACTTGTAAATCGAATTAATGCGAAACATAACCATGGTAACTTCAATGTATCTGATACACTGAATGACAACGTTAAAACTCAGATGGAATATAATAAAAGTTCTATGAATTAATTATCTGAATTACTTTCAATTATTTTCGCTTCAACATCGAATCAGAAAAACAATTCTTCAACTTTTGAACATAAATATAAAGAAATCGATTTTAATAACCTGGATCTGAACAAATATCCAAGGTTCGAAAACAATCAAATCAAAATAAGCAATAGTTTTCTAATCTTTTATAATTTGATTTTCGTAATAATTAGAAACATGTATAATTATACAATTGTACAAATACATATAAAACAAGAAAACAAAAAACATAAAAATCAAATCAAATACAATTTTTCCGAATGTTCTTAGCTTTACCAAAGTTCTTATTACACTTCAAGCAGTATTCATTCTGTCAGTTTGGATGAGTTCTAAAATATATTGAAATTCATACACATTCATTTATTGTTTGCCTCTCACTCACTCAATTCCATTCCATA
Source organism: Drosophila equinoxialis (assembly GCA_018150345.1). Classification (NCBI taxonomy): domain Eukaryota; kingdom Metazoa; phylum Arthropoda; class Insecta; order Diptera; family Drosophilidae; genus Drosophila; species Drosophila equinoxialis. Next base: position 5,050,466 of record JAECWI010000047.1, read on the forward strand.
CGAGTATATTCCATTTTATGTTCCATTTGAATGAATCCATGCAAATAATTTTTGAAAAGAAAATTTAAATATTTTTAACCTAACCCAAAATCTTTCATACTTGAGGTTATGCCAGGAGGTTAAATAATCAAAAGTATTAAAAATTGAACTCTAAATTTAACTAACAAAATTTATTGACACTCAATTCTTTAGGCCAATGTCGTGTACATTGACATTTAGTAATGAAATGACGAATTCGATAGTTTCGTTCAATTAAATCTCTTTATAGTATCAAATTATACAACAATATTTCGATTCGCCTTCAACTTGTTGTTTGATCACTTCACTCTTTAATTGGCCAAATTTGTGGTTTATGTAAAATGAATAAATTTTGTTTTTCATTTTGCCTTGATTTCAGTTCAAATGATTTATTCAGTGTTGGGTAAGGCTGCATAAATTAATTTAATTTCCAGTTGAGTTGATCAATTTTGCTGGAAAATTCCTTCTCGAATTGAACTTGTTTTGCGAACAATGAGAATGTCTCAGTAGAGATAGAGACAGAGAGAGAGAGAGACTTCCACTAACAAGAGAGTGATGAAGTGCACCTGTTTTGTTTTGGAACTAGGCCCTTCTAAGCCCAATACACTTATGCCATGATACAATGATGTGATTTTTATTATTCACATACGAATGTGAGACACAAAGAGAAACAACCGACAGAAGCGAATGAATGTATCGAAAAGGAAATGAGAAACATTTGGCGCCGCCGCAATTAGTTATCAAAGACGTCGTCCATTGACAAGCAGAAGTCAAAGCACTCGAAGACTCCAAAAAAACCACATTCACACACACACACACAAACATAATCGACAAGGAACAAGGAAAGCTATATAAAGTGCATATTTGTATATGAAATAAAAATGAGTCATTGAAGACAAAAGCAACTTACAACTTGTAAAGTGAGAGAGAGTCTAAAGAAAGAGAGTTTATATATGTATGGAGTAGAAGCAGTCCGAATCATCATCCTATCTAAAGTGCCGGGTTATGTTTCAGGCAACGCCCCGAATCATGGCAACGTGTGCCTTTTGCCAGAGAGACAATATTAAAACGTAGCCCAGCTAAACATTGATCCTTATCGACATGTCAGTAGAAGGTAGACACAGCGTCAGAACTTGCACTCGCTTTCTGCAATTGGTAGCCAGAACAGCAGCAGCAACAACTTAGCACGAGGCACAACCATTCCGACCACGCATCACGCAATGCAGCCAAATGGATGCCAAGATTTCCTGCCACAAAGAAGCACAAAGTGTGTTCGCATAGCGTGTGTGTATATGTGTGTGTGTGACAGTGTGTGTGTTGTGTCTGTGTACATGAATTTATGTCAAAAGATACAAACTTGTAAAGCATAAAAAATAAAACGAAAATTTAATTGTTATTTCCTTTCCACTGGCATGGCAACTTTTCACTGGCTTCATCGCTGGAAATTGAAATCAAATTATTTGCTTATAAATTTTTTATTTTACTATATATATATATATATATAACTCCATTAAATAACAGTTCGGAACTCGTATTGAAACCTGTTTGGCTCTACATCATTTGATTGTTAAAATAAACAAAAAAGTTATCTATGTTAAACTCATGTACGACAGCATTAAATATTATTTAATTTTTATGGATTCTGTAACAGAGATAGAAAAAATAAAAAGTTTGTTGAAAAGGCTTCCTTAAATATTGACTAATTTTATTTAAATTTTTCAATCATTTTTTTATTTATTTAAATAAAATATAACAAGTCATTGATCTCGGTCGTTAATTGCCAACTATATGACGTCTTTTGATGGAGTTATTGATTTCGGACCACACTAAACTACATACAACTTGTTCAGATTTAAGATATAGAGACTCATCAAAAGTTTTAAGCAACAAAAAAAAAATTTTTTAAAAACGAATTTGATTTAACCATAATTTTAAATTTTTGGACAATTTATTTTGCAAATGAATTCCTCTGATAGCTAACTTTCCTTCCTTTACTTTATTCCATTTTTATATATTTTTTTTCTTCTCCATTTCTTTGTTATCACATCCTTCAAGATAACCCAAAAAGAGTTGTTAAACAAAGTTTAAAATTTGTTAAGAAGAATATTAGCGTAGATGATGTCCACTTCACATTTATGGCTATAAACTTTTCGCCACTCGTTTCTATAAACAAATTTATATTATTTAAAACAAAAGTTTTAAAACAGCCCAAATTAATTTATTTTTAAATACAAGATATCAATACATTTATTTTTAATATTCTTCCTTATATGTGGACAAAATATACGATACTACATACATACATAGCTTATCAAGGATTCAACTATCCACAATTTGCAACTTACGAATAGCTAATCTACCTTAACACGTAGATAATGTTACCTTAATTAAAACAAAAGTTGGAAGGAAAATCTTCAGCCTAACAATTTACAGCTAAATATGTTTCCGAGTGACAAGAAAACTATAACAAAATCCATTTTCTAAAAAAAAATGACAATTCATGTAGATCCTACTTTTAGTCTCAAAATTTAACTGGATCCAATCAATTAATTATGACCAATCAACAATATAACAAAGCAACAATGGCTTATTTTGTTATTTTTCCTAAAAAGTATAATAGTCAATAAATATTAACTTTGTTTTATATCACATTTACTGTATAAAGCTTTATTTTGAGCTGAATAAATGTCTCGAAAAGCTTGTTTTTGATCTTTTTCCATTTGAAATTTTTTAATCAATTTCACCGATAAATCTGAATTATCTACCATGTAAAGCGCGGTTAAACTTATGTACATTAAAAGTACTTACATATTTCTTGAAATCAATTAATACTAACGATAAAAATAGCATACAAATCTTCATCTAAGTCAAATGCAAAGACTGCAATGCTGACGAAAATTTTAGTTTTTTTATTTCACTTTGAGCATTTGTTTGCAATTTAGCAGATTTCCTCAAAAATTATACATGAAATATAACATTTTTTTTTGTTAGATAAATTTATAATAATTCATCTATATTAGCGAAAGTTTCAAAAGCTGTTAGATAAGATACTAACAATAAGTAAATTTTAAAGCAAATTTAAATAAATTGATTTTATACCCACAGTAAAGAATACGGGTTGTTGGCATTTCTGTCTTAATTTCTCAAGCATTTAAGTTTGAATTAAACTTTTAATTAAATATATTTTGTATGTTTACGAAAGGCAACCATATGGAGCCCACTCATAAATCGAATCAGATAAGAGTAATTATCGCCTAACAGCAATCGTTTTACCTACAAGTTGGCCTTAAACGGTTTCATTTTCTTTATATATATATATGTATATAATTTATATACCATAATTTTATAGTCTTTGGGTCAGTGAAGAGAATTCATAATTTGAATTATATATGCGCTAATTAAATAAACATAAAAAACTCTAACCGAGACATTATCTACGCCTCCTTAAGTTATCTATCTACATATGTTAGATCCCAAATCTTTTTTTTTTTTTTTTTTTGGGCATCTGTTTGAGTTTTTGGGCATTAGCATATATATAGGAGAAGGCGGAGTAGGAGGAGAAGGGGAACCTACACAGTTAATGAGTTTTCGTGTAGGTGTTTAGCGTGTAAGATTAGATTAGGCTAATCAGCCGTTGAAGATCTCAAGAGAAATAAGCTACAAGATATTTTCAAATTGAGGCCGCCGACTTGGTGGAGAATCGTATTGAATGCCAAGACGTGCCGCTAGATGGCGCGTACCTAGAGAGAGCAGTTGCCGCGCTAATTGCACACTAATTAACTTGAATCGAAATGCAATTTATAATTTCAGCTTGGAGCAAATTAAAATTGCCAACAAGCAAGAATTTATGGCATTCGAAAGCCGTCCAATAGAGCAAAAGGGATAGAACTATAAATATGCAATGGAAGAGAAAGATTTTTCGACATGGCGAAAACATGGCGCAAAATCTGTCAAGCAAGAATAACATATTTAAGAAAAAATATTTGTAAACTTATGTATACGTGAAAATTAAATAGGACGCCAAGAACTCAGCAGCAGCTGCTTGAGAGTACACTGAACAAAATCTTTGGATTATTTACACAATTCCGATCTTGCGGACAAAACGAAAACTAACAAAGAACTTAAACCGAAATGAAATCAAAATTATGTTAAATAGCTGAAATACTTGAGACAAGAAAATTTTTATAAAATTTTAATTTTTCGCTTTCAAATCTACAGCTAAAAAGTTTTTAAAGTTCGTTCCTAATAAATGTTTGAAAAAATAAACACTTGAGATAAATATTTGTACAAAGTGTTGCTTGTGATTAAGACGTTTCAATTGCAAAGCAAATATCAGTTGAATCTGACGATCCGTCTTAACATGGCTCTTACACACTCGAACTCTTGATGAATAACTTAAACGCAAAAAAAAAAATTCTTGTATATTTGTGTTATTTCTATATCTAATGAGCTCCTTTTAAATGCATTTCAAGTGATTTTCTATATCTTAATAAAAATCTACTTTAGAGTTTGTGTTCCCATTCTTAAAACATAGAATGATCTGAATGATCATAGAACTACCTTCACTGAAAGCAGAACTAAATATTCTTATTTATTGATATAAATATGCGGATCATTTCAAACAGTTTTCTAACTCTATACTCTAAAAAAAAAAACATTATCAGATTATTAATGTTCTCTTCTGACTAAAAAACATGAGCCTACGACTTTTTTAATCTTTCCCACATTTGAAACCAACATTTTTCAGTTGCTTTTTTTGAGATTTTGTCAATGTGTATCTAAAACAAGGAATTGAGATACTTTCGTTGACATTTTTAAGCGTGCAAATATGCCGAAAAAGAGCAACAAGACTGGCTGCTAATTTACCATTTAAGCAAACATTTAAAGAATTTATGTGACAGACCAAAAGGTTCCAACTTAATAACTTAATGTGGCCTAAAAATTGCAAAATGTGAATTCCTTGTTTTTTTTCGCCTTGTTTCGGCTCTTTGAGTTTTTATCAACTGCTTTTCTTTTTGGTTTTATTTCATTTTTGTTGATCTTGTTGATTTTTGCGAGAATAATATTCAATCACAATTTCGCAATTACCCGATACACACAAAATCTTATTAAGTTTTGTTTGTTTTCATCATTATTTTCACGGCCGAGGCCCATTTTGCGACCATTAAGAGTGAAAATCTTGTGTAAATCGAATTATTTGTAATTTATGGTGTGGCAGTTGTTGAATAAATGGAGGATTATTACCAGTACCAGTGCCAGTGCCCGAACTGGCAACAAGCCACAGCCAAAGAGTCCACAATGAGTGTCTATCTCTTTCGCTCGATAGCCATAGCTAAACCAATAACCATTAAGCGTGCTAAAATCAATCGCAATTGCCCCCTACTCCACGTCTCAAACTAAAGATAGAGGCAGAAACACAGAGAGAGAAAGAGAAAGAGAGTAAGAGCGAGGACTTGATCATGGACTCCTCATTGTTGGCCATCACCATCCTCATCCACCTCCTCATACTCTGTTAGCTGCGGTTGCGATTTACAGACGATTTGCGGTTCAACATTTTTTTCTGCGGTTGTTTGGCTAAGAAGACAGACAACTTGGCTGCCAGATCTCTTGGACTATGGTCAAGCCACAGAGCAGCCGAGCAACAACAACTGGTTCAAAAAGATTATCGATTTTCAATTACTGTGGCGAGTGTGCGGCTAAGTAGTTTGGTTTTTGTTTGGTCTAGCAATTTTCGTAACTGCAGCTGGCAAAAAGGCATCATTTAGTAAAGCAATGAAAAAAAAGAAAAAGATGAAAAAAAAAACCAGGAACAGGAGTGACTAAGACAACGAGTTCTGTATATTTCAAAAAGTTCTTGGGTAACGTAAAAATTTAAGGTCCAAATACTGTCTATTCCGACTCTGGAGACATTTTCATTAAATTAAAATTAAGTGTAATGAATAGAAAGTTTAATATCAAATGAAAAATTAAATTTCTTTGGGAGATCAAACCACATTAAATTAACACATTTTTTGGATCTCCTAATTTAAAAAACTGATTTCAAAATTACTAATATCAATCCCAAAATGTCAACCCTATTTTTAAATGCCAATTTCTTAGCAAATTAAATATCCTTAAATTTCTTTAAAATGTCTAAATTTAACAGATTGAATATCCATAAATATCTTGTATGTAGGAAACGCCATGGAACATTTTTCCGACTTAAAATTGCCTTTAATGTGAAACCTTAATCGTTAAAATCGGACTGCAAACTTTTTAAAACATTTTCTAAATGGACTTTTGGACATTTGCTTAATATAAGCTCGGTATATTAATGTCTCCACTTTAAAATCCGTAAAGATTTGCATGCTCTATGAACCGAATGCAGCCATTTAAATTGGAACATGGAAATTTTATTATATCTTCGTTTTGTAATCAATTTAATTAAAATCATTATTCTAATGTTACCATTAAGAGAGGTTGAGAGAGTTCAATTATTTACTTTCTCAGCATACATTTAGTACATCATATAATTTACAGAAAATTCGTTATTTTTGGGCTAAGCCAAGTCTTGAATGTATTCGATAAACGTAAAATGTGTAGTTAAATGTTATTCGCTATTTATTTGAGTTCGAATCTCTTTTTTGGTATCCCATGTGAAATTTCAGTTAATTTTTTTTTTAATTCAGTGTTTCCTTTCTCTGCGAATCTCGTAAATTGCGATAAGAAGGAACGTCAAGGAAATTAAACAAATTAAGTGCGACACTCGGCAGCGTGTTCCCATCGTATCTAAGCAGCTGATCATATATCTTATCTATCGAATCGTTTAACATTTTATAACCAGTTTTAGTTATGTTTTTTTTTTTTTTTTCTATCCAGTTCGTGTGACTTGAAACTCGAGAGATCTATGAATGAAAGCCAATGCCAGCTTGAGTGTGTATGTGTGTGTGTGTGTGTTAGCTGTGTGAGACACGATGAAAGCCAACTCGGGGTCTATGCTAATCGCTTGGATTATAATTAATTAATTAGTTACTCTCATCCACTGTGTTGGCATGTGCATGTTGCAAGTTCGTTGCCTAAGTCTTTTGTTTTTCTTTTGCTGTTTTCTCATTCCCGGTTTTGTTGTATAGTTGTTTCTGTTTCCATCGAAGCGTCAGAAATTTAATCAAAAAATTTCATAAACGCTCTTCGCCAAATTGCACATTTAATGACAATAATTTGCGTAATGGATTTTCATGTTTTCGTAATTGAATTTATTTTAATTTAAACTAAATTGCACTACGCGTTACACGGATCCGAAGAGAGAACACTAAGAGGCAAAGAGGGCACAATCTCTCGGGGTAAAGTTATCAGGATGGGGATGTATAATTTTATGCGCTCACGCGGTCTCAACACTAATTGATTATAATTCTGTCAGTCGCCACCGTTGGGATGTTGATGGGTGACTCTCTCTCTTTCTCTCTTTTTCTCTCTGTCTCTGTCTCTGAAGTGGCGTGACTGTGATGCTTCTGCTCTATATTTCGCGCATTATTTTCGCGCTCGTTAAGCGGCATTCGAGCAGGCAGCATCATCATCATCCTCAATCGATCGATCGATCGGGTTTTATTCATAGCTTTCGCTAGAGGTGGCAACGTGATAAGTCTTTTGCATAAATTAGGAATTGGACTAGCGAATTGACTCATATTATGAATGGGCATATCTAAAACATGAAAAAGAAAACTATTGCAGTGATGATTTTCACGCTGCCATCTCTTAACATATTGGTCCGTGTAACTCTGGCTACCTTGGCAGGTGTGTTTTCTGCCTTTTTTTCTTTGCCTCCCCTTTCAGTGTTTCTTTTTTTTTTGGCATCGATCGATCGATCGTTGAATCGCGATGGTTTTCAAGCTGTTAATAAATACTCATCTCATCGTGTACTTGCCAGCAGAAGGTGTTCTGTAAAATTGTTGATGAATTTTATAATACCTGGGCATTATATTTGCTTCCGCTGACTGGGCCGTCTGGTTCTTACCTCTTACCTGTTACCTGTTGCCGTTGGGTTTCGTTTCGTTGCTGTTGCCACAATTTACTTTTTATGAATGTCAATGGCTTTTTAATTAATTGCAGGCAATTTTCATGTTTCGGTTTCGCTTGATATACCTGTATTTTTTTTATGATCTATGCCATATGCTGTAGTATGCGTTTCTATCTCTCTCTATATCTTTCTCTGTCTTGCGTATGCAAAATCTCTCTTTCCGTTTTGCGATCATATAAATCTTTAATTAATTGCTTTCAAATCGAATCGTTAAACTTTTTCGTTTTTTATTTTTATTGGATTGAATGAAGAAAATTTAACTATATTACTTTATTGGTCATTTTCTCTAAACATAAACTATTTGATATTTAAGTCTTAAGTTCATAATTTAAGATCGCTTTGAATCTTGAATATTAATTTTGTTATTTTACCAGAACCTAATTTCCATCATCATAAAATGATTTCATTTAAAAATTGTTATTCTTGTTTCTTTTCTCTGTTCATTCTCACCCATTTTCATGAAGATACTCACACTCACACTTGCAGTTCATTAGAGGCGCTTAAATTGTATTTTATTGTTGTCCAGCCGACCAGCCAACCGACCACTTCGCTTCGCTCTGTTCACTTGCATTCTGTGGATCGGTGAAGATCTCTTCCAGAAGCGCACAAATCCAATTTTAATGCAGAGAAGAAGAGCGCCACCAGGCCTAAAAAAGAAACAAAAAATCGACCCCCTATGGGAGTCATTGTCGTAAATCACACATTAAAATATTTATTTGTATTTTTACTTGTTTAAAAATTAGCTAAGAGCCCCCAAGCCGAGTGCCAATGACTGGGCCCTTAAGGCTGCCGCGCCACAGATGAGATGAACCTGGTCTTCAGTTTGGTTCAGTTCGGTTCGGATCGCTTGTGTGCTCTGTGAGTGAATTTTTAATTTCCTTTTTATGATATTTTAATTTATTTCAGCGTAAATCAAAACCCAAACGAGACTTGGAATCCCTTCATGCCGGAGGCTGCACTTTTAATAAATTAGATTACTCTTCGTATTTCAGTCGGGCGATGGACAACGGTTGAGGACGGCGCTTCTACTACTCAAGCAATCGCGCGAACTGCATAAATCTTTTTTTCTTTTCGCTTTTTTGGTAAGAAGATGGAAGGCAGGACTCGTCTCTTTTTCCTCTCTTTCTTTCTAGGGACTTACAATTTGGAAAACACTCGGGCTGGCTGGCATGCAGACAAAGATTGCTTTTTCACAGCTTGTGGTACGTCCGGCAAGTTATTAATTTGACGTTTCCAGTTGCTCTTGCTGTCGCTCTTTTTGGCCAGATCTTCAAGACCAGTTAACGGGGTGCAACAATTTGTATACAAAATTTAATGTTGAGCCTTTTGTCTTCTTCTGCGTCTTCCTCTTAGTCTTCTCGTTGATTTGGTGCTTGTGGTGGGCGTAACAAAACTCCCACATTAATTACAAGACAAAAGCTTGGTTTACAAACTTCCGAAGCTTTCCTTGTAAGTCCAAACGCAATTGCTCTCTAGATGGCGCCAAAGAGTTTAACCCTCTTATACGCTGTAAAATGAACTGATAAACTAGGGGTTGCTGGGGAAAAAGTGCAAACAAAATGAATACTCTCACTGCTAACATTCTCAGACATGTTGCTGCCCCTGGAACCTGTTGTAAGATTCGACTGGAAGTGTTCATTTCCGTTTAGGGGTAAAATTTATCCCCTAAGTGTACAGAATGGAAATGAACTTTAACAGAGCTTAAGCCACTGTGAAGATAGAACAAACACTATGAAGGGCACGATAATTGGTTAAAAGGAAGAGCTACTTCCCTTTTTCAGTTAAAACGAAAGACGTCGGATAAGTTAATGTACAATTTCTGTACGCTTTTAAAAGCATATGAGGCAATGTTGTTTTTATGCCTCACTGCAAAATCTGCAACCCTTAAACCCAAACCCAAACCCAAATAGCAACCCCACATGAGGTCGAGGACAAGCGGCATTTGCATAAAGTACTACGATGAGAATGACGATGACTATGACGATGACGATGCCGCCAACTTGTTAGCGGACGCTTGCATTTTTACTTGCATACACATACATACATACATATGTACATATGTATGCGAAGATAATGCAACGACGCCCATTGACGCCCAACGGCCACGTCCTTGTCTTCATCTCCACATGTCACTGCCAGTCTCACTCTCAGTCGTTGGTAAACTTCATCCTTCTAACCAAGCCCACTCCCCACACAATGTCATGGCTGCATGCTCTAAGAGAGCACATAAGTCGACCAGAAATCTATGCTAGTTCGTGTCGTCTGTTTGCGTATGTAGAAGAATGTATTAAGGAACTGGGACAGATAGATAGAGACTATAGATGGATGGATAAATTAGGCAGTGTACTATGGATAAAATCCTAGACTACCTCACAAGATTGAGTCGGCTTAAGGTACGACTAAAATACTTTAATTTTGAATCAGGAAAAAAGATGGTATACAAAATAAATAAGTATCTAGGTATTATATGTTTTCTTTTGAAATTATTAAAAAGTCGTATCTTTAAGCCAAATTTCCAATAAATTTGTTTATTGTTCTATTCTCTAATTACCAAAGGAGAGGAAAATCTAAAAATAAAAATGAGTTAAAAAGCCCAAATTGAATTCCAAAAATGTGTACTAAATTGGAAAATGAAAGTAGACACTGTTAAGTGCATAAGATTCTGAGATTGAAATTTCGATGAGCAAACTTTAGAAAAGACTTAAACACTAAACAGCAACAGGTTGTATCTGAAGAGATATTTCCTCTCAAAAACTTGCGCCAAAGTTTGCTAAGAATCAAGTGAATCAAATATATGTAATCAATAAATTTGTGTTACTTTTTTTACCGCCTTTTTTATGTATTTGTATTGGTGTTTCGAATAATATAACAAATTTTAGAAACTGCTTAAACAGAGTTTAGTTTCTTAACATTTGCTTTCTATTATTTCATATATCAGCCACTGTGCATCGTGTGGGAATCAATTCAAGAGCTAACTGAGAAAAAGCTTGACATGTCGTCTTGAAATTCGTTCATTTTTCTTAAACACCGCAAAAAGGATAAAGAGTACGTGAGGTTATATGCAGTTTAGTTCATTAAGGATCTTCCCAGGGTAGCTGTATAAATGGTATTTAGCTTTAACTCTATTGTTTTAGATTAAACACTTTATTTTTAATAGATATTGAAACACATTAAATGGCATAATAGATACATAGGATATAGTTTTCCATCAGCGAGTATATAGAAATGATTGAGTATACATATATATAAAGTCAGTAGTTCAACTAAACATTAAAGATTTCATTGTGATTCCTTATCGTTGGAATCCTTCGAAGTTTTTTCATCTGTTTCCGGAAATGGTAAGTCCCGCAGACGCTGCACCATATCCTCCAAAGTCTCTGAAGTCTTCTCAGAATTTTCGTTACCTTGACTTGTTGTGCGCTTTTTTGCAGCATCACTTTGTCGGGTGGCAGCACATAGATGAGCCAATGGTTTGCTATTGTTTTTATTGTCACCTAGATTCGATTTTGTCGGCGTTTTCTTAGGTATGGCTCCGGTAGACTGTTGCTGGATGGCCAATTGACTAGATGTAGTGGTAACTGTTACGCAACAGGCAGCTCCCTCGGTTTCCTCTTCGGCACCCACAATTCTGCTACTGGCGATGTTGTTGGCCAAACTTGTACTGGTGGCCACCTCAGTGGCTTGAGTTTGTTCAACCAATTCGGCCTCCTGCCGCCGGCTGGCCTCCCGTTCGGCTATGCGATTAATTAAAGTGGTGCCCCGCTCTGAGGTGTGGCTGAGACGAGCAATTAGCTCATTGCCCTGGGCTTCCATTAGTCGCAAACGCTCTGCCCGATTGGCCGACACTCGCTCAATATCCTCTAGACGCTGCTCCACTGTCTGCGAGATGGTTGCCGATTTGCTGGCTGGTTCCGGCTCTGCGGGCTTCTCGTTTCCATGGCGTTCGTGTAGAGTATCCAGTTTATTAGAAATCTTCTCGCCACGTTCATTGTTCTTGGAGAGCTGAGATAAAAGCTGTTGACTTTCCTGTTCCAAACGCTGAAGCCGTGCAGCTCGTCGCGATGTATAGGCATCCTCTTCGGCGGTTAGGGGCGATTTGCCTTGAGACACATCCTCTTCAGTGTTACTTTCAAAGCTTCCCTCACGACTTGGTGCTCGTCTCAGGCGATCAAGAGATTTTTTTAGATAATTTCCACGATCTGTGGTCCTCATGATGCGCGATATTAATTGGCGGGACTCTTCCTCTAAGCGTCCCAGACGTTCGGAACGCTTTCGGGTATACTCTTCCTCTCTGGGTGTTAGTGAACCCGAGGCTGGCGCGGAACTGGCTCTTGTCATTCTCTCCAAACGCTTACGATTAATGAATTCATCAAGTGGCACAGCATGTTGAGCGGGTGAAATCTCATCTTGGAAATCGCAAAGCTGTATCTCCAAACGCTCTCGATTATCAGAGGTTTCCAAGACCTGTTGGATTAATGATTTGCACTGTTCTTCTAGTTTTTGGATGCGGCTGGCCGTGCCCGAGGATGATGATGATGGCGATGATCCAGCGGTATCATCCTGACCGCGTCGTCGAGAGCGAGATGAATGCAATATTTTGGGAATGGCGCCCCGAGATGATGATGTGCCGGCAGCCTCTTCAATCCCAGCACTACCATTAACATCATCATCATCGTCGTTGTCGTCGTCGTCGTCATAGTCATCCGGTTCATCTACACCTTTCCGCCAACCACAAGTCGGTGGTGCACTGTTCCAACGCAAAACTATATCTTCAGCATTCTCGTCAGAAGCAGCAGCAGAAACCGCAGCAGCTTGTCGTCCCGGCGATGTACTTTGCATGCGTTTTATCCTGCGTGTATGTTCAAATTGATCCCTTAGATGCTTGCGGCGACAATTGACGGCTGTGGATGAAGATGAAGCTTCAACAGCAGTGGCCGCCATCACCTCATCCTTTTGCACATTAGCACCGGTTAATGTTTCACGTTCTTCATCAGATTGTGGCCCTGAATCGCTATAACCGCTCTCCGCCGAATGATTGGCATCCTCGAGTTTTCTTCTAGCGAATTCACGTCGCCAGGCATCACATTGCTCTTGACTCTCATCATTTTTGGCCCTTGCCACCGCCCACTTTCGCCTGCAGTACTCCAGTTCATCCTTTAGTTCACTAAGCAAACGACGTTTCTGCTGCAGTTGGTAGCGTAATATCTGCTCTTGAGTATGCAATTGGCGATGTTGTCGTTGCATTTTTCCTACCAAATGCCAGGTTTTAGTCAACTCCAAACTAACAGCACTCAAGCGTTTCTCCTGCTCATTCAGACGATAGTCAAGATGACTGTTGAGAGTCTTCAAACGATTGGTTTCCTTAACCAAAGACTTTTTCTCCAATATAAGATCCTGAAAATAAAAGCAAGAGTTATGGTTAGTTGCTTAGCCTTCGTTTTTGGCGTTTGTCTAAAAATATTGAACAGGTTTTGTGTGTCAGGCAACTGACCGATAAATTCAATTATGCAGACAACAACTGGCTTCGAACCACCAACCAATGGTTCAGCTCCCCCTCTCCATGCCACACAGAGCAAGGCTCTGCAGGACGTCAGCCATAATGAAGCTTCTCCTGCTTTGGCCTGCACTTTACTAAATAAAGCGCTTAAGTGAATAATGCAAAACTTTGCAACAGCCCAAGCCAAAACACAGGAGCAGGGAAAGAGAGAGAGAAAGAGAGAGAGGGAGAGAGGCAGGGACAGACACTTTGCAAAGTAGCAGTAGTAGTAGTTGCTGGGGCGGAATGGACAGAGTCTGAGCAGCACTTCATCAGGCAACCGGATACGACAACTAACAAGCCCGATTGTCCGCAGCACTTGAACAGCAGGACTCACCTTCAATTTGATATAGGTCTTACTGACGCTTAGCTCACTGGCTTTCCCTCCAGCTGCAGTTGCTCCTGCTCCGGCTTCCGTTCGCCCAGTTCCAGATGGTAGCTCTTCAAGCTGCACGCGCTCAATTTTGTGGTGACTCAAGAGCTCCATCAACACTTTCCAAACTTTTGGCAAGTTGCCAATGATTTCTTGGGCTGTTGCAACTTTTCCCATAATTTCGGGCTCATGGCCTTTTAACGAAGCCACAGCAGAGTTGGAGCTTCTACGCCTCGGCTTCCTAATGGCGCCTAAAGCCTCTAGCTTGACACTATCTGTGATGTCACCAACCTCGCCGGTTTCGGTTGAGCTTTGAGCTGGTGTGGGTGTGGGTGTGGTACTGCGGCTTTTATCCTGCTCCTGCTGCGGTAAGTCAAATTCATTCGACTGTGTTGCCTGTTCGACCAGTTCAAAGAGCAATTTGGGCAGTGTGGCTCCATCGCTGCAACTGCCCTCGGCTTGAGTCATTTGATTGAGCAACTGACGATTCTCCTCAAGCATTTGGGTAAGGCGATCAATATCCAAATTGTTTTTACCATTAAAGCCCATTACCAGTTGACTAAAAAGCTGTAAATAAATAATAAAACAATTGATTTCTGCACAATAAAAGAAATGTCGTTATAAACTGAATACCCAACACTTAAAAGTGTTAATCCCAATTTAATGAGTTTTTAAGTTTTCTTTGTACTTTTCACAGTTTTTTTTTTAAAGTATGAAAAATCTTTTTCATATTTCTTAAATTTAATTGTGTTAAATGAAATTCAAATGTTGAAATAAATTAAATTCAAAATGAAATTCTAATTTTTTGTCCTTACAACACAAAAAATATTCTTCTATGTCTAAGTGAGGGTAGTTCTTATTTGTATGACTTTGACATTTATAACTGAATCGTTTCCTCATTTTGTCCATCTTATATTATGATTCACCACGATATGGCTAATAAACATAGGTACTCCTAAAATTGGTGTAATAAGTGTCAAAGGCTAACAATTTTTAATCGTTAAGAATGGCCTATTTTGTTTTTCCTTTCGCTTGGAACATCAATCATCTAATCAATGCTTCAATTAACTGATTTTTGATACTTCTAGGTCTATATTTTCCTATGAATGGATATGTTCCCTTTCCGTCCTTCCTATTACCAAATTAGTCTTACCAAGTTGACAGCTCCTACTTGATCTTTGAGGGTCCGTTTTTCATATTTGTGTTCAAAGCATTCTTCGCGCAGCTTGGCCAACTCCTCATTGGCAGTTTCCACTTCCTTCATTAAGCCATGATTGCGTTCCTCAAAGTTTTTAGACCTAAAAATAAGCCACTTTAATTAGTAATAAATTCGGTGTAGTGTTACAATTCATTTACTTTTCTTGTTCGGCCACGAGTTCATCTTTCTTAATCGATATAAGACGCTGTAAATTCTCATATTCAGCAGCTGCCACACGTTGGCGTTCCTCATAGAGCTGACGCAGTTGACGTATATTGACCAATTGACGTTCGTATTCTTGTCGCAGATTATTCGACATTATTTTCATTTCCCGTTCACTGAAGGAGTTCTCTATCTGCTGTAGTTTCATCTTGAGCTGTAAATAGAGGAATGTTAACAGACATCCAAAGAACAATAGGAAGATTCAACACTAACCTGGGCACATTGTTCCTCTTTGACACTTAGCATTTGCTTGCAACAGGATATCACCTCCTTGAGGGTGCCCACTTGACGCTGCACTACGTCCACTTCGCCACGTAATGTGAGATTTTCAGCATTGGCCTGCTGGAGAGCCAATTGAGCATTGGCCAGCTCGATATTGGCATGACGACTACGGCTCTTGGGGTTATCATCATCTGGATCGGTTTCCTCAGTAGCTGGAGTCGATTCGTTAGTATTCTCCTTGCCCTGCTCTTTGCGCAAACGTTGATTTTCCTTCTCGGCATCTGATAATTGTTTCCTCAATTGATGAATTTCATCACGCAAATCCTGAACAGCCGTTTGACGTGCTTCACGTTTGTGGCGCAGTTCTTCACGGAACTCTTCAAAAGTCTTTTCGACAGGGCGACTCGACGAAGGCGTCGGCGTAGGCGTCAGTGAAGAAGATTTCTCTCGAGATTCTTCCACGGAACTTATTTGCTTATTTTCCATGGCAGTCGTTGCAGTGGGTAATGTTGATTGCTCTAGCACCAAATTATCATGTTCGATCTCATGCCACCAGGGCTCGTCATCGTCTGTGACGGTCTGGTTCTGGGTCTGCGATTGCGATGGCAATTCATTTGCAGATGGCTGTGTCGAATCGGTATTTCCCATTCTTGTGTACAGAAACAAAGAAAATATCTTCTTGGTATGCAATCGGTTTATTGTTCTTGTTTACTTTTGAATGCACATACGTTTTATTTACGTTCAAGTTAATGCGACTTTTCTTCTCGAAAAATGAACAAAAAAATACACACACACACACACACACGAGAAGCAGAAAAACTTACGATACGATTCGATATGCTCCGAACCGATACGATATAGTCAATAGCACACGCGAGTTTTTTCCCTCGATTTCGCAATTTTTTTGATTGACTTTTACTTTTCTTTAACAAGAACTGAATTCGTGTTGGGCCTTATATATTCCTCCTTATATATATTTATAACTACATATATCTGGGCCGTTGAAAATTAGATTTTAACTAGTATAAAATGTCGTTGAAATGTTTCGTTTCGTGGAGTTTAAAGTAAATATCTAGTATACACATATGATAAAAATCTATATGTATTGCCTAAGGTGGAAAATTTTCTTCAAATTTTCTCTATCCGTTCTAGACAACTTTTCGTTTGGCCTGCTCGTGAAAAACTGAGAAAAATATGTTTGAAAATGTTTTTTTTTTCTATTTTTAAAATCAAATATGTTTCTCTCTAACTAATGCCTCTCGCTCTTGCTCAGCATCTCTGTTGTAGCTTTCTTCTGACATTGAGTATCACACTAGTTTAGTTTAATTTTTGTTTTTTTTTTTTTTTTCAGGGAGTGTAAGAGAGTGCAGGACTTCCCCTTCACCCTCAACAAAGTTGCTTAATTAATTTTCATCTAAGTCTAGGCGATTTGATGCATTTTAATTGGATTTCTTCTTAAATGTGTCACATGAAAGATGTTTAAATTTAGCTTGACACGTCACATTCATTAATGGTAAACAAAAGAATATTGAAACAGTTGCCCAGATTTGATCAAAGACAAGAAAAGATAGATCAAGCAATCAAAGAAATATTTCAAAGATTCATTTGATAAATATTTTCGAAACGCAAAGTTTGAATGCAAAAATCTCATTAATGGTTAAGTTGTTACAGAGTAAAACATAATTATTGAATTATAAGGAAAATTTATTAAACAAGTTTAACAACCTCTTACAATAAATGTTGGTAAGATAAGAGAAGTCCTCTACGGTCTCAAGAGAAAGTGACTTCAACCTGATGAATCATAGTGCCTCACTCATCCGTTTCATTTCACGCTATCAATTAGAAAACTACTGTAATGAAATTTTGTATTACTTAATTGAAATCGATTTTGACAATTTGTTGAATTGGACCACTACAAAACAGAACTGTCATACAAACCATTGATCGAAAAGCCTACTTTATTCAAAAATATCTCCAAAATATTGAACAATCTTGTTATAATAGGGCTTACAAGTAGTAAGGAATACATTGCAAAATAGAACAATCTTTTGAAAGAAAATAATATCTGGAAAACAAAATTTATTCAAAAAGTGCAGTCAAAGTTAACTTCCTTCTTGTTTTATCTTGTTTTATAACTTTTGTTCAATGTTTTATATTCAGAAAAATAAAATTGAAAATATAACCCCGATGTAAGTAGTTTTTGATCTTACCCTACTTTGGCTATTCTTGATTATAATTTGTGACAAAAATTTATTTTGTTGTCAATTGGTTTATAAGTACAAATAAAATTGACTGTGACTCCCCGAAGACTGGTACATTGGGTGTGTTGGAGTGCCTAATAGCTTCTGCTTTGCTTTCGAATTGGGGAAAAAGTTTTGAAATGAAAATGCATTTTGTTCTACTACTAGTTTTGGCAATTCTTTTTTTTATTTTGAGTTCTTTTTCTCACACTCATTTGAAAAACGCGGGGAAATACGCAGCAATGAGTTTGAAGCGGATAAGAAGGAAGGAGCAGCAGGATGTGCACATTTGGCAAAGTGTCGCCACTGTGAGAATGCTGAGCAGCTCAGCTCAGGCTTGAAAATGAAAATCAACAATGCAATTTGCCATGTTGCCTCTTTGTTGTCCGCACAGACAAAGCGCAAGGAGAAAAATAAAACAAAATACAAAAAAAAGAATGTAGAAAAACTTGAAGCGCCTGGCAAAAGTTGTAACCAGCCACCAGTCCACCGCCCACCATTGCCGGAGCCTTTGCTCCCAACTTTACCAGAGATTGCACCACGCAAATGTGCAGCAGCGAAAGTAACAAGGACCAAGGACAGTGACTGCAAAAAAGTTGTGCATTGTGTTCATTATAATGGAATAATAAACCGAAGCGGCAGGCATCGGGTTCAGATTGAAATACCCCGTCTCCTCCACCGCCAAGCAACCACGCAATGTAGAGTGGCCCCATCTCCACTATATCCTTTTGCTGCATGCTGGTATTTGTGTCCTGTTGTTGTTATTGCTGTTGCTTGTCTTCATTTTTCTCAAGTTTCAGCAGTTTTTCTTTGGCTTTGGCTGAGTTAATAACCAAAATGGAAGTTTTCGGCTTCATTATCCTGGCAGCGGGGAAAGTGCATTCCCATATAGACAGATACATATAAATTTATATACAATTATATACATATATATGCATACATGCAGAGATGTCATCTACTCGACATTCCTGTGGTTAATTAGAAGCAACTTTTGTGCCAAAGTCAAAGTAAACCTTAACAGGCAGGAGGACAAAGTAAACACATACACTTCATTCTTGTGCATCACTGAGAATAATTATAGATTTGCATATTTATTTATAATTAACAACCATAGATATTTCCTATGAGGTCCTGCTAATAGATTTTTGCCACTACGCAATGTTGATATCTAAAACATATAAAAAAAACAAATGTCGATATACTAATTTTATTCATAATTTTTTCTCAGTGCATCTTATCAAGATGCAAGTTGAGACTTCAAATCATAAATAATGCAACAAACTTGCACATATTTTGCGGCTGAGAAGGCTAAGCAACACAACACAATATACCAAGGGTGGTGGCTTGATTCGTTGATGGGGTTGGGAGGAGGGACAACATCATTAGACAGCAACACGTTGACACTTCCGCCTGAGCTTTTATTTCCGGACGATGCCAGCGGACCAGTGTGTGTGTTGCTACAAAATAGACTTACAGGACTTACGTGCACATCCGTTACAGCAGGGTGTCGAAGTCGAGGCGTATGCAGAATAAATGCAGCAACATAGTTGTTTGCACTTTTAAATTTTGGCGGCAATTTTAGTGTTTGGTAAACCGCAGAAAAGTAGGCAACACTTTTCAGACAATGTTCTTACAGTGCTCTGTTAATTTGACTATGTTAACTTGCACCTAATTCATAACGGCTTTTCAAATTTAGACTTTTATGCTATTTCATACAAAAGATATTTTCACCAAAGAGACTATATGGGACTCAGAGTTGATGGTATGAGATAGAATAATTTCAGTTTGGCTCAGCCAATGACTCCCAAATTTAAATAGCCATCGAGCGGGATGACATCATAAGATTTCAAAGACTCGTATTTAGACACATTTTCCAACCACATTCTCCACATGTGTTCCTACAATCACAGAAAGCTTCAAATACAACGCAACAAAAAGGGAAAAAGTAAAGAAGCCAGATCAGATGCTCCAGACAATGGCAATCTGAATCGAACAAATGAAAAAATTTAACTCTACGGAAGTCGACCAAATGAATGAGAAAATTTTGGAAAGATACAATTGAAAAACAGAAACTTATCAAAGATTGAGACTATTTTTCAAAAAGTAGCCTGCAAATATAGTCAAACGACAATATGAAATGTTTCCAAAAAAATGTTGCCCCGATGATAAAACATTGGATTCGATCGAGAAACCGAGTAATGAAAAGATAATGCCGGCAAGACATATAAAATCAGTTAAAAGAAAACAAAACAATTGAGTAACAACCGACAATCTCACTAAAACGAATAAAACTTCGAAAAATACAAAATATTATTCATAAAACAGGATCTATATTATATTTAGAACCAACCATCTTGGTTTAGGGTTTCGAAGTCGTCTAGTTCCTGCTTGTGTGGTTAATCGTTTTTAGTTTTCTTACGGTTAGTTCAACATAAAATAAGATAGAAATCGATCAAAACATTTTTGAAACCAAAAGAAAATATTCAAGAAATTCAAAGTCTAAGACTTGATTCATTAAATTTTCGAAAAGTTGTCTTAAAAGTTCAACAAGCAATTTCTAGAATTATCTTTAATAATCAATACTTGTTATGTTCAAAAAAGATGATAACGACAACGAATTACGTTTTTGTTTTACGCGCTTCATAGACAATTTAAAGATCTGCAGAGCAGTTTCTTATATGTAGATAGATAGTCCAGTCTATCTGCTTAAAATGTCACTGAAATATATTGTATTAAGAAGACACATTTAATTTATTTTTAACTAATTCATTTTTTAATTATTTATTTGATTAAAATTTTCATTGAAACACGATCTAGATGGATTTATTTTGCACATCCATCATTTTTTATTCACTTACTCTCGTCATTTGGTTAACTACATACAACTACGAAAAATATAATATGTAAATTTTTTCTTTCATATCATTTGTAAAATTGTATTTTCTTTTTACACATAGAGGACGTACTATTTTCTGTCTTAAGCCTTAAAATCGAAACATAGGGGATAAATAAATTAGTAAAACACATACAAACAAAGAAAAATATACATAGCATACATTTTTACATAATAGAAACTTTCATTTCTTTTTTTGTCGCTTTTGAAATTTAACAGAATTATTTTGTTGACAAAATAATAATGCAAATAAAATTCGTCAAATTAGAATTACAAATACAAAATAATGCATTTTAGCATGAATACTAAAGAAAATAAAACATTATTTCGCGTTTTCAATCAATCTTTCTGCCTCTCCTTTTCTCTGTTCACTTGGGCGATCGGGCCTGATTGATCTTTTGTTTCTCCTCATCAGTGAATTCCAGGATACTTTCGATGGCCTGTAGATGACCTTGGGAGTTCTCTTTATCGGTTAGGAAATAAAAAATGGCGCTTTTAAGGAATTGTAGCGTAACTTCCGGATCAACATGAGTACGATTCTTTTGGGCATCCAGCAAGCGGCGATAGATGGTCTATATAATAACAAGTTACATTTTTATATATATATACACATTTAAAAACATGATTTGTGTATATTGGGTTAATTGTGTACGAAAAAAGAGAGTGCAAAACAAAAAAAAAAAGAGGTAAAAGTTATAGGGATTAGTTTTTTGTTATTGAAAGGATACCAAATAAACTTGTGATTAGTTAATGGAAAAACAAATTAAATGTATGTAGTTTATGTACAGAAGGGTTTTTGAATCATTTGGGGGTGAACATTTAGGTAATGCTTGATATATGTAACATTGAGTATATATGGTTATATATGTTGATGTAAGGGCAAAAGTTTAATGGATTTACTTGGAATATAATGAACCACATGCTATATGTATGTATTTATGTAAGTATAATGTTGCTTTTAGTACGCAACGAAAACCGTTTGACACTAGCCTTTTGTTTAATATATATTAAAACAAAAACATACCTTTTAGTTAGTTGGTATTTAACACTAAACAATAATCAATTACATATGTTTTCCAAATTAATCTTACCCCCTTTTGCCCACATCCCCCTGATCGTACATAGAATGCATGAACAATGGCCATGAAATGTATGTATTTTCTTTCCAATGAAAGGATTAATTATAATTATTCGATGATATGAAAGAAAAAAAAACAGAATAACCAAATGTTCCATAGCCAATCAAAGTATAAATAGAACTAAAGCATTTGAATTTCTTGCATTTTTTTGTGAATAATTTTTATCAACAATAAACCAAAATTTGGGTTAGGGGTTTTTTTTATTTTGTTTTGTTTTGGATATTACAAACCTTACGCGCGCCAAGTACCCATAATGAAATCGCCTCCTTTGCAGTAAGGAGGGCATTATTACTGCCGCACTGCTCCCTCATTCTACAATCTGGTGCCTACAAAAATAGTTTTTGGTTTTTGCATTTTGTTTTTTTTTTTGTTTTTGTTTTTACAATTGTTTTTGGTTATACTAATACAACAAACAAAAAGAAAATTATTTTCCAAAAGTAAATAAAAGTTTTTAAAATTAAAATTAAGTCCAACCTACATATTTAGAAAACACTACGAAAAAATCCATGCACTATTTATTTAATAATTTCCAAAAGCATGCAAACTGTTTATCAAAACATATATTAGATATGATCCTTATTATATTTTTAGACACTCAAATTGGGGGAGCGAAAGTATATAGATTTGTGTATAAGTGAATGGTATAAGGAAAAAAATGTTTCAATTTCATTGTCCCTATATTGGATTTAATGTTTCAAAATCGGACCGATCTATCTACCGAATCATATCTTAAGTCATTTGTAGCAAATTTATTCGATATATTGGTAATACCAAAAAACGGAATGGTTCTGAATAAAACCTTAGTTTACAATGTAAATAGAAGAAAAAGCACTTAATATTCTAACTTATGGTATCTACTAATGTTAGGGCCAAACGACTTATTTTCATGAACGATTGTACTGTCCCTCTTTTTAGTAAGTAAAAAAGTTTAGTTACTCAAGTCAGCTTTTGAGTTTTTAGTTAAATGACTCATTTGTTCAGTTGACTCATTCATTTAAACGGTCTTTATTAACCTTCGAGGTCTCTCATCAGTTCTTAAACTCTTATGAAAACAATGTAGTCACAGTATTTAAAACTTTGCAACGATTAAAAGCATCTTCGACTAATCCATTTAGTTAAAAATTTTGCTTATTTTAATTAAATATATCTAATTGGTATAACTAGGGACTCCAGTTGCTGTTCTTATCTTTTATTTAGTTTGATAAAAACTGAACAAATGAGTCAATGAACTAGTAAAAAGTGAATAAGGGAATGAGTCAAAAATGAGTCATTCTTACTCAATAGAAGAAATCATTCAATTTTGTTCACTCACTCACAGATGACGAAATACTATATAACAAAGTCGGGTCATCCTGAAGTCGGATACCGATTATACACGATTATACTAACATTTAATAGAAACAATATCTCTACAATATATACTACTGAGTGAAACGTAAAATTTCATATAAATTTTATAACTCTGGTAAGTCCAAAGTTAATTGTGGGCATTCTGCTATTCTTATATTCGATTAGCTATCGATTCATAGTTAAGGCAACGAAATGGAATGAAACAAAACATGTTTATGAAAATTAAACGTTGCTTTTAATGTAGTTTTTTTGTTTAATTGATTGCGTGGTAAGAAATGAATTAAGCAAAAAATGTTACTTAAAAGCTACATAAATAAAATATAAATTTTAATGGGCATTTCAATTAGTTGCAGCTTTTTCAGCCAGATAAAGGAGCCAAATTGAAAATACCATAGACAAAAACGAATGTGTGAATGTAAATGTGTGTATATGGTGTATGGATCGTTGGTGTCGCTGTCCTCACGATGCAACAAAATGCAACACACAAAACAAAATCGAAAATAGTATGAGAAATATATTGAAGAATCTTACGCGTATGTTCTCCAATTCATCCTGAGTGCTCTGAAGCTGTTGCAAAAGTTCATTGATCGACACCTTGCTATCCGGTTGACGTTGCGCTAATTCCAAAGCCTGCAAAATTGGAACAGTGGAATGAAGAAAGTTTTTATTTTTGGGTGATGGTGCAAAACTGTACCTCATCTGCTCGGGCAATGCGCTCAGACTCCTGTCCCTGTTGATACATATGCAAATACATTTTCTTTTGTTTATCCTCATGCTCATTCAGCTTTCGCTGCAGATCCTCCAATTGTTTCTCCAGCTCTCTTATACGCTGCTTGGCTTGCTCATAGTCGGGCACAATGTCCGAGTAACGTGTATTGCATTCGGCAAGCTTCTGGAGCAAAGCTTCTACTTTATCATTGTGGGAACGCTTCAATTCACTGGTGGCTCCATCTTGAGTACGTATCAGCTCCTCGATTCTCCGCTCATACATGCGGATTAGCTCTTGACGCTGCAGTTCATAGTTCTCCAAGTTGCTAACAGCGTCGCCACCTGCCTCACCCTCGGCATCGACATCGGCTTCACCGTCTGGAGTGGATGCTCTACAAGCTTCACTCTGCGTTTGGGAATCCTTCGAGTGCACTGAGGACATGGTCAAATCCTCAAAGTGTCCCGAATCAGCATAAGAGCTCTGCATCTCGGCTGACATTTGCAATTGCTGTTGCTGCTGGCGTGCCAAATGAAGTGGACTACATTTGGCATTCGCCTCATCGACCATATCGACAATGGGTGAAACATCCTGCGATGTTTTTAGTTCAGCTTCCCGTACAGTAACAGCATCCGATGAGGCAGAACGTTCTTCCGGTGAGCTCAATGAGGCTTTAAACACACGCAGCTCGACAACTTCTCGAGTGAGACGCAATAGTTCCGAATCCTTTTGCTCCAGATCCTGTCGTGCTACGCAGAGTAACTCCTTGAGGCGACGTATCTGTCGCTGAGCACGTTGCGTGGGCGTCAAATAATCAGGACCCACCTGCCCGGCATAGTTGGAACAGTGAACAACATACTTCATTTTTCGACCACTGAAAGTGGTGCCATTTCTACACAAGATTGAGACATGTTTATTGAGAGATCCGCCATTAACTTTAGATCGAAGTACTCACCTGGCAACATAGGGATGCTCACAAGACATGGTCGAACGACCCGAAGTAGTTGTTACAAATGAATACATGGAATCTAAATCATCATCTAGATAGGTGCTAGGTGAATCTGGTGTCACTGGCGGTGTCTTTGGTGAGATTTTAGCTTCATGCAGTGTGGACAATTTCTTCGGGGGCGTCGCCTTAATACAATGACCCTGCCGGATGCAATTGTGTGGTGGCGTGCTAGTCGCCGTAGTAGTAGCCGCAACTGCTGCCTCGTTCGTCGTCGTCGTGGTCTCACCGCCGTTCAACTTCAGAGACTGCAAATAATTCGATAGACAAGAAACATCGATTAGCAAAAATCTTTCTAATTTCTTTGCTTTCCCTGCGGTTTTTAGTGTCTCTATTTCCCTAACACGCTCTTCCCATTTCAGTTTCATCTTTCATCTCTTTCTCCCTCTCCTAATCACTCAATCAGTGTATTGCGTGAATGCCACGCTGCTCAGTCGTGCATAGTTTGCAAAATTTACACAACATGGCGTGAAATAAGACGTAGAAAAGGGAGTAAGGAAAGCAAAGGGGAATGGGAAGACCAAGACCAATCCAAGTTTCAATCCGTAACGCCCCAAAACCAATTTGTTGCCTTACATTTTACAAATCAGTTTTGTGAATGTTAACGGCGTTTACTTTCCATCTCTCTTGGCTAGCAAACATTTTTGTGGTCAATTAACTGCTCATTAGCTAGCTGACTATGGGATTTTGAACTTTTATCTAGTCTAATGTGCCCTAGGCCAAACTGAAACCAATTTTGCAGCTAACCCACTGACTGAGTTTTTTTTTGTGGAGCTTACCAAACGGAACATTGCGCGAGTACTTAAGTGTGTCATGGTATCTGCAATGGTCCCGATTGTCTATACTAAGGATAGTACAAATGTTGAAAATGTCTAAAAATATAATTGGTGTAATTGGAAAGTGTTCCTAGATCGATATACAAATTGAGACAGCTATCTAAAACATTTTTTCGAAAAAAAATGTGACTATTTAGACTTGACAGTTTTAACAGAAATTAACTTGAGGACTTTGGAAATGGTTTAGAAATGAATAAGCAATGAAAAAAATCTTGATTTAAATTTATATAAGGAAGAGAACTAACAATAAGAATACAGTACTTGCTATAAAAATAAACTTTAAACACGCTTAATAGGCATGTTCAACCAGAGTTACCACTGTGCTTCTACCTAATACATTGGTCGACAATCTGCTTAAATCGTGAGTCACAATTTGTGACTCAAGATAAAGTTGCAAGTGCTATTTATACGAAAATTATATGTACATACATACCTATGTAGAATATTGCTTCAAAATATTTCTGGATCTAACAATAAATAGTCTTAAGAGCTTAGTGGAATAAACATTCCCTATAACTAAAAAAAAGATAGATAGATGAAGATCACTTAAAATAGACGTAAAATATATATTTCCTATATTAAGAAATAGAAAATGAGATAGATCGATGCCGAAATCCACTATCCACTTATCATATAAGTCATTAATAACTAGATGAACCCATTGACGTTGTAACATCCAATGATTTGTTTTTTTTTACGAATTTGAACCAAGAATTCTGTTCCGCCTAATTTAAATATTTGCCTAAGCTTTTGGTTCCCTTAAAATATTAAAAAAAAATCTTAACAAATATGTAGAAATTTGTCTCTGGCTTCATCATTTACTTTTCTCTATTGAATTTTTACCTTTTACTGTTTTATGTTTAGTTTTAATAAATAAAATAAATATAACCATTTTTAATTAAAACTGTTTGAAAAGAAACCTAAAACAGAAAACTAATGTTTGAGTGCGGACATGTAAGTAAATTGACGTCAATCTATTGGCCACACTGACTGTGCATTGATTTAGCTCTGTCCCACTTCTTGGCACTAAGTCATTGACCAACGACAATTGTTACTTTCCTCCCTTGTTGTCAACACAAAACCATTTCCATTTGACTAACAAACAAAAAGCGCTTGACAGCGGCTACTTTGCAGCACATGGCTCAAACCCATATCCATTTATAGATACATATATATTTCATAATCATTAATGAGTCTTTTGCTCTATATATATGTATGCACATTCATACATACATACATAGTTGGTAATTGGGTAATATAAAATTCTAGTTCTGGGAAATGGTTCTTCATGGTTAAGCAATTATACAGGTATATGAGATTAACGCACAAGCAAAAGCCTCTCTCTGGGCATGAAAACTGGGCTAACCCGGCATAGACTTGTCTTAAGCCAGGCACGTTGTTACGCACTCGAAATGCAAATTAAACTTGAAGGCTTACTACATACTTAATATCAATTTCAAAATTCAACTATAGTCACGTCTAGGTGGCAATTGAGCCAAAGACCAAAGAAAAATCGATGGCTTAGAGTGTGGAAAGCCACGTGTATGTAGGTGCAGGCAGGTGAGTCAAATGGACAATATAGCCCAATTGGCTAGATGCCAATTTTACGTCATATAAATGTACATAGATTCCCATTTTATTTTGCCAACTGTTTTAGCCATTTTTGTTTATGTTTTAGTTTTTTGTTATTGTTTTTGCTTTTCTTCGTCACGTGTTGACAATAAGTCTGAGTTTCGAGGAAGATTGTCATCTTTTGGCTGCCTTTTGTTTGGAATTTATTTTACTTTTTCAAGGTTGGCAGTAGGAAACGTTTTATTGAAATACAAGAAGGTAAGTAAACATTCGGCTATATCTGGTGTGACTTTGTAAAGAAAATAATGCACCAAGCGTTTCACTTTGATTCATCATTATGATATACTAATATTAACCGATTGAGCCATATGAAGTAGAATCCGGTTATAACGACTCCGCTTAAAATGTTCGTCCGATTATAGCGACTAAAGTTCGATGAGTGATTGGTTGGTCCCAATACAAACTCATATGAAAGAGCCTCCAGTTGGGACGTCTTCCGGATATAACGACGATCCTCTTTATAACCGGGTTCTACTGTATGTATGTAGATATCTGAATAATTAAACTTCAAGTAATAAGAAAAAACGAAACGGAATTTTGGAAAATTTAGAAACCTTAGCAAATAGAGAATTTCGAGTTTACTTGGTCAAGTAGAGAATTTTAAACCGATAATAAGTTAACTGATACCAAAAGTTGGATTATGTAAGACGTTAAATGATTTATTTTCTCCTCGACCATTTCCAAAAGGATCTGCTGAAACAAATGTATAGTTATCGCTATTTGGGACGCTTTTACTACTGAAACTATTGATGAATCGATAAATAATGCCATAACATAATTTTTTTGTTAAATTATCAAATTATTCTCTTATAAATTCCATCCAGTTTACTTTGTTCTTTTAAAATACCCGAACAACGGAACACACTAAATTAGTTATCGAATAAAATTTAAATCAAATAACAATTTCAATTTCTTCGTTCTCTAAAAAAAAAACTAAAAGAAATAAATGACAATAATATATCTTCTCCAGATACAAAACTAATTTAATCTTGAGAAAAGTAATTCATGTAAATAAATATGTATTATATAATTAAAAATATCCGAGCTTTCACTTTATTTCTTTTTCCATGAAATATCGACAAAATGCATTTATTTTTTACCTATTTATTTACTATAATTAAATAATTATGTATATCGGTTCTGGGCTATTATAAAAATCAATAACAATTATTAATTTATTATGGAAAAAAAAAACGCTGAGGCCAACGAACCGAATGCCTCACTTGGCCCCGTGTAAATTGAAAAACTTAAATATAGAGTGCAGAACCTTTCACCTATGTAATTACCATTTATAAGCCACCATTTTGGCCCCCAAAAAAGCATTCCGTCGCCCGTCGCCTGTTGCCCGTCTCACTATTGTTTCAATGCCTTTTTATTTCAACTAGTTTAACCGAAGCAATAAACTCTGCGAACGTTTTTAGAAGCAATATTGTTTAAACAATAAGAAGAGCAAACAAAAAACCAACAACAAAGCACAACAACAATTGCTAAACGCGCGAATCCGACAAGAAAATCTTGTTCACGCTTTCAGTTGGAGCATAAAAAATCAACTGAAACGCAAATCATTTGGCTAAGAGTGAACAAAAAACCAGGCGAAAGAAGATACCGAAATAAAAAAGAAAACACATAAAAGAAGAAGCTAAAAGTAACAACAATTACAACCCTCGGAGAAAAAAGAAAAGAGAGAGAGACAGTGAGAAAGAGAGAGAGTGGGCATGGGAAATTGTGGGTGTGTGATTGTTTGGCATTGGGGATGATTTTTCATATTTGCGCACTTGCATTTCCTTGACGAACAGCTGTTTTTCCCCCCAAAAAACACGAGAAACGGAACGGAAATGAAACCAGCCTGCCCGGTGAGAAAGTTGCCACAAAGTTACTGAGACTAAGTGACTCTTAAATTGCACATCATTTGCATTATGCTCAGAATTATGTGTGAAAGATGACTCTAAAAAAAAAAACACTATGAAATGCAGTTTTTGCATTTGGGGAAATGGGTCTTCATATAACTTCCCATTGAACTTAAAAATTTATATAAGCTTTACAATTAATCAACAATTTCCCTTTCCTTACACTTGTAAAAAGTTTGCATATAATTGGCAAAGCAGTAAACTCTACAGAAATTGTTTAATAAACAATCCAAAAAGTAAATTTGGGTTTTTATTTCAAAATTTGCCCTTTATATCTTTTATAATTTGTAAATTTAGATAATAATTTAAACTTAAAAAAACGTCAAATCATAAAATATAGAACTGCGGCTCCTCAAAAGATTCTTCATAACTATCAAATTTAATTTTTAAAAATATATAAATTTACATATTTATATTTTTATCGACTTGGAATGTAGCAAATCTTGGACATTAATAACCAAATAAGTAGTGAGCTTAGAGCTTAGTTTGTTAAATAAAAAACCTTTAGTTTTATAAATAATAAAAGAAAAACTAAAACTCTTGAATTTTAAAAAGTAAAACTTTAATTTTCTATAAGTAATGAAAATCCAAAAGTCTTATTAGAAATACTAAAATCTACTCGAAAACAATATAAGAAACTTTAAAATTTTATAAAAATAGTTCTTCTTTTTATTTAAGTGACTTTATGATAATATAAATAATACTATTAAATAAAATAAATTTAAAATATTTATATATATTTTAATCATATTTAAGTACACAATAGCATAGCCATAATGCTTAGGCGTAAACTAAAAGTAATAATTACTGAAACGGAATCATAACCTGCCCAACGATTAGCGAAGCTTTCAAAACTGTAAGGCCTTTCAAACTGTAGGCCGCTGTTACATCAAAACTTTAAAGCTTGTAAGTTGTATTAACGGACAAACTGTTGCAATGATGATGTAAAAAAATATATTTAATTAAAATATATTTTTTCATTGCGTTGTCGAGTCAGGAGAGTCCCAGGGTAGAATGCCTTAGAACAGGTGTAATTATAATACTTAAATTTATGAATAACTTGCTAGAAGTCATATTAAAAATTTAAATTCAAAATGCTGTGGAAAATGTTATTAATTTGAAGTTGTTGTTAAACCTACTTAGTTAATAATTTATGCTTGAAGGACTGAAATGCGCTTATTTAATATTTTTTTTACTTTTTATATGTATAATCGGAAATAAATGCATCTTTTTACTCATATCAAAGTAGTCAAAATTCTATTGAAAAGTTTTAAGATTGTATATTTGTGTTGAAAATATTTTTAAAAGCCCAAAGGTTAGTATTTGGATTCGAAAACCTCTAGTTCTAGATGGTTACACTTTAATTTTTAATGAGGAACAGTTTTTTTTTTAACCATTGGACTTGTAAGAAGTGATTAAAGTGTTTTGATAAGTCTCATAATTGGTTTATTTTTGTTGCTTAAAACCATTGAAACTAACGTTTGATAAAACTTGACGTTTTTAATTTTAAAATGAGATATAATATTAAACTGTTTTGTTGTATTAATGCCAAAGACCAGGAGTAGAAAGTCTTCCACCTTTCAAGATAATTTTTGTGCCCGCAAAACTATTCGAAGATTCTTACTCTAACCTGCTATATGATTCTATATTTGATAAGATAGCTCAAACTTTTGCGAGGAGTATTTTCTGTATGTTAAATTAAAAACAAAACAAAAAATTAATAAGAAGACACAAATGTATGCAAATTTTTGTTGACACACTTTTTGCAACCCTAACAAGGCAAAACTTTATTTATCCTGCCACCCCCGTGGTGTCTTTGTGTGTGTGTGTGTGTTTGTGTCTGACCCACGCAGTTTCGTAATACGGCATTGTAGTCCTTCTTGTCACCCCCTCGTTACACTTTATCGTGTATCTACCGCCCTTTAGTGAGTTACATAGGTCAGCAGCGTCAAGGCAAAAATCAATATGGCCCAAAACATCGCCCCCATAACTTACCATATTACGCGACTTGGAGGTGTTTATAGTTTCTGCATTTCCATTCATTTGGTTGTCCGTTGATTTGGACAATTCCTTTTGATTTGGCGTCAGGGGTGTTGGGCATAATGCCTTAGGTGCATCTTTCACTTCCGGTTTTGTGGGGGAGGAGGACGCCGTTTTGTGGCCTAAATTGCTCCAACTACGGTTACGCGTCAAGTGGTTATGGGAACCAGCAGAATTCGAGGATCCAGATGTTGTTGACGATGATGGCTTGGTGAGCTTGGCGCGCGTACTAAAACCATTCTCGCTGCCGGTTGAGCCATTAAGTTGTTGTTCCTCTTTTTGGTTCTCGCGCAAACGCATTGAACCGGAACGCTGGAATGGAACAACTTCCGCCTGTGGTATTCGTGTGGGTGGCAATGGTAACAGCTCCTCCTTTATCAATGACGTCTCCTTCGATAACGACGTCATCTGCAAATGTGAAAGTAAATTAAAAAGGAGTTTGCTTAGAAATCAAAGTAATATGCAAAATGCAAATTGCAAAAAAAATAATTAAAATATTTCCAATGCACTTTCGAAATAAAACAGTTTCATAATTGAATGCTCGATTTAAACGTCTTAATTATCTGTAAGCCCGCTTGCAGATAATTAAAACTTTCTTCAAGCAACAATTAACGATTAACTCTAGCCACCGCCTGACTTTGGTTTACTTCCAATGCATTGTGCACTGGGCAAACCAATGAAAAGTGAAATTAAATCAGTTTTCATCATCATCATCATCATAATGATCGTCCATTATTATGGTTAGTCATCATTATCATTAGGAAGACATGCAACCACGGGATAATTATGAAATTTGTTTTCGAGATCATTTTCGATTGTCTTGTATTGTGTTTCGTGTGTGATGTGTGATGTGTGTGTGTGTGTGTGTGTGTGTGTGTGTGTGTGTCAAATCTTTAAAGTCTTTGTCCCCGTTCTACTTGCCTTCTCGTACTTCCCAACCTTAAGTTTAAGTTTGCGGTTAAACAGACACAAAAACATTTGACACTTTATATGCAGAAATTGTGCAACCAATTCGGTTTGATGTGAATGATACTTGACTCGGAATTTTGAGTTATTTAACACGTGAAATTTTAACGATGAATCACAGCAATATGAATTAAAAAAATGTAAATTAACAAATCAAATATGATATAAAATGGCATGGCGATGCTTGATCAAGAATTAAGTTCTTAATGACAAGTGCTGTAAAAGTTTTTACGTTTACATTACAAAAAAAAAGTTTTTTTTTTGTCGATTCTTGATTTAGATGTAAATTATGCAGATGTGAAAGAATAGTTAAAAAAAAATATATAAATTTTTTATGAGCCTTTAAAAGCTAATTCTTCGACTGACCATTGCATACTTTAGGGGGCAATGCCTCTACATTTGTTTCTCTTAAATGGAGTATAGTCCGTATAATTATATATAGTCGGTTTAATATCGTTGATTTGTAATCTCACATGTCCAGTGGCTGATCTAGGACTGTGAAATGGAGAACTTTGCACCATAAAGTATGCAATAAACAGTTCTAGAACTTGCTATTTTGATTATTTTGTTGTATATAAATGTATTATGGATAAAATATATTCGTTGTATTAACTATTCTTTATAGAAAATTTCTAAATTACAAGTTATACGACAATTTATAAACTGTGAACAAAATGAATAATTTTCAAAACTATTGCATGCTTAAAGGGGCAAAGCTACTCGTTTGATATCCAATACATAGAAGGAAAGAAAAAGAAAATTAAACCAGAGGGCCGGGGCTAACTTCGACCGCGTCAAAGTTTGTATACCCTTGCAAGTTTTTTAGTTACTCTTTTATCTAAACTAACTGTTTCATCTAAAATCATCTTAGCATAGGATATAACGAACTTTCTGATGAAAGTCACTGTTTTCCACCGATCATTCCTATGGCAGCTATGTGATATAGTCCCCCGATCTTAATCAAATTTGGCACAGTCGTATATAGGTGTAATAAATTTCGACAATTGCTCAAAAAAAAACAAAGTTATTCAGAAAAGTCACTGTTCGTACCTTTGACGTTTGTATGGGAGCTACATGATATAGTGATCCGATCCAGCTGAATCCGAGATATACAACCCCTGCAGTATATACAAGCTTAGCTCTTACGGTCTAGGTGGAGATTGCGTTAATCCAGACGGACGGACAGACGGACGGACATGGCTTTTTGAACTCGTCTCGTCGTGCTGATCAAGAATATATACATATGTATATAGTTTATACATATGGTCGGAGATGCTTCCTTCTATGCGTTGCACACTTCTGACCAAAATTTATATACTCTTTTTGCAAGGGTATAAAAATTATAATATAAGAATGTTGTATTATCTTCTTAGGCAACAACAGCTAATAAGAAGTCTGTTGTATAGCCATAGAACACACTACATTTTAACATCTGAATAAATAGATAGAAGATATATGTATCTATATCATCTATATATATGCCATATCTTGAAATCAATATTAAGAACCTTTTGAGATTTAAATTAAAGTTCTACAGCCCATTATTACGACTCTAATCATGAACTTTGATATTCTATTAATTCTATTATATTAACAAATAGTTCTTATCGTATCTGAAAAAATGGAATAAAGTATGAAAAGTTAGATAAACAAAATAACACCCAAATATGAATACATGTTAGCTGAACAATGAATTATTTCTAGATTAGTTTTTCTAGAAGAACTACTTTATATTATCTTATATATAGGGTGAATAATTTTTTGATAGATTTAGAGGAAAAAAAGAGGTTTTATAAACAAATCGCAGTTGATTTAAAAGAGAAGTTTCCAGTTGTCTATTCAGAGAGGTTTTACATTTTGGAATCAATATTACATAAAACAAATAATCTATATACAAACATATATACAAATTAAACCAAGATCAATCTTTGGCAAATATGTATCAACTTTCGACCTATTGGCCCATTATGTATGTAATACTTATATTTAAATGATTAGTACTTTCTTTTATTGAATAGTCATTTATAAGAAATAAATGTAAATAATAGTAAACTTTATAAACTTGTCGCATCATAATCTACGCGTCAGGAGCGCCACTGGGTTAAATCTATAATTGAACTGACTTAACAAACAAATTGTTGCCACATTTGAAGAAGATCGCGCTCTTTATCTTTGTATAGGGTATCGCAAATGTCATTACTACATTTTTATAGTTTAGTTAAAACCCTTTTATTTAATGGAAATTAATTAATTGTGAGTCTATTTCTCATTACATTCATTCAGATGCAATTACGAACTCCAAAACTTTTCCTTTTCACAAAAACCGAAAAAAAAACAAGAGCAATAAAAGGAAAATTATAAATAATTACGAAAAGCCCAAAATAATTGTTTCACTCTTCAGTTGATTTTGGACTTGGATGTCTGCATGATCTCTTTTCGGCTCCATCTTCTTCATGTTTGGGGCAATTAGAGTTTGAGCCACTATCATTTTGTTAACGTATTTCCGCTCATTTCATTTCGGCCAAGTCTTGTCTGCGTCTGTGTCTGTCAGGGGCGGGGGGAGGTGGTGTGTGGGCCATAAAAGGTCAATTTCACAGCTGAACAAACGTGTTTCAGTTTTTTTTTGTTTTTACTAACGCTTATTTTGGTTTTCAGTTAACAAATTGTTTGTTGTTTTGGCCACGTTTATCGCATGCCATTTAAAGAGATCGAAATGCCGGATCGAGACAAACTAAAAGTTATCTCAAGACAAGGTCAATGATAGTCCCCATACGAAACGTGACGATATGTTATAATAATATTGAACGATTTGTCAAAGAGTTTTATACGAAAACGTGACAACAATTTCCTCTCCCCCCCCTCTCTTTCTCTCACATTCTCTCTCTTGCCCTAGCATTACCTAAATGTTAGTTCTCCGCCTATGCTTACTTATCAACAAAAACAAAAAGCAACAAAAACAATAAACCAATTTGTTGTTTCAGTTCGCTGATAAGCACAAGCAAAATAATGGAAAAAGAAGAATTGACAGGTTTTTTTTTCTGCTGGTCTAAGCAAAAAGTTTTGCCACTTTTTGGATATATACCTTTGCGATTTTCTTAAGTGTCTCTGTGTGTGTGTGTGTGTTATTAATAACAAATATATTTAAACAATTGCACACAACTTATACGCCAAATTAACAATCAATAAACGTGTCTCTAGTAATATTTTACAAAATAAACGTAACGCGCGTGGCGAACGACAAAATGCAACTGAAGGCAGAAAATGGAAAATGCTCTAATGTGAAAAACTATTGTCCGATGCGGGAAAACGTTAGAGCGAGAGTTGTATATAAAGAGTGAAGAAGCGGTAGGTGGTTTAGTCTTAAACTAAGATGTTGCAATCAGATATTTTTGGCTTTTGGGAATGATCTGATTTGGCGACTCTTCCCATCCCAAAAAGGTGAAAGGCAAAAGAAAAACTCATTTTTTTGTTTTCGCATTGTTTTCTTAGCCAGGTTATTGCTGTCTATTGCCAGCGACCTCATTATTGCTGGGGGCAATTTCCCATGGGCAACTGAAGATGGTAAATGAAAATTAAAGCTGTTCGCTCTACCGGAACGTGGTCTTTGCGTTGAAACGTATAAGTTTTGCAATCAGAATGCATTAAGAACAACGAGAATCGAGTACTTTTTGAATAACAACATTTACCGCCAACTATCGAAAAGATGCAAATAATCGTATATCGGAGCTAGTAAAAATAAAAAAAGGAATTTTTTAGTATACCATACTTATTGTCGACTATTATTTGCTATTAAATGTGCATACAGGAATAATCTAATGCTAGTAATAGCATCGCCATTTTTTAAATGACAGTAATTTATTCAAAAATATTAGTAAACTTCTTATTGACAGTAGTTTGCGTTTATTTAATTATTTGGTTTATTTTTAAAATTTTACCATGAACTAGTTTGAACCATTGCTAAGAGCCACGCTCATGAAGGTGAACGGTTTGTTTGCATTATCGTTGAACGGTCACACTGTACTATTACTTGCACTTTGCGAACGAACTGTCAAAACGTATCAGCTTTGTGTTTTTTGTTGTTGCTGCCGAACTGAAAAATTTCGAAAGAGTTACTAGAACTCTGTAAATTAAAGACTCGAGTATTGAACAAGTTTAGAGGTGAGTTGAACTAAATAACCCGTTGAGTGCTTCGCTAATGCATAATTTACCTGCATCGCTTTCAGCCCTTCCCGCATTATGGACCGATTGCTACGTCTAGGCGGCGCCTTGCCTCAAGCCGCTCCCCCCCACAGATGCCCCCGTTGTGGATACCGCCGAACAGGTTTACATTTCCTCCTTGGCCCTGCTGAAAATGCTGAAGCACGGTCGAGCCGGTGTACCCATGGAGGTGATGGGTCTGATGCTGGGTGAATTCGTGGACGATTACACTGTCCAGGTCATCGATGTCTTTGCCATGCCACAGACAGGAACAGGCGTCAGTGTAGAGGCTGTGGATCCAGTATTTCAGGCCAAGATGTTGGACATGCTGAAGCAGACAGGTCGACCCGAAATGGTTGTCGGCTGGTATCACTCTCATCCTGGTTTTGGATGCTGGTTATCCGGAGTGGATATCAACACGCAGCAATCATTTGAAGCGCTCTCTGAGCGGGCAGTGGCTGTTGTCGTCGATCCCATACAGTCAGTCAAGGGTAAGGTGGTGATCGATGCCTTCCGGTTAATCAATCCCAATATGCTGGTCCTGGGACAGGAGCCTCGTCAGACCACCTCGAATTTAGGCCATTTGCAAAAGCCTTCAGTGCAGGCTTTGATCCACGGTCTGAACCGCCACTATTACTCGATCAGCATCAACTATCGCAAAAATGAATTGGAGCAAAAGATGCTTCTGAATTTGCACAAAAAGTCCTGGAAGGATGGTCTCACACTCTCCGACTACAATGAACATTGTTCGATTAACGAGAATACAGTGGCCGAGATGCTCGATTTGGCCAAAAACTATAACAAATCACTTGAGGATGAGGAGAAAATGACGCCCGAGCAATTGGCCATCAAGAATGTGGGCAAACAGGATCCCAAGCGACATCTCGAGGAGAAGGTGGACAAAGTTATGCAGAATAATATTGTTCAATGCTTAGGCGCCATGTTGGATACCATAGTGTTTAAATGAGTAATAAATTTCTTAAATGCATTTGTATATCCTGTACCTCCCGATCCCGCAAACCATCTCCCTACCCATTCTTTAAGCTATTATCCCACATACGGAAGATAATAAACTACTTTTTATTTAAAAATATTGGAAATACATATATCCATATATCCTCGAGGAAAATATTTCATTTAGAGATAAATCAAAAAGTGATAAGTATAAAATATTTTAAGAATATCTCATAAATGGAAACCCAAGAATACGATGACGCCTTCGAATTAGATAATAGTACATATGTACATATGTATGTATGTATGTACGTAATTTAGACAGCGACAGCTGTTCTGTGACAATTCCGATCATTCTAGTAACTTCTCACTTCACAAAACCAATAATTTACAAATGAATACATACATATATGTATGTACATATGTATGTATTAAGTTATGCAAAACTGCTAAAGAAAAAAACAAAATTAAAAATATTCCAAGTGTAATAATCCTGTTGCGTGTCGTCGGAATTTTCTATAAAAAAAAAAACACCTTTTCCAAAAGCGACATAAAATACACCCAATTTCCAAAAACCTTTAGTTTTGCATTTATTTTCCCATCTATATATGTACATACATACATTTACATATGTAAATAGATACATAGACACATGTATGTAACTGTACATCGAATAGAACCGCCAATTGTTATTTTCTTCGTGT
The DNA here is from genome assembly GCA_018150345.1 of Drosophila equinoxialis. NCBI lineage: Eukaryota > Metazoa > Arthropoda > Insecta > Diptera > Drosophilidae > Drosophila > Drosophila equinoxialis. The sequence goes on from JAECWI010000047.1 coordinate 5,088,658, forward strand.
TTACACATTCATTCATAAGTAATTTTATTCCCACCCCACTCGGAGTTATAGTTTTTTTTCCCCCGAATTCCTTTTTCTTTTGTTTCTTTTCGCAGGATTTCCCTTTGAGCACATCTTTCATGGCTTTCCGTCACGTACTCCATTTAGCAGCTGTCTGTTGACATGTATTTTGGCCTAAATGTCTTCAATCACCACATATTCCGCTCCCCTTATCTTTTCTGCTGTATATGGACGTTTATCAAGTTAAGACTCATCGGCATTTTAAGTGTTAAATTAATCGTTTTTATTAAACATTTGGAAAAAGAATTGTGGATCTTTACTTATTTGCCTAAGTATAAGATATATTTGTATGTATGTAAAGTTAGCTTAAAATTAAGCGGCGGCGGCAGCGGCGGCGGTAAATGCCGTCTCTCTCCCACTTCCACTTTGTCTTCTCTCCCTCTCTATCATCATCCGCTCCCGCTGCTTCGATTTTTCTGTCTTTGTTGTTGTTACCATTTTTCCAATTAAAGATGGCGGCCACTGCAGATGTCGATGACGAAGACGCAGAATTTAGGCGCGCTCACCGCGAATACGTCTGGCCAGCTGAATATCCTTAGGCATAATGGTGACACGCTTGGCATGAATGGCGCACAAATTGGTGTCCTCGAACAATCCTACCAGATAGGCCTCAGACGCTTCCTAGAACAGAAAGTAACAAAACGCAAAAAATTCAATATAAATTACATGATTTCATGAAATGACAACCACCCCTCCCTCAGCCCACAAATTTTTCACCGCCCACCTAGACAACCAAATTCTGTTACCTGAAGAGCTCCGATAGCAGCAGATTGGAAACGCAAATCGGTCTTGAAATCTTGGGCAATTTCACGCACCAAACGCTGGAAGGGGAGTTTGCGAATCAGCAACTCGGTGGACTTCTGGTAACGACGAATCTCACGCAGAGCCACAGTTCCAGGGCGATAGCGATGGGGCTTCTTCACACCACCAGTGGATGGCGCACTTTTGCGAGCTGCTTTGGTGGCCAACTGTTTACGCGGGGCTTTGCCACCAGTCGATTTACGGGCAGTTTGCTTGGTACGAGCCATTTTTCAATTAAATATAATAAACTTTTCACAATGTGAGAAAATTCGAGCGGATTGCTTTTCCAGACAACCGTACTGTACGAAAATATTTTGTTGAATGATTACGGGTTGCGGTGCGGGGGAGTAAACTAGAGTGGCCAACTTGTCTATGTTAGAGCTGGGTAATCCACGATGAAATTTATAAAGTGCGATAGATCGATGTAAATTTATCGATGTTAACTATAGCAACTATCAAAAAATCGGAAGAAAGCGCACTTTCAAACCAATCTATTGTTCATTTGAACTATGTTGCTTCAAAAGAAAAATTAAATTTCTTTCGAAGGTAATTTCGGAATCTTGCAACAATATAGCTGTTCAACGGTACGGTACTAGTTTCATTTGCCTTGAAATATCTAAATAAAATATATATTACAACTCGATGGAAGCATCCAACATGAACTGCACTCATGCAAAAGAGTCCCCAACTTCGAACAGAAGAGTAAAAATCGTGAAAAATAGTACCAACATCAGGTAAAGGAGTCGAACTCGACCAAAGTAGTGTTGGTTAGTTGCCAAGCGAACTAGTTCGTTTTAGATCTTCGATAATTTTGGGTTTTATTATCGATTGATAATCGATTGTTTAGGTATGGTATATTGCATTTGTAACGGTGCTTTCCATTTTTCATATCAATCTTGATTATTAACTTTTCATTTTTATATAAAATCTAAAAAATGACCGATTTACCATATGCCACATGTCCATACAATAAAAATCATCGCATTTTGGTATTACGAATGCCGCAACACATCCTTAAATGTGAGAGGAGCTACATGGGACCACCATTGGAGACTTGCAAATATAATGCAGCGCATCGTGTCCTGGATATGGAGAAACATCTTACCGAATGCCGGGAATTTAAAAATTTCATGGATGATGAGAATTATTGGCGATCGTTTGAATGTCGGAAACCAAACGATGAATACAAACAGAAAACAGCTTGTTAGATTTGCAATCATTTTAATTATGATTAAGCTTAAAGTTAAATAAACCCCAAATACATACACATACATACATATTCTTATATGTATGTATGTGTACATATGCTAATATTACTTGTTTTTGATTTTCTTTTAGTTAGTTATTTGGTATTTACATACAAACAAAGTCATAAGAAGAACAGGTAAATTGTCTCGATCTAAATAAATGAGGATTGCGATTCATTTTAAGGCCGGATACGACACAACTTATATATACATATATAATTTACACGAACACTATGAATTGCAGGCACTTCAACCAGGAAAAAATGATTTGTACAATACAAAATACAAACAAATATTTGAAACACAGACACTTATATACAGATCTAGTGCTTAAGCTCTATGGGGACTAGGATAAGGATTATACCATTTCAGAGTCCGTATGATCCTCTGGATCAAGTAGCTTTCGCTTATCCTGAAAATCGTTTAGGGGACGCACTTTACCCAAATTGACGACAGGACTTTGCGTATACAAATAGATGGCATACGATACGACAGCTATGGCCAGTGCTGTATTCATATAGATGGGTATGGAGAATAGGAAATAGCATAGAATGGCCGTAAAAAGCAATTCCAAGGCGCTGGCAAATGTCTTCAGTATGGAATTCATGTACTTTAAAAAGAAACTCGTGACTATGCCAATGGCAGCATTATTCACAATAATAATTATCACACTAAATCGCATAATGCTTATCAAATGTGGTGGGCTGAAGGCATCCAACAATTCACCGCGTATGAGAAGTATGACTGCATTGCAGACAATCGAATCCAAGTACATGAAAACATTCTGAACGAAAATATTGACATCGGCTCCCTTATCCTTGAGCAGATATTCATTGTAGACGCCAGCCAGGCACGAGAATATGGTTTGAGCCAATATAAATACAGCACTTAGACTGAAATCAAAGCCAGACATATTTTTCCCCCCACCTGAGGGCTGACCATGATGTGTTCCATTTGCTTTAGACATTTGTATAGCTGCCGCTTCGCTATCATCATTGGCATCGCTATAGAAACTGCCAAAATTCACCTGTTTCAGCATGCAGCCAAATGTAAGCAGAATTAATGATAGCCATTGACGTTGGCTCAGATACTTCTTGAATATCATTTGAAAGAGAATACCAGTGACAACCACACGTAGCTGGAGTAGCAAATAATATGTGGTGGGATCAAAGGTTGCGAGATTCACAAAGGCAAGATTGTTGTACAGGCAATAGAGAAAGGCTGGCACCATATAAAAGGCCAGTACCTGTCGATCCTTTTGCACATCTCTCACCAAAGAGCGAAGATTGTTTCTAAAACAATGAAAAAGAATGTTTATTTAGATAATGTAATCCGTTTCTCTCCCTCCCTCTACTTACTCCCTGCAATACAGACATATGGATACAATCAATTTAAAGACTTCCGTCAATAGCACGACTGTCACTGTATTATAGCTATAAGAGTTATTCGATTCCTGGGATGCCGTCACAAAGATTCCTAGAATAAGATGAGAGTTTAAATTAATTAGGTTTAAGTGCCACTCTGTGTTTTTGGCCACGTACCCTGCCCAATGAACAATGACATATACAGCAAAAATATGATAAAAGTCAATTTTGTTGGAAACAATTCACGCCAATTAGTGCCAGACGAAGACATTGTTTCTTTTCCGTTTTTGGTGCCGTTCTGATAAACTTCCTATGCCGTTGGCAACTTCTCCGATTGCTTCGCTTGCTCGACCCGTTATCAGTTCAGCTTTTGTATTTCTTATTATTTTGAATGGGGAAACAAGCGAAACTTAAAATATTTCTAGTTTGGTGATAAACAAATATAACTAGAACAGCTGACCAGTTAAATAGAGTGCAACCTGCAAAATAGAGGGCCACAAAATATACAGGGTAACGGCCAAAAAAATAATTTTAGAGATGAGCTAAAGTCGTGAAATAAAAGATGAATTAATAGCTATTCTTCGAATTGATTTCAAACGCTCAACATTTTGAAATATTGGAAAATAAAATTGGCATGATTTTTAGATGAATATACAAAAAGCAAAGTATATAATATCGAATCAAGCGCAAAATTTAAAATGGACCTCTTAAACTAAATATTATCTTAAATTGGGACTTAACTTTACTACCAAATTCTATAGCTCCAGTGTTATAAGGCAGAGTTTCTTATAAACAGACTTTGAAACATCTAGAGGTTTAAAAAGTATACATGTATGAAACAAATTTTACTTCTAAAACGAATTTCGTCCTTTGAATATTTTTCGAACTCGAATCACGCGCTATCGATGACAACGATAACAGGGTTACCGATTGGTTTTCGGCAACCTGTTTATTGCCATCACTGTTGGCCCAAATCAGCTGATTACAAGATGGGAGTGTTTTCGTTCGCAGCGGAAATTTATTTTTATTCATTTCGCAATTAATTTAGCAATTTAATTATTAAAAATAGTTTAGAAAGTGATTTAAGTGAAACACATAACTAGTTCGAATAACGGTCGACACACAGCTACGGTGAAAGTGCATGAAAAACGGCAAATGAAAATTTCACCAACCACACGACCTCGGGAAAAATCGAACTTTGCGCCAGTATGTGTGTTCCGTGTGCGTCTGTGTGTGTGTGGGTATGAGCGAGTGTAATAATAAATTAAATTTAAAAATCAAATGTTGCAAACAACAAAGAAGCTGCCAATCCAAAACAAAACCCCACAAAAAATCAAAATATGCACATGTATATATGTAAATTAGATCGCAAATTGTTTACCAAAACAATTTAAATCGCAAAGAAATTGGAAGATTCTCTTAGGGAGGTAGCCGCGCCCCACCCCTAACAAAAGCAACACCCGCCTACAAAAATGGATGTGGACGAGACAAGTGACGATACCTTCCCATTGGGTTTTCCCGAGCCGGGCACCTGGAATCAATCCCACAATGTGCCGCTGGAGAATATGAAAATTGATGCGCCCATGGTAAGTAAAAGAAAGAAACGAGGATTATATACATTATGTACCTACTACATTATATGGCAATTTGATTAATACACTGTGGAATGCGTTATGAATCAGTCAGGGGACGTGCTTTATCACTTCACGGCTAATGGGCTGATTGCTGCCGTTTAATAGGAACACACTCACTTCAGTTTACTCTCACTACTGTCTCGACCATAGTGAGAGACAGAAGGAGGAACGGGAAGAGGAGGAGCGAACCGCTGTGTGTTGCTTATCAATCATTGTTATTGCGATATGGTCATTGACACAAAGAGTCTTAGTCGCTCGACTAGCGCTCGACGACTAAGTGGGCAGCTAATTCGAAGCTTGATAATCTTAATATGAATCCCGGTTCTAGACTCAACCAACAAAAACGAGATTTTAAAATAGATTTAACTACAAGCCGAACGAAGAGCTTACTCAGGGGCATAGACGGAATAAAATAAAATATATATTATGGAAAAGGACCCATAAACGTGCTCCCAGGTCACATAATATCAAATTCAATCCGGGTATAAAGTTGCAAGGGCTTAGATTATGGCACTATGAATCAGCAGAATAATATATTTGATAAGATCAAATGCCTTCGAAACTTTTGTTCTGATGAGCAATTTTTATGAGCCTTAGGAAACAGGTTTACTCATTACTCAGATTGAAAATTTATATGTATATGGAAGAAGACCTATCTTTATGACGACCCTCACAAACTTGTTTCAGTATTGCAAAGATTGCAATGTTTCAATATTTATATATACATATATATATTGCGTCTTAACTAAGTATTATTTTATGTATTTATTACGATAGAGATGAACTAAACTGCTTCAAGTCATTGCTAAAATTATGAGCAACAAAGTTGATAAATTTCATATTAATAAGATGCAATTGTTTTAAATAAGTAAATGTATTTAATTGCATCAAGTCTTTTTCCTTTTTCGATTCTGGAATCGAATTGGATATGTCTGCCCTTGCACCTGCTTTCTAATAAATTTATCTACTTGATTTTCGGCAATCCGAATATTCGAATATTTCATTTCTGATTTTAAAATTGCATTCCTTAGGGATTTTTGTATGAATAGAAATAAACGAGATCTGAAATCCGCACTTCCCAACCTAATAAATCATGTATAATTATAAAATAACCTTTTGTTATTTCATTATTTACAAAAGGTTGCATAAAAATCAAAAAAGTTCACAATACAAAAAACCCGAAAAAAAAAAAGAACATTTATAGTTAAAATTTAAATGGACTTAGGAGAAAGACAAAAATTTTTTCTGAAGCGAAAGTAAAAGGCGAAGGTAAAAGGTTATAAAAAAGTCTTGACCAGGAAAAATGAGTCATTATTCAACCCGAAGAAAATTTCATTAGAGGATTTCAAGGACCTCTATATATAACGTGAACTGACTTTTAAGCCATTTAAACAAATTTTGTTTAAATCTTACCGGTAAGAGTGGCCTTTAGTGCGAGTTTGTAAGATGTTCGACCAAACACCATCGCTGAATGAATGATAAGAAATATAGACGAATGCCCTTTGCAAATCAATTGGAAACTATGAGAGTTATGGAGGTAACTAAATGACCGTAAACGATAGCCTACTTAAAGGTTTTTCAATGGAAATTTCACCCATAGGGTGAAATGGTATATTAAAGAATGTCAAAATGTATGTAACAGGCAGAAGGAAGCTTTTCTGGCCCCATAAAGTATATATATTCTTGATCAGCATCAACAACCAAGTCGATCTAGCCTTGTCCGCCCGTTTATCTGCCCGTATGAACACTTAGATCTCGGAGACTATTAAAGATAGACCCACCAATTTTGGGATGTAGGTTCATGTAGTATTGTTTATGTGTTTATTTCAAATTTTTGCCGCGCCTCTTTTCGCCCGCGAAATTTGAAAAAACCCGATTATCTCCAGTAAGGCCGGAGTTGGTCGTTGGCTGGTGAACAGAATTAAAAAAAAAAACGTAAATGCATTTGTTTTACTGGAGTGTGGTGTACCTAAGTCGGCGAGGCAACTTACTTACTTCATTTTCTAAGTGGTTTTAATTAAACCTTTGCCCCTAAGGGTGAGATTTAGTGAGAAAAAAGGTTATTGAGAAGAAGTGAAAAGAAAAGCAAAAGACTATGATAAAGTTTCGACTACTTATTACACTTACTGTGGCTTTTAAATATTCATAAAATATATAAAGTTAGTCTATTTCATCTGTTATCCATTTAAGTACAGTAGAATCCGGTTATAACGACTCCGCTTATAACGTCCGTCCGGTTGTAGCGACTAAAGTTCGATGTGTGATTGGTTGTGCCCAATACAAACGTATATGAAAGGGGTTCCGGTTAGTACGTCTTCCGGATATAAGGACGAAAATCCCTTGAGCGTCGTTATAACCGGATTCTACTGTATTCTCAAAGTTGGCTATTAAGACATTATTTGAGGAAATAAAAAACGCCACGTTGATTCATTTCACAGCTGTTGAAATGGAATGTGGGTGGAAAAACACTCGAACGTTCTTCCATATCATAAGTTCCTTTGTAATTTATTTTCAAGTATTAAAGTATATATTTATATAATCATCTGAATTTCAACTTGTTTCGAGGCCAGTCTTATGTGTAAAACTTTGGTATATCACTCAAAAATTTCATGAATTTGGACGACTTCCTAAAAGTTGCGGATTATCAGATGATGGTAGATGGGTGGTGAAAGGATGGGTATGGATCTCAAATGATTCCGTTCCACAGTTGAATGAATTCTTTAACCTCTTAGAAACAGCTCGGTTATTCGTGTGTGTGTGTGTATGAGGATTTTGTTCGTTTAGTGGAAAGAGGATTCACAAAAATTCTCAGGACGTATGTATATACATATATAAATTGGCGATCAAAATTAGGGGGGAGAAACATTTTCATTTCACTAATCATCCATCTGCAAGGCACTATACGGAGCATCGGTGACAATGGTCCCAATGAAAGTATAATTCGGGTTCTCCTCCATAATAGCGCAGCCTAATCTGTTCTTACTTATATCCATATTATGAAAAAGGCGAGTTTTCACCTCGTCTACTGTCTTTCGCTGGCGTTGGTGAAAATTCGGGCGACCTGTGAATGGATTTATAAAATCTGCCCAATATCCTCTAAACATTATTGACAGCGAATATTGTGTAGCCTTAAGAACAAATTGCTTGATGGCGCTATTAATATCAATGACAAAATATAAATTCAGTAGGCAATAGTTATCCACATTCGCGTATCCACCAGTCGAATGGCTGAACACATCCTTAATGCACATCGACAACAAACTGGGGCACACAATGATTTGGATTTCTGGTAGCTGTTCCATACGCATCTTTTTCCCACAATGCTTCGAACCATTATTGTCGACTTGGGCAAAGGTATCGGCTGTAGTCATCAGACCATGATAAGCTGGTCCCACGCTATGTGGCATAAAAAATAGATTTGAGCTGCGATTGCACAGAATGGGTGTATAGGCATCAGAGGGACATCTCTTGTCTCTCAGTTCGTCAATGTCACAGCCATCGGCATTTGCCAAGGGAACGGGAAAACTTCTGCAGCTGGCCAAGCGATGAGTCGGTGACCAGAAAGGACGCTGCTGGAAAAGGCAAGAACTCATAAGGCGCAAAGTGCACATTTTCTTCTCTAAATGGAACTTTAGCAATGTGGATCCGTAATCTCTTTTATTTTTGGACTTTTCGGCTTAATATCTCAAAACTGTAATGTCGAAAACGCGAAAACTATCCTTACAGGATATATACCTAAATAAGATTTATACAAATTTTGAACATGAACTCTTAACAAAAATATATCTATGTATGATCTAAAAAATTAAACAACGACTGCCAAGTTATAAAAATATTTCACAAAATTTATAGTACAGCACTAGCTAAATGATTGAATTCTTTTATTTTCAAATGAATAAACCAGGAAGAAGACGTTTTCGACCCTATTGAGGTATATGTTCATAATTTATGATTGGCCGAACTCTCATGCCTTCAATTTTTCATCTCCTGGAAATAAAGCGAAGAGTCCAAAATATTTAAGAGTTAATTAGTAATTTTGCAAATTTTATCCGGAAATACAAATTTTCTGCCCTTAGTTTTTTCATCGGATTGAACTTCAATCATTGAAGAGATGCCTATTTAAAGTCTGGGACTTGTAAAATATCTTTGTAATGTCTCAAGAATAGAAAGAAAGTGTAAAAAAATGAAACAGGATTGGGAAATGCTACGGTTTGAGGGGTCAATGCGCTGTTTAAAGATTCTTTACCACTGAAGGGTTGATTTAATATTCATGCAGCTTTAAAATAATGGGTAGATTGGCAAAAACTTAATTAAAAAAATGTTGAAAAATTCCTTAAAACTTCTAACTTTACGAATATGCAACTTTGCCAAAATTTAACCGTTTTTCGAAAACGATATCTTATATTAATGCTCTTAAATAAAATTTTAAAAATTCAATTTCGCTAATCGAAAATGTGAAACCTCAGCTCTAATTTAGTCAATTTTTGAAATATTTGCCAAAATTCATAACATGAGTTTCAAGTTAAAAGAATGTCTTCTAATCTGCATAAGTCTTAAATTGTTGCCAGTTTTCGTAAAAACCAGAAGGCCGGGGCTAACTTCGACCGCGTCAAAGTGTATACCCAAGCAACTGTTTTGGTAACTCTTTCCTTACTAATAGCCATCAAAGTGGAAAAACGTTTTTTCTAAAAAGGCGAAAGAACGGCCTACAATCTTAGCACAGGAAATAACGAAGATATTGACGAAAGTCACTGTTTTACACCGATCGTTCCTATGGGAACTATATGATATAGTCACCCGAACTTTTTCAAATTCGACACAGTCGTTCATGTAATGAACTCACTAATGTGAAATTTCACGTATTGTCGTCAGAAAATAACGAAGTTATAGAGCAAAGTCACAAAGTTCGTGACTTTGTTGTTTGTATGGGAGCTATATGATATAGTGATCCGATCCGGCTGAAGCCCAAATCTACAAACTGTGCACTATATACAAGTCTACATGCAAAATTTCAGCTCTGTAGCTCTTACGGTTTAGGAGGAGTTTCCCCTGATCCAGACGGACATATAATTTATAATGTCGGAAATGATCTCTTCAATGCGTTGCACATTTCCGACCAAAATTAATATACTCTTTTAGCAAGGGTATAAAAAAAAACATTTTTCGAATCGTTTTATACAATTTTCATTCATGTTTTAACTTTCACATTGGAAATTGAATTTGCATTAGACCAAAAAACTTAATTTGAGGCCGCTCGCTTGCTTAATCCAGCACTGACAGAGAGGATAAACAAATTAGTAGCATAAAATGCCAAAATGAAAAAATGAGAAATAAATGAAGACAGCTGATAATGTGTACTTTTGGTCCATATTAAAATTGATGTATACCATTTTCGCATTTCTTTTTGTTAATCTCTTTCAGATATGGCTGCTTGTATCTCTATTCACCACGATTGTATGGGTCACCTATATAACATTCTATAACTCTCGTGTGATTGGAATGCTTATTACCAAAGTGGCAAATCGTTGGTTCATCAAGGGGGCCTATTTCAAAATTGGATCCGTGGCCTTGAATCCCCTTGCGGGCAAGATAATGTTTCGTGATTTTGTGTACATCACGTACGATTATACAATGCGAGTGCAAGATGGCTATTTCATATTCCGATGGTGGCGTTCCTATGTACCCAAAGATGTCTCCGAAGGTGAGTAGAACAAAATTCATTCATTATAATATTAATGAAATTTCACAAATTGCAGATCTCTCGCATTCGGATACACGATTATCGGTTCAGCTTAATGGCTACGAATTGCATATATATAATCGATCTGATTTATATGACAAGCTGGAGAAGACATTTGGCTTGGAGCCTTCGTTGTTGATACCCACGGATTTGTTGAGCACAGAGGAGCGTAATAAACTAAAGGAGCACAACATGAACATGGAGAATGCACGACAAAGTCAACGTGTTAATGCCGTTAAGAACTCAGAGGCTATGCAGGCCACCACATGGAGGGATTTGATACCAGTGATCAAGATCGATATATGTTCGGGACGATTTGTCTTTGGCAATCGTCTGACACCGACAACTCTATCCATTTCAATGGAGGAAGCCCATTGCACGTATAGCACGAAGCCGGCTGTATGTCAATTGGATAATTTCATGCATTTCGTCAAGGCGAAGGTGGAGAATGCCAAGGTTTTGTTTTGCCCCAGTCCCAAATATACGGGCTTAATTGATGAACCGCCAAGATATATGGGGGAGGGATTTGTTGTGATGATGTCCAATCAAATGGATTTATATTTCTATATGGACGAACCGGGCTTAGTACCCGAACAGCCGGTACAAATAATGTTACCCAATGGGGATGTGGTGGAACCTTCGCCCCCGGTTTGGGGTATAAATGCCAGATGCTTGAAGGGAACCGATTTCAGTTATGGCCCCTGGGCGGATCGTCAACGCGATCATTTGTATAAGTATTTCTATCCATCCGATTGGAAAGAGGCTGAGGTGACGCCTATCCCACAGCCGGGTGAATTGCGTAGCTATCAGAGTTTCGATATCACGCTGTGTGTACTTAATGAGGCCACCATCGATATACTCTTTTCCAAGGATAAGGAAACGAACGCCATGCATATAACTGTGGGTGCCGCTTCCTATGTTGAATTGACCATACCCTGGGTTACGCTCTCCGATGGTTATACTTCGAAAATTCAGGGACAATTGTTTCATGTGGAGGCAACAACATCATTGCAATATCGGAGCTTGGCGGAATTTGAATCGCTGGAATATAAAGTGCGCATACATTACCCCACCAAATGGAATGCACCGCAAGATTGGAATATCTCGTTGTCGGGGTGTAAGACAAGTGCATTCATTGTCTATAAACACAAGTGCTTCTTCCAGGATCTCATTGAGGATTGGGCGAATAAGGCTCGTCCCGATATACTCAGTTTTGTGCCCTACACATGCAACTTTAATATACGTCTTCACGAGTTTGAGATCCTTATGCTGTGCAATGAGTATAACTGGATCGATTGCAGCAGTGCCAATCAGGAGAACAATCATTTGGCCTTTTGCGGCGATGTGTTCGAGATGAGTTTCGCTTTACCCTTCGATGATTTTCTGCCCAAGACGGTAACGTTGAAGTTTTGGATACATGGCGAAGGCCTGGATCTGAGTCTATATGTGCCCGAGGTGTCGTCGGTGCGTCCCATAGTTTTAGCCATAGATGAGAATGCAAGACTGTTGACCCGCGAGGGTAAGCTCATTCGTCGTCCGGATTTATATACGAAAAAATGGCGAAAAATTTGCCAGCGTAGTGCCGGTTGGATTGATTGCTGGGCAGTGCCCATATTGGCATTGTCCATCCAATATGTCTATCATCCGGTACCGCCGTTGGGTCCTGATCCGCAAGCGGATATCACAACACCAGAAAAAGAGGAGATACTCCTCAGTCCCATGAGGATACCGAAAGTGCGAAAGTCTCCTGTAACCAGTTGGCAACAGCCACCGGAGCAATATAGTAAATTTGATCCCGGCTCATTGCCGGCGGATCATGTCACAGTGGAATTGGAAATTGGGAGTTCCGTATTGATGGCCTATGGGAATGTCCTGCGTAATTTTATCAATCTCAAGGAGAATATATTCGGTGAAGATCAAAGTTTCACCGATATGGAGCAATCGAATGTCAATTTAAAGGATCCAGCCGGTGTTGGAACAACAACAGCAAACACAGCAACCATTAATCCCAAAGATCATCTAATGGCCAAAGACAAGGAGATGGCGAATAAATCAATATCCGAGACACAACCGCCAGAGGAGAAACGTAAACCATTTGATCCTCGCCTCTATCGTCCGTTGGAGGTCATGGTATCAGTCATTGTCCATGATATACAAGCCCATGTGATGAAAAACTGCAATGAGGATGATCCGCCATGTCCAGTGGTCCTTATCGAACGTTTTGGCTTCGAGATGAACAAACGGTATCATGAGACAACCCTGCAAGTGCTAGTTAGTCCCTCTTATTTGCTTACCTCGGACACGTTGCAGCGCCAGCAACGCGAACAGCATCTCAATCAGGGACATCTCCTTCTATCCGCTGTCCAAGTGCGTGGTCATGCCATGTTTAGTAACGAAGGATGTGCCCTGGATGAGGATACACTCGAATACTCGTGGCTGGTGGAAGTTCAACTGGGCAAACTGACGGGTAAACTGACTCTACCTCAATTGGTTAATGTAGTTACTGGACTGGAAACTCTTATCCTTCTGGCCATCGATCCCGAAAACTGTTTAAAGTCACCCAAAACAGTGCTTAATTGCCATCATGGTGTGCCCAGTAATCTCTGTCCACAGACTAAGGAGGAGAAGAAATACAAATGCCCCTCATCGGAGGATATCAAGTACAAAATGACACGTGTCTCTGTGGATGCGGTAGATGTGTATCTGATAGAAAGTGGCGCCGCTCTGCACGCCTGGATTTCACCCATACGTTTGGCCAACTGCAATCTTCATGGGCAAAGAGTGAAGTCTGGAATCTCTGGTCTGTTACCTTCCATACTCTTGCGTCTCTTTATGCAACATGCCAATAGCTCCTCTTATAATACCAATACCACGGGCAGCAATCGCTCTGGCAAACTGCGTCGCGCCGATCAAGAATCACTAAAATCTCAAGATGCTGTTGGTGCCTCCAGTTCACATGGTTATGGCCATACTAGAAGTGGCAAACGTAGTTCCAATTCTTTCACACAACAACGTCGTGATTCCCGTGAAGAGGCCACACGACGCTTACGTGATAGCTTCTCGGAATCCCATGCCCCCAAACGGACACCAGAAACGATCGATCTCAGTGAAAATTGGGTGGAAGTGGGTTGCACCTCTCTGGGACCCATTTTGTTGGAGGGAGCTTCAGCACTGCCTATACCAGATCATGAATTGCATCTGGTGCAGCATAAGTAAGTTTCCCAACCAGATTAAATAACTGTAGATGGACGATTACTTAGACTTGGGCTAAACGTTTTTGGGGTTTCTTGACAATTTCTTCCTTACTTTACCTTGTTTTGGGCTAATTCGTGTTCAAAATGTTATTGCCTTTAATAATTCACAACAATATTTTTCTTTTACAGCTTTCTACGTGAGCACGATGCGAAATTTAAACGTTTGTGGTTTTTGTGGTCCAACAATGGTAGTGCCTTGTCATCGGGTAGTGAAATCTCTCGATGTGGTTGCATTGGTGGTTGTGCGTTCTTTGGCAGCAATCGTAATGGTCAGAAGTTCTTCAAGCCCACTGCCCAAGATGTTCATGACAATTATAATATAGCTCGTTATTTGTGAGTAGCTTTTGAAAATATTTTACGATCTATTGACTAAATCTTCTGTGTGTTTTGCAGCATAATCAATAATAACAAAGACTTTGGCTTCGGCGAGAGTATACTTCATCAGGGTCAATTGGTCTTCCATACACCTCCTTATAGCTTACATTGTGTGTCCTTGTACGATTCGGCTGATTTCAATGGCAAGGGCAAACTCTATAGACCTGTTCCAAGTGATTTACGTAATGGTAGCCTTAAGAAATCCGAACATTCTAACCTACCAGATGGCACCAAGTTTAAGATTGGCGGCAGTGCCACAAATTCCATGGAGAAATCAGAACTAAATAATCGCCACAAATCACGCGAAAGTATTGGCTCACCGCATACATTGGAGAGGCGTAGCAAACGTTATACATGCACACGGCAAACCTCTGTGGAGGTGCCCTATGCCCGCCTTCTCGACAGCCCCTCAAAGAAATTGCAAATGCAGCAACATGAGTCGGGTGAGATAGCCACAGGAGGGAGCCATCGACGTGGCTCAGATTCGCATAGATTACGTGTGTCGCCACCCAAGACAAGTATCTCCGATTCAAGACTGACTGGTGAGGCTCCGGACGATGAGCATGAGGTAAGTTTTTATCTAGAATAATAGAATGGCTTTTTTTATGTGATTGACTTTTATCTTAAGATGCCCGATGAAATGTCACATTCGGCACCACATTCCCATCCTTTGGAGTTCGAAATTGCCGACATTGCGTTGCATAATCAAGGGCTGGGCATTGACCAATTACCACGCGAAGTGCAGCGCACTATATCGTTAACATCGGAGAATCCCAGCGAGATGTTTTTTTCTGCCGAAGAGGATATATCGAATGTTATGTCTCAAAGAGGATCCATGAAACAGCGAAATAGTGCCAATAGCGGATCTGTTGTATTATCTGGCAAGAAACGTTTTTCCTCTGATTTGAGGTTGAGTATTAAATGATAATAAATAAGAATTTAAATTTATAACAATTATTTTCTCTTCCAGCATTGGTGCCCAAAATGAGAATGGAAGTCATACTTTGCCGACTTATCGCAGTGATCTAGAGATTCATGCTCCCGAAAGTAATAACAA
Organism: Drosophila equinoxialis; assembly: GCA_018150345.1. Taxonomy (NCBI): domain Eukaryota; kingdom Metazoa; phylum Arthropoda; class Insecta; order Diptera; family Drosophilidae; genus Drosophila; species Drosophila equinoxialis. The sequence continues at coordinate 5,104,190 of JAECWI010000047.1, forward strand.
AACATTACCAAAGAGACCACAAAGCTCACAAGAACTGGTAAAATTTCCATTAATCCGTTTAACAATATATATATATATATATATAAACACTTTAAGTCTCAGCTTTTGTTGCTTTGAAGCGATAATTTTTATGTTTCATTTTATGCCCATAAAAAACACAAAGTCAAGGCGGCAAAACAAATTCTATCTAATACTTTTTTCTACACAATAAAGAGAAAAAATCACAGACAGATAAAAATTTTCAATCAGTGCATGCTTCGACCTCTTTAAGCTCTAAGTCTCTAAAATTTATTTCAATAACTCTCAAGATCTATAACTGTAAACCACACCTAAATTCTATTCCTCTCCTCAAAACTCATCCAAAACGAAACAAATATGAATCGAAAAAATCAAAAATAATCCAAAACAATAATTAAAAATACAAAAAAAAAAAAAAAATCATCCAGAATGAAGACGCGAGACGTATACATGGTCTTGCCACACCAATAAGAAAATTAACAAATATCTCATCACGACCTGAGTATCGACATTTTGTTCATGATGTGAGTAGTTTCTAGTATCAGTACCAAGAAAAATAACAAAAATCACAAACAAAAACCTCTTTCTTAACTAGTAGCAAAAACTAAAACCTAAATTAAAGTCTTTCTTAAATCTATATATATATATTTTTTTTAAATCATTTCTCTACCTTTCTATAGGGATGCAGATATTGTAGAAAAGATAATCAGTTTTACTTTTAAATGATGTGATTTCTTTATTCAATAACAAAATATATTATTTTCTAGTGTATTATACTTTTTGGCTTTAAAAATATCGACAAGATCGATTGGTTTAACTATTTGACCATGATTATCTACATCCCTATTTGTAGGTTTTTCTAAACAATTATGCACGTGAGAAACTAATGTTAAGCATGCGTACTCTTTGAACTTAGTCTTTAAGTTTAATAACTAACAATAAGTTTCTTAATTAATTAAATTAAATGCACTTTTTACATTTTCAAAAACAATCACAACTTAGCTTGTGCCACTTAGTTGTAGCAGCTGATATGAGAGGAGAATAATAAATATTACTAAACGCTTTTATTTGGAGACTATAATGGTTTTTGATTTATTTTTTCTTAGGCGGATTCACGTGGATCTTCGTCGGGAACTCCATCACTATCGTCGAACTCTTTCATTTCGGCCATGTCATCGCAAGAGGATGTTGCTTTGATCAATCTCCATCAGCAGATTAATCGACCGATTATCGATTCACCACTTCTTATGGCCAGCTATTTAAATCATTTGTCCCAGGTGAAATGTTTTAATTGGTGCGGCTGTTCGTTTCCCCTGGGACCGGATGTCTTTTCTACGCCTCTTTTCCACGAGAACGAAGATGGTGGCCTGACTTATATTGGTAGTAAAATGTTGCCACATTTTGATTTGTATTCATGTTGGCGTGAAATTAAAGTAGTTCCTCGCTACGAGAATGCTACTGGTAGCAACAGTTCGGCCACATTCATGGGTGGCCCGAAATCACATCCCTGGGATCCGAGTGTTTTGCTTAAAGAAGAAGAAACGGACAAGACCACAAATGGTTTTGATGATGGTGAATTCATGAGTCTACAGGCTGAAGGTGGAGCTGCCTGTACATCGGTGGTGGCCAGGCTAAAGGGTCAACTAAACGTGTTCCTAACTCCGCTGCTATTAGAGGGTTTGCAACGGTGAGTTTATCTTACGATTTAATTGATCATATAAAAAAATATAATAAACAATAAACAAGTCAACTGCGTTTCACGCGCAAATGCGGTCGCCATTCTTCCTTCAAGGCTATATCAACATCACTTTGACTGCCCTGATCACGTGGAAATGAGTCCATTAACTTTTTGAAATAACTTTCAGCGTCATTCTAGCAATAAGAAAAGGATGTAGGTTAACAAATTCCCTTGGCTTAGATCTTTGTTACCTCAGGCGCATCGTCCAGTTGTTTATTCTCACGCTTGTTACGCTTGATTTGTGACTGAAAGTATAATTGTTCTTTCTCATCCGTTCTGTCTACTTCATATTGTTGGCATTGTTTCTGATTCTCCTCATGCAATTCTTGATCTGGGGACTCATTATCACTTTGAAAGTATTCACCTTTTTGGCTCTGGATTAGATAACGTGGCGGATCGCGAGCATTTTGGGCAATAAAACTGTAAATATTATAACGCAACGTGGAATTGATGTGTAATAATTTGTGGTTTGTGTGTGGTTCTTTGAATGATTTGGTATTTGGGTTCTATAATTGGGGTGCAAACCTTTCACCATCAATTATTTGTTGTTCTGTATCTGCCACTTGTTGAGGCTGATCATCCGACAGCATATCATCTTCATCCTGATTCTCTTGTTTAGTGGGAATCTTTTCAGATTCTACTTTGGCATCTTTTCGTTCTCGTTCAAGCGGAGCATCGTCGTTGGTCTGTTTAATTGATGGCTGCTCTTCTTCGGGCTCTGCATTGGATTGACTCCAAGTTTGACTCATTTTCGGGACGGCTTTGTAGTCATTCGAATCCCAATTGGCATCCATATTCTTAGATTTATCGAGATCTACGTTAAGCATCTTTTCATCGTCCCAGTCATCTAGCTCCTTCTTGGGTTTCAGAAGTTCAAGTTTCTTATCCAAGTCCTTCAATTCAGTATCTTCCAAATCATAGTCCAAAGGGGGGTTAGCGTCAGAGTTGGGTATGTCCTCTATGTGATAGTTCTGCAAATTGGTCTTATGTTGCTTGAGTCTATTCAAATTTCTTTGCAGGCATTCGACATCATTTACATCGCAGACATCCTCACATTTTGGTTTAGCTTTTTTACATTTCTTTAACTTTGATTTCTCTGCACAACTCGACAAATTAATATCATCATCAAGGAATCCTCCCATTTTACGCTTTGATCCCGAATCCGGGCATTTAGTTGTGCACTTTTCTGTTGTCGAACACGTTGTCTTACGTGTTGTCGAACAGGTTGTTGTACACTTCTTGGTACTTTTTGGTTCTTCTGTGTATTTAGGTGCCTCCTTTTCCTTACTCTCGTCCTCTTCCTCGCGACAATTGTTACCCAGATATTCGTAATCAACAGGATTCACTTCAAAATCAACATTCTCTTGACGTTGTGTCTTAGTTTCTCTGTTGCGTTTTGCTCCTGGACTTGCTTACTTTGAAAAAGAGTAAGCTATGAATGGGTTTTGCCTTCTCAATTGGCCTACATACCGTTTTTGGGTTCTGCAATTTCATTGCCATTTTCGTCTAGCAATTTGTCCAATGAATTCAAATCATCCAGGGAAAGGTCATTTAAAGTAGCTTCGATTTCGGCATTACTTAAGCCCCTAGTTAGATCAGGATAATCCGCTGGATCAGAGAGTTCGGCGGCCGCTTGATCATTCTATAATGCAGTATAAAGGAAACATAAACTTTTATACTATACTTTAACTTACCAGAGGATACGTCTCAAATGAATTGGGTAAAAGGATGCACAGCAAACTGATGCCGAGCCAAAACATTGTAAAAACTCCAAAATAATTTTAGATCTAAGATGATGTTGATTTGACTTGCCTTTGAATGACTTCTTTGATTAATTTTTGTTTAACTTTTCTTTTTTAGGATGGTTGAGGCTGCTATACCAACCATACAATCGATGCACTTACTCTCAGTGGTGAACTTTATACACACATCGTGCATAGCAAAAGTGAATAACGACAATATATTAAAGCGAGATCAAAGTCTTAGCTATTGGTCTCAAGTACATTCCAATTCGAAGCGTTCGACAACGGAACGTCATCTTCAGGGACCAGGCGATTCATTCCTTAGCGATGTCTACGAGGAGAGTATATCGACCAAGACGCAGGGATTGATTGTTTTGCCCAAGGTTAGCATTACCATGCTGCAGTCCTCGATTGTGGAAGAAATCATATCGGTGGCAGCGCTAGATAATGTCCAAGATCTTAGTTGTGTTTCCTTGCTAACGTTCTACATGGAGGGCATCTCTACCAAGTTCCATTTGGGCAAGACCACACGTGCCTCCATGCACAATGTGTATATCCAACAGACGGTACAGTCCGGTAATAGCCACAAAAAGGGTGGAATAATGAAGGGAACAAGAGCATTGTTGGCTCATTTATCATCACAAACGCGTCCGGACAATGTCCAGGGAGAACCCATACTGATTGAGACATCGGAGAAACAGCTGGAAGAACTAGTTATTACCTTAGATATTGGTAGAGCTCACGCCCAGTTGCGTCGCCTTAAGACCGAAGGGCAATCCTGTACCCAGGATTCACCCATTATAGTCACTGCCATACCAGAGCATAAGAGCAAAGTCCTCTTCGAATGCCTTAAAATGCCCGAGAGTACGGGAATCGAAAGCATTGGCTACATCATGTTTGAATGTGGACTGGAGGGTGTCGGTGTAAAGATTGTAAAGCGTTCACATTTCGAGAAATCGGAGAATAGCAAAGAAGAGCTGGCTGAAATGGCAGGAGCGGCTGATCTCAATGATTTAGTAGACGGCTCAGCGACGACCAATGATGGTGGAGCTACTTCCAAGGCAGAGGCTGCATGGAGAATGATCACCAAAAAGCCACCCACACCAAAAACACCCAAAGAGAAATTCCAACATGCTCTCGACAATATAATTGTTAGTGATAGTTCAACCACAGCTGCAGATCAGAGAAAGTCGACACCCAAGCCGCCAGATGATGATGTGGAAAAGGGCCCGTCGGCAACGAATAACCCTACAGGCGGAGGTGGAGGTCAAAAGTCTTCGCCTCGAGACAATCAGGACAATAAAGTTTTGTCCAATGTTAAGGAAACGGATAAGACTTCTTCATGTGTAATTGAATTGAAGTCAGTGTGGTTAAATTTCGCTGCACCACCCTGTGTACCTATAACTAGAAAAATAGATTTAACCCGCCTCGATTGGAATCTGCTGAGCACTGCCTCGCCAGCCATTACAGCCTGGATGAATCCCAGCAATCGTTTGGCCATCAAGATCGTGTCACTCTGCAAAGCTTTGCATACACGGCAAACGGCTGTGGCAGCTTGCCTCATGGCCGAGGCCATGGATAATGAGAAGATTCAGAGAAATCCCAAGATCAAAAAGGTGAGTTTGTTATTTGTATCTCTTTTATTTTATATTATTTCATGGTTATTACTTTATGCAGAGTCGCTATGCCAATAACTATACCTTGTTATCGAAGACACTACAAGAGGATCCCAGTTGCCAGTTGTGTTATATTATGCAGAAACTAGTACTGGATGAGGGCGTCCAACGTATAGAGCAAATCTTTAAGCAAGGCGATGTCCCGCATTTGAATACACTGCGTCAGGGCATAATTGTATTGAGTCGTCAATGGAAGAACACTTTGTATAATCCCATATTATTCGAACATCAGTATAAGAATAAGCTCGCACGTCCAATCAATGTGACATTCTCGTTCCCACAGAACGAGGAGGAGTGCGAGGGTGATGAGTGCGAAGGTGATGTTGAAATGGGCGCCTATTCGGGCGTCGGCGAGAATCCGGAAGAGAGTGAGAATGCTTTATTACTTGGGCAAACACAGCATCATCGAACTCACATTGGTATTTTTTGATTAACGCTCTTTCTCTCTCTCTCTCTCTCTATTCTCTCTCCCCCTTAAAATTTCCCCTTTTCGTGGTTCGCCACCGTTCCTTATCCCGCCCCTTTTATCTTTGTAATAACCAAAATTGTAGTCAATGTATCTAGTTTTTAGGAGTGTCTGCATGTTTTTTTTTTTTTAGTTTCTGTGTCTGTTTTTGTGTTTGTTATTATGCAAAGGTGTTGCCTTTTGCTCTTGACTGTCTATCACCTAATTTCCGTTTTTCCTCACTCTCTCTCTATATATTTCTTCTTTATTTTCCTACTCCTCTTCTCCATATTATATATCAAATGCTTTAAATGTTCACGATTTCATATATTGTTTGATGCTTTTACGTTTGCATTATATTACAATATTTGTGTATCTACTCTATCTATCCTATTTGGCTATACTACTATTCTATCTATATGTTCAAAATTTGATTTTAGTTTATGGAATCTGTGGTGGAATGAGCTAAATAATTAGATGTTTTCTGTAACCTGAAAAGAATTTTATTTTTAGCAGTGATCGCGTTTATAATAAAATTTAGTTTTTTCATTTTATGAGTTTTCTTTTGCATGTGTTTAAACTGAATGTTCTTAAATTAAATAAATTTCTTTCCAATTTCCAATAATTACTTGGCTCATTCCACTTGTTCCTCTAATTGTGGGTAAATAACACCACAGCAAAGACATGTATTCCCCACAATTATTTGTCATATTATTAACTACTTAACTGATCGATATTCTTATTTAATTTACACCAGAAAACAATCAATATGGCGGCTTATCGTATAATCATGAAACTGGACTACATGGCGGTGGCCCTGCCTCTCAGCGCTCCACTTCTACATCGCCCAATATACACAATACGCGTCGTGGGTGAGTAATCAATTTTTGCGTCTTTATGTAAAGCACATCTAACCACATGCGAATGTGAATGTCATTAATGTATGCTTGGGAATGTATTAATAGTATATTAATCTCATAATTTGTTATCTGTTATGTTTCTTTTCATGCCTCCATTATTCCATTTTATCAACTAAAAACAAATAAAAGTTTAACTAAAGTGCACAGCAAGGCCTCGAATTATTCACATGGCAATTCATCTCGTTCTAGCATACAAATGCTGCCCATTATATCGGGGCTGGTGGAGAAGCAAGCTGAATTCGGTCTGTAATATTTAAAATTCTTGAATCTATTTTATCCATAAGAAGTTTGTAATAACATTGAACTATTTTCACTTCACTTCATACACAGAATATGGAGCATTGCAAGAGGGGTCGTTAAGTTCCACCAATTCGGTAAACAAATTTTGGCTCGGAGCTGAGAATCATAAGGAGGATCTCTACTTTTGGATGGCCAAACAGCAGGATAATAAAAAGAAAGAGCATTTCACTGAAAAGGAACATCATGCACGTCCGGTTCCACCAAAATTAAATGGCCAAACGCATACGCGAAGTGGCATAATGCAGGATTCGATTAAATTGCTTGATGCCCATTTAATCTTTGAGCCATTGCTTACATGTTTGGGTGTGATGCCACAGCAAATGATTAATAAATTCGCCAATGCTGATATATCATCGCTAGAGAACTTTGGTACAAATCTATCACTAATTGGCACTTTTGATTCGATACGTGTTGATATTGTGGTTAGCGAAGCAGGCGATAAGAAGAACACCAGCCAAAAGCCCAGTAAACTGAATAAGAAATCCAATGGTGGACGGGCCTCCATCATGATGGATACCCCACTCTTCCTATGCGAGCGTGTAGGTGTAGAATTGGAGGTTCTGAAAATGTCCGATGGCATGGTGGATCAGGCTAGACAAAATGTTATCTATATGTCTCGTCGCCAGCTCAAGAAACACACAAGCACTGTGATCAATTTTAGCCTTAATGTGCGTTTCATATCGCAACAGGTCAATATGCCGCTGCTTAGACTCTTGCATCAGATCTGTAATATGTATCAGAATGTAAAAGATGCTCAGAACGAATTTCACGAGCATCCCGAATTGAGCAAAAAGAGTCAGACCAAAGACGAATGCAGTTTGGGTGAGTTAAACGTGTATTCATAATCCTTATTTGAACTAACACGTTTTTGTTTTATGTTTTTACAGCATCGGAACCCACAGACATTTTGCCATTTGCTTCTGTTTCGGAACGTTTTGGCCATGGTGAAAGCTATTCCGATGAGCGTTACGATAAATTTAATGAAACAATGCCCACAATGCCAACAGCAGCAGGTCGAATGCGCCCCGGCGGCATGGCTCCAATTATTCAGTTGACTCCCTCGCCCAATGCCAAAAATCGGCCACAAAGCTTTGCTCAAAAGCTACGTTCTACAGGAAAATCGGTAAAGGGCAAATTGGGTTACACCAATCTCAACGAATCAAGTTCATCGCCGCTAAGAGATAGTCCTACCATGTCCCTGCATGAGGCAAATATTCTAAAGATGTCCATCGAATCGAGAGCTTCCCTAAATGGTGGTTGTGCCACCAGTGTTAGTGGCGATTATCAAAACACTTTGACCAAAGCGGGTTTGTCGTCACTGGCTCCCATGTTGGAGACACCGAATTGTTGGAAAACCATATACCACCTATTGGAATTATATGGCACTATGCCGGAGACCAAGACAGTGGTTCAACGTAGTTCCCTGAATGAACATAAGAAGGCGGCATTCAATAACGATGAAGATGATTTGACTAGTGCTCCAACTCCATTGCCACAACATCGCGAAATGATGCTAGTCGATGGCATACCCCAAGAGCGAACACGTCTTATTGTTTTTGGTGTAGCCAAAATTCACAAGACACGATTGCTGGCCACACTTTCTGGTCTGAAATTGGAATCGGAGATCACAACGTTGAATAGTACGGCCACGTGGCGTAAAAAGGCTCGCCCTGTATCTCTGGAATGTTCGCTAACTGGTCAGGTGGGACGTGCCATGATTGTGCTTCTCGAAGGAGTTGCTCCGAGTCAACAGTTAGTATTTAGACAAAGACTATCGTAATGCACGTAAACCTAATGCATTTGTATCTTTCTTTTCAGAACCGTTGTTAAGGTAACAGTGGGCAAGAGCCAGACCCTTTATTCTAGTCTCTCCAAACGGGGCAAGGATAAAAATAGTGGCCTACTATCAATTGGTGCAGTGAATATTGATATACCACAACATCCGGTGGCTTTGCATGGCATGATGACACGTAGCTCGAAGCAATTGTCATCCACATTGCAAGAGTTGAGGGTCAAGCGGAATTCGGGACGTTCTACTTTGCGTTCACATACAGCCGAAGAGCCAGAGTCACCATTTCATGCCCGCAACTCTGGAGGCACCAGCAGTGGCGGCGGCGGCGGTGGTGGAGGAGGTGTTGGTCCTGGCCCCAGTGATATGCGCGAACGTACTGTTTCTGGCGGTGCAGGTGGTGGTGGTGGCGCATCTGCTGGTGGTGCTGCTGGCGCTGGAAATCAACATCAGCAATCGCAATATGCAGCAGCGGCACGTCGAGCTGCCCACATGGCCCAATCGAAATCGGCCACAGCGAATCAACAAAATGGATTGCTTCAACCTCTGGTCATGCAGTTCAATGTTCTCCTTCAAAGTTTGTCCATCAATGCGGCATTATTGCCCTCACTACAGGCCCAATATCGCATGAATCATGTCAGTTCGATGGGTGTAACGGGGCAAAGAGCCAAATTTGTTATTGATTTGCCAACGCATACGTTGAGTTTCAATACGAAAATCCAAAATGAAATGAATTTGCCGTCGGAGGCATGCATTGGACTGCCGCCAGTTCATGTGCTAGCTGAATATATACCCGATCACCGACAAGAACATGGCACCGAAACCATAGAGGGCATAGTCCTACGTCAAGGTGGTTATGTGAATGCCAGTGCCGAGATTGGAGAATTTGAAAGATGTTTGACCACAGATTTGCTTAATCATTTGGTATTCGTCCAGAAGGTTTTCATGCGTGAGATAAATGAAGTGCTGCAAAAGGTATATGGAGGCGAGAAACCTGTGCCATTATGGATCGAAGATAGTGGTGATGCATCCAGTGTCCAAGAATCTTCATTGAAACGTATACTCTTCTCCATTAACATATCAATGAAACGCATCCAATTAACTGCTACAACACCATGCTCCTCGGCGGTGCGATTTGAAACAGGCACTTTGGAATTGCAGCTATCCAATCGCGTAAAGAATCTTGGTGATCTCAATAATCGCAAGTTATTCTTTAAGGCCCACATCGATTTCAATCTTTCCTTGGGCCAGATTATCAGAAATGTTATATTCGATGAAGCCGAACCGGAATTCCAGCAATATGCCTTCTTCCATACGACCATCGGCTTGCGTAATGCCTTCCAGGATGAGCTGCTCAACGAGGACAAGGAGCTAATCCTGTTGACATTGAAGCGGCCCCTGGTCTACATTCAGCCGATAGCAGTGGATAAGGCCATATTGGTGTGGTTGAACTACAAGAATGCCTACGAATATTGGGCCGAGAAGCGTGCAAATCTCTGCTATGAGCATAGTCAGCATACGACCCAACAGGTTTTTGATCGTGTTGCATTTGGCCAAATAGCCAGCTCGAATCTTTCAACATTGTTCCTTCAACTGACGGTAGAGGATATGGGCATTTGTTTGCCACTAAAACAAGTGAATACGGTGGTAAATATATGACAAAGATTTTACCAAACATTGCACTATTTAATCGTTCTTCTCTCTTGCAGCCCTTTGGACCTCGCTCGTATCAGGACTTTGATGCCAAGGGAGCTGTTGTTATAACCCTAGAAAATACTATCATATCAGCCTGCAATTCGGGCGCTTTGGTTTCCAAGGGTAAATTCCAAGGTTTGTGTCTACGCTTTGCTGATGATTTTGAGACAAATTTGGATGATTGGAAGCCCACGAGCGGTGAACCGATTATGAATGTTTGCGTTGTCTCTGAGGGTACATTTGAGGTTTGCTCACGCACTACCGCCGCCAAGAAGGGAGAGAATGCCAAATGGCTGTTAAATGTTAAATGGCAAATGGAGGGTGTGGATATTCACTTGGATGTGAATATTGGCAAACAGTTGAGCTCTTTGGGTCATACACTCACTATGTTGACGGGTTTCGAAGAGGATGAGACCCAAATGGAGTCACCCGATAGTGATGAGGGCGATCAAAGTTGCCGCGATACATATGTGCGACGACGTGGTGACTTTGATAATTTGCCTGCTTTTGTTTTCGATCCCACAATCGATTCGAAGAAGCGTTCGTTTATGATGGAAAAGGAAATGGCCGAACAATTGAAGATTATTAATGATCTAAGAACTTTGGGCGCCTCACATAATACTGTGGCGCATGAGGAGAGACGTCTGCAAGAGCTGCAGGCCATATGCTATAAATATTTCCGACGTGATATGATCCAAAAGTGGAAGCGACCATCATTAAGGCGTTCCCTAAAGAACTATAACCGCTCCCATTCATATATGGGAGCAGGAAGTGCTGGAGTTGCGGTGCCAGCTCTAATAGACAATGCTAGTCACAGTTATGCTGGCAGACGCCTCGATACAATCGCCTCAAATGATGAGATTTCTAGTCTACAGAGTACTCCCGCGTCTTGTCATTCGCGTAGTGCCTCGTTCAAGATTCCTGGTGGAGGTGCGGTAACAGGAGGCGGTGGTGGTAGTGGTGGTATTGGCGCATTGGGCAGGGTGACGTTCACAGAAGCCATGCGGCAAACTTCTTTACCCAATGCCGACACAGACACTGAGACTCAGGATAATGAGCTAGACTGGACGCCCAGTGAAATGGATGTAGATGGAACATCCGTGGAGATGCGTCGCAAGCATGGTCATGCTCAAAAGCAGGCTGAACCAAATATAGATTTTGAATTGGATGTAAAAGTCCTAGTCAACTCGGGCAAATGTGTCTTGCATACGAAGGAAACGGGCGAAGGTTTTGCCACTGGAGCAGCAGGCTCTAGCGGAGCAGCAACAACCGCAGCGGCTTCCAGTGTCAAATCTCATAAGCGAGAGCGTAGCATTGGCAATGATTGGGGTAGTCCAACACCATCGAGGCGACAAAGAGATAAAAGCAAATTACGCTATAATGCCAATGCCCTTCTGGCTGATCTAACCATCTTTCATATTCCTGGCTTAGATGTCAAACTCCACTATCAATCTAAAACTCTATTGGAACAATCGGCGGGATTGTCGGGCTTGAGTGCCGAACAAATGGGTTCAGCTCGCCGTCTGGGTACTAAGCGGGCGACTTTGTCCGCCTGGATGACATTGCAGAGCATACCAGAGGAAACCATTATATCACCACATATACTTGAGTTCTTGGAACAGACCCTTGAACCGATACCCACTCGCCAACAGAATAGTCAACCACCGACCCCATCACACAATCCCGCTGTTAATCTCGATATTTTGCCAGCCAATTATGTGACGTATACGTCCTTCCCGGTGGATGTTATTGTCTATTTTCATATGCAGCCTTCGACATTCCGTTTTAGCTGTCTTCCAGTTTCTCGTGTGGAATGCATGCTTCAGTTGCCCAGCCTAGATATTGTCTTTAGTTCGAAGAAGAGTGAAGAGGAAAATCATCATCATCAACAGAATACGCAATCCCATGCGCAAGGTGGGCATGCTGAACAAATACCAACTGGCGGCTTAAGTGTCACCGGTTGCCTGGCTGACTTTAACGTGTTCATTTTCCATCCCTATGGTGGCAAGAAGACATCCAAAGAAACACAATTTTCACCGTTAAGCGATAGTGAACGCAAGGATTCACTTAGCATCAATGTGGAGTTTGTTAAATTCCATATAACAAGATGTCGCAAGGTCTATGTTGAGCCATTGCCCAGCTCTAAACGTGGTTTAGATCAAAGTCGTGCTGTCATAAGATTCTCAACGATTGTGGATATTGGAAGTGCTAGCTTTAAATATGATATGAGAAGATTAACCGAGATTTTGGCTTTCCCTAAAGCCTGGTATAGACGGCGTATAGTGCGTAGACTATTCCTTGGTGATCTCAGTGTTCATCAGCAGCCACAACAACAACAACAACAGCAACAGCAGCAACAACAATATCATCAACAGGCAGAATCACCCACAGGTTATAATCCAACAACACCAATGGAAGATCCCAGTCGAACAAAAGAGAAAATGCGTCTCGATTTCGAGTCGCAATCAACACAACAGCAAATGGGACACTTTGGAGCAGTACGCAAGCTAAAGAACATAGGAAAATCCTCTAGTGCTGAATCATCTGGTACTCCTCCATCGGAAAAGAATCATATTACCGCTTGGGAGACTTTGGTGTTATTTGCTGTGAATTTTACCAAACTAAATGTCCAAATGAACATTGGCAATGTCTGTGGCAATGTTGTGTGGCTAACAAAGGATTTCCAATCAGATGGACGCCTCTCTATAGGCAGCACTGGCTATAAGAATATGTACGCAGGCATCTATCTGGGAGGATCAGCTCTCGATGCCAAGGGCGGCATAGTGGGTGGCAGTTTCGAGGTGAACAAAATCAACAAACGATTCCACATCAAAGAGGAATCTGGAATGGAACCCTATCACACCATGGGCTTGAGTTTTATGGCTCTGGAATTGCGTCTGGATTATATGGGTACTTCGGTGCTGATGACAAGAATCAGCACCTTCTCGGCAGCCATGAAAGATGAATGGCGCACATCCAGTCAGACTACAGCAAAGGATCAGCCCAAAGCTGTCATCTTTATACATGGGGATCTCAGTTGGGATCAGTTGCAAATTATGATCTCCAAGTCAACTACAGCTGATCTACTAAAGATGTATTTTAAGCTGGAAGAGTTTTTCACACAACAATTCAAATCATCCAAACGAGTCTTCTCAAGCTTAGAGCCACGTCTGCAGGATCGCACGGCCAGCATAAAGCGACGGCAGCAGATGAAAAAGAAACCAAATGGAGACTTAGCCATAGCTGGTGGCCATGGTGGGCCACAGTTGGGAGAGAATACTGATGCTCGCCATCATCGACATTGGCATAAACCCTTAAATCAGGCAATTGGCCTGGTAGTGCCCTCTTTGGTCACTCGACTACCCCGTCATGGGAATGTCTTGGGCGGCACTGTGGAGCTACGAGGCCAAAACATTTCCTTGGCCTGCTTCCATGGCATTAATTTCAAATCGAAATCATGGGCATTGTTTAGCTTAAAGTCGCCGTCAATTAATTTTGCCACTGAAGCCCGTCAACTGGAGGATACACATGAGGTTTTGGTTACCCAAACTCTAACTTCGTGCCTGGGCCAAACCACCGAAGTGCAACAGCAACAGAATCACTCGATGGCCATTGTGAGTCGCATCACAAGAAATATAATCTTTCCGCCACAATTCAAGACACTCAACGAATGGTTCCACTATGCCTTTGCCAACAGTGAAATTGATGGTAAGTACTCGAAGCATATTGATAGATCTTAGACTGACTTCTTTCTTCTGCAGCTGTGGATCGGTTTCCCATGCTGGAATGTGAGCGTGAAATAGCCTCGAATTCAATCGAACGTACACGGGCATCGGGGGCAAGTAGTGCTGCGGCCAAGTCCCAGGAACATAATCACAATCGTGAAGTGATCTTTGCACTGCCCAGCTTGCAGTTGCATTTCAAGACTGAACACAAACAGGGACCAACCACACCAGAGCCAAACGGTAAGACCATACAAGTTTTCTAACCATATGGGTCAAGAGTTTTAAAGCAAGATATTTATGGGGTTCTATACAAAGTTGGAGGATAAAAGTGACCTATGTTTTGTGATTTGCTCTAGTAATATTATCGACTATACTTCATTATCAATTCAAATATTTTGACTAAACCTTTCTAATACTTTAATTTATCTATCTATTATAGAAACCAAACCAGAGGTTTTGTGTAGCTTTATAACCGAATTCGATGACCATATCTTTGTGACAGTCGATGCAGATGCTTTCTTCTTCCTGCACGATTTGATCACTTCCTATGTCAATGAAAAGGAGAAGGTGGTAAGGGCATAATACACATATTTATGATTCGGCCACAAACTTGAAACGATTGCTTTTTCTTGCTTGCTAGATTGGTGCCCAATCGGCACGAGCAGCCTCGCCAAATCTTTCACAGAAGACCAATTTAAAGCCCTATCTAACGGATGAGATACTCAAGGAGAAGAAGCCATCTTCCAGTACGAATTTGACACCCAAGCAGATGAGTGCCAGCAAAAGTAGCTTGGAACCCTTGCAGGGTAGCTACACAAATATAGCAAATTCAACGACAGCGAACACAGCAACAGCTAACACGACGACGACGACGACAACGGCAACAACTTCGTCGACGAATTCGACTCCAACTACGACTACGACCACAACTTCCACAAGTGACAGCAAGGATGGAGCCAAATTGGGTCCTGACACGGCCACACCAAGCTTTGATATTGAATCATTTGTGCGTGACTGGAGACATTTTGAATGCCAAACGTGGCATTTAGAGCCCACAGTGCGTCTACTGTCGTGGGCAGGGAAATCTATTGAGCCATATGGTGTGGATTATATACTCAATAAATTGGGTTTCAGTCATGCACGGACTACCATACCAAAGTGGTTGCAACGCGGTTTCATGGATCCTCTGGACAAGGTTCAGGCTCTAATGATGCTCCAGTTGTTGCTAATGGTCCGCGAGAATAAAGTGGAACGGGAGAATAGCACCAGTAGTGGCGGAAGTAAACAACAACAACACCAATCATCCCAAAATCATCGCCCATCAACGAATTAGCCATGACAAATTATTGACAATTATATATACCTATATATATACATAAACCTCTATATATACAAAATACTTTTTTAGTTTAAGCTGCAAATTGTGTATAAAAACGATTTTTGTATTATTAAGAAACAAAACTTAGGCAGCTGAATAGACAGCTTTTCCACCTTGTAAATGGTTTGCTTTCGTGTTCCCCCCTTACCCGGTTCATGCCTCACCCCGTTTTTAATACGTATTTTCCCTTACCGTGTCCTAAACCGTGTCTTTTTTCTTAGTTCTAGATGTATTTACGATCAAGTGCTTCGTGTAATTTGCTCAATTTATTGCGCTTTGTAATTATTATATGTGTATGTATGTATGCATGTTTGTTTGTTTAATTGATTAATTTTATAAAAGTATGTGCAAGGAATGAGCAAAAGCAATTGTGTTTAAATTATAAGTAGCTCTAATTGATCTTGATATATACATGTATACAAAACAAATTCTAAGCCTATCAATATAAGTAATAAAATCAACCATGAACATCTAAAAAAAAATATAAATACAAAAAAATGAAATTTTAATTTTTTTTTCTTTTTTTGAATGAGATGGATTCCAAATATTCCAAAATATTTTAGCATAAAATAAGCTGCAATTTGCAAGTTTACTAAGCCTAAATTCAGAATGGAGAATCCAAATAATAGTTTACCTAGCAAAGGTTTTTATTTGTGTATATTTCTATTGGACCTTTCTATCCGAACTATCTGCTTGATCTTTATTTTTAATCAATCTGTCGATTGATCTATCTGTTCCATTAATCTGATCTACCTATTTAACCGATATATCTTTCTAATCAGTTCAACTGATCTATAACTGACAACTGATCTATATATCTGATCTATTTTTCCGATCTATCCACCTATCAGTCTGGTCTTGCCATAGTTCTGGAAGGAAAATTCAGTTATTATCTAATGTTCTAGTCAAATTTTGGACGTCTTAATGGGGAACTAACTTAATGAAATAGCTTTAGTTGCGATCACTGATTCTTTGAATTTCCAACATTATGAGGAGCACTTTTAGATCTCTGGCTATTATAATAGTAATACTTTGACAAGAAGGGTTGCTGAGCCGAATTTTTCGAATTTTTGCCAACAATTTCCAACTTTTTGCCCACCCCAAAAATTTGAAATTTTTTTTATGGAAGACTTAATAACGCGTCATACTCTTATACTAATCCTACTAACTAACATTGCAACCTTCCATATGGGAAATTTTACAAAATTGTTGTCTTTTTTAAATTGGTTCAACAATAAGCTAATTCCATTGCCATTCACTTGCGGTTTAAAAATCCCATTTTTATAACCCATAATCTCTATAGCCGGCGGCTATAGGCCAAAATTACAAAAAAATTAACTGGCGCAAAACAAAAAAAAAAAGAAAGGAAAACAGAAAAAAATAAAAAAACGAAACAAAAGAAAGGCCGAGAAAAAGAAAAGCAAGTCTCATAATTAAAAATTAAGCCATTCGCCTATTAGTTTTAACCCTCATTAACTTTAGATAAACTAATCTCCAAAGTAAACCACATCGCATTCATGACTCTCGACCCTTGGCAAAAGGCGAACCCATGGATTTTCCACATACCCTTCCCAGTTCACATCCCGCCCCCACCTCCCCCCTTATCATCCCTCCTTGGCCAAACAGTTTTTATTTCGCTCGCGCCTTACAGTGCGTGAAAAGCTCATCAACTTTTCGTGGGAGGGGGTTGGTGAAGTAGGCGACGATACGTTTACTTTCTTTGGTTTGTTTTTGCCTTCTCCGCTTTTCCAAGCAGTGCACAAAATGATGTAGAAACACAGGCTGAACCTAATATGGTAAAAAAAAAAAAAAAACAAAACAAAAAATGGAGCGCGCAACAAGAGAAAGGAAAAATAATTAAAAACGCAACCTTGATGGAAAATGAAATGTTTACAAAGAGACATGAGGTTCAGGCTGAGACTCACAAAAAGAAAGGGAGAAAAAAAAGAAAAAATAAAGCACAGTGACAAGAATAAGTAACAAAAACGGATGGAGAAGACGTTGAAAGGCGGAACGAAAGCAAAAACGGATACACGGAGCGGATACAAAGTTTACTCAAGCATAAATATAACAAAAAATATCCTATTCCTTAGCCACGGCATCGACTTTTACATATCCTGTATGAAATCTGTGGACTACCAAATGTCCTTTAAGATATATTATCAAGAATAATTTAGATTAATGTGATTTTAACATTTGTGCAAAATCCTCGTTTCAGTCAGAATTAAAGAAATACTTAAGAATTGAAAAGTGAAAATCTAAAAATTATAAAGAAACATGCGGATTTACTATGTATTTTCATTCTAAGGATACAGGGTATGCACAAATACATATATATATATATATATATATATATATAGAGACAGGCTTAAGGAATAGAAAAAGAAACCAAACCAAAGCAAAACGAAAAAATTAAACCCAGAAGTCAAGTTAAAATTAACTAAGCTACATAGCTGATGGTTCAAAGAGAGAGAGAAACAGAGAGAGAAAGAGAGAGAGACTAACTAAAAAGCCAAATGATTTCTTGCCGTTTTCATGCGTGCACTGAGGTGAGTTAAACTTAATGAAGTATGTGAAACCACAGACTGATTCTGAGAACCTTTCTTATTTGCAATCCTTCTTCTACTGATGATTGTTAGTGTGACTGATTAACATTATTTCTCTTTGCCTATGCCGTTGCATTCAGTACGAATAATTTTATGGAAATGAAAATATCTTGCCTTGGAAAAACTTTTTCAAAGTTTTTTACTTTGTTACAAATCGTTATCAATATCTTTGTTTTGTCTGGTTGAAATAATATCTACATTCAGTTTGACTAAAAAACAATTTTCTTCAAAATTTGTTGGAAATAAAATTCTGTTGAATTTTCATAGCATACTTTTCTGCAGTTGGTCCATTGACAATTTCAGTATGTTGGTCATTTAATACACAATTTATTTGGTTGCTATTAGTTTTTCATTGAATAGAATGCCAGCATGTTGACAAAGATTTCTCATATTTCACAAGGTGTGCAGGACATTTTTCAATTCAATTTTTTGGACAATATATGTATATATTGACACCTCGAGTACACACACACACCCACAAACACACTCTCACACATAAAGTTAGCATCTGTTTGACTTTTTTCTGCTTGTAGAGACTTCTTTATTTTATATTTTTTTGAAATATGATGCACAAGTGTATATAACAATTGTTCAATATATAAATTTTCTTTAGCCACTTTCATTTGTATGACATTCGAGTGTTTACAAGTATATTGGCTTTCGTGAAATCGCATTTATTTTTCCTAGAAATAAAGTTCACAAAACTGATACGATTTTATTTTGTTGGCTCAATTCAAGCAATTCATGAGGCCAGTTGTTACCACCCCATTTCGGCCTGGTCCATTGGGTTATTTATCTATACGCATAAGGGCAATCAAGCACAGCTTGAGCCAAAAATTTATGCCCACAAACCCTTGAACCCGAAGACTCTAAATTATTTTTTAATTTCTTTGGCTTTGGCCTAAGAAAACTTTTGTGAGAACAACAAACAACATAATAATCAAGTCAATAAAAAAGTCATAAAAAACAAGAAAAAGAAACTGAAAGCAAATATTACAAAAGGCCTCTGTGTTTTTGGTGTATGTGTGTGTGTGGTGTGTGTGACCAAGACATGCCATAGACAAATATCAGACAAGACAAGGGCAAAACGAGGAACTTGTAGAAACGATAAAGCAGACAATAAAAACCACCAAGCATAATAAAAATTACATTTTATTTTATTTCGCTTGTCTGCTTGTGAGTGAGTGTGTGCGTGTGTGTGTGTGTGTGTGTTAGTTGGAAATACAAGCCAAGCCAGGCAAACATTTTTAAATAGTCAAAGGCACGCACACGTCAACAGGCGGGCGAGCTTTTTCGTGTCCTCCCAGAGTCCTCCGAATGACGTTAAGATATTTAGATTGCGTGGGCAGGACCCAGGCGAATCGGACGGCTCAAGAAATAGCAACAGTATTCTGTGAATAATGTCCTTGCCATAATGACTCCTCGTGTCCTGTGTTGTGGACATTTAACTGTTTCTAATAATTATGTAAATGTGTGTCACTTGATGTGCCACTTTTGTTGGCGGCAGCCAGCCTCAATTCCTTCTAGTACAATTATGGTGCCGCGTATAATCAACTTGATCCATTAAAAAAGGGAGCAAAAAAAAAAAAAGACAAAGTGAACTCAAGTAGTTGGACATTGTCAAATTTAATGAACTCCTGCTCTTCCTACTCTCCCTGCTCATCGTATAGACAATTGGGAATTGCCTAAGATAAATGTCGCCTATGATTAAATGTATGGCAATTTGCAGAAGTCACTTTTAGCTAGAAGACTATTATGGCTATATGAACAGTTTTTTTTTTTTCGATTTCTCAAGCAATTCATTTTCTTTTTATGAATGACTCGTGCATTTGCATATTAATGGTTTGCATGCCTCTAATATGTGCACACTCTATCCTTCCTTCCTTTTTCGTATTTCTTCTTCTGACGTCTCCCTTTTTTAAGTATTTGCATAATAATTTTATGGCTCGCTGCAGTCCAAACCAGATCGTCCTTTAGCGTTGGCCATTGTTTAAAGCTAAGGCTAAGGAGAGGAAGTCATTAATGCTAAGAAACTATTAGACAAGTGCAAGCGTTAAAAGAATTTAGGACAAGGCCACCAAAGTACCATTCCTATTGCATAAATATAATATCAAATTTATTTATTTATTACTAAAAGCTTAGGACTTGATCACTTATCAACTAAAACTTCCTAATCTCCCAATCTCAGTCTCATTACGAAAATCAACATGATTAATTCTTGGAGTTTAAAACGGGAAACAAACAACAGTCTAAATTAATGGGAGTTATTATTGATTATTTCTAATTTACTAATTTAATCAATTTCTGATTTTCATCAAATATAAATGTTTTACATATTATTTATGTTTGAATCTAAGAAACCCTTAAAAGGATCAAATCTATGAGGGCTATTATTTATTAAATTTTAAAATTAAGGTTAAATAATATGATACTCAGGTGTTTGATAATTTGATAATTTTTCTCTTTTTAACAAATGTATCTAAAGAAAAATATCTTTAGTTACTTAGTCATTTCTATATGATATTGTGGAATCCGTTAGAATCCGAGATATACATATAGGGAAGCCTGAGGGAAGTTTCCGTCAATGCAAAAGGACGAGCATGGCTTATATGAACTCTTCTAGTAGTTCTGAACAAAAATGTATATTCTTTATTCTTGATAAAATCTGATTTTTTGCCAATATTTTTGAAAAACATATAACTAATTTTTTCATGCTGCTAACTTAAAAATTATTCATTATCCAATTGCTCTTTAACTACCACATTGCTCCGATAGCTGAGGCTTTACCATGTGATAATAACATTTATTTAAATAATTAGTGTTGATACGTATATTAACGTGATAAAATCAAAAATTAAATTTTGAAATATAGATTTTTACTGCCGCAATCTCCGACACATTTAAATTAATGTTTGTGATCACTAAATAAGTATTATACAAATTTTTGTCTGGGAAATTTTCATCAAGTCATTTGATGACATTTCCAACACTTTGTGGCACTTTTGAGGCAAGTGTAAAATAATAATCTCTGTCCAGAATTGAATGTGAAAATGTGAAAGGACAAAAGAAAATTCTAAGGAAGTGCTTTGGCGCAGTTCTTGCCAAAGTAATTCCATAATTATGCAAACGCAGCCTCAAGTGCACACAAAGTGTATAATTATTTCTTTGCCTTGTAATTTGTGAGAGTGACATTTTTTTTTTTATTGTTTTACTTACTTAATTCAGCAGTTGAGAGTTATATCCGTTTCACTGGCCTGGGTAATTATTTTAAATACTTGTACTTACTCTAACAATAGAGAAATGGAGGAAGAAAGTGTAAGAGAAATAAAGAGACGAAGAATGGGAGCAGTTTTTTTCAAGGTTTTCTTATTTAATAATTAAACTGTGAATAAATTAAGTTTTATGTTTTTTTGAGGCAAAAACCGCAATTCATGAATAAATTTTTCTCTACTCGGTTATCAGTCACTTGCGCCTAAAATGCTTAAACCAAAAAGCTTGTAATCTTAATTATATATTACAAAGTGTTAAAAATGAGATGGCAAGGAGTTTGGGGGAGGGAGTGAAAGATCCATATAATTGGAGAAAGTAGGCGAGGTACGAGGGAGGTAAGCAGGAAATGAATGAATTTTTCAGTGGCATAATCCTGAAATGTGCCAATGTGCTTGCCACGCCCATCTAACCGCACGCCATCCATCCAACCATTCAACCCCAATCCCTATACCCTGCTGCCGTCTTACTTACTTACTTACTTGTCATAAAATATTGTCTGGTAAGAAAAGAAAAACTTTCCAATGCCCCCAAGAGAAGCGACCTTCTTCTGTGGCAACGCACCATCACCATCTCAAATGTCCTTGGTCCGTGGTCCTCAGTTAGTGTAAGACATTGAAGTGTATAAGAATAAGTGTTGGGATTAGGCGCTTGACTTGAAAATTTTATAAAACAAAATTTTTGCATAAGCTCTGTGGAGATGCTGCTGCTTGGGCTTGTGGCTGGGTGGAGAGAGTTTTGATTCTTTTCGGCTTGGGTTTTTTAGGGGCAGTTGCTAGGTGGGGGAGGTCTGGTCTGGTCTGGTTTGGTGGTTAAGCGCGTTAGCTGTTTCAAGGATTTAATGGAAAAGCACAAGCTCGCCTGCTGGGTGGTAGGTCTAAGGACTCTTGGGAAATGGCAACGGGGTAAATCACGCATTTAATTCCAAAACATTTAACAGTTTTTTGGCTCTTATCTAATATTTTACAAACCATTTGTATGATGATTAGCGTTGGCTTGGTCTCTCCCTCTCTCTTTCTCTCTGTGTCGAAAGTCATGAAAGTGAAAAACATTTAAAAATAGACAAACTTTGAATAAATTAAATTTTATTATTACATAAATATTTGAATAAATACATATATAATTTATAGTTAATTTTGATTTAATTCATATGCTAACTTTATCTATTTTACATTTACATCGTTATCTCTGTCTCTTTCTGTCGGTGTCTATCTATCTCTTCTTGTTAATTAACTTAAATTATATAGACATGAGGCGAAGAGGCTAAATCCAGGCGCTAAATTTATTGCATTAGACGCGTTTTAATTACACCTGCGGCAACAACAAATCTGGCCTGGACTGTTGTTAGGCCAGACGCTTGTTATGTAAGTATATAATTTAATTAGTGACAAGCCGCAAATGCAACTGAGGCAGGTTGGACCCATGGTTGAGACCAGCACCCGGTTTGTCTTTGTCCTAATGATTTTCATGCCCTGGCATACTAATTTGATGCCCAGGTACACACATACATACATACATAGATAGATGGCTCCTCTTCTCCATTTTCGCCTTGAGTTTCTCTCATGGAATAAGTAATGGTTGTGGCATCGCAGAAAAGAAATTACTCACCAATTCGATGCTCAAATTTATTGTGTACAGTTCTGGATGTGGGTGTATCAGATGTGGGTTGAAAGGTTAAGTACGAGTCAGGGGCGAGCCACAATGATAATGAGATTCAAATCGAAGGCTGATTAATGCGTCAGAGCAAATTGAAACTAAGAGTTGGCATTTCGTCTTATCCATTGAAATATGTATGTATGTACATATAATGGGCTCGGATGTGATCTAACAAATGGGTTTGACATTTAGCTAGATTTGAGCAGAAAATTTCCAAAATTACCAAATGTTGAGATAAAATTACAGAACATTAATTTGCTAAAGTAATTTCTCATAATGAAGTTCTTCATTGGCTCAATGCTACTTCTATTTATTACCAGGGACCGAAAATAATTATTATTTCCTAAATATTTTCCCAAAAATAACATTGATAAAACAATATTTGTTACAAAAACCCTCAATATTATTTCATATTTTTGATTTTTGAATTACAACTCAAGAATAACTTTAAGTTTCGATTTTTATTTTTTTGCATAAAATTTCCCATAAGATTTTGGAAAAAATATATGTCCACCCAAAAACGGGCTTTTCATTGTTCAAATGCACCTGTGAAAAAAACGAATTAAACTATGAAGACCATTTTTACAGTTCATCATCTGAATACAATAACCAACAAATTACAGAAAAAATGATTGCATTAAATTGTTTAGGAGCCGAAAAAATTAGAGCTAAAGAAAAAAAAAAAAAAAAAACCCTCCTAAATTCGTGACTACCACTGTATATTGACTGTAACTTGTGTTCTATTTATCCAATCAGTTTGAAATTTTTGGGATCTGATGTCTTATATCGTAAATTTTCTAGCAATATTCCAATTGATGATATAGTGGTCCCATCCTATTTCAGCCCGATTGCTATTAAGATGCCTGAGTAAAACGAATACGGATTGACGGAAATGGCCATATCGACTCAGCTTTTCATGCTGATCAAGAATAGACATATGTACATATGTATTTAATGGGATCGGAAACGTCTCCTTCTGTGCGTTATAAACACCTGACCACTTTTATAATATCCTCTGCAAGAGTATAATAAAGAGTATTTTGTAGTGAATAATAAGGCCCGATTCCCAATGGCGATATTTATTAAATGTGGTTGGTGGTGCATAAGTTTTTGCTGTGCCGAAACCAACTACAAACTGTATGAATATGTATGTATGAATTTGTTTTAGGTTCGAAAACCAAAACTTTTCTGATATATGCATATTTAATTCTGCTACTTTTTGAATGTAGATAATACTGGTGATGTGTTATAACATTTATTTTATGTACATATGTAAGTTTAATTATGTTTAGGTTCAATTTAGTTGAAGTGCTACTAAAGGGATGCTTATAAGCAAACATATGTATGTATGTTTGTATATTTGCTTATGTATGTGTATAAATTTTTATTTTTGTCACTTCAACTTGCAACAAGTTTGCCAATGGCAGATGTTAAAAGATGGTGGATGATGCCAGTGGGAATCACTATTCCACATACTCCGTTAATCCCAACCGTTCCCCACATATTGTTCATCCCTAACTTTTGGTTCACCTTTATTTCGGTGTGCATTTATCAACTGATGGTCCATCTCTATCAAAGCATAGTAGCCTGGAAATTCATTTAAAAGACTTTACTGGTTGACCAGCAAATAGTTATTCAGCATTCGTTTCTTTAACTTGGCGGCGAGCAGTTCAGCTCCCGTTTAGCCCTTTTCCCTTTTTAAATTAAAGTGGGTACAACCATTAAAACCACCAGCTTTTTTTTCCTTATTAAGCAATTTACCTGGTAAATAAAACTGTCGCCGCTTTATCTCACTTTAGTGGTCAATGAGTTGATATCCGGTCCATAATATATATTCCTTGTTTACATGTCGAATAATTAAAAACATTGCGTCGCCAATTTAGTCGCGATAATAGTCACTAGAGTGTTGTGAATCAACTCTCCTTTGGTCCTAGATATCTGGAACTTGTTCTATAGATTATATTTCTTATTATTTAACAATTCTAATTGTGACATAAAGTTTACCCCAAGCAATATTAAAGGGAAGAAAACAAAAAATGTATTTATTTTATTTTCCTTATTTTAACATTGAGTATTTAAACGTTTTGCCTAAACCGAAATACAATAGTCACCAGATTGTTGTGAATCAACTCTCCTTTGGTCCTAGATATCTGGAACTTGTTCTATAGATTATATTCCTTATTATTTAACAATTCTAATTGTGACATAACGTTTACCCCAAGCAATATTAAAGGGAAGAAAACAAAAAATGTATTTATTTTATTTTCCTTATTTTAACATTGAGTATTTAAACGTTTTGCCTAAACCGAAATACAATAGTCACCAGATTGTTGTGAATCAACTCTCCTTTGGTCCTAGATATCTGGAACTTGTTCTATAGATTATATTCCTTATTATTTAACAATTCTAATTGTGACATAACGTTTACCCCAAGCAATATTAAAGGGAAGAAAACAAAAAATGTATTTATTTTATTTTCCTTATTTTAACATTGAGTATTTAAACGTTTTGCCTAAACCGAAATACAATAGTCACCAGATTTTTGTGAATCAACTCTCCTTTGGTCCTAGATATCTGGAACTTGTTCTATAGATTATATTCCTTATTATTTAACAATTCTAATTGTGACATAACGTTTACCCCAAGCAATATTAAAGGGAAGAAAACAAAAAATGTATTTATTTTATTTTCCTTATTTTAACATTGAGTATTTAAACGTTTTGCCTAAACCGAAATACAATAGTCACCAGATTGTTGTGAATCAACTCTCCTTTGGTCCTAGATATCTGGAACTTGTTCTATAGATTATATTCCTTATTATTTAACAATTCTAATTGTGACATAACGTTTACCCCAAGCAATATTAAAGGGAAGAAAACAAAAAATGTATTTATTTTATTTTCCTTATTTTAACATTGAGTATTTAAACGTTTTGCCTAAACCGAAATACAATAGTCACCAGATTGTTGTGAATCAACTCTCCTTTGGTCCTAGATATCTGGAACTTGTTCTATAGATTATATTCCTTATTATTCAACAATTCCAATAGTTGCATAACGTTTACCCCAAGCAATATTAAAGGGAAGAAAACAAAAAATTTAGTTATTTTATTTTCCTTATTTTAACATGGAATATTTAAACGTTTTACCGGAGCAATCCAGGGGAGATTTGAACTGCCTAAACCGCAACATAATAGTCACCAGATTGTTGTGAATCAACTCTCATTTGGTCCTAGATATCTGGAACTTTATTTTATTTATTTAAACATAAAAGATTTATACTCATTTGCGTTGGCAATAACTAGAAACCGACAATGTGACTAGTTCTAAATATTATATTCCTTAATATTCAACAATCTCAATGATTTACAGAAGCGAAAAAATTAAATATAATTACCAACAAGTTTCAAGCGGTGGTTGACCAAGGTATTCGTCAATTCTCTCGCCAATTTAGCTATAGCTCACCGATGCTTTAGTTTTAAACACTTTTTTTAAGGAAGATATAGAATAGTGAGCTGAAATATTTACCTAAAGTTCCCATTGTTAGAACAATAACTTTTTTCCATATTCAGATGTTTACACCGACAAGAGGAAAAAAAAATTTATCTGTTACTTGGTTTAGATTCGGTTTCATCAAATCGAATTACCCACTTTACACAGTGGATAATTTATTTCTATAATACCGAACTAGGAACTTCTGTGAAACGACATAAACTGTGCAGAATGCGGTTGCGGAGAGGAAGTTTATTTTGCTTCACACAGATTGCTTTCGATAAAAATTATAGACTGAATGTGCGGTCCACCGGTGCCTGCGCATGATCCCCAGTGACCGCTATGCCACAGGCGTTTTGTCCATTTCATTTTCACTTTTTAATTTGATGGCGCAACAACAACGTCGACGAGGAAAGAAACGGAAAAAGGGTTTGAGCCGTGGATGGGCCTTTGCCAGTGGGTTAAGTCGGTTGTAATTACGCTACATAAATTTTAAATAAGTATCCGTTTCTTTTTGCGCCGTATCCGTTTCGGTCTCCTTGCAGTCGGGTTTTGTTGTTGTAGGACGTGTACCATTTGAAATTCCCTTTGTGTTAATTGCGCTGCTTGGTATGATGGTTCTCCCACTTTAACTAAATACAATACCAATTTCGAGGTTCCTTGCCTCTTGACCTTTTCGCATTCGCATTTTTTATGCATGAGCTTTTCGTTTATGCCCCCCCTCGAAAAATAAGCAAACACATCGACATCCACAGAAACACACACACATATACAGAGAGAACGATAGGGCTTACATGCTAATTGTAACCAAAAATCCTGTTTATTGTGTGCACATCAAACTTTTAGTGTTGGTAAGCGGCTTAGTATTCAAATTGAATGTTATACATTTGGCTAAATTGCATGCGGATGGAAGACTTAGCGTAAAGTCGATGAGGATTTCAAGTGACTTTCGGTTGCCATTCACTTGTTTTGGGGGAAACGTGGGAGGACCCTTTTTATGTCCCACCATTTTCAGTTCTTAACCAAAAAGAAAAAAAGGTCATCGTGTTAGCATTGCTGATACTTATTATGTTTGTGGCCAATTCAAAAGGGTTGAGATTTTTATGAGCACAAATAACTAAACAACAAAAGCTTCAGTGTGTAAGTACACAATGTTTGTGGGCATTACAATAAGTGATTCCAAGCGGCATTAGCTCTGGATTCCCCATCCTAATGAATGTTTCACATATACATATGTTTCAGGTAAATTCTGTTAAGAAAAGTTACAATATCTTTTTATGAATTAAAAGCAAATTCCTTAAATAATTCGAACTGGTTTCTGGTTTTGTTTAATCCATTTCTTACCATGGCATCATAATGCCAAAGAGTACCACGCAATGGCTGAGAATCCCTAATATACAAAACAGTTTTTATAATTATACTAAAATATTAGTTTTTGATTTCTGAAAATGAGCTCTGCTTCAACGCTGCTTACAAAGCTACCAACAGCTTACTACGTCATTGATCGAATCAGCAAGGCATCAGAGCTGCACACACAAAAGTTTTGTAAAGGACATGGGGAAAGAAAAAGATATTGTGGGTATAGCGAAAAAAGGGACTTTGGAAGTTTTATCTTTGCATTGACGAATTGTTCTCTGGACTGCTTTTTGGTAAACGTTTAAATATTCGATGTTAAATCGGGGTTTTCCATACTATTTTAGTACTATATTCATCTCTGCTTTTTGGTTATAGCTTGGGTAAATCGTTTAAATATTGCTGTTAAAATAAGGAAAATAATAGAACTATACTCTTCCATGGAGTTAAATATTGGATGTCAAAATAAGGAAAATAAATTGAAGTTCCAGGTATCTGGGACCAAAGGAGGGCTGATTCACAAAAATCCGGTGACTGATGTATTGCGACTTATTCATTTCAAATCTACCCCGCACTGCTTTTTGGTTATTGCTTTGCACTATGGGGTGTACAGTCGTTTTTTTAAGCATAGAATTCTAAAATCTATGTTCAACAATAATTTTAACTCTCATTGCATTGCGTGCAGTAATAAATATATTTTGCAATTGTTTGACAAAATGGGTGATTCGTACTCCTCTTTGTTGATGCATTAAAGTCGCGCAAACGAATTTTGTGTTGTTGTTGGAGCTACTCCCTATTATTCAAAAGGTCCTTTGCATTTGCTATCTAAAAAACTGAACTTCAAATTGGTCCTATAAGTTTTGGTGCAATTTAAAAAAAAAAAAAAAACGCTAAAAAAACTACTATTCACTTATAATTTTGTATCCAAAACAGTGTTTAAATTGCTGTAGTCGAATTAGCAAAAGTCATAAATTTTGTGCTATTCATTGATGTGACTGTTTAGCAAATATATAAACGAATACTTTTTGTTGCTTTTGCTTCCGAAAAAAACTGAAATCAGAAAATCTGACAGCAAAAGCAGCAGCAAATAACCAAAATAAAAAATTTTGACAGCAGCAGCACACAGCAAAAATCCGAAAACAAGAAAACCCGACAGCACCAGCAATAGCAAAAACCCCAAACAGATTGCTTTGATAGCAACAGCCAACTTATACATTTTAATACTAGGAACTGTTCCCACTGTTGCTCTTGGCCAATTTCGGAAGTCGACGAAAGCAGCAGTCGGAAAAATAGTCGCAGCAGAACTGATTTTTGTTTCATCATCCGAGCGGCAACGCCAGAGGTGGTGCTGGCATCCTTAAAAAATCCACAATAAAATACACCGAGAATGCTCCCTTAACTCTTCCCTGGTTGCAAGCTGCATCAATAACCATCAAAACCTCACTCGGTCTCCTGACAATTGCCTCATGCTACATCTCTCCCAAATGTTTCAACAAGACCTGAGCACTTTTGGCAACAGGTCCCTCATTGCAGGCGACTTCAATGCCAAGTACTCATGGTGGGGCTCAAGGCTAAACAACCCCAAATTAATTGCCCTCAGACCTTGTATCAATACCCTCAACCTGAAGATCGCCTCAACTGGTCAGCCTGCATACTGGCCAACCGACCCAAACAAGGTTCCTGATGTCCTAGACATTGTTGGCATTCACCACAGCAGAATCGTCGTGGCTGATGAACCAGACCTGCTGTCTGACCACAGCGCAATCAAAATCTGGGTAGACACCCCTGCTGAAGTCAAGACACGCAACACGGCTGCTTAGAAGAAACTCTAACAATGAACTTTTTCAATCCATCTTAGAAGACGTAGTCAACCCATCTGTCCTCCTCAACTTTGGTGGGGACATTGACGAAACAGTTGAAAAATTTACCCTCGACATTTGTGAAGCTGCTACCTCTTACACTCCACCTGCACGAGCCACACAACCCCGTTGCAACCAAAGGGACAAGTTTGCGTGATCAACTGAGATATCAGATACAATCAGGAACATGAGAAGACTGCGATAGATATGGCAACTCAGTCGCAATCCAGTTGACAAAACAGCACTTAACAGAGCCACTAAACAACTGAAGACTCGTTTCTTTGAACAAAGAAATGCAGCTACTGTTGAATATCTGGAGCTCCTCGAGCCCAATAACCCTGAGAAAAGTCTCCGGAATGCGAGATACCTCAAAAGGCCTACAAGCAGGAAAGTTCCTATTCGAGGTACCAATGGCACTTGGTGCAGATCACCAGAGGACAAGGCAGAAGAGTTTGCCACTCATGTAGCTAATGCCTTCTCCCCTTTCAACATGTGCACCCAGGCCGAACGAGACGACACCACAGCCTTCCTAGAGTCACCATGTCAAATGGCCCTCCCCATCAGTAGAGTTTCCCCGGAGGAAGTAAAAACGGAAATTGACGGGCTAAAAGCAAAAAAAAGCCCAGGTTATGACGGTATTGATGCGGTCACCCTGAAGCTTCTCTCGCCACGAGCAATCCAACATCTTGCGTGCCTCTTCAACGGTATATCTATCTATCTATCTTACTCACTTTCCATCCCAATGGAAATGTGCTGAGATCGTATAGATACCAAAACCAGGCAAACAGGAAAGCGACCTCGCATCAAACCGTCCAATCAGTCTCCTGGCGCTTCTCTCAAAGGTATTCGAAAGAATACTTTTGACTAGAGTGCTGCCGATATCATTCCAGACGACCAGTTTGGTTTCAGGCAACACCACGGAACCCCAATGGTGAGCAATGTCACCGCATCGTCCAAAGATTGCTCATTGCCTTCGAGGAGAAAAAATACAACTAAGGAAAATAAATTGACTACATTTTTTGTTTTCTTCCCTTTAATATTGCTTGGGGTAAGCGTTATGTAACTGTTGGAATTGTTGAATAATAAGGAATATAATCTATAGAACAAGTTCCAGATATCTAGGACCAAAGGAGAGTTGATTCACAACAATCTGGTGACTATTGTATTTCGGTTTAGGCAGTTCGAATCTTCCCTGGATTGTTGCCCACGCAAATGAGTATAAATCTTCTATGTTTAATAAAGTATAGTTCCAGACCAAAGAAGAGTTGATTCACAACAATCTGGCGACTATTGTATTTCGGTTTAGGCAAAACGTTTAAATATTCCATGTTAAAATAAGGAAAATAAAATAAATACATTTTTTGTTTTCTTCCCTTTAATATTGCTTGGGGTAAACTTTATGTCACAATTAGAATTGTTAAATAATAAGCAATATAATCTATAGAACAAGTTCCAGATATCTAGGACCAAAGGAGAGTTGATTCACAACAATCTGGTGACTATTGTATTTCGGTTTAGGCAGTTCGAATCTTCCCTGGATTGTTGGCCACGCAAATGAGTATAAATCTTCTATGTTTAATAAAGTATAGTTCCAGACCAAAGAAGAGTTGATTCACAACAATCTGGCGACTATTGTATTTCGGTTTAGGCAAAACGTTTAAATATTCCATGTTAAAATAAGGAAAATAAAATAACTACATTTTTTTTTTCTTCCCTTTAATATTGCTTGGGGTAAACGTTATGTCACAATTAGAATTGTTAAATAATAAGAAATATAATCTATAGAAGAAGTTCCAGATATCTAGGACCAAAGGAGAGTTGATTCACAACAATCTGGTGACTATTGTATTTCGGTTTAGGCAAAACGTTTAAATACTCATTGTTAAAATAAGGAAAATAAAATAACTACATATTTTGTTTTCTTCCCTTTAATATTGCTTGGGGTAAACGTTATATAGAAGAAGTTCCAGATATCTTGGTCCAAAGGAGAGTTGATTCACAACAATCTGGTGACTATTGTATTTCGGTTTAGGCAGTTCGAATCTTCCCTGGATTGTTGCCCACGCAAATGAGTATAAATCTTCTATGTTTAATAAAGTATAGTTCCAGACCAAAGAAGAGTTGATTCACAACAATCTGGCGACTATTGTATTTCGGTTTAGGCAAAACGTTTAAATATTCCATGTTAAAATAAGGAAAATAAAATAACTACATTTTTTTTTCTTCCCTTTAATATTGCTTGGGGTAAACGTTATGTCACAATTAGAATTGTTAAATAATAAGGAATATAATCTATAGAACAAGTTCCAGATATCTAGGACCAAAGGAGAGTTGATTCACAACAATCTGGTGACTATTGTATTTCGGTTTAGGCAGTTCGAATCTTCCCTGGATTGTTGCCCACGCAAATGAGTATAAATCTTCTATGTTTAATAAAGTATAGTTCCAGACCAAAGAAGAGTTGATTCACAACAATCTGGCGACTATTGTATTTCGGTTTAGGCAAAACGTTTAAATATTCCATGTTAAAATAAGGAAAATAAAATAACTACATATTTTTTTTTCTTCCCTTTAATATTGCTTGGGGTAAACGTTATGTCACAATTAGAATTGTTAAATAATAAGGAATATAATCTATAGAAGAAGTTCCAGATATCTAGGACCAAAGGAGAGTTGATTCACAACAATCTGGTGACTATTGTATTTTGGTTTAGGCAAAACGTTTAAATATTCCATATTAAAATAAGGAAAATAAAATAAATACATTTTTTGTTTTCTTCCCTTTAATATTGCTTGGGGTAAACGTTATGTCACAATTAGAATTGTTAAATAATAAGGAATATAATCTATAGAACAAGTTCCAGATATCTAGGACCAAAGGAGAGTTGATTCACAACAATCTGGTGACTATTGTATTTCGGTTTAGGCAAAACGTTTAAATACTCCTTGTTAAAAGAAGGAAAATAAAATAAATACATTTTTTGTTTTCTTCCCTTTAACATTGCTTGGGGTAAACGTTATGTACCAATTGGAATTGTTGAATAATAAGGAATATAATCTATAGAACAAGTTCCAGATATCTAGGACCAAAGGAGAGTTGATTCACAACAATCTGGTGACTATTGTATTTTGGTTTAGGCAAAACGTTTAAATATTCCATGTTAAAATAAGGAAAATAAAATAAATACATTTTTTGTTTTCTTCCCTTTAATATTGCTTGGGGTAAACTTTATGTCACAATTAGAATTGTTAAATAATAAGAAATATAATCTATAGAACAAGTTCCAGATATCTAGGACCAAAGGAGAGTTGATTCACAACAATCTGGTGACTATTGTATTTTGGTTTAGGCAAAACGTTTAAATATTCCATGTTAAAATAAGGAAAATAAAATAAATACATTTTTTGTTTTCTTCCCTTTAATATTGCTTGGGGTAAACGTTATGTCACAATTAGAATTGTTAAATAATAAGGAATATAATCTATAGAACAAGTTCCAGATATCTAGGACCAAAGGAGAGTTGATTCACAACAATCTGGTGACTATTGTATTTCGGTTTAGGCAAAACGTTTAAATACTCCTTGTTAAAAGAAGGAAAATAAAATAAATACATTTTTTGTTTTCTCCCTTTAACATTGCTTGGGGTAAACGTTATGTACCAATTGGAATTGTTGAATAATAAGGAATATAATCTATAGAACAAGTTCCAGATATCTAGGACCAAAGGAGAGTTGATTCACAACAATCTGGTGACTATTGTATTTTGGTTTAGGCAAAACGTTTAAATGTTCCATGTTAAAATAAGGAAAATAAAATAAATACATTTTTTGTTTTCTTCCCTTTAATATTGCTTGGGGTAAACTTTATGTCACAATTAGAATTGTTAAATAATAAGAAATATAATCTATAGAACAAGTTCCAGATATCTAGGACCAAAGGAGAGTTGATTCACAACAATCTGGTGACTATTGTATTTTGGTTTAGGCAAAACGTTTAAATATTCCATGTTAAAATAAGGAAAATAAAATAAATACATTTTTTGTTTTCTTCCCTTTAATATTGCTTGGGGTAAACGTTATGTCACAATTAGAATTGTTAAATAATAAGGAATATAATCTATAGAACAAGTTCCAGATATCTAGGACCAAAGGAGAGTTGATTCACAACAATCTGGTGACTATTGTATTTCGGTTTAGGCAAAACGTTTAAATACTCCTTGTTAAAAGAAGGAAAATAAAATAAACACATTTTTTGTTTTCTCCCTTTAACATTGCTTGGGGTAAACGTTATGTACCAATTGGAATTGTTGAATAATAAGGAATATAATCTATAGAACAAGTTCCAGATATCTAGGACCAAAGGAGAGTTGATTCACAACAATCTGGTGACTATTGTATTTTGGTTTAGGCAAAACGTTTAAATATTCCATGTTAAAATAAGGAAAATAAAATAAATACATTTTTTGTTTTCTTCCCTTTAATATTGCTTGGGGTAAACGTTATGTCACAATTAGAATTGTTAAATAATAAGGAATATAATCTATAGAACAAGTTCCAGATATCTAGGACCAAAGGAGAGTTGATTCACAACAATCTGGTGACTATTGTATTTCGGTTTAGGCAAAACGTTTAAATACTCCTTGTTAAAAGAAGGAAAATAAAATAAATACATTTTTTGTTTTCTTCCCTTTAATATTGCTTGGGGTAAACGTTATGTCACAATTAGAATTGTTAAATAATAAGGAATATAATCTATAGAACAAGTTCCAGATATCTAGGACCAAAGGAGAGTTGATTCACAACAATCTGGTGACTATTGTATTTCGGTTTAGGCAAAACGTTTAAATACTCCTTGTTAAAAGAAGGAAAATAAAATAAACACATTTTTTGTTTTCTCCCTTTAACATTGCTTGGGGTAAACGTTATGTCACAATTAGAATTGTTAAATAATAAGGAATATAATCTATAGAACAAGTTCCAGATATCTATGACCAAAGGAGACTTGATTCACAACAATCTGGTGACTATTGTATTTCGGTTAAGGCAGTTCGAATCTTCCCTGGATTGTTGCTCACGCAAATGCGTATAAATCTTCTATGTTTAATGAAGGAGGTTTAGGCAGTTCGAATCTTCCCTGGATTGTTGCCCACACAAATGAGTATAAATCATCTATGTTTAATAAAATAAAGTTCCCGACCAAAGGAAAGTTGATTCACAACACTCTGGTGACTATTATCGCGACTAAATTGGCGACGCAATGTTTTTAATTATTCGACATGTATGTAAACAAGGAATATATATTATGGACCGGATATCAACTCATTGACCACTAAAGTGATATAAAGCGGCGACAGTTTTATTTACCAGGTAAATTGCTTAATAAGGAAAAAAAGCTGGTGGTTTTAATGGTTGTACCCACTTTAATTTAAAAAGGGAAAAGGGCTAAACGGGAGCTGAACTGCTCGCCGCCAAGTTAAAGAAACGAATGCTGAATAACTATTTGCTGGTCAACCAGTAAAGTCTTTTAAATGAATTTCCAGGCTACTATGCTTTGATAGAGATGGACCATCAGTCGATAAATGCACACCGAAATAAAGGTGAACCAAAGGTTATGGATGAACAACATGTGGGGAACGGTTGGGATTAACGGAGTATGTGGAATAGTGATTCCCAATGGCATCCATCATCCACTATCTTTTAACATCTGCCACTGGCAAACTTGTTGCAAGTTATAGTGACAAAAATAAAAATTTATAATATCTGCAACTGTTATAACATAAAGACCAACATATTATTTATTAGTAAATTATGAAATTTTGCACCGTTTAAGATTTTATATATGTAGCTATTCCCGCTATTTGTCTTTTATGTCTGAATCTTTGGCCTACTGTGGCATTTTTTTTTAGGGATGTGCAAGCATCGATAGAACTAGTGCGAGATGAGTTTAATGAACAATCGACTCTAAAATTTTGGTATTAGAAGAGATGACAAGAATGTCACATATTAGATATGTTGATTTGTTTGATTGCTCCGTTACGATAGTTAATCGATAGGCAATACTAGCTCGGCTCTTCGATAAACATTAACAGTGAATAAAAAATATATTAAATTCATTCCGAAAACTTTATTTTTATATATATTTTATAATTGCGTTTAAAAGAAAACAAAATTGATGAATTTTTTCTTCATTCTCATATCCAGTTTACCTTTACGCCGTGGTCTTTATATTTTTTTTATGAAAATAATCACATTATTGCACCCTCACCTCATCGAGAAAACGTGATCAAGTGGCGAGAGGGGCGAAGAGTGAAAGAAAATGGGAAAGCGTATCAATTTCATGCCTTGAACAAAAATAAGTATTGCGAACGAAAACGAAAGGAAAAAAAAACACAGAAAGGAGGGAAACAAACTCGATTGAAAGGCATTAAAAATTGTTACGTATACGCCATGTTTCGTGAACTGATGATGCAAACCTCTCAACGTGGGTGGAGGCAAAAAGCGGATATTGATAAATTCACGGCAATCAATAAAAAGTGATAAATGACAATTGCGTGTACGCAAACCAACAACAGAAACATCAACAACAACAACAAACAAAGAGGGAAAAAGCCAGAAAAGAAGTAAACTGTGTACGAGCATAAATTTAAAACTTAACGAGTGCTGAACCCACTCTGTCCCTTGTTGCTCCTATTTTTTTTTCTTTTCTTTTTTTTCTTTTTTTTTTTTTTTGCCTTACCATTGGTTGTCAGGCGTTAATTGCAATTGCTTGTTACTTTGCTATCAAAGTCCCAGGCGATTGTATCGTCTGCTAATTGCTTGCTAATATCAATTTCCCAAATGAATGCATACTTTCAATGCTTTTGATTGTCCATGTCAGAATGTTACCATATATACGAACTTTAAACTAAAGTTTATCATTTTTTTTTTTTCATTCTTCCTTGCTATATTTGTTTCGTTTACGTTTTTTCGGCCCCATTGTTCATCATGGCTGAGTGCATTGAGACTCACACACACACACACACACACACACCAATACATGTAAAGTTGCATGCAACAAAGCAGAAATCTAGAGAAAATGTTCCTTTTATTTGTTGGCTTTGTTGACACAACAACAACAACTAAAAAGAAGCATATAGAAAGAAAAAAAATATACAGTTGCTTGTTATGAAATAGAAAATCTTACAATTAGTTATGCCAGTGTTTCTCCATTTTGTAGTTGGGTTTTTTTTGGGGTTTTGTAGCAAATTTGTCTACCCTTTAAAAAAACAAAAGTTCATAAATTGGTTGCATTCTTTGTTGTCTAGCTCAATTCTTTTATCGAAACTCAAAAAAGATCGTTAATCCTAAATTTTTTATTTTAGTGATTGAAGTAGCCAAATATTCCTATTATTAAGTCAACATCTATTTCGGTCTTCCAACAACAATAAGTAGTATTTAATTTTTGTCTTTAAACTTTCAAATCCTTATGCTTTCAACAAGGCCATTTGATTTATGACTATTTTCTTAAAATAGGGCTAAGAATAATTTTGGGCTTCAAGAAGTGAAGATAAAGTCAAAGGCATTAGACAATGAGTCCGAGATGTGTCTACCGAAATAAATACTTAATGTTAAATACTTAATTAAAATTAGGATTAAGATCCATTAAAGTGCTGAATCTTAAATACATGTAACCACCAAGATATTAAATCTTGGCTATGAAAATGACTTTGTAACTGTTGCAGATGAAAATTTTTTTGTGATCTTATCTTAAACAATAAATACACTGATTTTAACTACAACTAAATCATTACCCAAGACACGACTAAATATCTTAAATCAACTTTTGTTCTTTTCTTTAGTGCTTAACTTATTCTTAATGCATTTGTTATATTTCTACGTTTCATTAAAACAAAAAGAGCCTGAAATACAATTTTCTAGACAAAAACTAATGGGTATATTAATTGTCGTATCATTTTGCATGCACATCTTGTTTTAACCATCATTTGTTAGCCATCTTTTGTCTTT
This sequence comes from Drosophila equinoxialis, assembly GCA_018150345.1. Lineage (NCBI taxonomy): Eukaryota > Metazoa > Arthropoda > Insecta > Diptera > Drosophilidae > Drosophila > Drosophila equinoxialis. The sequence continues at coordinate 5,141,852 of JAECWI010000047.1, forward strand.
TGGAGTTAGTTGTGTATGTGGGCTATATGTATATGCATATGTACATGTACATATATATGTTTGCATGTGTGTTCTATCTTTGTCTCCTTTGCTTTGTTGCTCAATAAAATTGTTGCAAAGCTTTGGTCGTACATATGTATGTATGTATGCCAGGCTGGCAATCACAATCACAGTTACACTTACAGTTAACATAACACTAAAAAAATTCACAAGCACACACACATACACCCACACACACACACAAACTGTACAATTATGGCATAGAGTTCAGAGTTGAAAATAAAATGGTTGCTCATTTATTTGATTTTATGGGGGAAACATTTACCATGCATACAATGGAAAGGAGTAACAAACAAATGTCCAATGCCAAAACAAACATACTCACCCACACACACTCGCACACTTCAGTTTTATGGCTAGCTAGGTTCGTCATTACCTGATTTCCGTTTCTCTCATCTTAAAGAAGTATTCGAAATGTTGGTAGCTTAAATTTGATGACTACTTTTGGGATAATTTTGTATATATCTTAAAGGAAAAATGACTTCATGTAGAAAATGTTGGTTGAAAATTACTTTAAAAAATTAAATGAAGACTTACGAGACTGCACAAAGATGGGCAAATAAGTATATCAAAAGAAAGTAAAGAAAATGTTAGTTGTACCACCCACATCTCAGACAAATATTTCAAAATTGTATATCTAAATACTACTTTTGTTTCTGGCAATTACTACATTATATTATTAAGAGCTGCGAGTTGCCGACTTCAAGGTTCTGAAATAAACAAGCGACTAATGAAGCTTATTCCAAGATAATGTTTAGTTTACATTACAGATGTTTTCTGTAAATAGGGAAACAATTATTAATAGTTGACAGATAAGGATAATTAGGATATTCTTTCGGATATATGAAGTTGCGTTAGTTTCCGTCTACAACAAAATTACCTGGGACTTGTATTATTTGTTTACTTATGTACATTGAATTACTTGGAATGAATAGTTCCAAGAAAAATGTCATAATCATGATTAATTTACATATACATAGACACACACATTATACTCATATTTGTGGCAAAATTGGTAAGAAAGCAGCAGATTAAAGCCACAGTTCGATTCACATTTTTCACTTTTATCAGAATTTTGCTAAAATCCTATAGTATAGTATTTGCACATCTAAAAAAGGGGGCAAACATATTAAAGTCTATTTAGATTATCCCAATTTCATTTTTATTTCACCTTGTCAAAATTTTATTCATGCATTTCTTATTAGCTAAAATGGATAATTTTTTGTCAACTCTAATGTACCAAACCGCTAAGTAATCACTTACAATGACTGCCACAGCAACTGCAGAAAAAAAAACACCCAAATCTGCGAAATAAAGGTGTCTTAGGTCGGTGAAACTTTTGTAAGAATGCAGAGAATGGCATTAAAAATACAAAAAGGGAAGAGACAAGGCACCAAAAGGGAATGCAAAATCAAAGCGTGATGAAGTCCGGTTAGCTACCTAGGAGGCCGCCTCTTGTGAGCCGCATTGCGGCCACAGGACAAACCAGTAGACAAAGACAGCAGCCGAGTAACCCAAGTTGCCCCGCAGTCCATTAAACGTGTCAAAAGAAATGGCAAGAAGCATTCTGTAGGGAACACGAAATGCAATGAAACTCACTGCCAGAATCAGAGACAAAAGGGAGTCGACTTACTCCCATCCCCCTGTGTCTCTTTCTCGTTTTTTTTTTTTGCTCTAGGTGTGTGTGTTTTGCGAGTCCTTTTTGTGCACTTTCTAGGACTGGGATTACACGTGAACCTCCTGTTACGCACTCTTTGCACGTCCGGGCATGGACGTAGGCAATTATTTGTCTCCATTTGAGGCAGACTTAATTTTGACATAGAATATTTTGGACCATTGTTAGCAGTCAATGAAGTCGGGAAATAACAAGAATATGTAACTTATTAAAACTTAATATTACTTAAATATATACAAAAATTATTCATATTAATTGAAAGTGAACTAAATTTTTATACCCTTGCAGAGGGTATTATAAAATTGGTCAGATGTTTGTAACGCACAGAAGGAGACGTTTCCGACCCCATAAAGTATATATATTCTTGATCAGCATGAGAAGCTGAGTCGATGTAGCCATGTCCGTCTGTCCGTCTGACCGTCTGTCCGTCTGTCTGTGCGTACGCGTTTTACTCAGCCATCTTAAGAGATCTTTTTTCTTTTTTTGTGGGCTTTTTATTACCCGGGTGAGATAATGTATGAAAATCGTAAGGATCGGACCACTATATCATAAAGATCTAGAACAAACATATTTGCAAAAATTGGAGTATCCCCATGAAATTTACCAATATGATAGTATTGGACATAAATTGACAGATCCCAAAATTTAAATCTGATCGGATAAATAGAACACAAGTTACAGCCAATACAAATCGGTTCAAATGATGACGTAGTAGACAGCAAATCAAACAGAGCACATGCTTACACACACACAGACGCAGCGCTACAAGAACTGTATGTGTATGCGTGTTGTGCTTCGCTTAGGGAATGATGCAAGAAAAAGAAAAATTTTTATAAAAAGAGAAATAATTTGAATGTTTTGTTTGTGTATTGATGAATTCAGTTGCAGGGAAAGAAATTTCAAAATGTAAAAAAATTATTGCCAAAGACTGCAAGGGTATATAAACATCGGCATTGCCGAAGTTAGCTTCTTTGATATTTTACTAATCATTTTGAGTGGTTATAAGGTGAGTTTTAACTTTCAAGTGAAGATAGTCTTCATCGAAATTTAAACTGAAGCAGCCATGTTTAAAAAAGTCTTCATGATGAAATTGTTTATGTAATCCGTCTAAAATAAAGATATCGCCTGGGATTTCCGCCCACAAGAATTGAAATTGGTGTTCGTCTTCTTCTTTCCTTGCCAGCTTGTCGATCAGTTGCTTTGGGAGTAGGTCTGGCCTTAGAGCGTTACCATCCCATCCCCACATATCGTTATATCTTTTCGATGGAATTTTTTATTCTTCGTTCAAAAATATTAAATCCATTGGGTTCCCTTTCATTCTGCCCCTTCTTCAATTAAGAAATAAATAATGAAACAGATAAGACCAAATATTTATATTTTTCTATATTTTCATTTCGGATTCATTTCATTTCACTCGGATAGTAAAATGAAAGTAAGAACCTACAGCTCTCGAACAAGTTTTGACCATAAAAATTGAATGAGAAACGAAAGTATTTTTCGAGTCCCCGAGTAAAACAGTCATGAATTCAGCTCTGACTTAACTGCTCTAATCAATAAAACTCTAAATGATATGTTAAAGTCAAATTGAAATTGGCACACAATAGCAAGGTTTATTTCATAGTTTATTTTATGCATCCATTATATTTAAATACAATTTGTGTTTTATAGATTTTTGACAAGCTGCACGATGGCAATTTATCACACAGCTTTTGTCCCAATGGATTTCAATTGTCACATCATTTGTCACATGAATAAGAACATGGCTGAATGCTATCAGTGGGGTTTTTTTTTTTTTTTTGGTGTGATTAATATCAATATTATAACTGACAAAGGAAAAAAAGAATAAGGCTAATTAGCATATTATATTTATGTCTAACTAATTATGGTTATCATAACAAATTGCCAATAATCTATTTTAAAAGTACTTGGTAAAAAAAAAAAATAGGTATGAAGTGCATAAAAATGATAATCTAATGTCATATTCTCAAATCAGACAAATTCAATTGCCATTAATGTGACACAAGCTAAATAATAAAATAATTTATGCGGTAAAGTGGGAGAAGGAGACACATTTAAAACTAAAATGTGGCAAAGTGTCTGTATGTGTTTGTGTGTGCGATTGTGTGTGTCTGTGTAGATCTATGTGGGATTTGTGTTAGGAAATTAAAAGCTAAAATACCAATTAGTGGGACTCTCTTTATGCCACAATCTAAGCTTGCCGACAACTAATTGAAAAACAAACTGAACCAGGCATTTGCCACAATATTAGGCGAAAGACACGTTTTTCCAGCTGGCAAAAATCCATTTAATAAACAAATTCTTTTTTTTTTATGTTATGTTTGGCCTGTTTTTCACTCTAAAAATTATGAAATATTCAAATCTAAATACAAATATCAAGTGATATTCATAATGATGATGATGATGTACGAGATGAGAATGAGATGTTGATGTTTGTGTGGCCAAACAAGGGAATGCAATCAGCAAAACGTCCTGGCAAGTGGAGTGTTAAGCAAGCTTTGTGTTTGACATCCCTAGATCTCTCTCTCTCTCTTCCTCTCTCTCTCCATCGCTGTCCCTCTGGCTCTCTTCTGTGCATCTGCATTTGTATGTGTGTAAACGGAAACGGATGTTGCATTTGTGCCTTTGATATGCGAGTTGAATGCATTTTCTGTTTGCCATTCGATTTCTAGCTGCTGCATCGTAACACATTTAACCCGCATTGCATGCATTTTCTAAACAATTTTTCTCCTTTCGCATGCATATTCTTTGCTTTTTTTCTTCACTTTGCAAATATTTCAATAAATTTCGCCTTGGCTATGGTAAGAAAGAAAAATAAATGTTTCTAAAACGAAGCTTTGATGCTCTTTTAGTTTTTCACACAACGAAGAAATCATTTTAGATAATTTTTTAATAATGAAAAAAAATCCAAATTTGAAGATTATGATCGTAATCTGACCATATACGAATTTTAACATTTTATGATGTAGAAATACAAGCTGTTAATCTAAGTATAAAAGGTCAAATAGCTTGAGAACGTCTTAAAGTTTTTTTTTCTTACATTTTTCTCTTGAAAAATGCTTCTAAAATTACAATGATAGAATCTTTCAGGCCAGTTTTTGTTTCCGAGTCGTTTCCAAATGCAAATCGATAACAATCCGCGCCGTTTTCGAACTTGCAGTTTTCTATTCCGAGAGTAATGTCCTTTGACTATATCAGCTGACAGAGTTGTCAATCTTTATAATTATTTGGATTAAAATTTGCCAAATCCTTAAAAAAAAAATAACACAGTTTTAATTTGTAAGTTAAGTTTCACAGACTAACTTAACTTTCTTGTTGAATATTTCTTGTATTAATTCATTAATCAAAGGTAAAGTTAATATTGCTCTTAACACATTAAGGAATAATATAAAAATATTCGACAGGTGGAATGTAAAGGTATTAATTAGAAATTTGGAATTACTTTTCATTCCACTGACTAAAATGCTAAATGATTTGTCAACGAGTAAGTTATGTTAACACGTTCGATTGATTTTAATTGGTAATTTAATAGGTAAAGTAAAATTCATCTCAAAATCTAAAATGAAAGTAATTAAAATTTTTGTTATGTTAAAAAGAAAAAAATTCCGATAAACGGATAAACATAATGAAAATCTAGCGTTGTTTTTTATACTTATGCCTGAAATTTGTTATCAGAATTTTTATAAATATTTTTTTCCTATCTTTAATTAATTTAGTGAGATTTAGTGAACTGATTTTTACTATTGTAACTAAAATGTGTTCTGAAATAATTAAAAATATGCTTCTAAAGTAAACAAAAAGCGAAAACTGTTAATAAGTTTTGAACAAATAATAAATAAGAATTGAATTGAGGTAAAATAATATTTAAGATTATGGTTGGTGCTTGAAAAAAATTCGTTAACTAATATATCCCAACTGGATTTTCCATACACTATTCATACTTGAAGTGAAGCTTAAAATGAATTCAATTTGTTGGCATGTGGATGGCAATAGTGTTAAGTCAAGAAAACGTGTCATAATCAAATGCCATGTGAAGCAAGTTGAACAGTTTGAACAGCTTCCGCTTGAAGTGAAGTCATCATCAGCATCATGATACTCCATCATACAAGCAAGCACACATGACGTATGCGCAATTAATTTACTATAGTAAATACAAGTACAAGATACATCTGAAATAAAAATATTGCTTTCAAAAATTAAAAATAAAAAATACAGATGAAAAAATTGCAGTTACAATAACAAAATGTCAATTTATTGGATCTCATATTGCACTCTGATTACGACTTAAACGGAATGGAGCATAAGAACGTAAGAGAGTAAAGAGTTATTGAAATGAAACACTCGCAATATGGCCAATAAAATATGTTAAAAACAAAATAAACGACGCTTAACTTCAGTGAAGCACTTGGCCAAAATGTTTGCCCATATCAATGTGTGTGTGTGTGCATACATTCATATAAATTTGAGTGCGTGTGTGTGTGTGTGTGCATTTATAGGCAGTTGTGGAGTTAAATGTAAATGCAGACGCTGACTCAGACTCACTTCATCTGGACTGCACTCAAAGTATGATAAATGAGCGTAAGAGTTAAATGCCTGCACACAAGCGGGCACAAGGCGGTATCCAAAAAGGAAGTAAAACGACCGCCGTTAAAGCTGTTTTATAGTCAAAAAAAGAAAAGAAGAAGGAAAAACAGAAATGGTTAAGGAAAAACATTTATTATGGTGTATGGAAAAGAAGAGAATGATCGAATTTATTATATCTACTAAAATTATTATGTTTATTAAGAAACGAAACAAACAGAATTTTAAAAGTAAACACTTCTGAAATAATGGTTAAAGAACAATCTAAGCTAATACTTAGCTACAGTTAAATACTTTCCTATCTTATTGTATGATATGAACCAAAGTTCTAATGAATTGGTCCCATTATTTTTAGCCTTTTGTTTAATAAATGTATATATATGATATATATTTTTTTAAGGTTCATATACTTTATAAGTTTTTTTTTTAAATTTATCAGTTCCAGGAAATCTTTGAGGTGAATTTACTGGTTATTGGAAAACTTTCTCTGCTTGCGGCCTTAATATTGAAATTCACAAAAAATTCAACAGATTTTTTTACTTTTTTGAGACACTGCGATATAGTGAAACATAAAATATTGATAGACGAAAGTCCAAGATGAAGTAAAACAAAGAAAATGACTGATAACAATCAACTTTAGTTTTAGATAACTTGCATACAATACTATTAGTAAGATTAATGTACTAAATTTATTGAAGCTACAGCTCAACCTACTAAAAAGGATAACCAAAATTGTTGAAATAATTGTTTAAAAAAGTATCGTCAAAATAAGTAAACTGAATACTTAACTCATGTTCCAATGTTATCAGCGGATTTTAAGTGTTTTTTCTTGACTTGATTCTTGCAATTGTTGAAGCCCGTATTATTAAGTTTTACTAGCCTCAGCCAGATAAACGCAAAGAAAACAAATGGAGAGGTACAGACTGAAATAAAAAGAACTAGAAGCGGTCTGATAACAGATAACATGATAACATGTTTGGGACGTAAAAGCGAGCATACTTTTCGGAGCAGACCTGCGGTCAATTCTATTTTTATTCTATTGTGTGGCTATTACATCAAATTGTTTTAAATTCCAAAAATTTCCGAAATTTGTTGAAACATAGAAACCTTAAAGTAAAAATGCAAATTACTTTTAAACGTACCTCGCATGTATATGAAATGAAATTCAGTCAAAGTTTCGGTCATTCTCTTTCACGCATTTTTCTCTTTTGTGAGGTAATTGAGATTTTAAATGCGAAAATTTTTGCATGGCCAAATGATTGATGCGATGAGCAGCAGTCTGGGTAGATAGCTGATGGCATATGGAATGCATTAAGAGGATGGGAATAACTAAACAGCTTATAGCTGTGCAACATAAGTAGCTCAAATTAAATTATTGTTTTTGTGTATTTTGCCTTACTTTTTTTTGTTTTTTTTTTTTTTTTTTTGGCAGACGCAACAAGCGATTAGATCAGAAAAGTCTTTAGGGTTTCGGTCTACGCATGTTTATGAAAAATTGCTTAAGCTGGCGCAACATGAAAATGAATTTTTCAACAGGGCCTGTCGTCTTAAGCTGTCTTAAGCAGCTAGGATAACACATAGGACACACGACGGAGAGATGGCGAGATGGAGATACTATGGGATGAGCAAAATGAGCGAGAATGGAGCGTGTAGAAGGTGGGTGAAGTAACCGCAGTAGAAGCTAATAAATAATTGTCTGGTTAAGACAAAAGACAAAAGGCGACGGGTTGAAAAATTCCCCTAGAAATGGCAACATAAATAAGTCTGTATAAATCATGCGTGACTTGGGTCTACATAGATTTCATGCTGAAATACAAACAGTCTATGCGGAAAATAAACGTCTGCGGTTAATGGAGGAAAAGTGTGTCATGAAAATTTAGATAAGTGAAATCATTAAAGCCGAAAGCCATTCGTTCTTTATTTACCTTAATCTTTGATCATATTAAATATTGATGTAGTTAAAAGTGTTTATCTACTTAAATGTGTGCAAGTGCTTATAGCACTCACTGTGTCCATTGCCACTTCTAATTAATTCCAAAACATTTAACTGGCAAACAAAGAAGCGCCTTTGAGAACCTTTGGCATTCTCAAGCGACTTATCTAATATTTTACAAACTCATTTCAAAATGGATATGCAAGCAGTTTAAACGGCTTTAACGCTGGACTGGCACAATTAGCACAAAATTGTTGGCCATAATTCAAGGCAAACCATAGAACAATGGGATAATTAACCAGTTGAGTTTGATTGTCCAAATGCCCAAGGAGGCAACTTACTCAGCTCTCTCCAATCCCCCCTTTATATGCACATAACTATGTGCATTTGAATAAACTTACTTATTAAGCAGCACAATTGGAATTTAATTCTATATTTAAGCTTTGAAAATCTCACAATGAAAACTTTATGAGAAATTCGTTTGATTAACAAACGTCTATTTAGTGTTATTGTTAAGGCGTTAAAACAGAAAATCCAATTAGGTAGACGTTTAATTAAATTGCATGGCTTACATTTTCGTTTCCTTGTCTACAATCCACTTAAAAATAGATAACTATTAAGGTTTATATACATTTGATTTATTTATTGAAATCAGATATTAATGAAATCTTAACAAGTATTCAATGGGTTACGTCTGGACTTAACTGTTCCCGGATCTACAACTTGATAATGACGATTTTGCGTAATCTTTGACCTTTGTATCTTGAAACCTTTAGTCTAATTATTTTTAGGTAATACTAATGTTTAAAAAGGCCTTCTCTGTTTAGCTTTGTTAAACCTTTGTCGCCCTTCAAGGCAATCAGATTGACCAGAAAATATGATAGATAGTTGAAGTTCGTGGTTTGGGAAAAATGCATTGCGTTTGCTTCAGTTGTGGGCAAAATCAGAACTAATTAACTTATTCACAGAATTTCTTCTACCAATGGTCAACCCAATTTGTGATTGTGATTTGTGTGTGTGATTTTTTTTTTTTTTACGTCACTAGTGATGATGCCATATCTCGATAACATAAAAATAAACCAATAATCAGAATGATTCATCAAATACTTTTCGTTTAAATTAGTAAAACGTACAAACCCAAGTCCTAATGTCCATCAGAGAGTTAGATAACAATAAAACACCTCTCCTTACCATTCTTTTTGGGCAATTTAATCTTAAGGCTGTGAGATAAGCCCACGAGCGATTTATTAAAACAACAGTACCTAATTAGATATTTTATCTAAGCATTAGCTATAACACCTACGAGACCGCAACTTGAGTCTACAGGAAGAAGTTAAGAAGTTATTGCCAAGGCTGCCCTTTGAGTTAAGCAGAGAATAAGAAACCAGAAACACCCACAAACAGTGCTCTAACTTTAGGATGTCGATGCTTGAGTTTGTATGTACCTACATATGCATGTGTACATCTGAATCAGTATGTTTTTAGCAAATTAGGTTACCAAACTGATAGATATACTCCTAAATGCAACATGTTTAGGCTGTGGAGACTATAGACAAGAGGAGGAGTTGGAAGCAACTACAACTTCATTAGCTAATTCATGCGAGAGTGGGGCCGTTGGTAGCCGCAGTATGCCAATAAACACAATTTTACGCTAATTGGGTAACAAATATAATTGCCAAGAGCAGCGTAATAAACCACAGACAAACAACACACACACATATATAGGAATACAGATATATACACACACGCACTCTGGCATAAATATAGCATTTGAAGCAATTGGAACTGCTCCATTCGATAAGTACGTTTAGATATGTAGAGTGAGTTGTGGTGAGGGGCACAAACCAATCAAATGCCTACCACCACGGTATTGTTTCCGTTTCTCTGGACTAAACTCACTTTACCTCAACAGGTTCATTAACTAAGTAGCTTCTCGACATCGTCCTGGCAACTCGACTCTTGGTACTCATGCATTCTCTGATTGGGACACTGAAGAATCCAATGGCCATCATGGCCAAGGATTCGCTTTTGTAATTAGCCACAAAGCAGCATACAAGAGAGTTAACTGCTTTTAATTCGAGGGTGGCTTCTAAAATTCTAAGGCTTAGAAGGCAACAAAATATTTAGATTTCAAAATTAAATAAAATTGATCCAATACTTCAAAATATATAAACCGATTTATATTAACAATTTAAATTTAACATTTTAAACAAGTCCATATGTTGTTGCAGAATAAAAACTTAACGTTTGAAAATTACTTTTTTTAAATAAATGTTTCATCCTTGCTGATCTACGTTAAGTCGACATAAGCTAGTTTGATTTCATTGCTCAGAGAAATGATTAAATATATACATGTATACATATGTACATATAAGTGGATTGAAAGAACTCATTTTTAATAACTGAGCTCGTAGAGCATATAACGTCAGATAATGACACAATTAATGGATTAATCTTCGTTTTCATTTCAATTGGCAAAAATCAATCTTTTCCAAATGAATTGTTAAATAAGTTGAGGCCACATTTATCATGCACATTTATACATAAAAATAAAATCATATCAGGTTTGGGTAAAGTGGAACCCATTTCTGATTTTACCTAACTCATTACCCATTAATGAATCTTATGTATCGCCCCTCGTTCCACCTGTCGTTCGTTAAACGTAACCTGTTGTTTGCTTCGGCCTAATGAATTTCACATTATTCATTATTTATTAAAGCCTAAGTAAACTCAGGCTAAATTATTATCAATTCAAATTTGCCGCACGGCCATTTGCAAAAGTGAAAAATTTTCCATCAGTTCCCTTTCCAAAAAAGGAGAAAATGAAAAAAAAAATAAATAAAAGAAAATGGGAATGGAATGGTTTGCTGTTTGGCATTTTGTTTACTTAACGCCATTCGATTTATTTATTTGCATTTGGTTAATTGAAATAATTGTCCTTAATTTGTTTGTGCCTGCGAGGCAGTGACAGGCTCAGTCTCAGTCTCAACTCTAGACAGCTTCTTCCAATCTCACACCAATCGAACTTCATCTTTCACTTCGATTTCTTTACGAATTGATTGTCTGCGATTTGCGCCACTGATGGCAAGCAAATCAATTATGTGTAAGCACTTTGGTTTTTGGCAAACGAAATTGATTAAAATTGATTTGCAGCAAAGCAAAAAAACAAAAAAAAAAACCAACCTTAAGTAGTTAAGGAGATGAGGCAGTCAGACAGCTATGTATAAAGAGACTTTTGATTTTAATTGTTAAAATAAAGTCTGATTTAAATAGAATTTAAATACAATTAAAATAATATTTAATTAAGTACAAATTATTGTTTTTTAATTGTGCATAAACCTATTTGGTAAACGCTATTTGCCCTAATAGCCGTCGCACTAAGCACTAAATTACCATAAAACTTACAAAAGCCGCCAACAAAATTTTACAATTTCCATGGGCAAAAATATAACAAAAAAAAAGGAAACATAATTTTCGAGTAATTTGTGCAATTTTCATTACAGCCATACAAAGAGTTAGAGGTCTATAGTAATGGAGAGAGAGAGAGACAGAGAGGAGGCATGGGGGCAAATATTTCTGTGGTTATTAGAAATGACTATTTAATGCATTTACTGGTAACAAGCGAACTGAAACCAAATCAATAATAGTAATAATAACGATATATACTGTAACGTTTTTATCAACGCAATTAAAATTTACCAGCCACATAGTGCCGAGTTCTTTTCTCATATTGGAAAATCATGTCACATGCATTTCAATTTAGTTTACACCTCGCACTCCCCGCACCAAAAAAAAAGAGAAAACAAAAATGGTGGAGTTTTGCTAACTAAAGCAAAAGCAATCGCACCCATACTAAACGTCCAACTATGGACATAATTGATGCATTAGCTTCGAGTCCCATGGCTGCCTGTTACCAATGTCAACTGTCGCGTTATATATTCCATAAATCAAATAAGCGAAAATGCATTTTCAATGTTTCGTTATTCCTTCTCTTATTCAACACCACTCTCCTCTCACTTTCTCGCTCTTGGTTTATATTTTTGTATTTTGTATCTGTAATGTTGATTATGACTATTTGATATTTGGATGGGGAATTACAAAAATTGCAGTCGAACTGCGCTTAGCTGGCATGGCTAACAAAATATTCATAATGCGGCTTACATGTCGTATGCGTGATGTGTTATTCTTTTTGTGGTTGGATGGCAAAGGGGGTGGTGGTCGTAGGTTAGACAAGTGGTAAGCGAGTATATGGTTGCTGGTTGGTGGCTTTTGCTGCGTGCTTAGCGGTTTGGTTTACTGGTTTTTAGCTTTGATGTGCTCTTACCATTAGCTTTCTCTTACCTCTCTCTACCTCTCCCTTTTCCATGTTGCTGTTTTTATAGATGTGTGAGTGTGTATTTTTTGGTGTGTGTATGTGTCTGTGCGTGCATACAAATTGATATAAATTGAAATGTATTTTTGGTGTTTGCAAAATTAGCAAATAATACGCTCTCTGTGTGTGTGTGTGTGCGTGTATTTGTTGGTGTACTCGAGCAAGTGTTTAAAATCGAGTGCTTACTTAAACTTCCGTTTTTCAATTGCACTAAGTCATCTTTAAAAATATTCTAAAACATGAGATGGGTTTTAAATTTAACTATATCTTAACGTTTCCCTAAAACCTTTTGATTTTTTATGATTTTGTATTTTCCATTTTTTAATTTAACTGGTTGGCGTGCATTTTCTTTCTATGGAGGCTTCTAACTTTAGATTCGGATATCAAAATAAAACTGATTTTAAAGATTTGGTTTATGGGTCCAGCATTTTTGTCAATCTTTAAATTGTACTATTGCTTTATTATAATTTGAACAAACGGACGACAAAAAAGCTTAAACTTGTCTTTTTGATGATTGTGTTTTTTTAGGGCTTTTTTTGTATATTGTGTTGGCTTCACAATATTTGGGGATATACAATTTTATGAATTCGCATTTAAGTCTTAAACATTTATGTACTTATGAAAATTTGACAGCAAACATAAATAAATAGATTTTGAGTTAAACCTTTTCATGATACAGAGATTTCAGAATTCCAAAAGGTTACCCTAAAAACTTCAGTTTGCGAGGAAATATCCACATATTTTTGTAAGTCAAAGAGCAGTAAATGTAGCGTTGATTTAATGATCGTTACTATATTTATTTATTTGTTAATTTTTGAATTGTTTGATAACAATCCAGTTTATTATATTGTTAAGAATTTATTCACATGTTTTTAAAAATAACACTGGACTACATATGGACCTTGACGTGCGACTCAGTTGACAGTTGCTTTGCGAATGATTTACGACCTTGTTGATAAGCTCTCTCTCAACTTATATAATGATCCTATGCCCTGCTCTCTCTACTACTACTAGAATGTTCGGCTACTACGTGATTGTTTCTTCTCTTCTAATTCTTTAGATTCTGCTCTCTCAACGTCATTTTCCACATAAACACATTAAATGGTTTCATTGAAAAATTTACATAACTTTTAGCAAAACTGCCATTAAATCAACACTTTAGTTGGTTTTTATCTGACTTTCAATTTTCTTTGCTTTAAGTGTACTTGAAGCCGCTAAAATAAAATGATTTAAATCGAATTAAAGCGGGTCAAACACATCTGACATTGGTGAGGCCTTCATAAAAACTTAAACGCTCTTGTTCTTAATGAATGCAAAACGAATAAATAGACGAGCAATGAGAACGATATACTCAAGACTAAACATATTACGCTCAGGAAAAAAATATATAGTGTTAAGATTTAATATGCTTATATTGATATAGCCCACCAAGTGAGCTTCTTAAAAGTTTCACGCAATAATTAGCTATATCGTTGTAAGCTTTTTGTTATTATTAATTTTTCCTTTGCAAAGGTTTTACTTGTCAAATGTTGTTTATTAAACATACCCTTTCTTTTCTCTTTCACACTCAATGATTTTGTAGTTGTAAAAATTGTCGTATGTATATTTTGCGAGGCATGAGTGTGAAAAGAAGCAAAATGGCTCAAATGGCAACATTGGCTCAGAATACTAGACACTGTTAACTTTACTTGTCATATTGCAAATATATAGAACTTGTAAATGGAACAACTCCGAGTATATTGTGAAAGGAAACCATTTAACTTTTATCAATTTCAGTTTGTCCATACGAATTTCATGCCAAGTGAGCTAAATAATGCGGCATAATAGACTGCCATAGTCTTATCAATGCGCAGTCATCGGGCAATGCCAACAGCAGCTGTCCAACTCCAACAGTAATGCCCGGCCTAGACAAAGCAAGCTTGAAAAAAATCATAGCATACTTTTCTGGGCTAGTTCTCTGGCTGGAAACTTCATTCAGAGCGAACTATATGCACCTTCATACATTCATATGTGTACATGAATGGGTTAAATTTATATTGTATTTGCATTGCCTTTTTTGTTTTCCACCATTTTTATTATTTTTTCTTTCGTTACAATCGTGAAATTCAGGTGGCCCGCAGTCAGGTGCAACAATGGGAAGTAATAACAAGTTCTACGAAATACTATAGAAACATGTGAGCCAAACATAAAAAAAAAAAACAAAATAAAAAAAAAAACACAAAATAACAGAAAGTTGCAAATGGAAAACTGAGCCATTTGCATTGTATTGTTCATGGATCAGAATGATTCGATTGCCTTTTCTCAATTGTTAACACGTGCCGAGTTCTTTAAATAAATCGATTGATATTATAAATAAAAATCGAAGTGTGCCATAAGTCCCTTTCAAAATATTTTTCTTGCATATTAATTAAATAATAAATTTAAGTTGATAAATCTAAAGGATCCTGAAAGACAGGTATGCCGATATGCCTTAGAATAGATGGCTTAAACAGTGTTAATAGTTTAACTTGCATGCCTTATGAAATTCTTGTTAAATAGATTTGATTCTAATATATATAGATAAGGGGACTTAATTTAAGAAAAGTCTGTTAGATTTTGCTCAGCGTTAATGAAAAATTTTATGAATGAAATCTTTATTACTTTTTGTTTTTAAGATGACTTGTATTATATGTACATATTGTTTTAATACTTTCTATTTCTCTATTCATAATTATTAAGAAGACAGCCATTATAAATTTAAGCCATTTATAATTTAAAGACAAGACACTTTTGTTGGACCCGATTTGGTTTTCTAATCGCTTTTCCCAATTTTAATGAGACTTTTCATATACTACTTTCTACTTTGTACTACTTTGTAGTTCTTAATTTTATTTAATCGGCTTTTTACCAAATTGTTTTAGCACTATCAAAAAAACGAAGTTTATAAATACTAAAGAAGAAGAAGTGGTTATTGCTTCAACGTTAATTATCCAGTAAAAAAGGGGAAAAACTTATTTAATAGAATTGTTTGAATTTGTTAGCCAAAATGGCAAAAATAACCAAAATAACGAAATTCGCATTTTCTCATACGTAAGGGGTAACTGAGAGTTAAGATTAATGAATGGTTGTGGGATTAAGAGGGAGGGAGAAAGTAAGAGAAAGAGGGAGATGGTAAACCTGAAATTCATCTGCTGGGTAAATCAGTTTTAATTGATATTTACCAAAGTGCTCCATGTACGCAAACACTTTTCAATTTGCGTCTCTAAAAGCAAATTTTACGTTACCTACTTCACTCAGGACTAGCGTAATGAAATCAAGAAGGACAAAAATTACAAAACCCTCTTTCCCGTCAAAAAAAGGCACTAAATGAAAACATAGAAAAACTGGTAAATGGATTTTTGGTTATAATTTGAATTGTGTTGCTGGAATTGAAAATTGGTTGTATTTATTGTTATTGTTATGGGTAAACCGCTAGCGTTATCCACTCTCTCCACTCCTCCTCTCTCTTTCAAGTTGACAAACTGTTGAAAAGTGCTCGGTGGAAAATAAACGTTCCACCGCAAAAATGTTCACCATCGGCCGAGTTGCAGTTGCAATTGCAATTGCACTGTCAACACTCGCACACAAAAATTGTTAAACGTAAAACTGCAGGCAGTTGAGTGCTTGTCAGTGGTCACCGCCATCTGTATCAATGTGGGTGTGGCAGTGGTGTGTAACACACACATATGAACACAGATACACACACACTCCTAAACAAGGTTGGTAAAAAATGTGCATTAAAAAAGTTTTTGAAAGGAAAAGTTTCATTTTATTTGCTTAACAATTTTAGTTTGCCAATGTTTTTTTTTTGTATTTGATTAAGCCCCCCAAAATTTACCTAGCTACGCTCATGAACTCATGGCTCTGTCTTTTGCTCTCTCCCTCTTTCTCTCTGTGTGTGTGTATGTGGCTTTTGCGGTATTGCCTTTGCCCACACATTCAACGTTAATTGATCCAACAGCAAGCAGCAATAAAGGATTTGATTTTCAGGCATTGACAAAAGGCATTTCGAGCTGCAGGCAGGATGGACTTTCTACCCAGGACTCGACTCTATCATTTACTTGGGGCCATTCATGTCCATCTGGCAGTCAGTCACCGAGTCAGTTAGGCAGTCCGGCAGTTAGTCAGTCAGTCCGTCAGTCACTCAATCAGTTAGTCAGTTGACCACCATCAGAGGCTGGCAATCAACTTGTGAGCCATTGCCTTGTAATTGAATTTTAAACTTTATTTACTGTTTGCTCTCTCACCGTTTCAACGTACGAAAATTTCCTCCATCGCCCCTAAAGTTAGACAATTGTTGGTCGTTGTTTTTACGTACTTGGTACTTACAGTTCAATTACCCACGCAAAGAAGCTTTCTCTCCTTCCCTTAGATTCCTTTCCATCCTTTCGTCGTTGCTGTTGTTGCTTCCTTTTTTATGGTTTTTTTTTTTGGCCACACTTTGTTAGATTGTAATATTTTTTGTTTCACCGCCGATTTTTGCCTGTCAAGCCTGTCAATCAGAAGAGCGCACAGCAGACAAAGGCGGAGACAGGACTGGAAACATAGGCAGCTGTTCGGTGATTGAGTGAGTTATGGTCTGGGCCACCACCTAAAACAATGCAGATTGGGCTTCAGTAGCTTAACAAAAAAATTACCTTAAAAATATTGTAACTTGCTTACAGTGGATATATATTTAGAAATCGCTTCGAAATGTGTAAAACAGCTTTAACAGTTCTGAAAAGATGACAGGCGTCAAATTGTATTTACTCCTTTTCGCTTAGGGCTTTTGTTTTTTAAGTGGTGTATCACAGTGGATAAAAGAAGACAACATTTAGTGAGGTTCATTTTGTACTTTAAAAATGTTTCTTTAAGTATGGTAATTTTTTTTTGTGGGGGCGTCTTTATCCTACATCTGGTACTAAATTCCTTCAAGTCTTTTGTCTTCTTGAGGATAGCTTAGTTGTCTTAAATGTATGATTGTTTCTTCTGGTTCCTCGCAGATTATGTTTATAGTAAGGCAACTATTTCGCTCTAAAATTTTAAGATGTTCAATGTTGTTGTAGTGAGGAAAGGGTCTAAGGGTCTATTAGACAGAAATAAAATGTGATGGGTATTAATATCCACTGATAACAAGAGGTTCTAAATATAAAATGTATGGATTTTTTGTGATGCTCAAACCAATATTTTACAATTCATAAAACATAATTTATTGCCACAAAAACAATTAAGATTTCCACTGTGGCGAATGTCAAACCGATTTGTTCATGCGATAAGTAAGTACCTAGATATGTGTAATATGTACTTGCATAGGTACATACAATACACATATGAGCCTTTGGATAACATAATAATTTTGTGATGACTTATTGTTGAAATTTGTAAATTTTCGCTGAGCCATGACTAGACGATATGCCAGACAGAAGGAGGGGTAGGCAGTCAAACGGGCTGAACTCTCAAAATAATCACGAAATCATTGACAGTTGAGATTTGTTGAACAATGCAATAATAATAATAATAGAATGAAAATTTTTGGCAGACAGACCACCCATTTGTACAGAGCAGGAGAAAAAACAAAAAATAAAGAGAGGATGAAATAAATGTAGTCGAAATAACTGCACTAACGACAGGCAGTCAATACTGAAACTGTGTAACGGTGTGCAGAGTCAGCACTAAAATGCATTATTAATAAGTTTGTTAAATTTGCCGAGCAAACAGAATACGGGCGAATAAATAATTCAGGTGGTATGTGTGAGGCAAAAGCAACGTCGCGAAACGTTAGAGTGAGAGGAAGACCGAATGAAGGGGATGTAACGCTGCTGGGATGCAGTGCAGCGAACCGAAAGTGGAAATTATGCACATCGAACGTTAGAAATGCTGCAAGGAGAACTCGAACAATTTCTCCTTTTTTATTTTTTGGTTTTCTGCGATTACAATATTTTGAATATTTTATGCCGCCAGCGCAAAAGAGAGTGAGTGAGAAAGATATCGAATGATACCCTGGAAACTGTAGAAAATGTCAGACCATGGCTGTCAATGTGCTGCACTCTTTGATATTGTCGCGTGTCTCAGAAGTAGCAGTTGCTCCTTGCATCACGATTCAATGTGCACAGCTGGCAATGGAATAATATCAAAACTGTGTTTATGCATTTGCAATGCACCAACAACATCAGCATCAGCTCAGTACCAGTTTCTCCATCTGCTACTTGATGTATGCAACTTGTTCTTGTCCTCAAAACTCTTTAGTGCTTTTCTCCTTTTTGTTTTCTTCGTTTTTTTTTGGTTAAAAATTCATTTATTCTGCGTGTTGTTTACATTTGACATTTCATTTATGTTTGCTTATGCAACTGTGGATAGTATCCTTTTTGCTTTTGAGCATACATAGATGAAGCATACATAGATTAGACCAAGAACTCACAGGGAATTTAAGTTAAAGAAATGTATGTTATTCGAGAACCACAATCAAATTCACTTAGGTTCCTTTGTGTTGTGGCAATTGAAGTGAACTCACAACATAGCCAACAAACGGATGACAGGAATAAAGTGCTCTTGGCTATGGAAGAACCACATAAAACCAAAAATTATTGTAGTTAAGGAGAATCACCATCAATTAATACGCTAAAATTGTGTACACAGAGTGTAGGTTTTAAAGCTCTTCGATTCCTTCTTTTTGTCGATCCATGCTGTTCATTTCTAAAGTTGTATGGATATTTCAAGAGGTACAATAATTTTGAGGGGGGAATTTACCCTATTTCACCGCCGTAGATCCGCTACTAGATTGTACATGCTATAACTCGTGTTGACCTGTGTTTTTAACCCACTTTTCTTAATTTATGACAGATCTACTTGTATTTAGTTCTTACCAAATATTTCATAAATTTAGAAAAAATCTAATGAACTTGATGTATTGTTTCTATCTCTCAAGGGCGAAGTTTTGTCCAATCATTCAGATGAATCTTTTACGGCTTCTACGACGTGAATATGAAAATTTCAATATATTTATTTTATTGTTGGATGTGTAATTTATTATTTCTTGAAAAATTTTTCAGTGGAACCAATGATTTTGTGTCTAATAGTATTAAAGATTCATTGACAAAAAATAAATGACGCTCTTCTTCGATTAGAAAATTCACTGGTTCTCGGGCAGTGTAAGCAATTTTCCAATGCTTATGCATCAGAGTACTTCATCCGATTGATGGCATAAAATTTCATAACACTCTAAAATAAACGAGCAATGGCTCTCCAACTGAAAAAGGAGAAGAAGAACAGAAAAAAGAAAAAACTGCGGCAAACGGGTAAATGAAACTGTGTTGCCTAACTGCAAGCAAGTGTCAATTACGCCTTAATAGCCAAAGGATAACCGGAAAGGCCGCAGCAAAGTGTGGATGGGCGTGGTTAGACTGCGGTGGCCGTATACCAGAGTGTACAAGCTTTTTTATTCCTGTTGCTGCTGCTGCTGCATCCCACACATATACCACAATAAGTGAAAGTGTGTATGCTGAAAGAGGCAAAGGACAATCAACGCTTGGCCAGACAATATTATGGAGCTTTGAAGTGGACACTATGATGATGGCGACTACCACGACGGCTGATGGTGATAGTGATGGGACAACATCTAGAAATAGACGGCAAGAAAGAAGAGGGCAAAGCCAAAGAGAGATAAAGTGACAGCGGAAACCGGAAATGTAGCAAACAGTAAATCAGTGAAGTGCATTAGAGTGCCACAGTGAGTGAGTATCGATGTGTGGAGGAAGTGCCCTTGGCATGGACTTTGGTTACTTGATTGCATTATAACAAATAAAATAAAATGATCCACTGAGGCATATTATTGCCATTTCCTCATTCTTTTAAATCTCTTTCTCCTCTTTTATCCTCTTTCCCTTACAAAAGAATGTTCATAAATCAACGAAAGAAAAGAACACAAAAAAGTTTGTATTTCAAATTTCACTTTGACATTGTCTTTGAAGTTGAAATTAGCAAATTCTTGGCATAAGATTTGAAGGTCCGGACTTGGTACTTGGTGGGGTAGTTTTTGAATGCAAATTCCTGATTACGTGAGCGCCCAGCAACTCGTTCGTGCGTCATTATCATCATTGTCATCATCATCATCATCACCATCATCCGATGTCAAATTACCCGCAGACAACGCGGTTTGCTATTGTTGACAATTTCCTGTCGTCGTTGTACTTGCTCTTGTTGTTCTTACTGGCATGTGTGCTATTGCCAAAAAGGGCTGCGGGGCGTGGCAGTTGCTCATCAGTGAATTGCAAAAAAAAAAAAAGAAAAGAAGTAAAAACCGACAGAAAGGCAACGAAAAAGAAAACCACGCGCGGCTTGCTGCCAAAACAAAAGCTGCATTTGTCCTTGTTGTTTTAGCAAGCGGCTGAGGGGGCGGCGATTTTGAACTTTTACATTTACGAAATTTCAATTTGCAAGTCAGTTTTGCGAATTCTATTTTGCAATTCTTTAATACTAACGAAAATGTTTTAAAAATTTGATTTTTTAAACTTTCTTAAATCGTACAATCAAAAAATCACACCAAAAAAATTGTATAGTTAGAATTTCGAATACAGCTTATGGACAGGATCAGTGTTTATAGTTCCCCTACCAATCGATTATCCATTCTCAGGAAAAATTAATATTGACCTCAAAACTTCAACAGCCTTTCTAATCTTACAAAAGCAAAAATATTTTTTAAGCAACAAGCTCTATTAATATATCAAACTTATAAGTTTAATTCAAGCTCAATGACCTTCTGCTTTACTAAACTCTTTAGTTTCTATGATTTTTGGTATTTTGCATTTTCTTATCTTTGCCTAATTTTCCACATTTCCTTATCATAAGGCAACCATTTCCATAAACTTTTATGCCCACTTCCGGCAGAGTCAACAAAAAAATAAAGAAAACTGAAATAAAGTAATATTAAATATATAAATAACTACAAGTAGTGGCGAAATGTTGTTTCATATTTGTTAATTCTTATCCCCGCTAACCAGAATGGCACGCAATACTTTGAACTGGGATAGTGGCCCAGTTCGTTTTCTGGGTGGAGGTTTGGGGTTTGGTTTGGTTTCGTTTCGTTTCGTTTGGTTAGTGCGTAATTATTTAAATGGCAATACAAGATGACTCCATAATGATAACGCCCAGGCACGTTTCAGTCCCGACCTCAGCTGAGCCACGCAATCGTGGCCACAAATTAATTGCGGCCTGTAAGTTTGGTTTGCCTTTTTCTGTCTTTTTATTTATGGTAGTTATTGCAGTTATAGTAAGTACTTTTGGGTAGTTCTCTTAGTTGTTACTATGGTTTTGGAAAAACTTTTTGCGCACACTGCTTATCTGGCAGTGAAGTGAAGTTTCAAACACCCGCAAGTGTGTGGCATTAAAAACTTTTCATATACATATATTTACATGCACATATATATACATATGTACGTATATACCATTTTTAACTCCATATTCATACATAATGGTTCTTACGAAAAACAAAAACGTTTGTTATTGTGCGACTTAATTGTTTGTTGTTAAGATTTAACATACTCCCAACAGAAAGGGGTAAAATAATATCTTTCTTCTATTAACTTTACTCATTGGCAGCATTTACACTAACACTCACATACAATTTGCTTATGTGTGTAAATGTTAAATTTTTAATTTATATGTAAAAAGTTTTTCAACTCTTTTTCACTAGACAACACGACTTGATAAAAAAAAAAAAAATAATAGTTGGTTTGTATGGAATTTACTGGTCATTTGTACTTAGTTTTTATAGAAGAAACAAAATTTCACAAATTTTTTTTAATAAAATGTTCTAAAAATAAAGTAAACATGACACTTCCGATGTATTATTTATTAAATTTATTTATTTCATTTGAGTTATGGTTGCAATACTGAACTCATTTTTTATGTGCTGGGTTTGGGTTTTCATGCTATTTAAACCGCCGCTCCACTCCTTTGTAAGATTTTCTTCGACTGTCTCTCCCACTTCCTAAAATTACGATAAACATTTTTCAAAGATTCTAGAATCTATATGAATATTTCAAGAACCAAATACATATCACCAGCAGTCTTTTCTAAAGAATCTAAAATATATTATGAAGTGAGGTTTGATGAGAATTTCTTAAGCTTTTCCTCTTTCCGAAGCTCGCACTCTCTGTCTGTTATCATAAATCCTTCATTAAACCAGTCGATTACATTAGAATTGTCAATTTGAATTTGAAACTGTAACTAATAGAAAGTGATTTTAGTTGTTAAATTTATTAATTTGTGAATGTTTGGCTTTTCAACGAAATATTTTTTAAATACCAATTTAGATATATTTTATAAAATAAAATGTTTCTGAAATCGACCACAATCATATATAGTTGCTTACTTTCTTTGAATTTTTGATAATAATTCTTGACTAAACTCAAAAGGCAAATATCATGTTTTAGTATGCTGAGCAGTGTGCTTATAGGTTAAAAGATGTTGTTGTCGTTACCTTCCTTTCATCTGCCATTCCGTCTCCAAATATGAAAAAAGAGCATTACATACATTTAAGCTTTCTGTATGAATAATATTTTTGTGCAGCAACCGCGAAAAGCGAATAGCAACAAAAACAAAAGAATATTTTACACACACTGTCAACGCTTTACTTGTTAAGTTTTCTTTATGTGTGTGTGTTTTTTTGTTTTTTATATTTTAAAGAATACATTTTGTAGAACTGCACTTAAGTATAAAGTAGCTAAAGGCAAACAATATTAAGAAAAAAACTGCTCAAACAGGATGGAAAGAGAAGCGACCTAACCAAGGACATTATGGCATAAAAGTGCAGCCAGCTACTGTGAGGCAACCAATAAAATACATAAGGGAGTGCGGAGTGTGAGGCAAGTATGGGGAATAAAGAAAAACTGGAAAGGCAGTGAAAAATTATATATGTATTAGCTGGCAAAATATGCACAGCAGGTGCAGTCCATGAGTCCACGTGTGTGTGTGTGTGTGTGTGTCTGTGTGTGTATGTGTTTAGCAAGGCGTATCCTAAGCTGCCGCAGCACTCAGCGCTTTGCTACATACGTTAATGTTGTCCAAGTGCTATACTAAATAATGTATGTGTGAACGTGTCTGTGTGTATCTACATTGCATAAGCATGTGAGTATGTCTGTGTGTGTATGTGTGTGTATCTATGCGCAAATAGTTTTTCAAAGTGCCTGAAGCCCAAAAACCTGGCCGTGTGCCTTGCTTGGCAGACACCACCACAACTGTAATTATGTTGAAAGTAAAAAGCTTGTGAAATATTAACTACTGCATGCCACATGCTGCCCAAACCTGAGCCACGTGTGTGAGTGTGAGTTTCGTTGATAAAATTTAATATTTTAAATACTTAAATACACCAAACATTCAAATGGTCTAATGATTATGTGACTAAACCATTTAAATGCCGAATCCAAAGCGTAGATAATTAAAATTTTTTTTGGAAGGGAACCAGATTGTTTTAAGAATGGATAGTCTTCAGTTACATATATGTATACTTAAAGATTTTTAAAAACCTTGTTAAAATAAAAATATGTTGTAAATAATGTCCCATTTAACAAATAAATATTTAACAAATTAACTTCAATGGTTTCACTCTGCTCTGCTCTTGACCTTCTTAACAAACGAAGTTCTACAAAGGGAGCACAATAGTATTTGAATGAAACAACATTATATACAATTTGAGAATACCTGCACTTTATCAGTGAACAAATTTAAAATTTCTTTGTTTTGTATAAATTTTTTCAAAATTTAAGAAAATCTTTGTGGAATCAAATCTGTTGTATATGAGCTAATTCTTAGAATTTATACATAACTAAGAGGTGAGGGAGAGATTAATACTAAACTTTTAGAAATTTTGCCAGAAGAATAATGGGATAGACTTTTATCACTAAATAGTCGTTTTATTCGAATTCAGTTTGGAAACATAAAAACCTTGCATTAAAAACAGCTCGAGGTAAACCTTCAAAATAAGATCACTTCAAAGGCAACATAAAAAGGTTAGAAGGTTTTCTGTATACCTATTTCAAAAACATACTGTTCTATCGACAAGTCTGCTGCTTGCTCTTCTAGAATCTTAAGCGGTAATAAAGATGGGAAGTGCATCTGAAAGAGACGAAAAAAAAAACTTTTTTGTCAATCGACTAGCCTTACAATAATGTTGAAATTAACATTAAATATGTTTTGGTACCCTTTACTGAAGGAACAATCTTAGTTGCCGATATGGGTGGACTGAAAATATTACAACTTGTTAAAAAAAATAAGTATTTGGGCTTATTATAATGATATTTTTTCTAATAGTTTATGGTAAATGAGTTTTGTAACATGTTACAAACAGGTGGGAATATAGGAGGTTATCCAGGTCAAACTTCAGATTTTGTAGAGAACACGGTCTTTTAAATTAGATGGTTTTCCTGACAAATTATTACAGGTGTTTACAGGTGGATAATGTGTAATGCTTACGCAAAAAAACGCCTCATTGGCCAGAAATAAATAAAATTAATTAAAAATAAATAATTTATTAAGGCCATACGCCATTGAATTCTTATATGCATTCTACAAATCCAGGTCTGTCCACTTCTGATAGACAATAATGGAAATTGAACCAATGCACTGCTAACTAAATCCTAATATGAAAAGTTTGTTTAGTAACCTTAGGCAAAACAAAATTTGCCTTGGATGCGGCTGCAGCATATTCGCCTCGCTCAGTGGAAAATGATTTTTTCCATTTTTATGGTTTTATTTATTTTTTTTTTTTTTTTTTACTTTTTCATTTGCATCATCTTGCCTGCTCAGGCTTTAGCAACTTTTCATTTAGCCAGTCGACCAACCCGTCGGCTAATAGAAATAAAAACAAAACTGCACAAGCTCACATGCACACAGAGTGAGAGGGAAGGGAAAAAAGAAGAGGATGAGTGGAAAAGGGAGAGAAAGAGAGAGAGAGAGAGAGAGAAAAACAAACTAAGCCAAGTTAAAAGCTCAAAGGCGGACTGCTGTGTGCCCGCGATGCAATGAAAACAAAAAGCGATTTGCAAGTTTTCTATTGCGCATAAAAGTATGCTGTGGAAAATTCTTGTTTTTTTCCATCATGACGTTTTTCTAGTCATGGACGTTTCCCTTACTCTATCCCACCTCAGAGTCTCTCTCTATCGTTTACTCTTTGGTTCGTTTTTTCTTCTTTTTTTTATTTTTCCTTTTCATAAAAACCAAACTATTAAGCCAAGTGTTAAACTCATTTAGCGCGGATTTATGCGCCCGAGTGCCTCATGCATGGGGTTCATGTGTAGGAGGCATGGCAGTGGCCGGGGCGGCATGTGTACATACATACATATGTGCAGCTATGTATGTTTATATGTATTATGTATAGGTGTGTCTGTGTGTGTGTGTATGTATGTGTATGTGTGCGCCTATGCTTTGTAAACGTGACGTTTTCTTTTATGCGTTTTTAATAAGCCTTTTGCCAAGCGTGTCGTAGTTTGTTTGTGCCTAGCAATTTTTCACTCCCATTTTTCACATTTTCCTGGGCTTTTTGTGATTTTCTTTTTGTTCTGTTTATTTTTTGCCTACATTACAGCTTTGCATTTTGATTGCTGCTGGCATTTGTGTGCCGATTTTTCTACAGCTTAGATGAACTTGAAGCGTGAACAATTAAGTAACTCATACAAAAAGGAGAAAAAAGACTCTTTGTCTGGCCACAAAAACCAGAAAAATGTTTTATTTTAAGCTTCAAATTTTTCTAGAACCTTGCAATTTTTGCCATAAAAAAGCAAAGAGCAACTATCCTCTGTATATCAGGGGCTATATTTACAATGCTGGGCACTAGATAAGTTCATCTTTTTTGTAGCCAATTCAATACTGTAATAAATAAAATAATAGCTCATTTATTCTTTATTGTTATTATATATTGAATATTCATTCTAATTTAATATCTATTTATACTATAATTTTATATAATTATTAGCTATCTTGATATTCCAAATTTGATTTTAAAAATCATTAGGCATTAATTGTATTATTAATGCTCAATAGATTAACAATATTATCTAAACCACAAATTTAATTAAGTTTGATTCTAACCAAAGCCTAAAAGTCTTAAAATTGACAGCCTCGATATAATGTATTAAACTTTGTAATTAAATTGAAAATCAAATAAATTTAAATTCCAAGTAAAGTGTCACTTTACTTTTTTTGTTTTTGGAGAAAAACTAATTGTCAGCTGCTATGAAAAGCCTGTCAAATGATCTGCCAATGAACTCTTTAATAATAAACTGCAAAAGGGCCTGAAGCATATAGTTATTACCTTAGCAAATTGGAGATTAAATTAGTGAATAAAATGCAATAAATATGTGATTTAAATGTCGAATTTGTTTATTGTTGTATTAATTTCTGATAGGCAAACCAAAATTATGGCTAGATATGACTATGTGAGGGCAATATAAGATTTCTGCCTTTATTTGCGTTTGTTTCATTGTAAGTATACAATGTAGATATATAGACATATATAAATAAACTAATACATTTACAAATGTATATTAATCTAAAGCAATGCTAGCCATCAGACAAGTATTTGACATGCCTTCCTGTTGTTTACTTAAGCCAAGCAAATAACAAAACCAAGAATGTTTGTGAGTATAAAATATATACATATAAATATATGCATATACAAATTTGTATACAAATTTCCTGGGCAATTTTTGCATCTCTCAATTCTCAAGTGTACCAGTCTATCATTTTGAGCTCAGTGTCCTGTTCTCCATTACAACCAGAGGACAGAGCAAAGAGAGAGAGAGAGAGGGAAACATAGGGAAAGAGTGAGATAGAGAGGGGTAAAGGAAGTATCACAGTCAAGTCAAACCAGACTGTCCAGGCTGTCTACTGAAGTGTGTAAGGAAAAGTGCCAATCAAAGTTAATTGAAAATTCATTGAATGTTGTATATTTAAGTGAGGCATACAAAATAAATCTATTTCACAATGTGAGTATCTTGTTTCTTGCTTGTTGTTGGCAGTTCAGATTACGTTGTAAGCAATTTTTGATCAGTGCATAATTGACTGAAATCGACAGCAAGTTTTAAGAAGAAATTAACAAAATTTATCTCATGTCAGAGTTACATAAATCTATCAAAATATATGTAACAAAAATTTAATTACAATGACAAGGATTATTTTTCATTGCTGTACAAAGTGAAAACATATATTTCAAAATAGTTTTAACTATTGCTTTACTTATTGCCTGGCAATTCAAAATGTTTTCCACTTTACTTACTACTATCTATTGATAGTTTGAAATATATTAATTGGTAATACATATTTGATGTTAATCTTTTTTTAAAGAAACAACTGTTCGAATTGGCATCAGTAGAAAAGTAATTATCATTCATTTTTAAAATTTAGTCATTGACTATCAGAATATAAATAAAACACTGGAAGAGTTTTAGTTTAAAATTACTTATTCTTTAAAATGTTGAAATTTAGACAACCGTATTGAAAACATTCACAGAAATGATAAAGTTTATTGATTTCAATTCTTGAGAAGCAATTTAATCTTATTTTTCAGAATGATTTGTTAGAAATGTTTCTTCTATAGTTGATTTTGCTTTTTTATACCCTTGCAAAAAGGGTATATTAATTTTGGTCAGAAGTGTGCAACGCATAGAACGAAGCATCTCAGACCATATAAAGTATATATATTCTTGATCAGCACGACGAGACGAGTTCAAATAGCCATGTCCGTCCGTCCGTCCGTCCGTCCGTCCGTCCGTCCGTCCGTCTGGATCAACGCGAACTCCTCCGAGACCGTAAGAGCTAAAGAGCTGAAATTTTGCACGTAGGCTTGTATATACTGCAGGCATTGTATATCTCGGATTCAGCCGGATCGGACCACTTATATATAGCTCCCATACAACGGCAAAGTCACGAACAGTGACTTCTCAATAACTTCGTTACTTTTTAAGCTATTGTCGTGAAATTTAATAAACGTTAGTTTATTGAAGCTATAAATGTGCCAAATTTGGTCAAGATCGGGTGACTATATCATATAGCTCCCATAGAAACGATAGGTGGAAAACAGTGACTTTCATCAAAAAGTTCGTTATATCCTATGCTAAGATTGAAGGCCGTTCTTTCGCAAACATTAGACTTTTTGGATAAAACGTTTTTACACTTTGATGGCTAAGGAAAGAATTACCAAAACAGTTGCAGGGTATACAAACTTCGACGCGGTCGAAGTTAACCCCGGCTCTCTGGTTTTATATTGGTTTAATAGGAAAACGGTTTCTAACAAGCCCCCAAAAAGTGATACACGCATTACACTATGGAAATGCTCTGCCATTTTGTGATTTTGTAATGTGATTCGTATTGTTGTAAAATCTGGTTAAAAATGTTTTTTTTATTTGCTATTTCCGTGGCAAAGCGAAAATTGAACTGCAAATAGTGTGAGCACTTGCCCAACGTCTTTCATGCCACTTGCCATTGATGTCAGTTCCCTCTGTCATTTGCATTGCGCTAAAGTTGGTATTACTCTGGCACCACCCCCACCCCATCAGCCTGGTTGGTTAGATTGGGGCTTTG
Organism: Drosophila equinoxialis; assembly: GCA_018150345.1. Lineage (NCBI taxonomy): Eukaryota > Metazoa > Arthropoda > Insecta > Diptera > Drosophilidae > Drosophila > Drosophila equinoxialis. Next base: position 5,171,060 of record JAECWI010000047.1, read on the forward strand.
GAATTGGAAATGGAGTGCGGTGGGGGTCGATGGGGTCGTTCGCGCTAAAAGTGTTTACCTTTTACTTAAGAAATTACACTTGGGCAAACAGAATTTGCGTGCCTTGGTCTGCATTCTGTGGTCGGTTGTCGGAAGTCCAAGTGGCTGTGTACATTTTTCTTACAAATCAAACGCAAAATCCTCCACTCCCAGGCATAGGGCACAAGGAACAAGGAAACAAGGAATAGGGAACAAGTTACAAGGCGCACAGAGCACAGAGGCCTTCGTACAAATTGAAAAGTTTTCCTTACTTCCAGATTACTTTGGTTTGAAGTGTTAGCGCAGACAGGGACGTCTCTGGATAACTGTGTGTGTGTTAAATTGTTGACTTTTCTACGCTAATAGCAAAAAGCAATGGCCGAGTCCGAGTTCAAAAAGTTAAGAAAAGTTCAGCGAGTTCAGACAATTTGTGGGTCTTAAAGTTTTTAATACGAGGTCAATTGATTTACATTAGGCAGGCAAATTGGGAAATGCTTTAGCGTTCTCTCATTTCTCCCTCTCTTTCTCTCTCTGTCTCTCTCTTAGTTTTTTTCATTTGAAATGAATTGTGTGGCATTCGATTGATTGACCAATGCTTGCAAAAAAAAAAAAAAAAAAGAAAGACTCAATATTTATGACCATTTTAACCGCAAACAATTGAAGCTTAAAAGCCAAACAATGAAATTTAGAACTTCCAATTAGGAGACTGACCAGCGGTAGCAGCAGCAACAACAATACACAATGCCATAAAAGCCAACTTTATTGACTGCACACACATACATGTATAACACACACACGCACACTTACCCACAAAAAGGCGTGGCCGGCAACAATAACAAGCTCATAAAATTTGTTGGTTTGGCCCACCTGCAAAAATTCAAACAATAACAAAGCAGAGAAAAAAAGAGAGAAAGAGAAAACCAATAAGCAGCCATAAAAACCACACCAAAAAAAGGAAAATAAAGTCAAAGGGCAACTTGGCCCAAAACAACAACTGATTGAGGTCTATGCGCAAATTGTAACTGCTTTTTTTCCATTCTTTCCCAATTTTTTTTCTCATCGTTGTCAAAGCGCAAAACCAAAGCCATTACATTCAAATCAGACAGCGGAGTTAGTTAGTGTCCATTGTGTGTGGCAATGCCAGGTTCAGGATTTGGACCAGACCACCCGCCGCATCGTCATCATCATCATCAGCAATAAAATGGTGAAATGAGGGGGAGAACTTCACCTTACTTGTCGTCACAATGGTCAAATTAAATCTGATTTAAGATACACAATAAAGAGCTTAAAATCTATCAATTGTATTTTTCGAAAAAGCGTACAAAGATGAATTTTGAAAGCAAACATGTATTTCCTACAGCAATACTTTTATCATTAGAGCTAAATAAGGAAAATAATTATAAGCACGTCAGATAGATTTTTAAATGATGGTTTATGCTTTTGTGAAAACTTTATAAGTAAATATTAATAAAATTTGGTTACAACATCCAAAGCAGTTACACCTTTTTAAATGCTTTTATTAGGAATTGTAAATTATTTAGATCTGCTGTTACTATTAGTAACTCAAGCATAATAAGATGAAATATTGTGAATAAGCTTTATATTAAAATTTTTCAGCATTGACAAAATAAGAGACAGAAAACATTTAGAAAATATATTCAATTCAAGCACATACTTATAAAAAATGATACTCTGATTAAACTAAAGTCCCTTCTACCTCTTTTGCCCGTTTATCAATTTAATTTAACATGTAAAGAAATCGTACTTTAAATTTAAATTTCTTTTTCATAGTTTAGTTATTTCTGTTATTGTTTTGCTCTTTAAGTTAACATCCATCCAGCCAAGTATTGGTATATTAGTGCAATGTTCCTAAACCATTCAGAGTTAATCATTCACTAAAGAGATATGAGTTGACGCTGTTGGAAGCTCTCAATAAGTAGTAGAGTGCTACCCTCTGGTATGAAAATCTTTATTCCCATTTTATACTCAATGTATTGTGTTGGAGAAATGAATGAAAAGTGCTCACATGCTGGAATTCATTTGCTTTTTGTTTCGTTTAATTTTGCAGTCCCATATACAGAGCAGATAGACAGCAGACATGAGAGCCCAATCTATTGGATACGCTCGATTGGCACAATGTTCAATTAAAAACTGTTTGGCTTTGTTGACTTTGGTGCATCACTGCATCATTGTTTGTCCCATTGTTTACTTTGTCTTTAAAGAAGAGTCAGAATAGGAAAAACAAGCATATACTCACAATGTGAAATGAAATCTCCCAAAAGGAGTACAAAACTATCAACCGGAAATGCAAATTGCCGTGTGGGTCTTCCGTTTGTGTGTGTATGTGCTGAATATATGCACATATATGTATATATGTATACATATATATGTTTATATATATTATGCATGTTGTTACATATGCAAAATGTGCAAAAGGGAACAGCTCCCTAACTAACCATGCAGTGAAACAAGTTGTGGTAATTTTCTTTGCATTTCTCAGATATCTGCTCGAAAATAGAGATTATATCTATTCTCCGAGACGCATGGGAAAGCGTAGAAGTAGAATTTTAAATATTGGTATAAATAAATTTATAGTTAGTTCTATTAGTAGATTCTTTTAATGTATATACATAAATAGGAAATCTTTCTTCCTCTCATAACCAAAAATAAACTAATAGGTATGGAATCTTTTATGAATTTTATAATTTTTGTATTAAGTTTTATTGTTTTTTTTATAGGAATTAAAAAAATTGTGGACCTTTTTGTATAAACCACTCACGGTTGAGGAAATTACAAGGGACAATATTGTATAACTAGTAAATAGAGATGGGCATGTGCTGGGTTTTTGTCGCGTACCCGCGGTTACGGTTCCCCGTTAGCAGTACCCGTTTCGCTCCACCCGAAAAAAATTACAAAATAAGTCAATAAAACTTCTTGAGATATTACACTACACTGATTCACATCTTTAAGTAGACTCGAAACCCACACCCGCCTGTACACCACCCGTAACCCGTGGGTTTCGGGTAAGGCGGGTACCCATGCCCATATCTACTAGTAAGTACTAGTAATGCTTTATTTGTCAATATAATATATTTAAATAAATATATAATAAAGGCTTATCATTTTTGCTAGTTATAGCTTAACATTAAACAAAATTTTGTAAAAATAATAAACTTTCTTTAAGCAATATCAAGACTTTAGACATAAAGATCCTCCATTTCAAATCTTACATTTGACCAGAAGCGTAAGCAGATTTTCTATGTAGAACCATAAAGTTCTAAAGTTCATTTTCTCCGAAAATGTATTATTGTATTGAATTTCTTGGCGAAGAAGTACTTCAAATCAATTGAAGAGAACTGTGTTTATTTGAAAATATTCTTCTATATATTTCATACTATTTATGACTGTTGAAAATAAGATTAAATATATTTTCAAATGATTAATTCATTGCTACACCTGTCGACTGCTTTGCGAAAATATATGTTTTATTTAAACTCCTGCATCAGACTTAGATGAAATATTTAAATGGAGCTTATTTTCTTTACCATAGATAAATATGTATAAGATATTCATATGTGTGTATGAATAAAGGAATTTTTGTATGTGTTATGAGCAAAGTTTTGTGTATTCTATGAGAAAAATTTTCAACGAATTTTTCATAGATCAAAAACGAAAAAGGAGAAAAAAAAAATAGAGACAGCAAATTTTCACTATAGTTTTCTTCTTCACCAAAGTCATATTTCTTATTTGAAAGTTTTCTCTCACACACACTCTCTCTTTCTCTCTCCTTTTCTCTCTACTTCCATATCTGTTCTTTCTGTTGCTGTTACCATAAAATGCTAAGCTCTAAACGCGAGACGCTTTTGCATAGTTTATGCGACTCCAAGGATACCGAAATTCTCATCTTTTGGTATCGTCGACGCACTTCCGTTTCGCCGCTAAAAGCTGTTCACAGCAGCAGCGGCAATGTTGACTTTATTTGGTCTTGGTGTTTTTGGGTTTAAAAGAGGGGAGAGAACTTCCAAATAGACACAAATAAACAGTTGCCAAAAATGAAAAAGAAACGAAAGCAAAAAGCATCTTGAGAGAAAAGCAAAACATTTTTTTTTGGTTTTAAGCATTTAATGAAACCCGTTGCATTTTTATGTATTTTGTGTTGGTAATTTTTGTTCTATTTACTTGGGCGAAAACTTTTCCGGTTTCTGGTTTTCGTCGGACATGGACGTGGACAGTAATTATAAGGCCATTAGCAATGTATGTGGAGGACGTTAAATGATGCAGTGGGAACGCATGGTTATTGTGTAAACGCATTAAGCGTTATATTAAACAGAAATGAGCTAAGTAATCGCAAAAACTCTCAAGAAGAAATACACACATATAAGTACAATATGTGGCTAGGAGCACATAGGAAATAGCAAGTGGTGTGATTAGCTGCAGAAAGGAAAAAAGAATTTAAGACCGGTTATACGTAATAATTATTGCTTCAACTTTAATATTTTCCTTTGTTAAAAATGTTTCAACTTCATTCTTCATTTCTATTCAGAAAAAAGAATCTAACATTTCCCTATACACAACTTTTGAGCATTTTCCTTGGCTCAATTTATACCGCACAAACTTTTTGTTCGTCTATCAATAGCTTTGTGTTCGTTGGCTTCTTATCAAACATTTACCAGTCAAACGAAGCAAGTTTCTATGGGAATTTCATTGCTTGCTCTTCGACTGGCCAACGACGTTGCGTATACGTAATATCTGCTATTGCTTCCACTCCAACCATGACTGAGCAAAACGCAGCCTAACTAAACTGGCAACGACACTTTGCCAAGCAGTTCATTTTTCATTCAAAGCATTCGCGCCCAGACAGAGTCAGCCAATGCAGCTCCTTTTGTATCCCAACCAGGCAGTACGAGGCTGCTTTTCATATAACAACAATATTTTATGCTCAGCTGTCTGGCTTTTTATGCATTTCCATTGCCCCTCGACCCATACTCATGCTCCAAGCCTATGTGAAAAATTACAAAAAAGCCAAGTAAGTATAAGTACATACAGACCATAGGGATAGGGAAGAAACTAAGAATAGTAGGAAGGATGCACGCAAGGAAGGAAGCAAGATGGAAGGTTAGCTGCGGCGTCTAGGGCCAAGTGTTTGCCATGCACTTGACTGTGTTATTTTTTGCATTCTGGCCAACGCATAAATCAACCTGCTTGGGACACAAAGCCAAACTCATGTCAGCAGTTCGAGTATAGACCAACTATTAAAGTACCCGCAGCCTTTAAGATGACTACGCAATTTGATGCGACAAATTTTTATGTGTCCAGTGATGAACACAAAAAAAAAAACCAAAAGGAAAACGAGAAGAAGAAAGAACTTGAAGAAACTTTTAGTTCACCGCAATTTTTATACCCTTGCCGCCATGTGCTTCCATGGAAGTATTCGATTTCAAAACTTTGAGATTATACCATGCTATGAACAAGGATAATGCCAGTGAGATCGGTGTCAATTGGAGGTTGGCAAACGCAACAAGCGAGTATATGCAAATTATCGCTTTCTATATATTGTTTCGGACTTGAATAAATGCTAAGATGAAAACATTCCACAAAACGTGGTTATTTTATTTAATCTATACTTAGAGTTTTTAATATAATCAATAAACTTATATGAAACACTTAGTTAGCACGAATAAATACTATGCTAATGAATAATAAGTGCACCATTTATTTTTTTTTTGTAAGAAATTAATTTCTCAACTCGCCTAACGATTTACCTCGACGTGCGACCTTGTTGACAGTCTGTCAGCGAATGGGAATAGTCACGACTGTCTGTGGCTCAAAAACGATCGTCTAATCTAATTTCATGCTCTCAATTCTCTGATAGTTCTAGAAAAATCTGACTCTGCGACTCTTATACTGTTATCTGCTTACTCAGTAACATTTCAGAGAATGAACTAAAATACTATAACAATTTAAATTTTTAAAAATGTTTCATTAGTTAATTCACTTAAAGTGTTATTAACAAAGGGTAAACATATTATATTTATTATATTCTTTCATAAGAATTTTTCCACAAAGAACATATACACAATTTTTTATCCCTACATATTATAGCAGGAGGTGAAGACTGTAAACAATAAACTCATAAACATTTTTGAAAACGTGCAAATCGTCTTATCTTTTAATTTCCACAGAAACATCGAAATATATTTTTAACCTCGCGTTCACATGAATTCACATGAATTAAGGGTGTGACACTTGGATTGTATTCTGACCTTGAAGCTCTCAATATGATTTAATCTTCTCTCTCTCCCTATCTCTATTTATAATTGTCGTAGAGCGGGATGCCGATGTTTTGGCGACTTAAAAATACGCATTTACTGCTACTAAAAAATGAAGGGAATACAAGTTTTGATTAATCTGTTGCCTTTGGTCGTGCTGAATTGTTAATGCTCTAGCAGAACCATCTTATAGCATATATTTGAAATTGTTTAAAAAATTTGTTTTATATTCATAGATAAATTATTAAGGTTAATGTTGATATTTTGCTAAAAATTTTTCTAATTTTATACTGAATGGTAATCGACCTAAGTTAAGAATTCGTTATAACACCATTAAACCAAGAAAAAAATAGTTTTCCATGTTCCAAAACTTGTATTGCTTATTTTTTTTTTCATTTTCGATATGTCGCGTAATGAATACAATACATGATTAAGTTTTTGAAGACCCATGTGAGGTGAATATATATATTGAGCTTTTTCCAATTGGCCTAACGTAGTTGCGATATTCATTCTCTTTAGTTGCCATTGATCCCATGGTGCAATCATTTGTATAGAATCATGTGTATTCTTATAGACCAAATGCAAGGAGCCTTCGTAAAAAAAGTAAGAGAAAAGGTTTCAAATTACTTCATTTTCCTTTTTGATTAAAATTATTTCTTACCTTTTTGACTTTCAGAGAAACGTATCAATAATGTTCCAATCGGTTCTACCTGAAGCATTTTTTTGCAATTTTCCTTGCTAACGAAACCGGCTATGAGACCTCGTTCCCACAAACTAGGGACAGAATCATCCAGTGATATATAATAAATTCCATCATGATTTTTGTGTGTGGGTTCTAAAAGCTTCAAAATATTGTAAAACCATTCCCAAAATGTGAATACGCATCCTGGTAAGAGTTCTCGGCTAAATTTTTTAAAACTAATGTATTCGCTGCCTGCAGTTATCTTAAGTTTTTCACCTGTAAATAATATGTTCCAACTTCTCAAAAACATTTAAAAAATTACCATAAATTTTGAGACTTACGAATAAAATCTATATTATTGTCGTCCAAAGAATTCCGAGTATAATCATATAAATAATTAGCCAACATTTCGGCTACCACATCGCACTTTACTAAATCTTTAACTGAAAAGAAATCTCGCGGTGTGTCAGGAAATTCAGTATCCCACCAAATTGTGCTCTGAGCCAAGCACTCCTGAGTTTCATGGAATATCACAACGATTGGATGGGATATTCTCCAAATACGTATCGGTTGATTATCGATTCGAATTGTTGCATAAAAGAAAAGAGCAAACTTTTCATCCAATGCAAATTGTGTTTTTTTGTCTCGTGTTAATCTCAACTGGCTAAAGATGGCACAACGCTGACCATTTTGATTCTTTAATATTGTACAGGAATTCTCTAGGATCCCACTGCTTGAGTATGGAATTGCACTATTAAGATCCCAATTTTCTTGTATTTCTTGAAATTGATTACCTTCGAATATTAAGATTTTATATTACAAATTAACAAACTTAATATGTTCTAACATACCTGATACTAAAATGCAATTTACTTGATACTCTTTGTCTTGATCCTCATCCAAGTATGGACATTGAAATATTACCTCAAACTCTGTGTTTAATTTTAAAACTTGAGGCGGTTGTTTGCGTATGTTACTCAATGTTGATTGGAGATTCAATTGTTTACTTTGTATAAGACTTTTAATCTCAATTAGTCTTTGAGTTCGTTCTTTATTCTCTGACAAAAAAATCATCTTTTTTATCCGAGTGATAAGATCGTTAAAAAAATTGTACAACAATTTAAAGTGTTGTTGTTGCGTAAGATTTCCGCCTTTGACAAAATCATATGTTAGCTTTGTTAATTCTATGTAGATCTTCTCCTCATCATCCAAATTGTTGATATACTCGCATTGGAATTCCAATTGTAATGTTTTATTAGACTGCTTGGTATAAATTTCGGCCATATTTTGTACAAAATGCTTTACTTTTTAATAAAAATCACAAAACAGAGAAGATAGATTACAATTGCTTCTTTCAAATTCAAAGAAATACTGAAGCATGGCTTTGAAAATTTTGCCTTTTATTAAATAATCTCGCCGACTTCTGTATAAATTCTTATCACTATTAACGAAGAAAAAATATGTATGTAGGCATCATTGTTTTGTGTAAAAATAGTAAATTCTTAGAAAGTATTTTGCCGTTAAAACAATTCTATTAGGTTCATTCAAAATAAACATATTTGCATCTCGTACACACAGCCTACAAACTAGACAATAATTAAAATAAAAGCAAATTTGTCCAAAGAAGTTGACGTCATATTCGCACAACTCCTACTAAGGAAATTTGACAGAGAGGCTCTACAATTGTATGAAAGCCAAATGAGAAAAACAAGGCAGATACAATTGCAATCTGATGTAATGGAATACTTCGAGCAAACATATTGCTCGCTAAGTGCCATGAGAAAGAAAGAGAAAAAACCGCTAAAAACTACTGTTTTTAATTATGCGGAAGTCGAAGATAAATATCCGGTTTGCAAAATTGCCGGGCACAAAGCATGTAAGTGCTATAAGTTTAAATGTTTGACACCTACTGAAAGGTATGAAACAGCCAAAATAGTGCAGCTTTGTATAAGATGCTTGAACCATTCAAGCAATAAGGTGTGCACTAATGAAATGGTCTGTTCATTGTGCAGTAAGGAACACCTTACCGTACTCCACCTTGCCGTACACACGAGAGAGTTAATACTTGTGTAACCGCACAACCAACACTGTTGGCCACGGCTGTAATACAAGTAAAAAATGTAAATGGAGGATATAAGACTCTAAGAGCCCTTATTGATTGTGGTTCACAGAGCCCCATTTTGTCCGAAGAGGCCGCTCAAATATTAAAATTACCTAAAATTCAACAATATACAGAAAAAAGTGGCGTGTCCTCAATAAAATCCAAAAAATCAAAATATAAGGTAAAGATAGATGTAAAGACGCCAAATCCCTGGAAACGACATCTAAAGGTTGAGGCAATTGTGTTGCCAGAGTTAATGAAAGCTCTTCCATTAAAAATAGCAAACGTGAATATTTAAAAAAGGCAAACTTACGTCCTAGCTGATCCTACCTTTAATAAACCTGGTAGGATTGATATAATAATGGGAGTAAATCCAAAGAAATACATCAGCAAAACTCAAGAAATAAATTTATGGCCCCCGGCAGGACTCTCGCATTGGAGATAAAGTGAAAATTGGGGAAGAAAAAGTATATATCCCAGAGCCAGTACAAAATGAGAACATTCAGAAGGCAATGGTTCAATTAGATAATGATTATCTAAAAAATAATATCAAAGTAGATTCTGGTAACAAATTGTCAGAAACTGTAGTAACAAAAAGGCAGATTTGGCCAAATAAATATAAAAGGACAACATTTAATAATAACCAGAATAATTACTCAAGTTTCAGCAATCAGCGTCTCAAAATAGTGGAGCAAAGATCACATTGGAACAAGTCAAAAAGTAAAAGTAGTTATTATTTAAATTCTCCACCTAATAAAAAAACTAGAAGTCAGCACAGTAATGCACATCAGGAGTGGGTGGACATTCCCAAACAGAAATCGTTAGGTAATATGCCAATTACTATAAAAACCAGTAGAAGCCAACTCAGTAATACATACGGCAGAATTGGTAAGAATAGGAAGTCAGTTACAATCGGTAAAGGAACATAAGATTGACTAGGTTGAACGTCCGTCATGTAACTGATCATGATTCCTTAACAATAGTTATCTTACAAATGATAACATTAATAATAATTTGTATAAGACAACTAACAATAAAAATAAAGTCCAAAACGCCGCATTTGGTGGCCCTTTGCAGAATGTTGAAGAATAAACATAGTGTTCATCTGAGCTGGGTTCATTAAATCAGATGCACTAAAGAAAACACAATACATACCTTTGTACCTTTGTACCAAACAACTAACCTAGCATATGACAATATTACAATCAGCCACACACGATGTGGGAAAAAATACTTGTAATTCTAAACTAACCCAAAAGATCACAAGGGCAGGATGTCAAGTGGCCGACGCCGTGTCCAAAATAATAATAATAAATTTTCAACCCCCAAATACGTGGGTGTGAGTCTAAAATAAGATCTTCTAAGAACAATTGTTACCTCCTAGAGCCTAAGATAATCCTATATAAACTCCGTACTTTTGTAAATAAAATCAGTTCATATTTTGAATTCAACGAATGAAGATTGGGTTATTTTTCCTTCTCTCCGGGAATCCCTATTCATAGGTATTAAGATTTTAGGATCAAATTTGAACAGGAAATAGTTCTTTTTGATTTACTTTATTTATATGCATTTATATGTGAAGAGAAACGTCTCTAAAATCATTATATATCATAATACCAAAAACTATGAGATTTTATACGCTTGTAGGAGTATTATCAAATTGGGTAGATGTTTGTAACGGTTAGATTTTTTGTAAAGCAGAGAAAGAGACGATAAAGAAATGAGGAAAGAAACAAACGTTTTTGATATCATATCGATTATGGAGAAAGTTAGGGCTACGCCACACAGCAACATTTTCTCATATAACTATTCATATATAAAAATCTTCGGCGGATTGGAGCACGCGCAGAAGAAGGGGAATTCTTTGTGTTTTTTGTAACCTTGCAAAAAGGGTATATTAATATTGATCAGAAGTGTTTAACGCATAGAAGCATCTCCGACCATATAAAGTATATGATCATCACGTCGAGACGAGTTCAAATAGCCATGTCCGTCCGTCTGGATCGACGCGAACTTCTCCTAGACCGTTAGAGCTACAGAGCTGAAATTTTGCACGTAGGCTTGTATATACTACGGGGTTGTATATCTCGGATTCAGCCGGATCGGACCACTATATCATTTAGCTCCCATACAAACGGCAAAGCCACGAACAGTGACTTTTCTCAATAGCTTTGTTAGCTCTGGTTTTTAAGAAACTTTTATCTGTTTATATCACAGTTTGTTTTCTATCAAAGAAAATTGTAGTTTAGTTTTGTTCGGAGGATCGTGAAACTCAAATGTTATTATTTAATAAATTCTTACATAATTCTAATACAATTGCTGATGCTTGAATCTTGCTAGTATCTAACGATTGGTCAGATCCGATATGATTGCTTTTCTCAAGTTAGAGCTCATAGAGGCCCCCGCCTCCTTATTATAAAGAGTTTAAATCTTATTTTATTCTGGAAATCAAATCAAAATGAAGAAGAAGAAAAAAAAGAATCAAATGTATTATAAAAAATACAAAAACAATTTTTTAGAGTTTCATAAAATTTTTGAAAAAAAAAACTTTTTCAAATGGCAGCATTTGTGTTTTATTTGGATTCTCTGTTAAAAAATGTTCAAGTATTAAACATAAGTCGTTCTATTCAAATTTATATTAATTTCTTATATACATATGTTAAAAGTTTTGAATTTCTGATGCCAATATCAATGTGTTGATAGACAGAAGTAGAGCTTAATTCAATTCAGAGAAGAATGAAACTGTAAATTGTTTTAAAGATTCATTAAATTGGCGTAACAATAATGAAAAATAGGTATTTTAACACTAGAAAATATTTGCTTTAAAAATATGTATGAAACAGGTCCATTAAACCTTAGGTGTGTTCGGTGTCTAATCGGAACGATTGGTTGGCCGATGTAAGCTTCCTCTTATTTTATTTGCCAAATTCCATGAAATAAGATAGCGTAGCAGGCCAATCGGAAGAAGTATACAATTGTTTTTTTTTTTTTTTATTAATCAATGAGTAAGTATGAACAGTAAAGGCATAGACACACACATACACAAGTATGTCTGGTCTGGCTAACCATGTTCTTAGAAAAAACCTATAGTTATTTCACAGGAAAAATATTTCTGATGTGAATATTGCGGTTTTCTTGCTAAAATTTCTGGTTCATTGGTTATTTCTTATAATTTGGAATATTTATATATTATATATATATAAATAAAGAATTCCAATTGTATTGTATTGCCATATAATTTTCTAAAGAAATTCAGATTATAAAATTTGTCAGCTTTAGATGCTGATGAAAAATAAGTAAAGTCTTTTCAATACGATTCTCATAAAAATTTCAGTTTTTGACACAATCACTTAAAGTGCTTTGCTTTTAAATAACCAACGCGAAATAACGGCATTTATGTTTAGTTCATGTTTCTTGACCGTTCGATAGTAGCTACTCACAAACGAAGCACTAATAAGACTTATTAGCTTAAGTAGGCAGTCTAAACTCAGCTTTTTTTTTTTAAATTTAGATGATGATTGGGATATGGAAAAAAGGAATTCTATATTGAATAGCTCTCCCTAGACTGGCGATAACTTGAATTAACTCTTTCATGTCATACATGTACGGTACGAAAATGGGAGAATTTGTTTTTGGTTATGCCAAGAAAAGGGGAAAACAAATCCTCGCAACTTGGTAGCGTTGTGCTCTATATTTATTGCACACACACAAAAAACTTTTGCACATTAAAAAAGTCAAGTTTTCAGTTTTCACTTTTGATAGCGTTGCGTTTATCTTCGACTCTCCTTGTGTTTCTTTGCTGTCTCCTCTCTGGGAAATAAGAACATAAAATGGGTTGTTTTAATTAGCCCGCAAAGCCAACATACACACACACACACACACTCACCCACCCACACACATACACATACACCCAAACAAAACAAATTGAGTGAGGAACCCAAATAAGGGAAGCAAGCTCGCTTAAGACACAGAATGAAGGACGATAAGAGAGCATAAAATAAAGATATATTTATGCATAGCTATGGCTTGGAAACACTACATTCATATTTAGATTGTAATTGTAATAGGGCCATCCAAGAAAGAAGTTAAGCTTTGATAAAACTAAAACAAGTGGAATCAACTTAGTCAACAACTCAACTTAGCTCAGGTTGACACAATCCTTTCTCTTTTACCATTTTAACTCGCTTTATCCTTTATGTTTCTTTTCATCCTGTAAACGAAATTCGAGGACAATTACTGAGGAAGGACGCCGGCAAAGCGTTATTTGCTTAATGCGGCAATTATGGTTTTCTTTTTTGTGTGTTGGATTTGTGTACGTCTATCTGATGGTTGTCCTGGACAACAAAACCTATCTCTATTCCACATATGTACATATGTTCATGTGTGAGTAAAGTGTCATTGGAGCAATTTTTATGCTAGCTAAAAACTGCGAAAATTTCTTGTGATAATGATTATCACAGCAGCATGGTGCTAGTCTTTTTTCCTTATTCTATTGTTGTCTTTTTCTTTATGAAAATTTTCCATTTTCTCCTCTTTTATGGCATTTTTAATGACACATGAAATTTTATATGTCATATTGTGTGTGTAGTAGATGAGCTTTTTGCTTAAAATAAGTTGCTAAGTAGCAACGAAAAAACAAGTAAATATTTCTTAAAAAAGTTAAAATTAAGTAATAAAGAACATTTTCGTTTTTGAATTAAGCAGCTTAATGATTTAATTTACTTTACGCAAAGAAGTAGCCATCGAAATAACATTTATTAACGTTTACTAATTTGACTTGGTGTTAATTTCGATTTTGATAGTTTTCTAATCACAAATTTTCCCGTGTTTGTTATAGTTAGTTATTTTATTAATTGTCGATGATAAAATTAATGAAATTATTTATACTATAGTGAAATAATTTTACGTCAACGGCCCAATTAGCATTTTTGCTCGATGCCCTAAAGGACCCCACATTGTTTCTGCGTCAAATCTATTGTTTACTCATTAAAACGATTTCAACTTCGTATTTTTGGTGACGTTGTTATATGTACATATGTAGGAAAATCGCTTTGCAATCTGGCGCTAGTCATTCAAATATGTGTCTTATAATTTTTTTTTGTTATCAATTCAATAATTTGTTCAATACAATTTTGAAAGCTGTCATAAGACATTAATTCCCAAGAAAATAAAATTCACACTTATTTGAAATTCCTTGAATTTCACAATTTATTAACAACTGTACTGACCTATGCTAAGGTTCTTTCTAGGTTTCTGGGAAGCTGAGTAATTTGTTTTCAATACTTAAATTAGGTGGGAATCACAACAATTACAAAAAGTGCACAGTAAACAAGAGTCTTTTTATTGTGGAAAATGCCGGATAAAAGTAGTGTAGTCCTCATTTCAGGGTATTGGAACAACAAATTTCCTTAAGTTTCCTTCAAAATTCAAGCAAATAACCGTTAATTACCCCAGAAATTTTAATCTGGTTATTCATGTTTGTTATTTATAATACATATTTTTATAAATACTCATAAATTCTTTGTAATTTAAACAAATTTAAACTGTTCAATAGGTATCTAGGATATAATTAACAAAGGTTTATTTTGAGTTTAGCAGCTGTGTTTTGTAGAGTCTTTGTAGTGGCTGATTGTCAACTATTCGCAGGCAAGTATAAGTTTCTAATATTAGGTTGAGAAGTATAGCAACTAAAGTCAAGCTAAATTGCCAGGTTTGTGACGCCAAATTGACACGCGCTACTATTTAAGGTTTTGGGCGAAATGAGTCTTCATTGTTATGACTGGCTGTCGCAGTAACTGAGTAGAATAACTCAATAAATGGTATTGTTGCTGCTGCTGTTGCTGATGCTACGATCCAAACAAGCGAGGCAACAACCGTGTACATATTAAATAAGCAATATGAACAACCAACAGGGAGCGAGAAAAGCCGTGGAAAATTGGTACGAGGTCGGTTTACCGCAACATAAATTATGGCAAACGCTTGGCTTGCCTCATCAGTCAGGCGTCGCATAGTTTTATTAGCTACGACGATGAAGGCAGCAATGGGGACGACTATAGCATAATTTCATGGTAAACAGCTTAAAAATTTGCATATGTACATACATATAGACTATGTATGTGTGTGTCTGTGTATGGTGTTGAAGGATAGAGCCGTAAAGCCAACTTGCGTTTGCCTAATTGAAACTGTGTGGCTGCCAAAATTGAGACAATTAGAAGCAGCAGTAGCAACAGCAGCAGAACCAACAAAAAACAGCAAAAGGAATTTTCTCGAAATGGTTTTTCTCTCCATATGCAATCTTGATTACCAGCCTCTTGCATATTTCTCAATTTACAGTTTTGCTTTGGAAAAGGAAATTAAATTATGTCATCGTCAAGGAAAAGGCAGTGCAAAAGAGTTATGTATCAAATGAAAAGCATTATAAATCTTAAGAAGTAAGCAGTTTTTTACTCCTCCTCAAGTACGGTCCTACATTTCCAGCTGTCAACCGCCTCAGGCCTTAATCTAAAGTGATAGAAAATGCTATATTTTTGTTCGTTTTTTCTTGCTTTTGTTTTGATTGAATTGAGAAATATTGCTCACACACATAACAAGTAACTGATGAATATGCAAATAATACAAATTGGAAAAGAAACACATACCTACATAAGAATGAAAAACTCGATTTACAACAATATGAAAATTATATATCAACCTTAAAATATCATTTAAAATTACAATATTTGATTTAACATTGTTAATACTATTTTTGTGGTTGTGTTTATCAAACAAAGATAAATATGAAAATCACATTGGAGTTCTTTTTAATAAAAAGTTTCGAAACTAAACCTTTTGGATTATAAATTTTTTAATAACACTTATGAATATTTTTGTACATTCCATATTTAGTTTGGAAAGATATATCTGTAGTTTACGAAACTGAAAGAAAAGCAGGGTCATTTTCGTCATTGCTCACAATAATTACGAAAGATAAATGAGATTTTGATCAAACAGTAACAAACTGACGCTAAAGCAGTTGGCAGTTTCATCATTGCTTACAATGACTGAGGAGAAGCAAAAGTTTCATCGGTATACAAAATATCATTCGTCGGGATGTGTGCAATGTAAAGGAAGGTGGTATTCAAACTTGTAATAATATTTCTTAAAATTGTTTTAAACGCCATCAATATGTTGTTTTAAGTAGTTACCCTAGTTTATTTAAGTCAAAATTAGTTTAAGTGGTGAGCATCAATGTGTTTGTCATGACACAACCTTAAAAGTATCCATTGCTTAAGATACAACATATTTTCCATGTGCATAATTTCCCATACTGCAACTGAGTCTAGGCAATACCCTGGAAACTTATGCGCGATATGCGGAGCGAAGGCAGATTGAGGTAAAGCTGGCCCCATTTGTATGCATTTGCCCAACTGAGCTAAAGTTCAGCACGTTTAGTGTACGTGTATGTATGTATGCGTGTGTGTGTATATGTATATGGGTGGGTGAGTGTGTGTCTTTGTCTTGTCAGTGGTTGGGTTCCTGTTCCTGGCCTCAACTCATGTGTGGGAGCTATGTTTTTGGGCTCATTGTTGATATCAACACAATTTAGTGTCTTATGCCATGCAGTTTCACATGCAACTAGGCAAAGCTTTTCCTAAATACCCGACCTCTCGCCTAGTATCCCCTGCCCCTAAGTGTAGTCATGCCTAAGCAAACAAGTCAGAGAGATACATATATACATATACACACACATACATATGTATGCACACTTGCATGGAAAACAAAATGAGTTGCATGTTGATTAAGTCACCTGTACACACTTTTGCACAAGCAAACAAGCCAGACTCCATACACACACACACACGCACATACACATACAGATACACATACACATACATACATTCTATAACTGGAAGAACTGCACTTGAAACTGAGCACAGTTTGCCATTATTTTAAAGGGGATATTCTTGGAGAAAAGTATAAAAATATCATTACTTCTTGTCATCTTTTTTTAAAAATTTGTATATATAGTCTTTCTTTGTTTTAAATGATATCCGCCTTAATAAATGATCCTAGTTCCTTCTAGCTGCCTGTTGCTACGCCTCTGGTGCCACATTCATGTGAGCCTTTTTGGCTTTAGACAGGAAGTTGTTGCTTTTTATGCCAGCAGCAACAGAAGTTGCAGTTGGCCTCGATGCTTCTACTTCTTGTAGCTCAAAAATTGCTTCATTAAGTGTTTCTTGTTGGCTGTAGTCCTGTTGCCTTGTAAGAGCATGCGTGTGTATGTGTGTATTAGTGATGCTTTTATGCTAATGTCCTTCGAATGGGCACGTCCTTGCAGAAACAAAACTACCAGGAGCTCAAGCCGACCAAGCAATTTGACACCCTAGCAAAATATGCGTGTTTTTGAACCAGCTTATGCATGTTGAGAACGCTATTACGCGTCTGTATAGCTTTGTGAATGCGTGTGTGTGGGTAAGTGTGAAGTATAGCAATTTTTCGGCAAATTAACTTGGCATCACCAAAAGATCATTCGACCTATGCAACACCACCTATGTGGTAGACCCTAACCACATGCTATCTGACTTCCATTGACTTTCGGTGAGGTTCAAGTGGCTTTTCATGGCCATGTCTTATTAGGACGTATTGAAGTGGCTTACCCCGAAAGACAACATACAGAAAGTTATGGAAAACGTATGCTTACTATTAATAATACATCGTTTAATTACTTTTGTAAATTCTTAACAACTGAAACCTTCAATTTGTATGCTTAATTAATATTGATCGTAATTGATGAGACTATCCCCATCGATTCTGAAGTTATAGGGTGGAAATGATCAGCTGCTTAGATCAATAACCATCTTAGAAAAACAACACTTAATAAACAGTGTACATTCGTTTTTTTTTTACCAAGACTGCTAAATAGTCTTCAAGATGTTTGCTCAACTTGAAAACAACTGCAATCTAAATATTATTCTCAACTATTTACGATAGTCGTCAAAAAGCCTTCAACTTGGAAAATAAATAAAAACAATCTCCAAAATCAGGTTTCCATTCAGTATAGGGTATTTGAGTCGTGTCTGGTTGACATGCAGTTTTTGGAAAGATGTCAAATTCAATATAAATAGTAAGGGAAAGTTCAGGTATGTGAGACACCGATTTTTAATTTAATTGTGTATAAGTTGTAGAATGCTACGTCATCTGAGGCTGTGTGAATTATTTCGTCAAAAGGTATTCAAAATTATTTCATTCAAAACAATAGATTTGGTAACTGATAAGAAAAATCGAGACTTCAAACAGATCGTCGGTATAAATTGGCTCAGGACAATTTGGTTTTGAATCTTAATTTTTTTCGTTTTTAATAATTCTACTAATTACTTTATTCTAGTTACTTGCCATGTTTTTTGTCCTTGCTTAAATTTTATTTTGTTTTCATATACCGTCTGAAGTTTTATTTTATTGTTAGACCTTGTTGCTGGGTTATATTAATTTAGTTTTTTGTCATAAACTAGATAACATCTGGCGACCAGTCCAACAAAAGCATTTTCTATATTAGCATTTATAAGCTTCCTCAGCTGCATATAATAAATCTTACTTCTCAGACAATTTCCATGAGAGAAATGATAACTGAAGAGAAGAAATCTAAAAAAAAATGGAAAACTGGAAATAAAAACCTCAACGAAATTACATTGCATATTAAACTAGACATAGAGCGAAGCACTTGAGAGTCAAGTGACATGCACATTCTGTCTCGTCGACTTGTCTTAGCTGACAACTGCAACACTTTGGCCATTAGAAAGGAAAATTTAACAATGTCGCAAGGTGAACCTGAGCACTACACCCAGTTAGTGTTCCACCCGTGTGTCTGTGTGTGTGTGTGTAACGCCACAGGTCATAAATTCAATTTGGCTAACAAACATGTTGGCATGCATATGCAACACACATATACACACACACACAAACCGGCATACAGATGGACAGATGTTCAGATACAAATGGAATAAGGAAAAGAAGCACCTGGCAGACGCAATTTTTCATTTGATTAAATGGTTTGCTGGGGCACGGTTATTTCGCTTTATCTAGGCAAACCGTAAACTAATTAAAATGATTAAAATCTTTTCGACTACAACAAAGGAAAATTGGCTTGAAAGATTTCTTTTAGTTTTTGAGAAATTTTATTCAAAAAAAGGCAAAACAAATTGTTTAATAGAAAAGCAGAAGGAACAAATATCCGATTAAATTATGCTCAAAGTCAAAAGCGACGACAAAAGTGGCCAACAGCAAATTGTAGGAAGCTCTTTTTTTTTGTTGGCTTTCTATAAGAAAACTTTTCGAGGGACATTCACTAACACACACACACATGAATACAGACACATACATATGTATGTGTATATGCAGTTCTTGGCTCTGTTCAGCTCTCGTTTTCTGTAAAAATAAATCAAATAATTCAATTTTAAGCTAAACTTATTTTCGTATTAAAAATGAAAATCAAATAGAATATAAAAAAGGATCAAGCTGTGCCAGTCGAGAGCAAAATGCTCTTACTCAAACCGCCCACATTGTGTGACAGTGGGTTTGAGGCGTAGATGGGGGCGTGGTGGCCTGCTGGAACACATGAGACTGCAACCACATGAACTGGATGTGTAGGAGCGTACTATGTGTGTGTGTGTGTGTGTGTGTGAAAGTCATATCCTTTTGCAATTTTCGTAGTTGTTGGCCACTAACCTCACTCATATCGTATTGTATCTGTGTGTGTGTGTGAGTATGTGCATGTACAATAAAATTGTTTGTCGTTCAACGTTGGCTCTCTCGTTGGCCTTAGATTTATGCGGGGCCCGAAAGTAGTTTACTTTTGCTGCAAATTGCATGAAAGTTAAGCAGTTTCCCTCAGCATTTTCCAGTTTTTCGAAGCTAATGCCGTGCCCCAATGCACAAAAACCACACAAAAGCAGAGTGGGAGTGAGAAAATATGAAAGAGACAGGGCAAGAGAGGAAAGGGATTGTAAGTTTAATGTCAAAGACAAAATCAATTAACAGCTTCGGACAAAATAAACCACAGGCGGGCCAATTATTATTAAATCTTATTGCTTTTCCCTCTGTCCATTGTCAAACTCGAATAACAATTTCAATTTATTTGTAAGCTTACCTCTTGCGGCTACCATGTAGTTCTCTGAATTTTAACTGCTTTAATATCAAATATTTTATTTTCATGATATGTACATATTACCAACTGAGACTTATCCTTTTTTGTGACAAAATTTCGCTTTTGTTCTTTGTTAAACAATATACAAATTGTTCAGTATTACTCAACTACATACATATATAATCAACGCTACAACATACAAACGCAGAAGCAACTCACTTGCTAAAGAAGAAATGGAAATAAAATTTTTCATAATCGAAAACGTGACTGTAATTTTGAGCCTCGCGTATCCAAATTGGCGCACGATGTGTGTTCCGGAAATTGTTTCAACCAGGAATATATGTACCTATTACTAGATAATTCTATGAAAAGTGAGTTTTTGTGAATTTGAAGCGGATGATTTTGCATTCGAATTTGAGTTTGGAAAACATATCTATGACAAATATAAATATATCATTAGAATTTAAATTACTTAACTATTTCAAGTTAAAAATTGTTGTGTGTTGTATGTCTACATTTTAATTTGTTCATTTTAATGGGTAGATCACATTTTCGTTAATTTATATTTACATTGCCCTTTAATAAATTCAGAACCAATCTTAGGAGGCTCCTTTTGTCATTATTACGTAATAGGGAACCTATTTTTAATATATATATAGTATGTAGTAAGATTCATGATATGGATTTTATATATTTATTTAAAATCTATTTATACTTATATAATAATCATGATATATTTGTCGAACTCTAACTTAATATAAACCATTCTTGTTTCTAAACTTATTTTGATAGAGTTGCATGTTGATACAGTTTTTGCATATTAAATCACTTCTATTTGCTGTATGTTAATAGAAGTATTTTTTGTTTCAAATAACACAAAAATTTAAAAGTAAGGCTCAAAATTCGCTTAAAGACACTATATAATAGGATACATATAATAACCCTATTATATCTATTTAATTAACTTAATAAAGTTACCTTAATAATAACTCTAACTTGATATACCTAGGTATGTATACATATGTAATGACCCAAACGTATTTACAGGTAACACACACCTAAAAAGGTGTTTTAATATCTATCAAACTGAACAAACATCCGTCTAAATTACGGGACATCAACAACTTTTAAAATGCAAAATTAACATCAATTTCATGTAAAATATCTTTATATCTTTTCTATCTATATCTTTTCTTCTCGATCTTCCATTACCAAAAATGCTAAGTTATTTTTGGTTAAAGTTGAATGGTAGAAATACTTAAAAATTTTATTCTTAATTGAAGAAAAGTTTTACTATAACACATTGGTGAAAGTATGATATATTAATTGTCCAATCAAAGCAATAAGAAACTAAATTTATCTATTATTATTTCAAATTTGATGATCAGGTATTAGGAATAAAAATGAAATAAAAAAAAAAACATGAAATCGTTTAATCTTTTTGTTTATGATATTTAGCTTAAAACATATCTATTGCAACAATTTATTGGAACATCTTTTAGATAACGACTATTCGTTATGTCAGCCAGTTTTTGTTTGAATGGAAAATGCGATATTTGTCGTCTGTTTTTGTTTTATTTTTTATGATTGGCATGTGTTAATAAATTTTCAAGGCAACAACCATCGACTGGCACGGCATGCTGTCCATTTCCCAACATTTTTACCCCCGCACATTTGTTTCATTTGCCATTGTGTGCGAAAATTGACACGTGTTTTGTTTTGTTGTATTCTACCATCATCTACCATCTGGATGGCAAATTAACCCACACTAATTTTTTTGGTTCAATGGGCAAAAGTCTTTCATGGCAGCTTCAAAATATCACTAAAATTGAGTTCAGTAAGTGCTTAGAAATGTGGAAGAGAAATAAATAGAGTGGGAGAGAGAGAGAGAGAGAGAGAGAGAGAGATAGAATTAAGTGTCAGTTAGATTGTCAATAAATATGTTTGCTAGTAAATAAAGTTTTATTTTATAGGTAAATAAATCAATTTAGAATTTTGCTATAAACAAATTAGTTGTCCAAATGACTTGAAATTGGCTAACTTTGTTTTCATACTATTTAGAGCTATAAGCAGATTATTCAATTATTGAAAATTTATTTAGTTCAAGCTAATCAAATAAAGAGCAAAAGTATTTCAATTTAAAACATTTTGTTGGCAGATTGGCAAATTTTATTCATTTTAGTGAAAAACTTTAATATATACATATATCAATTGTATTATCCTAAACAAAATATAATAAAATGCTATAAAATATTGTAAGGAAATAAGAGACTTTTGAATTTTGCGATGAAAAAATGTTGAAGAATATTTTAAAACCATTGTTATATACATTTTATTTACTTTTTGCTATTATGCAGAAGTTATTCCTTGGTCTCAAGTTCTCTTGTGGATGAGTAATGCGACATTTAAGACAACACTTAAAATTAGAAATTTCACAAAAAATTAGATATCAGAAAGGTGTAATTCTATTTTGTTTTCAATTAATTTACCTATAATTATTGCTCTTTTTGATAAATAAATAATCTGTGATAAGCCATTTCCATTTTTCTTTTTTTTGTATTCACATTTATCTTAATTTATTTATATTGAAATTCATTTTTACTTCTCGTTCTGCATTGCCATCAATTACTCAACTTCAACACTTCAAAAACGCTAAAAGGGAAAACCATTTTGGCAGTACGAAAAAAATAATTGGAAGGGCTATCACTTCAAACTTCATGGCAAATTAACTTAAAACGTTTTTTGCATACTCAAATAAACACAGCCACACATTTTTATGGTGTTATTTATTCTTTTTTTTTTTTTTTGCTTTTATTAAATTTAGCCGATATCATTGAAATATATGTCTGTATATATTCCTACTAAATATATAAAAATAACATGGCTATGAATACAAAATCAACACAAACCTACGAGGAAAGGTTGAAAAGTTGTCTCTGAAAGTCTGATTAAAAGCAGGCCCTGATTCACAGGTATATTTAGCAGGTCTCTACTGAGGCACCGACTAGGTAGTCCTGATTCACAAGGATGTTTGTATAAATTTGTGGAATTGGGCTTGGAATTTCCGATCAGCCAGCCCTCAGGAATAAGTAGTGTGAAAGGACAGATCAAATTCATCAAGAAGACGAAGTATTCGAATTAAAAAGACTAGGGTAAAGAGTTAAGCGTTTTTGTTTGTGATTTTTCATTGATTTATTGTGAATGAAATATTCCCTATTAGCACGTCTTACATATTCATTTAAAAGTGTGATATTCCACACATTTCTTCTTAGCTTAGTTTAACTATTTACCAATATTTATTTTGCCCACAAAAACTATCCTTCTATACACTAGAAGCCTTCAGCCAACCCTCGCACATGGCAGATAAATTTTCATTTCAACGTTTATACATTTCTAAATCGGCATTCATCAAACATTTGACAATTTTATCAGTTTTGCCTTTCGTCCCTACTCGTTCCAGACCAAAGCCGACCATTGGGCACCCAAAAACCAAAAAACAAAAAACGAGCAAAAAATAATAATAAAAAACAAATAATAAAAAGGGAAAAAGAAAAACATGGGGAAAAAGGAAAAGTAAATTTATGTTATTTGGACATTGCCATGCAGGAAATGCGTGTTTAGCAAATGTTTTTAAATTGTATAACGAGAATTTATGATAGGCAGAAAACGGACAACGATGGAAGGTAAGAATTGCATGTTAAAATTCGTTTAGCATTTCTCGTATTCTCGTACATATATAAGCATTTATCTATATATATATATGTATATGTATATTATGGGTGTTGGTGAGTGCCGAAAATATTGCTAGGGGCTTACATATAGAATATGTACAAAGAATATTCCTTTTGGCTGGCAGAGAATTTTTCTTACCCAGTAATAGGATTTAATTTTAAAACTCTTCTATGAGACTTAGATGGAAATAAAAATAATAAAAAATAAAGCTGAAAATCTTGGAAACTTTTCTTACATAAATCATCCGAAGTAATCTCATTCACATGTGTTGAAAAAGATTTTGTTATTTTTATTAAATAAAACTAAAGCAAAAAAAACGAAAGTATTTATAATATTGCAGATTTTTACACTTTGTATTTAACTTTAATTATTTGAAAATAAAAAACATTTTGGAAATATTAAAAATTTGTGTTGTTCTGTAAGCCTTAAGGACCTTAAATGCCAAGGATATACCCTCTAATAAAAATGACAGTCGGGACTCTTCTGCTCCGGCGACACATAAATTGTCATTTATTTTTGAGGCTTGTGGCATTTCGCTGTATGGGGCGTGGCATTGCTTTTTGTGTATATGTGTGTGTGGGCGTTCAGTTTGTGCTGCATTTCAATGAGCAAATGCAAATAAATTAAAAATACATGCAAAAATACAAGAAATTCACAAAAATATTGATGCTCTTTGCGTTTTGTGTTGTTGTTTTTTTTCTTCTATATTTTTGATATCTAAATTTTTCATGTTATTCTTTTTGTACCTGAACGTGATGAAATGTGAGTGGTGATGGTGGCATTTGTTTGATGGTTCTCCTATGCTTCATTTTCTTTCATTTCTATTTGTATTTGTTTGCCATGGCACTTGAAAAATAACCGCCACGTTCTATAAATTAGATGGCATTTCATTTTGACATTGGATTACTACAGACGAGAGTGAAAAATGTGGAAGGAACTTAAAGACGTTGCGGCTTTTTCGCTTGACATGAGTGAGTGTAATCGTGTGTGTGTGTGTGTGTTTCGTGTGTGTGTGTGTGTGTGTGTAAGGCTAAGTTGGGTGTTGATGAATAGGTGTGGATGAGGGTGGTGCGGTTTGATGCCTTTACTTGGCAGCCTGATGAATGCCTGTAAACCGCTTAATTATTCATTGAAGCCAATGCATTGGAATGCCAAGCCACAACTTTATAAATAGCGCACAAACTATGGAAAACCATAGAATTGTGTGGCTTAAATATGTATATGATCAAATAAGTGTATATATATACACATGTATGTATGTATGTACATATGTATGAGCAGTGTGCTGGTCTTTGTCTGTATGTATATTTAATGATAAACATTAATCAGTGAGTCGCATTGATTAGAGAAACTGCAGTGTAATAAATGCTCAGACAATGAATGCATTGCAAACAACGAAATCAAAACAAACAAATAATCATTGAGTATAATCGCCGATTATAAAACCGACCATGGATTTCTTGATTCCATAAATAATTATCCAATTATACCCTTACTACAGATAAAATTGCAATCTCCATCTAAATAATACTGGTTTGTGGTAAAGTTTTGACATAAAATTAACAACTTAAACTTATCATATGCAGTAGCTACTACTCATTTAAGTTCTTGCTTGTAAGAGTATACAAACTTCGACCTTGTCAAAGATAAAAATTATTTTTTCTCTGCTTTTATGGTTAGTATGAAGCTAAGTGGAATAGAAGTCAAGTTTCCTGCTTTGTCGACAGTCATTGTCAGGCACATTTCTAAGTCAGTTGCCAAGTGATAATAATGCACATGTCCATATTCATTATACGAATGAGTGCAATGACTTTGTCACACTAGATGCAGTATTATTCATTTCTTAATGGGTCACTGGTATCATTATGCAGTCGTAGAACAGAAACACAGTTTAATCTGTTATGAGATAAGCAAATTCGCAATAATAATACGTTTTTATTTTTGTATGTAGCATTCAAATACGTACGTAAAATTTAAATGCATAATGTTATATTATTAAAATAAAATGAATACGAGCAGTTTTGTTGTAAAAATAAATGAAGTAAGTTAGACAAGTGAAACAACAGTATATGGGTGATTAAGTTAATTTGATTCGTATGAATGGTGTTTGACCTAAAAGAGATTTAACTTTTTTTATATTATGAAGTTCGCCCTCACACATGAATTTTAATATCATTTAGCTTACATCAAAGAAATTATTTAACGCCAACTATAGCTAAAAAAATTTCAAATAATCCAAGGTCGCTAAAGTATTCACAATGTTAAATGTCTTTCTTTCCGATTTTGTTTTAGTTATTTGTAAATATCGCATCAAGCAGGCAATAAACACATAATGTTAGATTATTACCATAGAGAGCGATGTTTATAAAAAACTGATATGGTTTACAGATAACTGATATGTGCCTAAATGAACTTGCAGGGACCCTGTGGGTAGCTAAAAGTTGACAACCTTTTACAATGTTTTCGGATAGAAAACCCACAAAAGTTGTTAGAATATTCATTGACATCGGTCAATTCATCGGGATTGCTACGCTTCTATGGTGATTTTCTACTTCCAATTGCTTGGCTACAAGTGCAGCAGCTTTCAAATAAATTATTATTTATGTATTTCTATATTTTAGATACTGTTTTGCAGCGTTTCTGGTGTTTCCTTCGTCGCCTGAGACGGAAATATATGCTTACATTCAAAAGCAACTGCATAATTACCGCACATGTCAATGTACGAACATAAACGCACATCATAAAGTATGTTAATGTGTGTGTAAGTGCATGTGTGTCATTTTGCTTTTTTTCTTGTTATAAATTTTATTTCCACCTCTTTTGTTTTTCATCATTTAGCAGCTTGCACAAATCGTGGCAGTGCTTTGTATACATGTATACCAAATGACCGAGTTCTTTGTTACACTTGAACATTTATGCGGTCGTGGGCGGTGGGGTTGATGGGGCGGTGTTTTTTGGTATGTAGAGTTTCTGCCTCCAATTGCATGTACCCGCATTTATGATTTTCACACAGGACTCTCCCTTTTTACCAACGCTTTCAATTGTGGTGCAACAAAAGTAGTAAGTAGACAATGAGTTTCTGCTATGTTTTTCTGTTTGTTTGCGTCGTTTTTTAGAGAGAGAATTTCCTGCAGCTAAGTGAATAGTGAGAATCGCAAAGGCTTTGGCTATTATAATTAAGAATATAAATTAAAGTGTTTAGACTATGTATATATATTTTGTAAAAGTTGTCAAAAATGCAAAAATGTCATACTGTATGAAATTTATTTCTACCAGTTTGTAATTTATCATTTTTTTTTGGCTTACAATTAGAGAAAGGCCCGAGCAAAGATTCAGTTTTGCTGTGGAGCATTTTCTAATCTAATGAAACATTTAAATTATTTTCCAGACTCTCTACTCACCATAACATAAAGAAAAGTAATTTGTATGCAAAATAGATGTTGCTGCCGGTGACTGAAACTGACTCACTTGCCCCAAGTTCTTGACTCTCTCTCTCTCTCTCTAACTCTCTCCCTTTCTCTTTTGTATTTCTCTATTTGTCTCTTACACTGAGTCTGTGACATGGCTCAACTATTTGCCACTGACTTACATTTACATGCTAAATAGCTTCCAGTGACTAAAAGCCGTTGATGACGACCTTCTAGACTGACTGTCTGTTGGTTTCAGTTTTGGTCCACATGCCACTATGCCTACCTACATTCTCATGTGGAGTGGGCATTGTCTGATTTGCTCAAATAAGCCAAGTAGTACAAATTTGATTTCGAAATGGACTTGGTCTTGGTATGTAATTGAAACGTTAAATAATAAAGACTTTGGAGTGTAAGAGATTCAATCAGTTCATGAATATTATATACACAGGGAGAGACGGCAATTAAGCAGTAGGAGGATCCATTTCAGTTGACAAAAGGCCAATAAAATGGAATAAGATAAAGGGAACGAGATATATAGAGACCGGGAGAACACGTAGCAGACAGTTCTTGAGAATGGATGTAGTGTGAAATGCCTTCCTTAAGAGGGGCGCAATTGGAGAATTTAAACGATTTTTCCAGCTTCTTGCGGCAAAGTTACACCCAGCGAGAGATATTCGAATAATCAGATTTATGCAATTCTATGGTAGTAAAGGATATGATGGAGGGTAACTTAAGAAACAAAACAAAAAGTTGGTGCAATCAGTTTCAATTGCCTTTTATACCCTCTTTTCAGGTTTTCGTATAGTTGTGTTTCCTTTCTCAACACTTAGGCGACACAGAACGCACACACACAGATGGGAAGCAAAGTGGTAAAATTAGCAAATGCTGCAACCTGCAGAAAGAAAAGTTTTACGCTTAAGTAAAAGTGCAAATGCTTCCCATCTCCTCTTTTTTCTTTTACCTAATCACTCTATCTATATTTCTCTTTCTTTTCGCTCTATTTCTCTCTCTTTTCATTCATTGCCTTTCTTTGCACAAATTGCGCACAAATTAGTTCAAGTTGAGGCGCACTTCAGCGTTATGACTGTCAATGAGCCAATGCCAGTGCCTAGGAGAAGCCCTAGTCGAATCTGGGGGATTCTACTCCCCTTTCGCTTGCAGCAAAAAAAAGTTTGGCCATCCTCTGTAGTAGCATCCTTTGGATTTGGTTAGACATTGTGTGGTAGTGTCAGCAGTTTTTGTTTGGGCTAATGATGCGGAGGATGATGTCGATGTTATTGGTATAGCTATTGATGGGTGATTGGCTTCATGTTGTTGTCGTTGCTTTTGCTGCTGTCGCCATCACTGTTGGATATCAATGAAAATGCTGTTGATGCTGGCTCCCATTGAGGCTTAACTGTATATAAAACAGCTTGAAATATTCTACAAATAATAATAAATAAACAATTGATAGTTTTTCAAAACTTTTTAACAATTTCTTTCAAGTCACAATTTTATTGAAAAAACATTTAGTTATTTAGTAGGCGTTATGATCTATTCTGTAATTAAGTATTAATTTTTACCATTTATTTTCGTCTGTGAATTCAAGCAATTTATTTGTTTTTGTCATAAATAATATTAGGTATAAAATCTTGTATTATTTGTACATTTTATATTTTGGTTTACTTTAATGGTCTTTGGCAACATCAGTATTTACTATAATATTAGGAAATCCATAGCCTATTTATTGGGTCAACGAAGAATTGGAATTTGTAATTGGTAAAGTTTAGTCTGAAGTGCCATAAGGTCATTGAATAGGGATTCCCGGAGAGCAGAGAAAATAACCCAATCTTCATTTGTTGAATTCAAAATATGAACTGATTTTATTTACAAAAGTACGGAGTTTATATAGGATTATCTTAGGCTCTAGGAGGTAACAATTGTTCTTAGAAGATCTTATTCTAGACTCACACCCACGTATTTGGGGGTTGAAAATTTATTATTATTATTTTGGCTACGGCGTCGGCCACTTGACATCCTGCCGTTGTGATCTTTTGGGTTAGTTTAGAATCACAAGTGTTTTTTCCCACATGGTGTGTGGCTGGTTGTAATTCTAGTCATATGCTAGATTAGTTGTTTGGTACAAAGGTACAGTTGTATTGTGTTTTCTTTAGTGCATCTGATTTGGTGAAGCCAGGTTAGATGAACACTATGTTTATTCTTAAACAGTCATCAAGACCTTATCAAGTTCTGATAAATTTTTAAGAGGCCTTGTTTTTCTATGAATGACTCAACTGTACAGTTATACAAAACTGTAGTACAATCTAGTTTTCAAAAAAAATTTTGGAAATTGCTTAAGAACAAATATTTTTATTTGCATTAAGAATTATACAGTTTGTTGTGTAAATCAGGTTAATGAAACCTTTCATTACCAGCAAGTTAAATCGGTTTTTAATATGTGTATGGATTGGGTAGACTTCTTACTGAACTAAATGATTTTCTAATAAATAAGAAAAATAATGACTTTGCAATTATATCAATACTTCTTACCCATTTGGAGGAAAATAGATGAAACCGTTAAAGTTAAAAAAGGATTAATGACTAACTAAGAGACTTCGAACGCTACAAAAGAACAAGTTATTTCTGTTTTAGCTTTGCAACTGTCTATGGCAGATGATAGTGACCGTTCAGTTCAAATCATGACTTAACTTGCCATAAACCATAAAAATTTCCCAGTATTTTAATATAGATTCTACCGAGGGGGTCTTTACAGTTGGTTTCAAAATGGCAATGAAACACTGAAACCACCCACTCGAACACGACCAAGACCTTTCTTTCGGTTTAATTTTCTCTCTCTCACTGGCTCTCTTTCTCTTTTTCTCTCTCTCTTCTGTGCTTTACTCTCTTGGACTCTTGCGTAGTACCCCAACCTCAGACAATGCAAACAAGTTTGTGCGAGCGTTTGGCATTTCGGTGTACGTTTTGGGTTACATTTCGAGGGTACCACAACTTGGACTCGGGTATTTTCTTATCCTCTGATATCCGGTCGTGGATGGCATTGGCGTTCGACAATGCCCCGAATCAAACATCGTGTGAGCCTCAAGTAAAAACCAGGTAATAAGGAGAGCAAAGCTTTTAGTCTTGGTCGGTTATTGGTGCTGTGTGGTTGAGACGACAGGACTCTGTATTAGCGGCAGGCTACCTACCAAACAAAAGACATCGTCGATGAGTCGACCAAGCAAAGCGAGTACCTAAAAAAAACGTCGTGTGTTTTTGGGGCGTGCGCCTGTATGTGTTTCATATATACGAGCATAGAGCAAACGTGTGTGTGTTTGAGTTTAAATGTATGTGTGCCAGTGTTTCAGTTAGCTGCTGAGAAGGCAAAAGGAATTATGAATAAAGCATAACAAAAAGTGACGTAGCCAACGAAGAAAGAAAGAAAAGTAAAAAGAAGAATGAAAAAAACAATTGCAACTATTGTATAATTTGTTTCATTACAATTCATATTCATAATCCAACAACAACAACAATAAACTCGCCAAATTCTTCAGAGTGTTTAGCTGATGCCTCGCGCCTCGCACACACATTTCGCTTGACAAATTAAAATGCATAAATTATGAACGAAAGTACCGTTACGTGCGTGACAACTAATAATTTGTTATTATTATGATGCACGTGGCCAAAACGAACAACAACAACAGCTATAACAACAATGAGAATGATGTTAGGTAAAACTGGGCACCCTGTGTAACAAAAAAACCTTTATTTGGCTGTGCCTCCATCCTACAACAAACACCAACACATATATACCAAAAAGGACTTCATCAGCAGTGCGCCTATTATTGTTGTTGCCGGTAAAAAAAAAGGACAAAGCAAAAATATATAAACGAAAGTAAAAGTAGATCCTATTTCAGTAACACACAACAACAAAAAATAAATGTAAGTATACGCATTTGGTTTTTTGTCCTATACCTTACTGCCCACAGCACACTCACACACAGACATACACAAGTTGAACTTAAACTTTTATTAACAGTTTAATTTTCTACCTCACGCGCCTCAGGTGTCAACATAAATTATTATAATTATGAAATTGTATAGGTATCTCCTATGTATAGACATTCGTAGAGTAGGTACATTGAAATTCTCGTGTAATGCCAATTAATTTAAGACTCTTAAATTACGGCCTTTTATTAGCCTAAAACTTTGTGCAGTTGGGGCAAATGGCCATCATAAATTTCTAGACAACCAAATTGCCTCTGAAGACTATAAATACATTTTGTTCCTTTGTTGTCTTGACTATTTTTAATATTCAACTAATTAAAACAATTTTGACAAGCCAATGAAAAGTTTTTTGTCTGATCATGTTTAAGATTGAACTTTTTAAGTAGTTGCCTTTTTTTAGTTAGTTGCAAAAAAGATCCATGTAAACTAAATGTATTAAAGAAAATCGCAAGTCCAATTTAGAGCTTAGAGTTCTTAAATTTTATCTTTTGCCCATTTTTGGGATTAGGATAAGAAAACCCTTTAGTTATCTTAAACTCATTAAATTAATGGCAATAAATGTTAATTAACAATTTGATCTTCGTATCCATTATGGAAGTTAATTATACTGTTTGGCACAAAAAATATATAAAATATATACATAATATTTGATCCTTATTTGGAATTTTCAGAACTATGTTGAATATGCTTTGAAATATTAGAAACTACCCCAAAATATATCATATAATAACTTATTGTTAGTCTTTTATGTTTCTATTATTATCATGTATGTATGTACATATTAGGAAATAAAGTTTTTTATATGTAAAGATAATCTGGAAAATTCCAGATAATATATTTAACACTAAATGCGGTCGAGTATATGAACTAATTCATAAAAGTCCAATTAATCCAATTAAAAGATATCGATAAAAACCAATCAGAATCATCGTTCTCTTGTGTTTCAGAAATAATTGGAATAAGACGTGTTCATCGTAGCCGCATTTGAAGGAAAATATGAACTATTAATTAAAAAATAGATTTAATTAATAAATTGAAAGATTAGTCCATGATCAAATATAAGTAAGTGTATAACGAACTTACTTTCATGAATATTCTTAGGAGCGCTTAGCTGTTTAATTCATTTTTAATCCAAATGTTTGGAGTTACAGTGAAAATTCCTAGAAATTGGGTACAGTGTAATTTGTTAAAAATACTCCCATGTGTTCTTTTTAAACAAGCTAGGTATAAATTTGATTTGTTTAAATTTAAAGCAAATGCTTGCCTAAAAGCCATCATCAAAGTGAATGAGGAGAGGTGGAGATGGCAACCAGCTGGCCGTGGCCCCATCACACACATACACACACATTCATATGATGGAATGGCAAAACATACAGAAACATACATACATACGGAGGTATATCAGTCAGTCAGTCAGTCTGTCAGTGCAGGCATTCAGTCATTTCTTCATTCATTCGGGGCATTCACAGAGTTCGCCCTACTAACACGACTCAACTTGTGCCTTTGTATATGAGTGAGAGATTGTTTTTTTTTTTTTTGCCCATCTTTCAGTGTGTGTGTGTGTGTGTCTGTATATATACAGATGGCCATTGAACATGGCAATAACCATGTTTCTCTTTTTTTTGCTGGTTTGGCTTGGTAGCTCAGAGACACATTCTCATTCACTTTAAATTTGAGCCTCTTAAAGAGACCGGCATATGCGGCGTATGCGCAATTTAATTTCATTAGGCAATGTTTGCTCATACACACAAACAGAACGAAGAGGTTTACTGGGGGAAAATCTGTGTGGTTTTCTTAGTCATGTGACTTATAAATAGGTAAACAGCGTATGAGTGACCTCTGACAGCAGCTGTAGTGCTTTGTCCTTAGTCCTGAGTCCTTGCTTCTTAGATCCTGTGCATGAATATTTGCATATTTAACAAGCCCAGCGCCATTCTTTGGCACATAATTAATTATGCAAAAGTCAGAGAAAAATACCAAGAGCCAAAGCTAGTGACTGAGACTGAGAATGAGCTTGAGCTACTGCCACATCAAGCATACGCAGCGTTGTCCAAAAACTATTTTACATAAAGTTACTCGTGAGCTGTGAATATGTCTCGTTTTCCATATCCTTTCGTTACGTTTCGTCTGGTTTGTCAGACAACAACAACAACAACAAGGTGCTAAAAATTATTCATGACTTCTAATTACAAAACATGATTTTCATTTGAAAAGTTTTCCATCAGTACAGCTCAGTTTTCATGTTGCTGAGGATGATCATCATCAAGTTTCACTTTAGTTGTTGTTGTTGTTATTTTGAATGTTTTGCCTGAGGCCTATTTTAATTGATTTTATGTAAATTTAATTTACTTCACTTCATTGTATTTGCCCTTTTTGCTCTGACACAATGTTATTAATTTATGCACTTACTTAACTAAGTAGTTAGGTATAGCTTTCGATATTTGCCGAGCTAAATACGTATTGGAAATGGAAAATGTTTGTCTCATTGCCTTTAGGCCAGAACATTGCACTCAGAATATTTAATTCATATTAATTGTTATTGACCATAGAATTGTATGATTATATAATTGTATTAGTACGTTTTGTATGCAAGCGAATGGTTTAGGGAATATATGTGTGCATATATAAGTCATGGAATAGACAATTCAGCTAGAAAGATCACTACCTAATTGAGTCCTTGAATCCCAATAGAATATACGTATTTGTTTATAACATTTTATTCATTTGATTGAACTCTGTCTGATGTTTTTAGTTGGCATTTAAAATTGTCGTAGCTTGATAATAAGAATACGGTTTTCTAATTGGTCTTGCTTTTATTTGATATGTGATCATTTGCTATAAACTACACAAATTGCAGCAAACCGAAATTTATATTACATTTGCATACATTTTTTCGACTTTAGGATAGTATAACACGAACAAAAAGAAATTATTGCCGGAGAAATTTTTAATTTTTTAATAATTTTGCTCTCTTATAGGAATCAAATTTATTGACTTGCCATAATTTTTACTTTAGCCTTTCTTTGCATCATTTTAATTAGCTTGATAAACATTTCAATCACGAAAAGTTAATTTTGGGAGCTGATATTATAGTCCAATATTAATTAATGTGGGCGAAACAATTAATGACTGCATTTAACTATCAAATACTTAATTTTTTGACAATCACTTTTATAAAATTCTATATAAATGAGGTGGGCGAGTAAGAGAAATTTCTTATTAGGAAGAAACACCAAGAAAAACAATTTCAGAGACTGCAACGGTTGACAAGTTCTCTTTAGATATACCATATATTAATTAAGAAATCGGATATTTATTCTTATCATTCCAAATATAAAAAGCTAAGCTAAGCTAACTTTGGCATTAAATACGAGCAATGGCAAATTTACTTTACTTCGTCCAACAAATTTTCTTTGTGTAACATACGAATTAGTTTCCAAATATATTTTTATAACATTTTTCAATATGGATTATTCTTCACAAATTCTACACTTATAAAATTACTATTATATTTAATATACTTTTAAATTATGATATATCTCTATAGAGTACATTTTTATTTAACAATTCGTTTCTCTATTTGAATATATATGTGTATGACTTGATTTGACCAATTGTGAAACAAAACTTCCAGGAACTTTAAACCTAACAACATTAAGTTGATTCGGAGAGACTAACAGTCGTTTACTAATGCTGATAAAAATATTATAATATTGTTAAATTTAAACTATCCACGTAACTACATTTTACATGCACTAGAGAAAATTAGATAAAAACTATTGCCTGGGAATCGAACCCGAGAACCTCTTTGTTAAGTTGACATTCTATCTATCGAGAGCCAAAAAAATTAATAATATTATCCACAAAAGTTAAAAAAGTACGCATCTTTAATTTTTTTACTTGAAAACAACTAAGAAAAACAACAAATTTCTACTGAAACTTGAAGTACAATTCATACTTTTCTACAACTGTCCAAAGTTAATAGGTAGTAGGTAAAACAAATCGACATACACAAACCGAAATATATTCTCACACATTTCAGACATTGAGAAATGCTCCTGAAAATAAAGGCCTATCAAATCAGTTTTTTATGTAAGATTCTTGGAATAGTTTCATTCGAATATCCATGTTATTTTTTCCGCATGAAGTTTGTTATTTCATCTTACGAGTCCTAGTGCTTTAAACAAAAAATCCCACAATTTTTACAAACATTTTCTCTTTTCTTTTTCTAGTGCGAGCTGCATATTTGACATGTTGGAAATGAACAAAACTGACATTTTGCTGATGTTTCAATTAATTCGAGCACATACATAGATCCCAAGTATGGCATAGAAATCGAAAAAGGAGATGAAACAGGCAAATACCAATTGCAAATAGACAGGACATGAAAATGGAACTGCGTAGGACATAGAATATAATAGAAAAGGCAAATACTGCAAAAAAAAGCAAAGAAAACAAGACAACACAAAAACGAAAACTAAATAAATAAATGAACGAAAACATTGGTTAACGGTCAAGTGAAATTTATTACATTCCACAAATGAGACAAGAACAACAAGAAAAATGCAGAAGAAAAGCCCCAAGGAAATTCTAAAAGAGAAAAAGCCAAACCAAAATTGTTCTGAAAATTGAAATATTAAAGAGCAAAGAGAAAAATAAGCACAAAAAAAAAAAAAAAAAAACGCAAAAAAGTGTTACAAAGAGAAACACTAATAGACTAAAAGAGAAGGTGAAAAGAAAATACACAAAAAACATGGCAAATAGACGACAACGAAGTTTGGAACAAAGTTGTTCCCTTCTGGTCCTGCAAATCCTATTTCTTCTACTATGCAGAGGTGAGTAGCACTCGTAATTACATTTAAGTTGCAAATTCTCAAAATCGATATACCATGGAGCATTTTGCCCTAGGCAACTGTGGAAATCTTGACATTTTCCTAACATCTCAACCAAATCCGCCGCAAAAGTTTGCGGGGCCCGCGAAGGCCACAAAAACTCTGGCATCTCCTTCTGACGCTTTATCGTTGTAACCGCGTCAGTCTCACGACCCTTTGCCGCATTAATAAACAAGTTTTTGCCGCTGCCTTATTTATTTTTAATTAAGTTCATGCAAACTACTTAAAAATATCAACAAAATTAACTGGCGTCTTGTTGATGCGGTTTTCAAAATGAATAAGAATGAGTAAGTCAAACATTTGATCTGGGATTATTAAAGCGGCAAATACGGCATCAAAATCTTTCTCAAATATTCATTATATTTTGTGGTTTTTTACATTTATATTTACCAGTTGAAGAAATCTTTTAGACAGAACTTAAACTTAACATAAATGAATTACGAGTTATTGTAATAGTTCTTTCATACTAGTTAAAGTTATTTATATAAGTTTTTTTTTTAACACAGTTTTACCTAAAGACTTAAGACTTTTATCAACTGAATTAAACTAATTAAAAGCATTACTTAAAATGTGTTATTTTTTCATGCATTTTTATCTATGCTTTGTTCTATTAAAAACGACAACAAAAGTACTAAGGATTAAATAATTTCTTTGACTTTCATTAATATTTCCTACAACTAATTAGCTTGATTGCTGCCTGCGTCTAGCTAATGGATGCATTAGTTTGTACAAAAACTTTCACGAAGCCGCATTTAATTAAATAAATAAACATGGACATGTTTTTCTTTTTGCCTTAACTATTAGCCGCCCACCAAACCACCCAATTACGCTCCCATCTACCTCCCATTTCTACCCATTCTCTTCTTGCGAGCCTTGGAAAGTTGTCAAAGTGAAAGTTTCCCATTTGAAGTAGAACACAAACTAAATTTAGTTTGTTGTATTTTTTTTTAGTCTTTAGCCCAATTGTAGTCGAAATAATTAGCAACAAATGCAATATCGTCTAGACTGGCCAGAAAAAAAAAGAAATGATTATTATTACAGAGAGTTTGCTGATGCTTACTAGTCGTAGAGGAATAGAACAAGGGGTTTGAGCGTCGTCATCACTTGAATTATAGATAAAAATCTTATTTTCCTATTATGAGGTCACGTACGCTTGCCATAGAAAGTACCAAAGTGAGGCAACTTGGCCAACTGCCGCAACTGAACCAAGTCGGTGTAGTGTAGGGCAAGGGAAAAAAAAAAGAAAACACAAACATAATAGAAGAATGAAAGGAAAAAAAAATCGAAAGCGAGCAACAATAATGAAATTAAGTAAACGTGGCGCACACTATTCCAGTTTTCTTTTATTTTCTCGTGTTTTTGTTTTGTTTGCCAAATATGTAACTAAACAAAATGTAGACCAAGAAGTAGGAAGTACATATTTATTGGCGGCACATGAAACTAATGTGAAGGCACACGCAGACCACTTGCCAGTTAATGAAAATTGGGTTCCAGTTTATTAAGCTAAGACTTCGAGTATTTCATAAATACATCTATACAGGACAATGTTTGATTAAACACTCTAGCTTAAAAAGAGAGTTTATACTAAACTAGTAACAGAGACATAAAAATATAAAAATCTTACTTATATTTATTTATAATTGAAGTGAAACTTTATTCCTAATCTAAATATACTTGTGAGATGGAGTATGAATTATATTTAGTATATACAAACTTTACTTACAATTAGATAGTTTACCTAAGCTACATAAATGTGTGTGTGTGTGTGTCTTTGTCAGAATCCATCTTAAAAATAATTTCTAATACGGCTAAGGTAATTAATAATTGAACAGGAAATTGATGTTTTCATTTTCGTAAATTGAATTAATTGATTTCATATGATGGTTTGTCTTGGGCCTCTCAGCCTGTTGACAAGTCGAAATGAATTTTAATTATATTATTACAGCTGTGAATATATAAGTATGTATGTTTGTATGTGTATATAGATGTGGGTACTTAATTGATATTCTAATTAAAGAAAATATGATGATATTTCCTAGAGCTTCGGCAATTCTGTATTTGCCTTTTGATGGCTTCACATAACAAATTGTTTAATTTGATTTATGTGTTTAGCCAGTTGACAGTTGTGTTTGCTTGATTATTAAATTGTTTGGCTCAATTATTACACTATTTCAAATGAAAATGTCTTTAATAAGGTATTTATTAATATTTTAATTAATTTATATTTTCATATAAATTATTGTTATTTAATTTAATTTTTAATCAATTGAAATTGTTTTGTAGAAAAAACGAATTTTGAGACAAAATGCAAATTACAATTCAGCTAAGAGTTACACAAACAGAATAAAAGAAACTCATCTCAGGAGAGCAATTTGCAAAAACCAAATTCAAATATAAATCCGAAAATCGAAAATCCAAGAATGCCACATAAGACCAGATGTGTCTACAAATAACTCGACATGTGATGCAAAATGCAATTAATTTTATTAGAGTCCACTGAAAACACATTTTGCAAAAAAGGTTGGTTATGGGAAAGAGACGTAAGGGTACAGGGGTGAAGCAATTTATTGCCAAGCCGAAGGTTTTACTTACAATGTAAATTTTCATAGCCAGACACAGAAAAAGTATACACTGTGGGGTGGGAAAATGAAAAAAAGAAAGAATGGAAATTATGATGCGGCTAAAGAGTGATGTGATAGGCAGAACGGGTTGAAACTTTAGACCGGATGCCAAGTCTTGAGCAAATAAAGATGTTTTTTGCATGTTTCGCAGCGCCAGCACAAGCATCAATACGCATCAATCCGTCTCCCCTTCCATTCTGGGTTTCCTCCATTCTGTCAGACAGCTAGAACGTGCTTAATCTGCAATCAGAAGCGGAAGTTTTGTCTCCTCTCCACTCGTCTCCAAAGTCTATGTTTCAGTCTCCTGCTGCGACAACGACATCGTCAACTGGCATCCCCATTGTCTGTTAGACCAATCCTTCTCCTTTGACTAGGAGCACTACAAAATGGAGCACGTTCCTCCCCCATACCCTGGCCCACCGTCATCTCTTCATAGACTACTTTTGCTTTGCTGCAATGCAGGCACACTTGCATTTGCATATTGTCAGAGTATAAAAATTTCACATACAAATATAGTATATGTATATGTAAAAGGGAAAAAAAAATTATAACAACATTTTCCGATCGATATTGAGCCTGCTCATAGAAATTTAAATGCCCAGGAATTAATCGCCCAACAAAGTCACAAAGTTTATTCATTTCTTTTGCACAAACTGTGCCAATATTTATGTTTATTTTCAGTTTTTGCATGTATTTATTTTTATATTTTGTTACGTTTATTTGCTGCTGGAACAATAACTTTTTCTCTTCATTTACTTTTTTTTTGGTTTTTGTTTTGCATATGGGGGAATGCGCTTTTGTTTGGCCAGCTGTAATCGATGACCATATTTGCTTTGGCCCACTGGGATCTTGGTAATGTGATGCACACACGCACAGACACATATCTGTTTGAAACACGTGTTAGTACACGGGATATTCGTAACAATGGATGGACAAAGGCTTTTGTTAAACAAGCTATAAGTTGACTGTCTGACATGAGACAAAAGCAAACCAAATAGTTTGAATACACTACAAAACTTGCTCGTTAGATAATAAATATAAATACGTAGTTTGGCTCGTTAAAGTTTTGCCATTGAAACTGATAAATTTCTGTAAATATTTTAACTTAGAAACAAGTAATGTTTAGCTTTGTGGTTTTAGTTGCTAATGGAATCTTATTTTTATATTCGTTTATGCCTCTTTATAAATATATTCTTCAGGTTTTCATCAGGTAACGGCTTTAACAAGCGGTTGTAAGTCCAAAACTAGGTAGTTTAGTTTAGGTACAAACAAAATTTTCTGTCTGAAATGTTATGTTAACTGAGATATAAGTCACAATCATCAATGAAACTAATGTAACCACTAACATTAATTAACTAAAAAGCAAGTGTTACAAATGCATGAAAAGCAAATGTTTAATTTGTTACACAAGTTCATCTCAATTTAGTTAACCGTAGACTTGTCTTAATTTCATGGGACAAAACATTTCCCATTAGCTATTATTTATAGCACTGAACTTTGTAGCTGATTGCAATCTTATTTTGGTCTTGACTGTGAAATGTTCCAAACAATTATTACAAGTTCATTAAAGAGCAAAATACTTGGATAAACTTTTTTTTTTATATTATAGACCAGTACCAGTTCTCTTGGCATGGTGTAAAAATACTTGGCATATAAGTTTAAAAATACAATTGTCATTAGGGACTGGGCGTTTGTAGATGGTTTTTGGTATATGGCGGTTGGTTTCTAAAAATAAGCGCACATTTTCATTACTCTCTACAGTCACAACGGAAGCGGCGGCATTAAAAGGCTTTTCGACTTTTTTTTATGGTCGTCTTTTGCCTTTGGGCGGGAAACCAAGCGACAAACAAACAAATACAAAGCACTTGGCGCACAATGCACAAAGGCAAACAGCCGCCATTGAAGCCGATGATGATGATTATGCTGATGATGATGATGATGACGACAACGACGACGACGCCGGCCAGGACCAAAGTGGCGCCGCTAACGTCAGAGCTCTCTTTTGAGTGCATTTCCTCTTTGAGTTTGCCTTGGTGTGTGTGTGTTTATATTTTTTTATGCGTGGTTTGTGTGGCGGACACTTTGTGCCAAGTATTTTATGGCATAAGTATGATTTAGTATTATATAGTCGCCATCTTTCTCTTTTTCTAACTGAAACAGCCCCTCCCACTGCTCAACTCTTGCAGTTTCGTTTAGCTATTTTCCGGGAAAAAGTCAAACAAAGAATGCGTAACCAAAAGGCGTGCGCTACACTTGGCGACCAAATGTCCTTAGCGGCTTGGTTTGGCGGCTTTTTTCAACCATTGCCGCTTTAAAGCGTTGTAATTAAAATGCATGTACGAACTAACCAATTCATCTAACCACAATTTTGTTTCCCTGCTTGTAAACCAGGTTGTTTGCCTTATGAAAAATTGCACTATAAATAATTTGTTTTACTGAAACGAAGTACCTGAAGTATAAAAGACTCACAACTGGCTGTAAATCAAGAAAATTGTTTTGAGCTTAGTTTTAAAGTCTTAGTAGATTCCAACTGTTTAAAATTCGAAAAACCTAAGGCACTGTGATATTTCATTTCCGATTTTTTTAGACTTGAAATTTCGTTTAGTATAATTTGAGATCTTTGAGGTCATTCAAAAATTTGTACTTCTTCTTTACCTAGTCAATGTTTTTTATTTATGATTCTTTATCTATGTCAATGTTATATCACTTGGGGAGTTTATAAAATTTCTCTTAGAACTTCTTATTTAGAAAACAATCCAACAATAACCAAAATGCTTATAAACTGAAAGGAATATAAATTTATTAAAAAATCAAAATTTAATACATGACTTTATTTTTTTTTGTTTATGACTTTAAATAAATTTTTGACAAATGTCAAGTGACTTAATGCTGACAGCAACTTATCAACTCCCGCACCAAAAATAAAAAAATCTAATTGTTAAGCCAATGACAACGATTCAAAGCTGTAGAAAAGTTTTTGTCATCTAACCTGAACTTAATTAACAGACACCGGGGCTAAGAATAGTGGGCAAACTTTTCCATTTGATGTCGTGTAAATGCCATAGTTATGGCCAACAAGAAACGTTCTGGGCTAAGGTTATGGCAAAAATTTTGTTGAAAATAAAGTTGCCAAACGAAAAGTTTCGTACATAATTATTGTTGATTTTTAAATGATTTAATTTGCTGCTTGAGGCCAAAATGTCAGGTGCAGACAAAAGTTAAGCGGCTTCGCACAAATGAAAATGAAAACGAGTTAGTTGAGTTGGAAAAGTATTAATTCCGGACCGAAAGGCAGACTGTGAAGCAGAATCATAATGAAATCTTTTGCTTTGTGTCATACACAGCAGACGTCACTTGATGGTTAATAAAATGAAATTTTTAATCTTTCATTTATACATAAGTCCTGTTACTGACTAGTTGATACTATATATTTTTAGTTTATTATTTCACTACTGAATGAATAACTCGATATTTACTAAAATTCCCCAAATGTGCTTTTCTATTCGTTTTGTGCAGTTGGAGTTGTTACCAGCCTTTTTCAGTAGTTGAAGTAGTTTGCAATTGGGGAACTGATCCATCAAGAGGCACCTGAACATTTAATTTCAGCTTAAATAACCTGCTGGAATCATTCCACTGCTGGACGCCATCGTTAAAGTCCTGGGCCATACTAGTTTGGTTAAAGAGTATCAGCATTAGACCCATGATTAGGGTAATGCC
This sequence comes from Drosophila equinoxialis, assembly GCA_018150345.1. NCBI lineage: Eukaryota > Metazoa > Arthropoda > Insecta > Diptera > Drosophilidae > Drosophila > Drosophila equinoxialis. Next base: position 5,213,605 of record JAECWI010000047.1, read on the forward strand.
GATGCAAAGTTTGTTGTTCTTCATCTTTGAGACTCGAATCAAATATATTCTGTGCATCAAGAAATATTTATATTTATAGGATCAAATCAAGGAAGTAACTGTAATTGCAACTGAACCAATATTAACAAATTTGCATAAGAAAATAATTCATTAATCAATATTATCAATGCTTATTGTATTAGCGCGTTGTGCTTACCCAGCGATTTATTTGGTTACAACTTTCCCTGGCAAAGACGGAAAAACGAAAAAAATTTTCAGTTGGCTTGAACATTTTCAAAGAATTAGACTTCATTAAGTTAAAAACTATCACGAACTGAGTGCTTCCATTATAGCGATCGCTTAAAAAACTAAAACATAAATATTTTACAAGTTATCACAAGTTTAAGACAAGTATCAATTAAATTAAGTTTTAAATTTAGCACTTACTTAATATTCCATTCTCTAATTTTTCTTGTTGCATTTCATTTAAATTTCTTTTGTAAAATAATTTATAGAATAATTATATTTAAGCTTAAAATGCGAAAAAGAATTTTAGTGTTACATAACTATTAAAAACTGGTAAATATTTGAATTTATTTGCGGACTGAAATATTGGTTGTCTGTAAAAAAAATATTTAGTTTTTGTATTTGTTCTCCTTTTTGACGTAAAAAAGCGAATCGCTGAGTTAAATTAAACATTTAGATTTCTATATACATATATGCAAATGCATATAAATCAATACTAAGGAACAGAAGCAGAAAACAAATAAGTGCTAAAGAAATATTATCATTAGCCGTTGTTTGTTTTGCTGCATAGCGAATTATTAGGATTCGCTTCGGACTGTAATTATTAAGGGCAAGGGAATGTCAGAAAATAGTAAATCAGGCGAAAAATAATTATTTAATTAGGAGGACCTTCCAAAGGTTAGACTTAATTAAAAGTCAAAAACTTTATGTGCAAATGAAAATTCTGCACTAGACAAACGCATATCCACAGTGTTTGCCAGGTAATGCCCAGAAAACTAATTAGTCTGTAGGTACATGGACGGTTCTAGAAAATATTTCTGGTAAGGGTCTGGTCAACAAATTCAGATTTTTCGCGTAATAATATAAGTAATTTTTGCTGAAGGCATTCACGACCATTTTGACTTCTTGTTATTTGGGGCATATCATAAAAAATTAAGGAAATCAAGAAATTTTTGACATATTGAGATTTCGGTGTCTGAACCCCTCGGGCTCTTCCTCTGTTCCACCGTCCACGAGTGTGTGCCAATGTCTCATAAAATCGTTATTTCAAACGAATTTCATTTTAAAAAAAGGTTGAAAAAGTTTTAAACTATTCTCGATTAACTTGACAGTGGTAACATGACTCCCTATTACAATAAATTCTCTTCTAAATTACGTCATCGAGAATTATATTATTATCGACGATGCTTTTTTAGGATAAAGTAAAGTTCCTTTTTAATGCTTCTTCTATTGTCGATCGACTTAAATATAATCTACAACTGATTAGAATTTGCAATTTTATTATAGACCATACAATTGCTTTATTTTGAAAAATTTACACCACTCCGGAGTAAAATTTATTGTGACTAATAATGGGATAAGTCAAACTGACTGAAACATGGTTCTAAAGGAATGTTTACCCATTTAAGTTGAGTTATTTAAAATTGCTTTATTGGTTGCTATATTTTATTGCATGAATTATTAGCGACCCGATGAGTATGATGAAGCAGATGTAGTTCGCAATCGGGGTCCTGCTCCACCGACAGGCAGTTGAACATGTAATTTGAGCTTAAAGAGTCTGAGAGTATCATTTCCCTGCTGGATGTCTTCGAAATAGTCATCTGCCGTAATAGTTTGGGTGAAGAGAGTCATCATTAGACCCAAACACATGGCTATGGTGAGAAGAAACTTATTGGTGTTCATCGTGGTCAAGACTCGCATCAATTGTGATCCGTATTCTTCGAGGTAGAGCTATTTATAGTATTTAATGAGGTTATTAGCAGCTGAGTTAATATTGTGAAACGTGCACCAATTGAATAATTGCTCTTTAAATATTTGAATTGATTATTAAAGTAGAAAGTTATCGACTTGCAAACGAGAAAACTTCAAAAGCGTGTGGAATTTTCCATTAATAACTTATTTATTTTTTGAGTTTAGTTTCACTTCTTGGTTATCGTATCACAGTACTCTGACCTAAATTTAACAAAGAACAATAAATGCTCTTTTGTGCGCGTTAAAGGCGACGAAAACTTTTCATTTCATCATACGATTCGCGTTGTCTCGAGACGGAACCAGGCCACGTTTAAGCTTTTTCCTCAAGTTGGCTCTATTCATTCACTCCCAGTCGTAGCCCTTCCACCCGGGCGCGGCATTGTGCTGGCAAAACAATGGCGCATTGTTTTAGACACCAAACCAGTGAGTTTTCTTTCGATTTCCTTGACTTTTATGCACTTGCTGCAAGTTATTTATGGGACTCTGGCATTGAAACTGACTATAGACATTGTTCTCCATACCGAAGGCTTATTAAAGTTCTATCTTCGTCTCCTTTTCTTCTGCAGAATCCGTGGAATGCCTGACAATGACCGAAATCAAGATACCCAAGCATATAATGCGACACGAAGATGCCACTTTGGGTTGCAAATTCGATTTGGATGGCGAGAGTTTATATTCGGTAAAATGGTATAAGGACGGCTTTGAATTCTATCGCTATGTGCCAAGGGATCTGCCACCCGGTCAGGTATTCCCCTTGCCAGGAGTTGATGTTGAGGTGAGTACGTGAGATTTAAGTAGGCATAACTTTTTCTCTCGCAACTGGCATATTTCAAAGATTCTGAAACGTATTTGGCAAAATGTTTATGAAAAACACATCGAAATTGGTCCAGTGTCTGGTGGAGAATATTTATCCGCGTACTTACGAAGAGGCTATTGAAGATATAGCCGAAGATATTCGTAAACCCATTGTCCATGATCCCATTGCATCTGGAATGCGTTTGATTAACGGCAATAGAGACTTAAGCGTTCTTCATATGGATAATTGTGAAAAGTTATATCAATCGTTGGCACAGTTCAATGTAAAACCAACTGCTGAGACATTGGACAAGGTAGTGCCAGTAAATGATCAACAGCTTGGAAACATAGCGGAGGCTCTCAGTCAATTAAATGCTGAGCTTGAAGATGATTATGAAGATGAAGAGGATGAGAATGACGATGGCGATGAATATGATGATGATGATGACAATGAGGATGAGGATGAGAATGATGAGGATGATGAAGAAACCCAAACAGCCGAAAACATCAGAGAGTTTAACATTATGAATATGGCAATGTAGATAAGAAATATTTTCAACACAATATTCCAAAATTATAAGTTTATAATTTCGCGTAATAGAGTTTAATATGTGACCCAAATAACTTTGAAGAAAAAATGCTTAGACTTTCACTTTGACTTTATACTTTTTCGTTTTTCTGTGCAGTTGCAAAATTCAACGGACGTGGCTGTTGTCCTGCGCTCCGTGAGCCTTCAGTCGACTGGTCGCTATCGCTGCGAAGTGTCCGGTGAGGCGCCTTCGTTTCAGACAGTTTCCGGTCACGAGGACATGATTGTTGTGGGTAAGTGAACACAAATCCATACATATACAAATACAAAAAAGAAACCCAAATAAGCGAAAAAGGAACACACAAGCAGCAAGATTAATTGCACCAACTGGACTAAGCGACGAAAAGTAATCTCTCTCACATACACATATCCAACAATCTGGCACACACGCATACATACATATAAAATATTTCACATTTATTTAGTTTATGCCTGGCATTGTTTCTCGCTGCGATTTACAAATTCTCGAGCATAAAACCGGTGCCAAAACAAAAAAAAAAACAAAAACTATGAGAAAAACGAGAGAAAAGCTGAGGAAAAAAACATTCCAAAAATTGGGTAAAAGGAGAAAAACTTTCACAAAGCTACGCAGCCATCTCTTGGCCAACGTTCAACAACCTTCATGTCTGCTCATCTGTCTGTGTCTGTGTGTATTGTGTGTGTGTATGTGTGTGTGTTGTGTGCTTTGTATTATTCTGTTGGCAAATTGCCCATGTACGTGATGCAATTCTGTTCTGCTCACTTACAGCTACAACGGGCATTTTTTTTTTCTTTTCGTATTTTATTTTTTGTTTTGGGTCTGGGCTTGAGCTTGGGCTGCAACTTAATTTGAAATTTTTCCGCAATCCAACAAAACATGGCGAAAATATGGCGAAAAACGCAATATGAAAAAGTGCTTTGGGGAAAACTTAGAATAAACGTGTTTAATAACAGATGCAGTACAAACGCTGGCAAGAGCAAACAGTTGCCATTTTCTTTCAGTTGGCTTCCAAATAATTGTACAAGTTGTTGCGGAAACTCAGCTTTAGTTTTTAAAAGAAATTCTTATCGTTAGCCCAGCGGCTTTTAAATACTTGCACATGTAAAAAAAAAACATTTCGTTCTATATTTCGAATATATTTAGATGCTCTCAAGTATTCTAAAGTTATTTCTTTTTAATATTTAAAAAGGTGACTTAGTTTTGAAAATCGATTTTTGTAGAAAGAAAATGCAAATAATGAAATCAGCCATAGCTAGTGCATTATTAGCTCTATAGAAAATATAGGATTTGTATTTCAAAAATCTGCCGAAAATAGTTTTTCCAAATATCCAAATGTTTAATGTCATCTCAAAATATGCTAAATTGTGCTTTTATTAAGATAAAACTTTTGGAAGTCTGTTAGAAACGTGCGAATAAAAAGATTAACAGATTAACCAAAAACCTCGATGTTTTTGGGGTTTAATTTGGTTTTGATAATAAATCTATTAGTTTTTTATTTTTTATATCATATGGTAGGATTCTGGAAAAATAAAAATGTGTCAAAGAATGTTGTGTATCATCAGGCGACTATTCAAATTCAATTAATCTAAAGATAGTTTTGAATACACATAAATCGAACGCGTGATCAATCACGCCAACAATGTTTAGAAGTTTGAGTTAAGTCTTTAAATTATTCCAGGGTATTTTCATAAAATCGTTTCGTAAATGGGTTAAAAAAAAACATCTGCTAAAATTAAGCGTCTCAAGTCAAGTTTAATGATACATAATAAATATCCTATTTAATGTCAGATTTTTGGATGTCCTGATTAATATTTTTAACATCTGCACCAAAGGTATTAACATAGGAATTTGAAGCAAACAAAATAAAACATTTCATATAAAAATAATTCTAGCTTGACTCGGTATTTTAAAAAGAATGCGTTGAAACATTTTTAAAATCCATTTCTAAGCTTTAATCATTCAAAATGATTGTTTTTATAAAATGTTACTTTGAAATCCAAATGTGCTTTGTTCTCTGTGTTGTTATTTGTGCTTTAATTTAATCTCTTCGGGTTTTCGCTTGTGAATATAATAATCACTCATTTGTTCATTAAGTAATGGATCGCTTAGCTATAGATTGCAATATCTATCGTCTTTTTCCCGCTTGCACTTCAATTATTACCGATTTGAAAGTCGGAGTCCAAATCAAACTGGGTCAAAGTTATTTTGCCTAGTCATGCGGCCTCATCATTTAGCTTGGCACTGTAATCACATTCAATTATTTTAGCCGCACTCAACAGATACACACATACACATATACGCACACTCATACATACATAGATAGAGACACAGCCATAAACAGGCACTAATGCCCCAATGCGCATTAATTTCAATATTCTAGTAATTTAAATGACATTTCTTTCTCCCAGTCAGTTTTCCTCGGCTTTTCCTGTTTTTTTTTTCCACTCTCTCTCTCTGTATTACATTTGCCATTTTGCCGTCAGCACCTGTCGAGAAGGCGCTGCTGTTGTTGTTTCTTTTTTATGGCAAAAGTTCATTAACTTTATTGATCCGTAGCAGTAATAGTCATTCTGTGATTCTGATTTAATCCGCTTATGCGTAAACCATCTAAAAAAAAAAAACAAGAAAACAGTAATAGTAGGAAAGGGAAGGGAGAGGCATTAAAGTCGCGTCGATTTGAGTCGAGAGAGCGTAATTAAGTAATTTCCATCTAAAACGGATGTATATTGCTTTGATTGGTGGCGCATTGCCTAAGCCGAGGAAATATTTAGTTAGGCTAATTATGCGATATACCAATTTTGATTGTGAACCCGCAGTTGCCTCGTTCACCTGCCTCAACTGTTCCACCTGGGCACGGGGCTCACCTATGGACGGAAATGGAATGTGAAATTGGCAGGGGAGCAACAATACATGCACAATTGAGCCGCTTGAATGTTGATGTTGATGATGATAATCATAATTATGTTACTGACTTTGGCTCCTTGCCAATGTTTGTATATGAATATTTAGGTCAAATGATATAGACCAACATAATTCCCGCTCATTTCTTGTTGTAGATTATGTTAAGCGCCCTATCGAAATAAAACCATGTAATAGGCAATTCACGGCACATCCAAACATTTAAATAATTTAACTTAATCAGATTTCTCTAAAAGATTATTAATATATTTTATTGATTAAATGAGTGTTATAGGACTTTTTTATCTCTTTGCAACTATAGGATTATGATATGACATTATCGTTTATAAACTGGAATAGTCAGCACTTGAAAGATTCATTTGTTCAAGTTCTAAGCCAATTAGATACAGATTTTCTGTAGGTGAAAGAAGATACCTTTAAAAACTATGCGAAATTGAAAACCATATCGGACTATTTTATTGAACTTTAATATTTAGAGCTAAGCCTCGAGAATATAGCAAATTTTAGCTCGAAGTGCGTGACTATGCAGTTCTTGATATTACCTAATTTTAGACCCTACAAATGCTTTTACCCCAATTTCTTTCCATTTTCCTAAATTCCTAGATATTTTCCTGCAGCATTTTTAAAGGGCATATGTAAAATGTATTCTTAGTTTGATATTTGCTCATAATTTCTGCCATAATCAATTGATTTTTTTTTTTGCCGTTTACTTTTTGGATTTTGCCAAGGGCAACCAAATTTATCCTTTGTCTAAGTTCCTTGCCAAACAATGAAGGACAATGGCCACATAACAATGGAGAGGACGCTCAACAATTATTACCAATTGAAACAAGCTGGCAAACAAATGACCTACCAAAATAACAAAAAAAAGAAAACAGGAAAAAAAACCGAAAGCAATAAATGGGTTCACATTTTTCGGTTAAGAAAAAAGCATGAACCAGAATATGCGTGGGCAACAAGGACAAGAAACAAACTGAGAGTGCTGAGAAAGAATGGAAATGGGCCAAAATATCAACAGCTCAATCAATGTCAGGCCAGCGTAAAAATAGTCGCGTCATATAAAGGACCAAGATGAAAAAATTATTTATGCAGTTGAATTGAGTTGAACAATGTGAAAAGGAATTAAAATAATCAACAGGAGCAAAAAAGGGAAATCGGTTTTCTTGGGTTTCTCTTTGTTTGCAATACTCTGTGAGTAAAGGGTAATGAAATGAAGACTCTGAGGGATCTTTGATAAGGTTAAATCTAAAGAAAACCAAAGAATTAACCTTGGCTTTAAAGAAGACTTATCTGTCTTATAGCCAAAAAGTTATGGCTTAAACCATTACCCACTTTTGATATAAAACCTAGGTAAAAGCCGATCAGAAAATTGCTTTCCCTTCAAAACAATCATTATTTTTAGCACAATTACAAGGAATAGTGATATATTTTAGATATATTTCATGCCAAACACTGTTAGAGGGGAAATTATTATAATAAATGACTTTAAAATCAAGCAGCTAGAAAATCGATTAAAGAACTCGGCAAAAAATGAAACGCCATTATGGCTTTATACTGAACTAAAAATTGCCAATGCAACAATTTATTTCGATTTTTCGTTTCTATTGGTTTGTTGTAGTTGCTTTTACTCTTATCTGACCCAATTGGCAAACATCCAGGTCAGACCAGACATGATGCTCAACTCTTCTCAGGGTATTTATTTGGTTTTTCTGTTTTTTTTTTTTTTTTGTTGGTTCTCGCTTTTTGTTTTCGTAGCTGCAACAGCAGCAGCTGTGGCAATAACTACAACAATAACAACAAAAATAACATGCTACAATGTGCAAAAATTTCGCTTGAAACTAACTAGATGAGAGAATGCCTTCTTTTCTGCCTTGTGTGGTTATTGTTTCATATGATGTATGTATATGTATTTTTGGGCTTATACCTATATATGTATTTGTATCTATACTAAGAAATGCAGGAAAGTTTCAGACACATTTTGCTCGATTATATAGTCGATTTATATAGACTACCGTCTTGTTTTCATTATTTTTTTTTTTAGTTAGATGGTTGTAAAATAAAATTTAAAAAAAGGCAAAAATTGCTAAAGGAAAAAGGAAAGTTTTACAAAATTTCAGAAAGGAAAAAAATAAAAAACCTATATACATTTACCAAAATGACACAATTTAATGGTTTTTAAAACTTGTTGCTCAAAGTCAAAACATGAACTAACCCGTAATGGTAATTGGTTGTGGCCAATTTCATTTTCTTACAGTCCAACCAAAGCATGGACCACAAATCACCGGGGGGCAGCCGCGGTATCAAATTGGCGACATGGTGCGCGTCAATTGCACTTCGGCCGCATCGAAGCCCGTTTGCCATCTCAGCTGGCTGATTAACGGTATGCATGTAAATCGCTCCCTGCTGCGATCCTATGAGCCATTGATTGTGGGCAGAGAAGGACTGGAAGTGGCACGCCTTGGTCTGGAGTTTCGTGTCCGTGGATGACATTTCAAGCATGGCGACATGAAGTTAAAGGTGAGTTGAATTTTTTCGTCCGGCGAATATAAGCTGATTATGGCCATGAAAATTGATACATTTACATGGCTCCCTGTACCCCCCCTTCCCGCATGACCTTTCGCCATCTATGTCCCAGGCCGTGTCGTTCATTCTGATTCAATTTGTGCCAACATAACATGGGTAGCAGCAGCTCATGTTGATTATTATCAGGCCAGACCTCGGACCCCACGACAAGGCGGTTCATTGGTGAAGGGGAGAAGTTCGTATATAAGGGAAGTGGCGGGGTCGGACTATCACCGAGTGCAAATGTGTGTCGAACAAGCCACAAAATTTCATGTGGACGCGGCAGCAGATGGAATGCTTTTATGATATCATCAGCTCACCCACACAGTGGAAGAAATAATGAAAACTTTCTGCAAATTTCAAAAACTTATCTAGCCAAAGGGGCTAAACCAATCTGTCAACACGCTTAAGTTGATTTAATTTCAAATTTAAATTCATCATTCTTAACCAAGTCAATTTAATTGAATTAATAAAACTGCCCAGTCATTTGGTTTAATATATTGCCTGGTTTGACCACTGTCCTTTGCATATGTGTGTATGCGGGTCATTTCGGGTTGATATCCGTGTGGGTTTCGGGGCAGTTAATGAAAGCATAAAACTTTTAGTGTGTTGGCGTCAACGGAACGGCCATCGGACAGACCGCGAGTGCACACACAGATTTCATGAGTCGGTAAATCCAAAAACTGTTTCATCTTTTCTCTCTCTTTCTCTTTTTTCGTTCTCTGCATCCTTTTTGATTTGTAGTGTGTCGCCAAAATATCCTCAGTCTATTGGCAAAGTAACGAGGAGAGTGTGGAAAGTGACAAACATCAACGGATACCTGTGCTAGAGTCAAGGGAAACCGTTATACCCAAGTCACGGCATCTAGAGAAATCCCAGTCCCTGGAAGGTAAGTAGTGCCTAGTGCGTCCTGTTTTAGTAGGGAGACCATCAATCATCCGACTGTTGGCCCAACTGGTAGCAACAGTTGTTATAACCAATCTCCATCTTTTTCCATCTCTTTCATTTCCCTCTGCCCCTCTCCCCCAACCACTATACAGAGAAACATCTAAAGAAGAGTCGTCGTCCAGCAGCCGCAACCTCAGTTGCCTCCGCCGCAGCCGCTGCCGCAGAAGCTGCGGCTGGTACTGCCGCAGCATCTAGTGCATCATCATCATCGTGTGGCTCATCTGTGCCCTGGTCACGCATATTAGCTTCCAAATCAATTGCACGCATTTCGCTCTACGCATTGCCCGTCCTAATAGCATTTCTCTGTACTAGCTGGACCTCATCTATTCCGGCCAAATGGAGCAGTTGCCAGAGCCAACAACGACACCGAAGCCGACGCCTGTCGACCCAATTAGTACTCAGCACAGTTTCATACAGATAACAATTAACGAAGATGTATGAGGACAGCGGTTGGAATCCGACAGCATTAGATATTTACCAGAATGCTTTGTAAATATTTTTGATAGTAATTCTCCCTCAAAATATAATTGAAATCACATCAAGTATACGCCATGTGTAGGGCACGCTAATATATATATATTGTATATAATCTAATTTAGCTTTCCATTTGATGTTAGTATTACGTACAATTGTTCCTCTTTGGGCTTTTTGCTTAGTCTTTAACAAAATGCTCAAAGGTGTTTGCAGAAAAAAAGGCGAAAAAAAATTAAAATCATAAAAATAAATTGGATAAGATAGATGAAAATTGACATATGTTGAATGTATGAAAAACTTGATTAGCCAAAAATTGTACAAGTTCAAATCAAACTAGTCACGACAATGGACTAAAATCGATAAGTACTTGATATTAGCATGAGGAAAGAAAACTATCTAATCATACATTTCATGTATCAATCGTAAAACTCCATATACGTTTGTTAAATTAGAATAAAACATCTAGTTTAAGCCTTCAATTAGCTTAAATGCATAACTAAATGTTGTAAGGCCAAAAGTTGAACTATTTAACAAGTTCAATGCAAAAGTATTGTATGGGATTTTAGTTGAATGTAAAGCGGAAAATATAACATTTTTATTTGTTCCAGCTTAAACTAGCACTCGTAACCAAGTTATTCTTAGTCTCTTGCAGAAGTATTTGTTTTTATTTTAAAGTAAAAAAACTCGACTGCAATTAGTTTTTTGGTTTTTCAGAATAGTTTTAAGCCCAAGCTAATTGATAAAAAGAAGTTAATTTTAAAACTGAAAAGCTTCGCAAAGATATTAAAGCTAATTTGATTCCTTAAGTTGTTTAATCTACTGCAAGTAATTTGATTCTACAGTTAGTTTGTATTTTATTTTTGACCAAATCAAAGAAAAGTTTCAGATTCTATGACCATTTAAATAACAAATTTGTATTTTGTTTTAAAATTTCATTAAACGTAATCAAGAGAGAGGTGGTTGTATATAAGATTGTTTGATTTAAGAAACTAAAATGTTTGCATTCTTTTTATGCAATGGCCAAAGGACTTATTTTCTTTTAAACACACACACACAAACAGATAAACCGATGCACTCCCATACCTAGATATTTTCCAGCACTTTCTGACACATGCTTTTACATATATATACCTACATATATATATATATAAATAGATAATACTACATTACTACATATCTCTATTCGAAAACCAAAATTGTTAGATGTTCATATAAATTTGTGTATGCAACATGACAAAGCCACAAAATTTAGCAAATTTAAGTGAAAAATGTGTAGTGCAGTGTAAAATATTGTAATAATGAATGTTATTAAGTCTTTAAAATAAAATGCAAAGCAAAAAAAAAAGGAAAAAAAAAACAAACCATATGAAAACGAATAAAATGCTGATTTGGCGTTGCCCCAAAATGTAGGCAACACTTTTTACCTTGCTATTGTGGGGTCCCAAGCTCTTGACCTGAAACTGACATTTGGCCAAACGAGGATCGTACGCAAGCAAAAATGTCCTTGGCAGGGATTGTTGTTGTTGTTGCTGTTATTATCGTTCTTGTTGTTGGCGTTGGTATACGTTTTTTTTATTGTTGTTGTTTTGGCACTGCCATAATATCTCGCCTTCGTGCCGCTGCTTCATTTTATTGTTATTATATTTACTTGTCGGATTTGCTGTGTTTTCTTTCATCCTTATGCTTCTTCTATTGTTTTCACTCTGTGAGTAAGTGTGGGTGTGTGCGTGTATGTTTATAGAATTTGTTGCTGTTTTTTTTTTGTTTGTTTCTTCATATTTGTTTTGTCTTCATGGCGATGCGTGTGCCATGCACTTAAGCATTTGATTTTGATTATGTGTCATACATATATCAACACATTCAGTCAAAGTCGTGATTGGCTGTCATAAAAGTAAAGGGGAGGGGCACAAAAACTTCTCCATCTGTCATTATTTCGACTCAACATCAACTGGATTATTGACAAACTGAATAAACTATAATATTTTTAAAGCTTAGTCGCTCGACTGACTATTAAAAATTATGAAAAGCTCAAATGGCAAAAGTCTTTTCCGGCAACAAAGTTTGCTAGATATTTTTTTGCTCATGCTTATTTACGTAATTTCACAGAGCTTGCATGCACAAAAGAACAGAAAAGTATGAGGAAAATGACGAAGAAGAGTGACAGTCACATAGTCAGATGGCTTGTTGGATGACTTCTGGTTTTTTTTTTTTTTTTTTTATCACACAGGCACTTGCATTGCATTTTGTTTATATGCTTTTAATGCAATTAGCACGCTTTTCACTTTGATTTACGCCCAGGCCGGGCCACTTCGTTGACTGAGTGCTTGACGAGGACAGTATGACAGACAAGGGCTGAGTGACAAACAGACGACAGAAGTGCATGCCCATCGAGCGTTTTGTCTGTCAACGCACACACCCACACACACACACGTAAACATACAAACATGAACTATGAGTGCACATCACCCTTTGCTGCCTCTGTATTTATGAGCGAAACGGAGTAGTTCCAGGGTTAGAGAGAGAGTTGGGCTTTCATCTTTTGTGAGACCTATTTTTCCCATTTTGTTGTTGTTGCTGGTGCAACTCGACTCTGGTTTTGTTTCTCTCTCAATGCTCAATGCCCACATTTTGTTCATTATGCTGCATGCTTATGCATTTTCATTAGCAACAACTCCTTTTCTTTCTTTTTCTCTGACAACGTCATTGCCATTGAGCCAGCCAGCCGTACAAGCAGTGGCGCTAGCTCCACCAAAAGGGGTCGCGATTATTATTTTCGATCCCCTTTTTGGTTAAACACATTTATGTTAACGAGTCTTTTGACCCTTTTTTTTGTATTTGTTCCTTGCCCTCTAATGCATATTGTTTGTGCCTTGAAGCGTAATTTGTTGCGTTGTTTTTGCGCTTGGCGCAATTTTAATTACGATTTGCTCACTTACATTTCGCATTGCTGCTAATACATATCCTCCAGCATCTTTTGCCACTTTTACCCATCGACTGACTAACTTTTCTAGCTGGCTGACAGAATGCCAGCTGTCTACCCGCCTGCCTGCCTGCCTGCTGATTACACTTCAATCAAACGCGCGTAAATATCAATCAACGGGCGAGCGGCAAAAGAGCCTCTTGGCAAATGGAATAGTCGAGAGCGAGTTAAGAAACGCCGTCAGCGAAACTCATTTAAAAGTAATCAACAAGTAGCGAAAAATTGAACAAAAAGAATAGGGTTGAAAAGGAGACGAAAGAGTAATCGAACAAGAGAATGGAGATATAAAGAATTCAGCAACGATGGTCAGATGATGGGGAAAGGTCCAAGCTTTTACTCACACACTTGAAATGGAAACCAGAGTCTTAAAGTAATTTTCACCAAAAAAAGAGGCTACTATCTTCTTAGAAGTAACATCATCCATTCTGAACAATATGTTTTCTGCTCTTCAAATGATTGAGACATAGACATATAAACATATAGAAGGGTTGATCATAAGGTGGTTAATTGATTGGTTGATTTGCAACAATTGAAAAATTGCTATGGATATAGGTGTCTGAAGTGAACTTTTAAGATATTGGTAGTGTACTAAATGATTCCGACGTCACCGTTGCCACACTCGCATTTTTTCTTTCTTTCGCATGGAGCATAAATGCGTAAACCTGTTAAGAAAAAGAAAGAAAAGCTATCGGCAATTTGACAAACACATCTTTTGTCCCTTCGTATCAAAAGGGTGCACATTCAATATTGATTAAAGGATGAGAAAAGATACAGACACTTTTGATCACCAATTCATACGGATGGACAGAAGCTGAAGTAGAATATTGAAAAATCTAAACTCCTTTCTTTTTTATTTTACGGAAAAATTTCTAATTTTTAAAATATCAAGTTCGCGAAGGTATTTTAGTGTTTTCAAACATTTAAGCTGATTTATAGGAACATTTCGAATGAACTTTTTGGAAAATTGTCATTTTGCACTTGATGGGACAGGATGGACACACACTCAATGTTATTCACTTGTCCCATCAACAGTTGACATGTCCAATAATTATCCCTTATTAAGGCCAGCACTTATGAAGCGCCAATCAACAACTGAAAAAGCAAGCTGAAACGACTGGTAGACGGACGTGGGTGGGCATTTTTTTAAATGCTACTTAAATGCATTTAAATGTGGCTCTCCATTAAGTATGATGTGGGGACATACCAACACACACACATATGCCATATACACCTACCGCACAGATGCACTCCCCGTTTGTCTTTGTGTATCCATAATTATGGCACTGAACGAACATCGATGGTCAACCGAATGAATAAAATAATAAAATGCAAAAGGCAGAAAAAAAAAAAAAAAAAAACTCAACACAGCGCAAAAGTCAAAATGAGCCACATAACAATGAATTTTAATTGCAATTGCAAAAGAATGGCAGATACGCACCAAAAGGGAGGGAGATCAACAACTCGGTGACTCTGACATGATGGTAAAATTTACGCGCTCAAATTATGTTTAATAAATGCACTACAACAACAACATAAAACAATTACAATAACAGCAATAACAATATGAACATTTTGTCATTAAGTTCTCACCGCATTTGTTAGTAAGTGCAGCTTGTCCTGAACGAAGTGCAATAAAAAGATCAGCAACTGTCATCCAAGGCTTGGCACAAAACCCATCATCAACAGCCAGCAATGGGTAAAAATGCGATATAAATATTTTTAATAAAGCATTGAAGCATAAATTATCCCTTCAATTATTGCAGAAATGACTTAATCCATAAATTACAACGTCCATGTGTGAATGTGTCTGTTAATGAATGGCGACACCTCGGAATGGGAAGAGTTCATTTTGTTTGTTAAGAACTGAGTAAATTACACAAAGTATTGTTATCTAGCTAGTTAGCTACGTACATAAAGTTCTTTAAATATAAATATTAATTGAGCATATTTTATGCAATATATTTTCTGTTCTATCTTCTCAATCGGTGACTCATTACGACTTCTCAGTCATGTTTTTATTATTGTTTTAAGAATCAGGAAACACTTATGTTATTTGGACCTATTAAAAGTAGTTTGAACGAAACATAAAATGAAAAAAGTTTTGTAATATTGTAATCAACTGAAAATATAGTGCCCAATGTCTTCAAAAATAAAATCAAACCTTTTGTTTCAATTAAAAAGTTTGCAAAAAAAAAAAAATTAATAAAAATTATATCTTTTCGAAATCAAATTACATTCAATTAGCAGCTGACCTTTTTTTTAATATTTTTCACTTTACGAACTACAAAGTAGCGCGTTTCTGATAAACAAATGGCGAATTATCGATTAGAACAAAGTTTAAGATTCATAGTATTTGTCTTCTATAAACATCCAAACACGCAGAAACATTGCTGGCAAGGACAAAAATCGGCATAGGGGTGAAAATCCCTCAAGAGGTAGTTCGTTGAATACATATGAATGATTCGGCTGATGCGCAAGGATAGTCTGGTTTTGCAGCTTCAGCAAGATGTCATTGTGTTGTTTTGGTAATGAACGACTGTCAGCTATTGTAGCAAAATAATATAACTTGAAACTGGTTGTAGTCATATTCTGGATACGCAATGAATAGCTTATGTAATTGGGTATAGTTGTCTCACCGCCTTTTAAAACCAAAGTCAATATCCATTGCTCTTCAAATGCATAGAATGGTTTGGAATTCATAAACAATTCACCATAATGATTTCGTTCACCAGTCCAGCAAACTTCAACATTTTCATAAAAAATGCGAAAAGATGAAAATTTCCGGTAACAACGATCGATTTCAATATAAGGTGTAAACTCCTTTTTATCCCGTTTGTTAAGAATAGGTAGTAATTCCGCTCCCAATTTGCTAGGGAATGTACAATTCTTCGCATGCGATTCGCTCACTTTATAGAAGCCTTCCCAGTCGCATCCTAGACAATAATTTTCACATTTTACTAAACGGTTCATACATTCTTCCTTCATGTGTTTCGCCAGAAACTTGTGCTCCATTAGAGCATCGCATTTCCGACAATGTTTGGGCAATTCCCACAATGCTTGTCGCACCACCGTATTTTTGGACAACTCGAACAAAGCGATTTGCACCCGACATTGTGGACATAAAGCTTCTTGACCGTTTATTCTAGCTTCAGCAAATAAGCGGCATGCACAATCATCACAAATTATATGACCAAAATAGCATTGATTTAATTCATCTGGGTTCGGAACTTCATAGCAGACATTGCACTCAAATAAATGACGTACACGATCGGTCATCTGCTGTATACTGGAAGTCCAGTCTATAGTACTGGTTGATTCGGGTTCCACATTGGTAGGTTCTTGGCGATTATTACCGCGAGTCCTCGACGAGGGGATTTCCTTTCCCGATTTGGAGTCGGGCATTTCAAAAATATAAAATATAAATTTTTTGTTTTTCGCTACTCCAAGTCAATCGACTTGGATACTACAAATAGAGATAGTGAATGATTTGTGTTATAGAATCTATCAACCTTGTTGATTTTATTTTCAAAGCCAATGTTGATAATTTTGTGAAGTTGTACATATAACGAAAGACTCAAGACGACTCAAGTGATTTCTGCCCATTGCATTTACGCTTTCTGTTATTCATCTTTCATCTTCCATTGGCATTGACACATTCCGAGCCATTAGCGGAACATTGCCTAAGCTATAACGATAAATTATCGTCTTGCCAGCTTCAATCTAAACGTCCAGTTATGTCTTCGATGCGTTTGGATATTATTAGCAAATTAGCTTTTTATACTTATGCTATGAGTGTTTTCGGGTGAAATAAATGTAACAGAAGCCAGAAAGTATATTCATATATCGTTAAAACACTATACTTGTAACTATGTTTGGCATGAACCTACTTGAGTTCGATGTTTGGACTACGATCTTCTTTACCCTATAATCGGACAGAAATTTTGTCTAATATTTTGATGCCCATTATATGTTAAAAGAAAATAAAAGAAGGATTTAGTGATAGACAATCTACTAATAATTGAGTTATAAACTGTTTCTTACATATTTAAAAATGCCTTGCCAATTTCTAAAAATTTACTTTTTTAAAAAAAAAAACAAAAAAAACAAAAAAACTCAATTAATAAGCATAAAAAGTATAAAATTTTATTTTTTGTTCATTTTTGCTTTCAGTAGATGCCATGCAAATTCGTTCTCACTTTCATTAATTTAGCTTTTGCTTCGTTTCGTGTGGCTGATGTTTACCCGACTGGGCACATAGTTCAAATATTTGCTTAGCCTGCCAATTACCGGAGCCCAATGAGTTATTAATTTGACTCTTGCCCACCAAAACGTTTGGCACGCACTTAATGTTTTTTTATTTGTTGTTGCTGTTACTTTTTATAAATTTTATTTACTGCGGCGTTATTGTTGCTTTTTGTTTGGTGGTGGTGTGGATGTTGTTCATTAATTTGGCAATTTGTATGCAAAATGCATACACAGCAATCTCTGTCCCTGTTTCAGACCATACTCCAGACCCAAACCCAGACCAATCTTTGGGCCGCTCTTGTCATTGTCTGTTGTAATTAGAAGCATGTTAATGAATTTCATTTGTTTGTCTGCCTGTCAAGGCTTTTTCCCATTGACTTTACTTTTGTTATTGTTATTGCTGGTTGTGTGTGTGTGTGTGTGTGTGTGTGTGTGTGTGTGTGTGTGTGTGTGTGTGTGTGTGTGTGTGTGGATGTTGGTTGGTTATTTTTCCCCCATTTTCTGTTCTCTTTTTGTTTATTTAGCCAGGGATTTTTGCTTTTGTTTGCCATTCGCTCAAGTGATAGTTATTTAATTTTTAATTACTTATGATGTGGCCAATGCCAATGAATACATTTTAAATTGCTCATTCAAATGTGAAATAAATTTCAATTTGTTGCTTTTTGTGATGCGAGTTCTCTTGTTTTTCGATTTTTTCTTGTTTTGATTCAGTTCTCCCCCATGTCTTTGGCAATTAATTGTTTAATTTGGTTATTTAAAATTAATGATATGTTTTTTCATCTGTCATTGGACATTTGTTCATGGGTCATTTTAATATTATTTTTTTTTGTGTTTGTTTTGTCGTCCTCCTTCTTTCGCCTTTATGTGCATATGGACTGTATGTAGCAAATACATTTAAACATTCATTTCAATTATGCGGATAAGCGCAAATGTAATGAAAGTTGAACAAGCGGATTAATGGCCACAAAATAGGCAAAGTAATATGGCTATAAAAAAAAATGTATAAAAAACTTCATGTTATGTATAATAAAAAGTGCAGGCTTAAAGTCAATTTAATGAATTCCAAACGGTGACACTTAGCGGCGATTTGATTCGACATGAACATGACAGATGAATGGATCAGTGGAGCGAAATTTAACTAACGTTTTGCACTCTGCAGTCTGGGACTTTGCATACAGGAGCGGTTTTTCATGTGTTTCATATAAAATCTTATATAAAATCATTAACTTTGATATTCTCGCTCACGCTAGATCATAAGGAAAATAGGTTATAGCTACTATCTGACTCATGTATATCCAATAATTTGAAATTTATTAAATTATAATATAAATTTTAAGCTAAAGTGATCGTAGTGAAAATCAAAGTAAGAAATTATTAACAAATAAGACCATTTGTTTATAATTTAATAAATAATAAATAATTTAATAAACAAATAAGACCATTTGTTTATAATTTATATATAAAAATAAGACCATTTGTTTATAATTTCTTACTTTGAATAGACATTAACACAAAATCGAATTTAAAATTGAATTACTTGGAAAATCTGTCACTGGAATCACTTAAAAAACGTATTTTATTCATACATTAATTCACAAAAGGAGCTTAACAACAATTATAACTTAATATAATTATTCAATTTACAAGCAGAATTACAAATCTAACTTCAATCGTTTTGCTTAAAGCTGGTTTAACTCTTTCTTTTTGCCGATGAACATGATGCTACTGGCCACAAGCAAGCTGTGCTTACCTTTCACCTGCTTGCCAAGCCAAGAAGAACTCAAATTCAGTCTAAAGCTCACTTTTGAGAAGGATATACACACACATCCACACATACAGATGGGTCTGCTTGTTGGCAATGGCAACTCAAACACAGTTGAGAGCCTGATTCGGAGGCAAAGGCAACCCGTCAGACCAAAAATCTAGTTCACTTAAAATTTCTTTCATTTCCTTCCGCACACAAACACAGAATGCTAACAGGAAGACCACAGACTGGCCCACAGAAGTCAAAACGGTTAGTGGAATGAGCAGGCGGTTGGTGTTAGAACAGAAGCTGTAAAATCTGTTCCAGGAGCTTAAGTTAACAACTTATGCCTGTTAGCCAGCCTTGGGAACGGGGGGGTACATTCCTCTCCCATTGTTGCCGTAAAACGCATTTAGGAAGGAAATTAGTAAGTAAATGTCATAATTTGCCTAAAAAAGAAGAAAAGTTTTGTGCAAAGGATTATGAAGTCATTATAAACACCAAAACCAAGTTTGTGTCATTGTGTGGAAGGACCATGTGTATGTGCCTCTATACACACATATAGAGAAGAAGGCTAATCAAAATGCAAATTTAAATTTGCAAACAAGTAGATGAAAATGATGAGAGAAAAAAAAACAATTTGTATAATATGAAAACAAAAACCAGCAAAATAAATTCAAATAGCAAAAAGGCATTCAACTAAAGAAAAGAAATAAAAAGTCAGGAAAATAACTAAGACTTTCAGATATCCCTTAAATTTACATAGTTAAAATATTTTAATAGACATTTATTATAATGAGACAAAAGTTTAATAGGAATATTTTAATGTTGGGAATTTCTTCATATAAGTCTTTTCTCTAGTTTTTTAGCCTGGAAAATGTTTCGATCCCAAATTGGACCAATTTCAATGATTTGTTCGGATTTAACAAACGTATATTCTGCAGATGACAATATACCCCATATTTGCTTATATCTTTGGTATTTCAATATACTCGCTCACTTTATATGTAGCTGCAGGGTAACAATGAGTGGAGCATGAGAAATTTGTTGACTTTTTTACCTTGGCGCAGAAATAATCATGAGAATCAAGTATAAAGTCAGACAGTAGCCAGAACCCATGAGGGTAGGACAAATGGCCCAACAGATTCTCGATGCTAACTTGTTGTGTTGTCAACACACACATACACACACACATACATTTTGTAAGCAAGACTAAGAGAGGTGATGAAGACACAAAAGACGGGTCCCATCGAGCCTTTTCCGCTGCACCGCCCTTGCCTGTCTTCTCAGTGTATCTACTTCTCCACGCGGTAATCCTTTTCAATGTTAACTTCCGCTGTGCCCACATTGCCCTTAGCAAATTACTTGTATCCTTTTTCCTTGACTGGCTCGCTCTTTCCTTATTCTTATACTTATACATTTCCTTGTCCTTAGTTTTCTTTTTGTTTCGTTTGGTTTCATTCTTTCTTCTTGGTTTGATTTTTTTTTGTTTTGTATTTTTCCACCGCAACTTTTGATAACGTCAACAGAATTGAACATAGCCGCAAACCAAAAGCAGCAACAACAGAAACAACAATTTGTGCTTTGCCATATTTTTCTTTGCCTTTGAATTTTCATTTTGATTTCTCTTATGTATAGAATATATACATATATATGTGTGTGTGAGTGTGTGGGTGTATATCTGTGTCTCGCTTTACATATTTTTATCCCTCTTTGGCTTTGTGTTTGCCTGCTGCTTGCTGGCGAGCTGGATGAAACACATTGAAAGGGCAGAATGAGCAGCAGGATGGTAGTGTTCTTTGTGCCTTCGACGAGTTTGTCAATTTGTGGTAAATGTAGTAAACATCATCTAATTGACGTTGAAACTAACGTCAGTTATCCCACACCACATTGATGGTTTGTACTCCCATCCTGAGAGCAAAAGCTCAGCTACTGCCGCCGATGCTGCTGTGCACGTCAATGACATGTGTCTTTTGCAAATCTCTTTTATTTATACCCTATAGATGACATCAAGGAATGATGGATGTGCCATTTAGTAATTACCTAACACTGCTTTGTTCAATGTTTTTAAAGTTATGCTCAATTCTTATAGGACCAAAATGATTTCTAAAGCGGTATTCTCATTTTCAATAAGTCCATAAGGGATCTATTCCATATTCAAAACTACTTTTTTAGTCAACAATTGTTATAACGGAAAACATACTTGTCTATAAACAAAATTAAAGTTCTCCTTCATTTTGTACTTGATTTTAAATTTCCAGTTGAATTTATCCTTTAAATTAATAATTTGAAGAAACAAATTTACTGGATATCACTAAGTCGTTTCCTATTTCACTGTTTTTGTTTTTTTCTCCTAGCTCTAGGCTAGTTTAATCTGTGCCGTCAAACGTTGACAACTGTGCGATTGGTCTTAGGGGAGATTTTTTTGCCAGGAATTTCAAAAACTAAAACGGTACCCACATCCTGTCAGTTGGCTTATGCCAATGTATAATGTTTTTTAATTGAGTGATAGATCCAACTGAAATTGATATTGATATCAAAAGGCACACGGACATTTAATAAATAAAATTAACTGAACTCTGAACCCTTTCATTGAGCTAGCTGAGCTGTCGTATCCGCCAACAGGTCTATCAGTCAAAAATCAAAAACCTCTGTGTGTGTGTGTGTGATTGTTGTGATAGAATGAAGTTTTAGTTTTGAGCTTGAGTTCAAAACACAAACACAACGTCGTCGAGTGGCAAAGCACTCAGGTGTAACTAATCTCTAAACATGAAAAGCAAGTGGTAAATGTTACCCCATCTGATTGTATGTGAACGATAACCGAAGTGTAAATGCTCTGTCGACTTTAAAGCATTTAAAACTGGTTAAACTGCATGTTAAGCAAAATATCAAATTATCTATTGGATAAACCCAGATAAAGAAATGGGGGAAATTGTTTATTTAATTCGTACTAAATTTGATTTTTTTTTTCTTTTACCTGTTTTATTCATATTGGATTTGTGGTTTTCATGATAAACATTTCATTACAGTAAATTAATGCCATTTCGATTCAGTTTTTACATATAATAGGCAAATATAAAAATAAGAGAAAACATTAATAAGCTCATAAATAACAAGCAATAAGCGGATATACCAGAACTATCAACAGAAAATCACGGAAAATGAACTGAAAAAGTGAAACTGTGAAAATTAAATTTAAATTGCAGTTCATTTTAACTATTCTTCAACATATGAGAAAGTTGGTTTTCGATAAAGCATTGACAATCTAATGGTCATAAAGCAAATATTATAAAAGGTAGACACGACATGGTATTGGTTTCCTTAAACATTTAAATTACTTAAGTGATCCATCAATAGAAACTAATTACGGAAACTAGAATATTCTTAAATACATGTGGCAGACGATACTCCAATAGATTTACGGACTTAGTTCGAAGCCCAGTGCATTTCCATTGAAAAGTCATCTTAGATTATGCAAAATCTGTTAATCTAAAAAACTTAAAATTAAAGATTTCCTTTGAAGTGGCTGTTTCTATTTGGCACTTGGGAATAATTTTTACAATAAAGTATTTATATCTCAAAATAATTTTGACTAATTTTTGTATAAAATTCATTCAAATTGTTTGACTTTGTTGATCAAATTAAAAAATTTGAAAAGAATTTCAAAGAATCATTTTTATATTCAAATATTTAGCTACAAATTGTAAAGGCAAACTAACCAACTCTAAAGTTGGCAGGTTTGGTTTCTAATATTTTATTTTTTGCTTTTATTTTTGTTGTTCCTTTTAGTTTATGCATTTCTATTTTTGTTTTTTAATTCTTTGGTTTGCCAGCTTTTTATTATTTCACCTTGCTTCTCTAACCATTAACGTTTTTGGTGTTGCTACTTGATTTCCTCATGTTGTTGTTCTTTCTGCAGTTTCGCGTTTTGCTCGGTTGCGGTTCAACGCGCTCCACGCGACCCGCCTCTGCCGTTTGCTCCATCGACTCTCGCCGCCGCACCTATGGATGACGCCCGTTTACTTGCTCCTTGTCGCTTTTCGCGCATTTTCATCATCAACAATTTCTGCACGAAAACTTTTGGCCAAAAAAAAAAAATATAAACTTTTCGACACACATACATAGCATAGTAGAAAAGGGTTTCACATGCGTGCAGGTGCACTTATGCATGTGTTGGTGTCTATGTGTGTGTGCGAGTTTAGCTTAAGTTTTTAGCATACAAAAGGGGGAAAGTAAGAAGCAAGCAGGGAAAGGCAAAAGTTTCTACAAAAGACCAGCAGTCAGACAGCGCTGCGTGCCAGGCACACCTTTAGGCACCTTACTGCGTCCGTCTCCTTAACCCCGCCTTCTCTGTTGCACCCACTCAAGTAGACATTGGTTAAAAACTTTTAAACTACCCGCACACACACACATACATACACGCACACATGCGTAGCTTTGAAAAATTATTATAACACGCCACGTTGGCAACCTTTTCATATGCCACAAAAACTTAGACAGCGTCTGTGCGGAAGAGCAGAAGAAGTCTTCTTTTTGTATATATAAAATTATGCGCGTTTATTCGTAAATTAAGTGCTGGCTGTTCTACCACATCTTCAAACAACCCCCATCTCCCTCCAACTTCTGTCCCTGTGACTGTCTTTAGAACGCGGACCAACAACCTGTGCCCTGCGGTTTCAAAAGCCACTCAAAGGAATTCCCAGTGTTGTCCGCCACACGTGTCCTTTTCAAGTATTAGAAATACCTTTTAGTCGGCGTATTAAAATTGTATAAGCTCTAAGTGGCTCAGCCTATCAATAGACGAAACATTTATTAACAACTTTGTTTTAAAAATAAATTCTCTTGTGTGAACCAAATCCAAAGAGCAGAATAATCAAATACCAATGAACGCAACACGCAAGTTAAGCTCAGGTCCTTCCTGGTAATAAAAAATGGTCAATAAACAGACAAATTTCACTTTAGAGTTGGAGTATTTTGTACATGGGGATGTAAGTAGGTACTCTGGGGGCGAATGAAATACACGACCCTCAATGACCCAAATTTTGCAAACTAACTTGGGAGTTATAACTTTGCTTCTTGTTTCTTAAATTTTTTTCCTTTCTTGTAAACATTTCAATTTTATATTTTACTTTAAATAAAAGTGCCACAAACAAACAAAACATAATTGTCAAGTTCCTTCTTTTTTCATTGCTAAACTACCGCACACACCGCACTCCTCTCTTTTATAGCTTTTTATTAGCTTTTAATGCCATGATGCCCGTGAATAATTTCAAGGTAAAATTGGGACTTCAATATATATTTGTCAAATAATTAAAACGTATTATTGGATTTGATTTACAGATTTCTAAAGTTTACCTTCATGGAATTGAATCTTTCAAATTGATGCAATTATCCGATACCGCTTAAAAGCAACATTGTCTCAGTTGAAAAAGTAATTGGTAGGTAAATGTAGATTCCCAGCTTTCAAGAAAATGGAGACTGGTGTTCAAAATTTCTAAGAATTGTAAAAAAGAAAAAAAAAATGTTCTGTGATAAAATCAATTGAGATATAGATCCAAGTCGAAACTCGAACTTAAACAAAGTGGATTGAATAACTCTTTTCTATGGTTGGCAACCATTTTGAAAGGTATCAACTTTTTGCTTTATCTCAAATCAAAATTAAAAATAATTGGATAGAATTAAACGTTATCAATTAAAGGGTAATGCCTTAGTCAACAAAATGAAGAAAAACAAATTAATTATAAGAATCCTTCCGTTTCAACAGAGCAGCGAAATGCCACAACTCATCTACAGGAGTCAAAAGGTAGCCAAGAATCAGTGGTTCAGAGTCAGGCTAGGCAGCATCGATATATAGAAGTTGAACCAGGAAACATTCGCTTGCAGATGCTGCCAGCCATGCACAACATGAGGCAACGTTATTGGTAGACAGGTAGGCTGGCATAGAGAGAGGGTAATAGGTGGAAAAACGGCAACAGTAGCAGCGGGTGCTTGGATCCCATATCCATGGCTTTGCTGTCGACACCAAAAACATAGATGGAAACATAGGGCAAGAAGGGGAATAGAGAGAAAGAGTGAGATATACAAGGGGGAGCATTGGCAACGGGTGGGCGATGAACAAGAGTACGAAAAACGCTTTGAAGCGCGCTAAAATTTTCAGATTTTCAGAACATAACATTTTACGGTTTCACGGTTCATTGCCACATGCAGGAAAGTGAAAGATACATCGTCATATACATATATACATATATGTATGTATATATATTCACACACACACTGATACACAGTTTAGGTGCAGCAATGTTGAATATACTATAGTATATGAAAACGATACTCTACTCTATCGTTTTCTGTTGTTATCATACCCTTGTCCCGCGAGGTATATTGCTTTTAACTAAATGATGTAAGAAATTTGCACTCATCTTGGTTGTTATTTGGTCATAGCGACTTTTATAAAGGAAAGTCCTTTCTTTCCATGTTTTACTTCATTTAGTTAAGGAATCAATGAAGAAGTTTTTAAAAGTCTTTTAGAAAAGATCGATTTAAATCCGTTATCAATCTTAAAATTATTAAATGAAAAGATATAATATATTAAAACAATGCCATCAAGAAACTAGTAATCCCAAAAGATCGAACAGTCAATAAAGTTGTATATTAAGTCAACTTTAACCAATCTTTAGTTTTATTTAAAACTTTTCATATTTACATATATCATTTCAATTTGGTTTCCCAAGAAACATTTTCTTTTGTCATTTTTAAGTGTCTCAGTAAATCTTTTTTTAAAACCATCAAATTTTTGTAAGGGCATAAAAAGGTCTAACTTGTTGAAGTCACAAAAATGCACAGGTTTTATTTTTTTTTTTTAAATCGCTCAAAAAGCGTTTGAAGCGCAAGATTGTGAGGCTTACTTTCGGGTTTTCGTTTGGTTTTTCTTTTTTTTCCTGTTTTTTTTTTTTTTTTTTGTTGTTAAGCTTCAACAAAATATTTTAAGCAGTTAGAAAGTGTTCCATGGATGTGTGAGAGGGTCACATATCAGTCGAGCGGCAGCAAAAACAAAAACGTAAAGGTCTGGAAAATTGTGTTCAATGTGTGTGTGTGTGTGTGTGTGAGACGTTTTTTGTGTTTGCACCCATACCATGCCTGAATTCGATGCAACTTTTGGCCGACTCTCGGCTCGATGACGTTAAGCCTTTTGATTTTCGCTCTAAGCATAACGGATTTTCACATTTTAATTCGCTTAAAATGTGAACACGAGGCTTCTAAGTGGCGGTTTTTTTCCTCCTTTCTCCCGCTTTAACAATTTTCATGCTAAATTCTGATGCGCAGCTTTTTGTGTGAGTTAACTAATTAAATTTGTTGCTGCTGTGTGAAATCAATTTAATTTCAATTTGATTACTATTAATATAAATAAATTAAAAGTGGCGCATGCATAAATTAAATAACCAATTGAATATTTAAATGATTTCGGAAGCCAAATTTCACACATAAAAAGTTTTATATTCTTGCAATTTCTCAATTTATAACCTGTCGCACACCTCGATAAAACGGCGAAAAATTGTGCAAATATTTTATATATTTATAAAAAATATATATTTAAGCGGAAATATTGAAATCTCTTTGCCGGGCTCTAGAATTTTACACATTTCAATACAGGCACAAGCCCATTTTGCGCTAAGAGTGTTGGCCATGCCCCCACCACTTTTTGGCTTGGCCCTATTTGAATGACTTATGAGCATAAATAAATGTCAGCAGTGTCGGACCCATACCCCAGCTACATCTGCTCCATCTACTGACCAGCAAATTTCTCCCTCTCTGTGGTCGATAATTTATGTTTATTGCTTATGCAAAACGCAAAGTCCAATAAGCGCGAAATCAAACAAATTGCTAAAAGTTCACGACCCTCTGATGGGGGGTGAGGTACCCCATAACCTGGCCAAGAATGAGAGGTCCAGGTCCAGCTGCAAGTGTCAATGGGGGTCATGTTAATGGCAGCGGCTGCTCGTTGATAAGCCGTGAATCGTGAAAATTAGCAAACACAGTGCGTAGCTGTAAATGCCTTTCCTTCCTTCCTTTCTTACCGTTCAGCTCCCATCCTCTTAGGACTCTCTCCATTATGATGCTCTTGCCCTTTTTTTATTTTGACTGAATCTATGCCGCCAGGTGAAAATTGTGTGCGAAAAATCGTACGTGCGTGAAGAAAATGTAATTGTCTGTGGTGGGGATCTACCTACCTTTCGTCTTGTGGTTGTTCTGTGGTCAGGTGGCTGCCAAAGATATGACCCGAGCCCCATGTATATGATTTAATGTTAATCACTTTTAAGAATGGAGCCAAGTGCCCAGGCATATTGAAAATACAAGCTCGTAAATTAAATTTTACATCGTCAGCAAAGGCGATGGCAGAGCAAGCGAAGAGTCATCCTGGAGACCAAATGATGCTGCTACTCATATTGTTAGCTCTCATTCTTTTTGCTCTCCCTCTCTCTCTCTCTCTTTCTTTCTCCCTTACTTTCTATATATGGTATGTATATCTATCTATTTTCCTCTCTCCTCTCGAGATGGCCATAAATTTTTACTAAGCACACGCAGTGCGCTCTGGTCATTCATTCTAAGAGTCGAAAGTGCCGGGTCCAAGGCGGCTAAGAAGCCTTGGGTTATAGAAAAGGATGGCAATGGGTACGTACGGGTGGAGGTACGTCTGGTGTTGCCTTTTTTATCGTTTAATTAAAATTCGCAACACGTAAATCCATTTGAGCCGCTGCTGCAATCTTCGCTTTAACCTTAAGGCGTCCAGTACAAGTCCAAATTCTTCTTTTTCTCAATCTCCTAAGTCTGTGGCTGCCCAATCGCTCTCGTCTCTCCTCTAGAGTGTATATGTGTGTATGTTGTGTGTGTGTGGTAAATCCTATTTTTCTATTTTGTTGCCCCATAAAACCACTTTACACAATTTTCGTCTTTTGTTTTTCGATTTTCTTCGTGTTATGTTGGATTTCTATGCACTAACTTTGATCGAGTACAAACATTTTTTAATCAAAAAATTTTTTTGGACTACAATGAAAATATTCTACAAGAAAGTTAGATACTAGTGTCATTATTGTTAATAATAGATAATAAAACTATATTTTTTTAATCTAACTTATCTTAATGAAATTTAAATTGAATTCTAAATTAGTTGAGCTGATAATAATTTAACTCAACATGTCCTGTAATATAACTTTACATAGATATAACTTTATATAGAATTGCAATTAACAATTGCTAACGATTTTTAGTTTAGTATTTTTGAAATATATCTGAATAAGCTTGGATCTTGTCATGAGTTTAGTAAGGAATTAGTTTAAAGAAGTAAATCGTTTCAGTCTCAGAATCGATATTAATATTAGTCTTGTAGAGTAACAATCCGACAGTAATTTGAACAAAAAAAAATTGTCCCTAACTTTCTTCCGTCTATGAGCTACTGCACAATTAGAGTATAGAAAAGTCAGTATAGTGAATGAATTCACTATGATTTTTTGTATTTTTTTTCGCTCTGACTTTTACCAATTATTGCTAGTGCAGCCAGCCAGCGAATTAGCCTTTGTTGGGCAACCAATCAAGACTTGCCCGGCACATGCCGCCTCTCGTTGCCATCAGACTGTGAGACTTGGAGACTGGCCCCGTTTCATTACTTTTCTATCAACGTACTTAGGCCATTGTTGTGCAGTTATTTAGCACAATCAACACCCGATGCCGCTGATAGCTTGTGCTCCTTGTGGTACTAAGACACCCTTGGGCGGCCTTCTCTCAACTGTGAAGCTTGTACAGAGATGCCTTTGGCTTAGTAAATTTTATCAATGGCAAACATTTCTTTACTGCCCCCCTCCTTATTCATTTCCCAACTCACTCCCTTAGATACCCTTCTTGGTTGTTCAATCGCTGTGTGCACCTGAAGGCAACCAGAAGCTCCTTTGTTCATTTACGTTTCAGTTGAGTTGCACACAAAATTAATGGAAATTGCTGTGCACAATGTACGAGAACGTACAAGATGTTTCTGTGAACCGACCAAAGAAGTAAGAGGGTATTTAAAAAAATTAACAAACAAATAAAAAGAAAAAAAAAAAAGGAGAAACGAAATAGGGCTTAGCAGCTGGCAAGTGGCAAAATTCGAATTTCCTATTCCATACTCCTTTGACTTGGACACTAGCGCAGAGGGAGATGAAAGGAGAATAGACTAGAGTCCATTGTCGATGTGCTGCCTGATGAAATGCTATACCAATAGCAATTGAACTAGTTGTACTAATTGTTGCATAGTTACTTGCTCTAGTTTACTGTAAATGTGAAATGTGCCTAGTATTAGATGGAATGGAAGAGCCCAAGGGATTTGTACAAGGAATCTTGTTTCCAAGCAACATTTCAACAAGCTGGTCGAAAGGTGTTTAAGAACATTCATTTCGAGCAGCAGTTGAATAAAGTTTTGTTTTGCAAAAACCTTTTGCAATGAATTTTAATTAAAACCCTCATCAATAGAGTGAGTTCAAATTTTTGTGAAATGTGTTGAAATGCAAACATAACAGAATGAAATTGTAATCAACGTTTTATGTAAACTTCATTAATATGGAACATATCATTTGGATTCAACATCGAGGTATGTAGCTAATTTAGCTTATTACAGTGCCAAAGAGTGTAAAATTATAGTTTTGATTTAAACCCAAAAAAATCAGAAATTACGTGCTTATTATGCCTTCGGGTCGTTCGCATATGAATTTGAATTCTTCCATGTTTACAAGGTTATATTAAGCAAATCATATGGTTAATAGTATTTACCTTCTACCTTGTGACTCCTTCTAAGAGGAAGGAGCCAATTTTCAAAATATTAATTTTTGAAATTACGCTATACCTCCAAACAAGAAGAGAAGGTATCTGCCGTTCTAGAGCGTTATATCATAAAAATTTGTTCAAGAATTCATTCAATTTAAGATGAAATTTCTTCAATTTTGAATAAATCATTTAGTTTAATTCATTTAAAGTTGATATAGACATATCACTTAACTTGTTATTAATTTTCGAGTTCGTCAAACCGTTTAGACTTTAAAAATAATTGTCCATAGTTATTGCTCAACCGAAGTACATTCGAGTATTGTATTAAATGTGCCTTTTAAGAGGACATTGCCATGCATTTAATGTGTCTTCTGCAGCCGGCAATATATAAATTTCATACCTCCGCCTATCGTTCTGATGCAGTCCATCAGACTGAATGGGGAATTGGCTGCCAATGTATGTATGTTAAAAGTTAAAAGGCGAATGAATCGTCCTTGGGGTTCGGGCGACAATTAACAGCATAAATTTAAATATGCAATTAACGCAACAGCTTGAGGCTGCAAAATAAACAAATGAAGAGTAGGAAGCACACCAAATGGAAGGGTTGCTAGCGACAATAAAAGCCAAAGGTCATTTTAACACATGCACATACACATTCACAATTTCTCTCTCTCTCTCACACACACATACAATTATATAAATTTATTTATAGCGAGTGAAATGCATTTGATTGTTTGTGTTTTTCAGGGTATTTTTTCTCCTTCCACAGTGTTGTTCTTCTTTTTTATGCTCAACATACATACAACAAACAATGCGAAAAAACACAATTTTCCGCTTTATTTGTGCGGCTGCGGAACAACAAAAACAACAAATGTAACAACACCAGCAGCAGCAGCGGCAGCTACAACAAATGTCTGCTCGTGGTTTTGCCTCTTGTGATACCCATCGTCCCTTTTGCCAAAAACTCCCTCCATTTGCTGCTGCTGTTCTTCCGCCCGACCATGCCACATGTCAATATTTTTACGCTGAGGGCCCCGCAGGGAACCGTGCCTCCTCCTGGACGTATGTCCAGCTTTTGTTGCTGCAAATTTATATCACATCGAGTCGAAAAAGCGAATCCTGCAATGGCTACGTTATTGATGTGTAAAGTGCCTGCTGTTGTTTAATAAAATTAAAACAAAAGCAACGAAAAAAGAATAAAAATAACAATGCAGTAGCAAAATGTCAACGAAATTTAATGTTTTATTTCCACTTTATTTTCGTCTCCTGCTGAGTTGGAATAATAATAATAAAAATAATAATTATAATAAAATCATTGCCCAACCTCAACATAGTCCTACTTACACACGCAATAATTGACAGCAGGAACAGCATTGCTGACAGAGAGCAACCACAAACAGCAGGACCAACAACAAATTATTTTCCCTGTCAACTGTGTCTCATTATAATTATCAGTTAAATAAGGGGTTACGAGATGGCTGAAATTGGAAACTGCAATACCCGAAAATTCTTCAAACATAAAGTCATGACAAGAGAGTTGCTTAGTTAATAAATTAACTAATTTCAATTAAATGTGAAAAGCTATTCGTAAAAGTAAATGGTCGAAAAGAATTTCGTATGAAACGTGATATTCAGTTAATATTTTGGCCTAAGAAAAACAAATATGATTTTGCAACTTCTGCCATCTAGAAAATTCAAAAATCTGAAAAATAAATCATTTTCACCTTCTTGACCTTTAATGATTTTTATCTCATTGAGTTTAAATTTTAGTTGAGTTGATATGACAAAATGACTGCATAGAATACAGCAAAGATTGTATAAATGAGTGAAACATTAAAGATTTAAGCATCACATTTCGTTGAAACAAACTTGGCTATAAGTAAATTCTATTTTCTTGGCTCAAGCAAATAAACAAATCAGTGCACTGGTGGGTTTCAGGAAAACCTTTTATGGGTAAGAGCGAGGGAAACAGTAATACGTACCTTAAAGTCGTATGTACAGACATGGCTAAGACAACCAAAATAATGCCAGTAATATATAGTCTTTACATAAAGTAAAGCGCACTGTAGACAACAATGCAATCGCTTAGCTGGAGGATGTATTTCCATTTATATACACTTAGTTAAAAAACTCATTTTAAGCAATTATTTTTACTATCATTGTATTGTTTGAATTAATGAATAAATTTTTCTTGACCTATGGTGAAAAAACTGGATTTTGCACAAATAAGTATGCTACATTACTTTTTAATGCTTTTTGCTAGATTTCAAAGAAATTCAAGGGATCCGAAACATTAATTTTCCTACGAAAGGAGTTTTTACTTATCTTCGTGATGGTTACCGTAGTTGTAAAGCTATTAGTAACTGTTCATTATACCTCACCATTTTCGGTAGATAATCTTTCGTTTTATTCCCAACACTTGATTTCTTATCTGTCTAGAACAAATTTAAAAGAAACTAGTTTGCAATAATGTGCCTTAATGTTTTATCTTTAAATCGGCATTTCAATAATTAGATTTTACAAACTTTAAAACATTGACTAAGCTATCGATTGGAAAGCTGTTAGCTGTTGAGTAATCGTTGACAAAACTGTTGACTAAAGAAAAAAAATAAGCTTACTTTAAAATTGCCGCCAATTAGGGTCGAAACTCATTTCGCAACCAAACTGTCTACTGTCTTCATATGTATGATGCAGTTTAATTCGCAAGATCTGCTAATTAAGAACACATTCACTTTACAATAAACGTTTTTCTTTAGTGGTTGAACGCACTTAAACGATGGTTAAGAGTTGTAAAAACTATATGCCTTGCTCTTCGTTTCCCCCTACTGTACAGCTCTTCGGCGTTTTTCACCTCTTTTACTTGCAGCAGACTTCCTTTCTATAATCATAACATGGCAATTTTATTCAATTTCCTGGCTTTTGTGCATGCAGCATAACCAAGACGGTAAAACTGCTGCGAAAGTTGCGAAAAATTGAATTCGATTGCGAGGTAAGACTTTGAAATATCCATTACTTCTAGTAAACAAATTAAGTTTATACATTAGGAAATTTTTTATTAGATTGATTTCATCTTTAATTTTTAACTTTGTTAAAACTTGTAAAACATATTTTATTATAGTAGGGCACCTACCTAAATTTATTTTTAATTTGTAAAAGAAATAATTATACCTTACTACTTATATATCAACTATGGTTGTTGTTTATTTTAGGGGCGACAGAAAAATAAATAATTAAAATGAGAAAGTTAATTATGAACACGTCTTCACAAAAAGTTTTCAATATCTTATCAATATACTCTACGTGTATTAAAACTTTTCACACAAGCTGGTTGGAGATAAAGGCCTTGCAATTCTCTTAAGGTCAGAGGCGATAAAATCGGCGATAATTTTCCTTTATCTTTCAGTTATATACTTACACGTTCTTAAAATGCTTGAGAAAATCTTTTAAAAATTCATCCATTGAAACAAAAATAAAAAGAGGAAGCAGAAGTATGTGGGCCACTTCGGGGCTGGGAAAGCAGCTTAAGTCATTCTGGCCCCACAAGTGGACTTGATTTTGTTGTTGTTACTAGTGATGGTCCATGAGTGTGTAAAGCTGGATTAAAAGCCGCAAGTTTGCACAATGTCAAATGCTTTTGGAGCCAACTCTCAATTGGACAACAGTTTGTCACACTAATTAAGCCACTTATAGGTGGACCAAGTGAAATGTCACATGGCGTTTACGTAATATAAATATTCCATGCACTTTGATGGCGAAAGTTGTGAACTTTATGCGTTCCGCTTTTGGTTTTTGGCTTTTTAGATTTTATGGGGCACTACGTGATTATCAACATAAGGCAAAAAAGTTGAACAAGTAGAGCGAATCGTTGGCCAAAAACGTGAGATGGAAATCCACAGAAATCACCTTGAATTGATTTAATTTTTGGTTTCCGCTAAGTAAAAGTTTTCGTTGAAATATAGAAATTATTGCCTACTATGTAAAGAAGAATTATTATTTCAAAGAAATTAAATTTCTCTTGCTCCAAAAGTTGTTTGTAAATTGTCGAAAACTCCTTGTAGTCAGCCTTCGGGGCATATTGCTGAGTTGTCAATGTTGTTGGTTGTGTTGGTTTTATTATTGCCTAGGCACGGCGTCATCATCAACATCATTGTCGGCACCATCAACGTTGATGGCTTGTTAAATTGCCTGTTTCGTGTCCTTGTTGTCTGAGGGTGCAGGCGACAGTGTGTGTGAGTATGTGTGTGTGGCACGTGTGTGTTGCCTTTTTCACTCGTTTGTATTATGCATGCACATTAGCGCGCATTATGAACCTGTACATGTCACCCTTTCGATGCCAGAAATAACGTAGCGAAAACTGGACAATACTGAGCCATTTCGTGACTCGTTTGGCAAATGATTTTTGACTTAAATTAGTTCTAAACTCACGCCAGGTTTCCTAGTGCAGAGTGCACAAATGCAATCTAACAGCTGAAAAATTAAGTAAATCGGCAAGTACCTGTTAAATGTCATGAGTCTGTATTACGCTGACCACATCCTTGGTATCCACATCCTCATGCTAGTGCTCCTGCTTGTGGTACCATGTCATCGTCTGCCTTTTTTCAGTTAATCCTTTTTTTTCTCCTCTGGCTAAGTGTTTACGTGTGCCACATGTCTAATGCACCAGAGGCATCAGCCTTCATATAGCGTGCCTGTATGGGCGTGGTTTGTGGCTGCTTTGAACCATAAAAGTGCTACAACGTCAGTGTCACTAAAAGTAAACACTTGTGCGTGAGTTAAGCTTCACACACACACTCAGACGCACTCTCCCTCTCTTTCTTCTCTCTTTTTGGCTTTTAGAACATTATCCTAACAGTATATAAGGTCATCTCTGCAGTTGATAATCATTTAGAGGATATGTAAAAAAAAAAAAAAAACACATTCCATTTTGTCCACTGTTGTTGTTAAGGTTTATTAATAGGGCTTAAAATGACATAAAACAAAGTTTAGTATATCGACTCTAAAATTATAAACGATAAGCAGTTTGTTTGTAAATAATAACCCTACTACAAATAATTCTCAATAATAAAATCAACAGATAAAAAAAAAACAAACAGTTTCTGTTCGACTCCATCTCAGTATACAGTTTTCAAAAGTCATATTCATTCAGAGATATATCTTCACTACTATATAACTAACGATTCGGTTAACAACTGAAATTATATTGCTCTTACGAAACAATAAAAAATAGAACCTTTTTTTTTCAATATGCATAATTTGATCAAGAGTAAAGCCCTATTGCAGATTCTTAAATCTCCGTTACCAGACTTTGGCCACTTTGAGGAAGAGTATCGTGATAAAGTAAAAACCAGAGTTCAATGGGGAAAGAAATGGAACACCAATGTGACAAATGGAATGCTTAATGCGCATGCAACAGAATTTGTGCCGCTCTCCAAACAATCGGAAGAGCCTAAGGATGCAGTGGATTTCGGAAAGTTACAGCGCCATTTCGAATCGTTCGATGAGGAAAATAATAAAGTCAAGTTAACATTGCCATGGAAGGGATTTCCAAGGTCTCAAATGCGTCCTGATAATCCAGGAAGTAAGTACTGTACATTTAACACTCAAACAATTGAAAATGCGTACTTGAGCTTTTCTTTCTAATATCTTTTAGTTCCTCGTAATCCACATATTATTGCAATGGGCGCCGAGGAATATCTTATAGTTTCTGGAGTTTCGAAGCGGCAAAAGAAGGAAAAAGAATCGGCTAGCACTGATACAAAATCTGAACCAAAAGTGAAATCAACCAACGAAAAGCAAGCAAAGGAATCAAGTACTGACTCCGAAGAGAAGCGACGCAAACAGGAACGAAAAGTGGCCTTGGAAGCTCTAAAACTTGCCGAACAGCGTCGCATGCGTGAGCCCTTGGTGCCACTCAAGAGTGTGGCTTCATCTACAAAAATTGATACGAATAAGCCACCAATTATTCATCTCACACGATCGCCGGTGAACTTTAATTCAGTAGAACGTGAGCGTGTCAATCGATTGCGCATAGCCAAGCGAACTCGTATTGAATTAGCCCTCCAAGAGATGCATAAAGAAAGTCAAAAGAGCATCGTACCTGATCCAGCTTCATCTAATGTGAGCGAAAGCAAAAATTCAGCTACTACAACTACCACAAATAAGACATCCAAGCGATATATACCCACGGTCAAAGAGTGGGATGAAAAATGCAAGAAGAAAATGGCGATAACGACTAAGCAGAATCTTGAGAATAAGGAAAACAATGGAAAGAAGCATAGTGCCAGCACTCAGGGTCTTTCGGACAATCAACAACCATCCAAGCGATTCACCACGACTTCAAATTCCAATCATATTATGTTGCCAGGCATTCAATGTCTTAGCTACAACCCCAATTATGTACCTCCTGGCCAGGTTTTAGCCGAAGAGACCAGACGTGGCAATCTTACTGATTCATGCGTGGGGTTGTCAAATTCAAAGCAAAATTCAACTCAACGCAATCAAGGCAAGGTCAAAGTCATTATACGTTATAGTATTGAACAGTTGCTCCAACTGGAGCCCCAGCCTGAAGATCTCGAAAAGCCACGTCTCCATCAGACATTGGAAAAATTTGATATTTTCTGCGATTAACGATTAGCTTTGAAATTATTTTGTCTATTTTGTTTCCAAGAATATTTTCATTGCTTTGCATTTAATTTCGTATTTGTTAACTAAGCATTTATTTTGCTTTATGTAAAATTGGAATCAAACTGTTATAGTAAATAGCATTTTTAAAGGATTAGATGGTGTTATTATTAACCCATTTAACACTTTCTATCCTAAGACGTTTTTTTTATTATGAGTGCTTAAATTTGGTTTATTATTGTGATTATACTTAGCGATACAATCTGCTACAAAAAGTTCTCTTAATGTGATAAATTTATTATGAGTTTACTCGGTTGAAAAAGAATTAGTCTTTGTCTTCGTCTTAGTCATGTTCGGTGCCGTTGCTTTCAGGCATACAAACTCAACTTTAGGTGCAGAAAGTGCAAGTTTTTACATAGGTGCCTCTTTTTATATATGTATATGCAAGTATCTGTTATCGATTCCTTTCCCTTCACCAGCACAAAATCTTGGCTGTATGTCTTCTTCTGCTTGTGTATTTCCTGCCAGGTCTTTTGCTAGAAGCAGCTATAACATTTTACTTATTGCATTTTTCTCTTTTTTTTTTTGCATTTTCGCTCACTTGGCAAAATGATGCGGGGAGAATGTGTGCATGTGTGTGTGTTGTAGATGCAAACTGAATCAGCTAGCATGTAGCTCATATGGCTCCTTCAATTTTTGGTGCATCGGTAAAAGTGTGGATAGGGGTTCAATGGGGGCGGTTTATGGGCGGCATCTACTAAC
The DNA here is from genome assembly GCA_018150345.1 of Drosophila equinoxialis. Classification (NCBI taxonomy): domain Eukaryota; kingdom Metazoa; phylum Arthropoda; class Insecta; order Diptera; family Drosophilidae; genus Drosophila; species Drosophila equinoxialis. The sequence continues at coordinate 5,250,992 of JAECWI010000047.1, forward strand.
CCCTGCTGAGCACTTTTCTATTGTTTGTTTGTTTTTACAACTGTGATTGAGGTGAAATTGCATATTTCTGTGCGCTTCTTTCATTTCATTTCATTTCATTTTGTCGAGTTCCCGTTCCCCGTGACTATATAAATTGCTCGAGTGCAAGTGTGCGTGTATGTGTGCGAGTGGGTGAGTGTTCCCGTAATATTTCCAAACGTTTTATTGAATGCTGCTGCCACTGCACATCGTCTCAACGCATGGAATTCCAGCTGCCTTGCGTTTATTGTACAAATAAATGTCAACAATAGAAATGTCTAAGGAACATTTAACTATACATAGACGATGCAAGGCAAACTACTAAAGCAAACAAGCATTAAATAAAATTTTTTCTTAGCATTATACAAACACACACACACGTAAACAAAGATCTTGAAGACTTTTTTGAATCCGTATGAAATGAGTATATAAACTGGAATTTAGTTGATAAACTAAATCTAAAGATATCCATAAGAGTTAAAGACTCTACAAAAATTACTCATACGACCTGTTTGCTAAAAACATGTATATAAAATATGTCTACATTGTGTTGAATACATATTAATAAATCTATTGAAAACAACGCAAGAATGCATAATGCAGATTTAATTGGTTGACTGGGCGTATGTGTAACTTTGTCTTTAAACCTCGATTCATCTTATCCCTGTAATTTGATTTCAACTTCCAATTTCAGTTTTTTTTACAGTCATTCAGCAATTTATCCTAATAAACTGATTTTGAAACAGATTAAATATATATTACACATTTGTTATCTCACTTGAAATGTTCTCTAGTTAAATATTTTCAATGGATTTAGGTTAAAAATAAGCCACTAATGCATTTGAGGGCAATTGAAAATTGTTATGTAACTGAGACAGATACACTAACACCCACACACACAAACACACACACGCACACACACATACATACATAGCATGTACACATTTCCACACTGACATCATTTTAATAATAAAATTGTTAACAGAATTGCTGTGCTTTTGGCTCCCTTGCCACAGAAACATGTGTTGGCCTTGTTAGCCACAACAACAACAACAACAACAATGGCAAAAACCATTTTTTTGCAGGTCCCATGACACCCTCAAGCTTGTTGTTGTTCTTCTTGTTGTTGGCTTTGCTGCGCAATCTAAATAAAATGGTCGACGTGTGTGTGTGTGTGTACGCACAACTTTTGCCATATTTAATCGTATTTGCAGTAACAACTACAGTAACAAAAAACAACAACAAAAACATTTTTTGGTAGGTTTTTAGTAGCATTTGTACTCGGAGTAGTAAACGAAAGACAACAGCCGCAGCAGCAGCAACAATAACAACAACATGTCATTTGCCCCTGTACGTTTTCGTTTTTTTTAGGGTGTGGGGGCATTTGCTTATTATTGTTAAACTTTTTGCACCCACAGCAACAACAATTGGCCTGGGCAGGCCTCTCCCATTGCTCCGTTGTGTGCAAATGTGTTTGTCAGAAATTTAGAAAATTTTTAGCACAAAATTACCTTTAGGACCCCAGCAAGTGCAACACAAATTTAGAGATGACAAAGTGAAAGTTGAAAAAACTTCGCACAGATTTTTAATTGTAAAGTTTTGGTAATTACATATATAAACAAATTGGCTACTTAGAAATCTACTTTGAGACACAATTTAGATTTATTAGGGATCATTATTTCTGGCTATATATTAGGGACACACTTGTTAAAATAAAAAACTACTTTAAAAACTTATTTATTGAAGAAGCAACTTTGGGAAATGGGTTTGCAGTCTCGCCTTATAAGTAAATGAAAAAGTTAAAAAATCAAACATTTACAAAAAAAATATTTATAAACTATTTAAATTTAGTTTAATTCCTAATTTATTCTTCTTAATTTATTTTAAAAAACTTTTCCTCACGATCATGATCCATCTCCAATGCGTTTTTTTTTTTTTTTTTTGGCAAATTTGCTTACCTTTTATGTATAAGCTTCATCTCAGTCGCCTGGTGAGAACTGCTGTTGGCCCACTGGCCCGGCTTACAACGTGCAGCTCAAAACTTTTGCCTTTGGCCAATGGCAAGTTTTAAGACACAAATTTATGCCAGAGGTGGAGCATGTGTGCTTGAAAAGTGATTAAAAATTGGGTCAAGAGGCGCATTGCGTGCTGGGATTAAGCAATTTAAGCATTGGGCATACACGCACACAAATCAAAGGATTTTGTCTGCATTTTTATGATCATTTTAAAGTTTTTATGCCCTGGCACGAAAACCCACAGAAACATTTATCATTTAACAGAAGGCATTATAAAGAATTTTAACTTGCAAAAACCCCCAAAAAAAGAAGTATACTAAAGACATAACAATAAGCAACAATGTCGAACCGAACTAACAAGTTAACTTCATGGGATAGTCAAACACATTGAGTGCACAAACGAAATGTGTGCGGCGAAAGAGTGCAACAAAAACCTCAACAGGACGAATGCCCCTAGGAGAAGGCTCCCATTTGCCATACACTGACACGAATATGTACATATGTAAGTCCATATGTATCTATGAGTTTACCTAGGTCCCTGTAGTTGGGTATAAGAGTGTCTCTGGCTTGTTTTGGCTGCGGTTTTTGTGGCACCACCAACGCCGGCGGCATGCAAACTGTCGGAACACCAAAAATTCTACAATAGTACTCAAAGTACTACTAGTTCTCAAATGCTACATGAAGCAAATTGTTAAAGAATATTAACTGTAACAAACACTTTATAAAATATTTTCGTGAAGTCGCCACAATTTAAATTAATTTGATACGTCTTAACTTTAATATTTCTAAGAGTCTCTTAGTGAAATTCTTTGAAATCATTTTAGAAATACAACTGATCTGTCTTTTTAAAAATAAAATGAATAAAATCAATTGCGTGCCGGAAAGGTATAAGAAAAAAACAAAAGAAAAGGAAACAACAGGTTCTCTCCAGTAAATCTGTAAAAAAAAAACAAGAACAAAACTATTTAACTTCGTGAAGAAAAGATATTTGCCATAAAAAAGGGAGAAAACTGTTTTTGCAAAATTAAAATCGCATAGCAAAGACTATAATGTGTCTTGAAAAGTACAAGCCACAGGTTACTATGTAATCACATTACAAGTCTGTCTAGTTTCTTATCAAATAATGCTACCAAATGGACATAATTTTCAACATGGCAAGACATTACAGACAACTTTGTGTGGCCGTTTGCCTGCATATTTTATGGCACGTGCCAAGATGACCGCAAGGCACTTACATACTCATGCTTCTCCTCCCACAGCCTGTGCCACTTTCACCCATTACGTTGGAATCACATAGTGGTCAAATATGGCCTTGTATTTGTTTGTTTAAGGTGCCTTAAATCACATTCGGTCCCTGTAATCAAGCTAAATAAATATCTGGCTGTGGGTGTTGAATGTGCCAAGTATTCGTTACGTGCGAGTAAATCAGAAGTTTAGTCATTTCATTCTAAAAATATTTAGCCATTTCTTGGCAATAACTGATGCAAAGGCTTTCCTCGCCATGAACATTAAATCCTTTATTAACTTTAATTTGGGTTTCTGACTCGATCATTCTAATGCAATTTCGATTATAAAATAAAAGACTTTATGCATCGAGGGAGGAAACCCCATCGAAAAGCGTAAGATTCTTGGCTCCGCATTCTCAATTTTGCAGTTAAGTGGGTCAATTGCAGTGTTCACTTTGACTATAAAATACATGGGAGCTGCTAAAGCGCTTATTCCATCAGGCAGCCCTAAATGGGTATGTGTTTATGTGTGTGTGTATGCCGTGTGTGTGCACTGCAGACATTTTATTGTCACAGCGAGCAATCGCCATTATCATCATCATCATCATTTTTTATGCATAAACCATATATATGTATGTATGAAGGACATTTGGAGCTGCCGCACTGAAAACGCTGCAAAAAAATAGAGATAGAAAAGAAGACCAAAATGGAGAAAGAGAGGAATAGAGAGGAAGGAGAAATCTGATTGAAAAATTGCCATAAATCGCCGTCAATTCAATTAACATAAATTGTTTGATTAATGATTGACAAATGCTAAACAGACAGACAGACAGTGCCACCCACGCGACCTCCTCCCACATAATTGGTTTTCCATTGACAATATGGATAACGATGTCGATGACGATAACGATGACAACGATGATGATGATGATGATGCCTAGCATTTTACATTTCACAAACAAATTTGGTTTGAATAATTTTTTAATTCGCAGCCCTTGTCCGAGTCATTAATCATGCATTGTAGTCACGAATCAGACGATACCGGACCAGACCAGACCAGAACAGAACAGACCGTAACGGACTTGACTTGACCATGCCCAGTCATTCAGTCAGCGAGTCAATCAAACAATTGAATACATTTCAATCATTAAGGCTCAGTCCAAGGTAACGACCGTATATGCCTTTTGGGTGCAAAATTAGGGCGTGGGCATGGTTTATGTGTCTGTCTATCTATATACCATTTGATTTGACTTGACTTGGGTCAAAGTCGAAGAAGCTTTTTGATTATGCTTAATTGATGGACTTGTGGGGCTGTGAATCCTTCAGCTGTTAAAGTGTTGCTAATGACCGTCGCTATAAATATATATATACATACGCCTACATATAGATATACGCAAAGGAAAATGGAAATAGTTCAATTGGAAATGCTTAAAGTTAAACTGAAATATTTACTTTTTTAGAAACATATGGCTGCTCGTCTGGATAAACCTAAATTGGTAGCAATCTTTAAAGAAGTTTTCACATAAGTGTTGTAAGTTGGCAGGACCTTTTTTTTGTTTTAGATAGATAATAATGTGCAGGATAAATTAAATTATATTCAGCTGAAATGCAACTAATTTTAAGTACATAAAATACTTAATTTTGTCTTTTTTTTTTTTTGGCACTTTGTGAGAATTAAAAAAATTTCTAATCAAGTTTTTTCTTTGGTTTTTAATAATGGTTTGAGGAATATCCTTTAAGCCATTACGCAGTATACATAAATGGCTGGACGATTTCTTAATTTAAGAACACCCACTAGCTTTCAACTACAATCACATTTTCCTGATTATTCTTTTTGGTCAAGCTGTACTTTTAGATCAAAGTGCCACGCCACTCCTGAACTTCTTATTAAAAACTTGATTATTTAATGGGTGGTCTTCTTTAGAATCACTAACCACGCCACTCCTGAACTTCTTATTAAAAACTTGATTATTTAATGGGTGGTCTTCTTTAGAATCACTAAGGATGTGTTTATGACTAGCTTAGAAAACTGCCATAAAGCAGCCAGACAAAGTTTTTTGGCATCTTGTATCAGCATATAAATGAGTTCATTTAATATTGAACGATTTCTGATCAAAATTGTATATAGACAATCGTTAATTCGCTTTTAATGCATAATAATCGATAAATTGATTATGCGACAAACAATTTTGGCAGTGTTCCCATCTAAACACTCTGCCACTCTTATGAATTTTAATTTGTTCGAAACCAATGCTGTGAATGCGTGAATATGGCTTGTGATAGCTACATGCATAACATATTGGTCGTTTCTGTTTGGTCTCGTTGCAGACAGAAAATTTGAAATGTTCTGCGGCAAATTGTGCAAAATAATTGCAAATGTGTCCAAGAGAATGTAGATGGCATGAAGCGAGAGGTTACAAAGTAATTAGCTTTGTAATAACTTGCGACAATTACGAGTATTACGCAACACATAAAACAATCTCTTTGAATTCACATATATAGAGCGAAATTTCCATGTGAACTTCGACTGCTGGCTAATTTGTCATGGAGTTTTGTCAAAGAAATTTGCATACAAAACTCTTTCAATCAGCGAGCGCGCACCTTCAGCCTTTCTCTGTTTTACTTTGTCTGTGAAGCTAATTTCCTAGCCACCGACTCCTCCCTTCATCTGCCTGAAATCCTGCTGCCACACCCATTTTCTTCATTTCCTTTATTTGGGCTTTGTGTTTTTGTCTTTACGTTCTTTGTTTGTTGGTTCATTTATCATGATTTTGTTTGTCGAAGTTGTATGTATGGAAAGTTTGATAGGCGGCAAATGTCTCTGTGATTGTTGTGCCAGCAGATTTTTTTCCATGTTCCATCACGTTTTACCCCGCTCGTTGTGCTTGTGTCAGGCAAAAACAAAAAAAGAAAAAGCAAAACGGGAAAGAAAATTTTCTTTTTTGGCGCACTTTTTATTTGTCTTTTTTGGCAGAGTGATTACTTTTGATTAGTTGTAAAAAGAAACGTAATTTGTTTAACGCTTTGTTTGCCTTTGATAAATGTAATTTTATCAAACTTGCTGATTAGACATGCGAAAAGACAGAAAGACACCGAAAGACAGAGAGAGAGAGAGAGAAAGGAGAGAGAGAGAGAGACGACAAAGCATAAGGTGGATTATATTTGAGCTAAAAGCAATTTCGTTTCATTTATAAAATAAATTTTAAATCTGCATTCCTGCATTGGAAAATCACTTGAAATTGCTATACTAAGAAATCAAACCTGAAGAACTGAAATTCATTTAAGCCACAGTTGCCGCAGTTGTGAAATGCTTCGAATAACAACAAATTGTTGGCAAAAGAAAATATTTCCAAAAGAATTTTCAGCACAGCTGAATACTTGTTTTTTGTTAGCATACTTTTCAGCGTTCGCCCCTGAATTCGTTTTGTGCAACATGTGAGAGCTTTTAAATCGCAGTTAGTGAACATTCTGACTCAAACTCAGACTCTTTATATATATATATATATATATGTGTGTGTGTGTGGTGCGTTTAGATACTGAAAGTTGGCTTTAGTTAATTCTAATGAAATGCACAGCCTGGCCAAAAGGACTTGTGTATAATTAAGCATAATATTGTATACACATAATAGCATATAGAACAAGCACTCCCACAATCCACCCCCCCACTAACACAACTCTTGGTCCGCTTCTCATTCGCATCTACTACCTCTGACCTCATCTAATTGAAAAGCCATTAAAAAGCTTTCAGCTGCTCATTATACATTTAAATATTCGCTGTTTTTATTTTGGTACCGCTACACTACTATATACATCATCCATTCGTTTCTCCTCATACCACTACTCCTAGCCATATTTTATTTTTTCCTCTGTTAATTTTTAAAGCTTCATACTTATGAGGCGTATAAAAAAACATCTCGAATGTTTAACGTGTTCGGCATGCATTTATGCACAGGTAACTGCATTTCCCTTTTTGCATATGTATGAAAATCTTTTCGTATATGTGAGTGTGAGCAAAAAGCGTGGGTCTTAATGCATTGACTTTATACATTCATAAATTCATACGAGTTTAACATTGTAAGATAAATGCCAGCCGACTGGCTTATAATGTCAACAAAAGACTTCTTTACTGCTACTTGCAAAATAAAACAAAAAAATCCACAAAAAACAAAATAAATGAGAATGGAGAATTTTCTGAATTTTTATTTTTCCACTTTACGATTAATAAAAAATGCTTAAAAAACACACATGCATGTACATACTAAGTAGTAAATAGCGTTTAAGAAAGATCATTTGATATTTTTTTAAGTTCTTATAGAATATTTGCTAAGAAAGTAGAGATATTAAATCCATAAGAAAAATAAGTTCAACTTTAGTTGAATTTAGCTCTTCCAAAGTACTTTCGTTTCCTTTCAATTAAAGTTAGCGTGTTATTTTAATTTCAAATATAAAACTTTTTACAGCTATTTGAATCAAGAAATCAAGTTAAGCAGCAACTTAAAGAACCATTCAATAACCTGTAGGAGTTGCGCTCACAAATTGCTAACCGCTAATGCTATAAACGCCCAAAACCAGATTGTACAATTATGACAGGAAACTTGACCAATATACACATATATATGCACAAACACACAGACACCTTCCCACACTACAAGAGGGTAAGAGTGAGAAAGGGAAAGAGAACGATGGAGCTATGTATGACTTCCTAGCACGGTCAGCATACGGAAAGGCTTTAAGCACTTAACGAGATGAAAGCCCCATCAAGTATGCAATACCAAATGGAAGACAAGCAACAAAGAGAAACAGAGCGGGAGACTAAAAGAAAGTGGTAGATGGAGAGAACGAGAGAGATAGAGATGGATGAATCAACGAAAGAATTGAGAGAGAAAGAGAGAGCACAGCAGTCCAATCTTGGGGAAAATAAAATATTAATAATTTTGTTGTGCACAAAACTAGACCAAAAATGGCTCGGCAGGTGTCGTGCTTGGCTTATAGAATAACTAACGCATCGTGAAGAGTTGAGCTGTTGGTGCGGCATGTGCGAGGGTCGAAGGTATATACTGCTGCGTGCCTGGGACCTTGGGTAACAGACAATGGCAAAAATCTTTGGGGAAATTAGTTTAAAAGGCCAGGAAACAAGAGGCGCAAAGAAATTAACTGCGTAACTTACTTGTAAACTGATTATTTATGATACCAATATTTAGAAAGGGGCAAATGGGGGAATGGGGGTTACTTCAATTCTCGCTAGCCTGTATTTCGCAGGATGAGACATCCTAGCACTTTGTTTCTAGCATTCCTCTCTTTCTCTCTATCTCTTTCTCTTTCTGCCAATTTCAAAACAATTTTATTACACTTGCCAAAAAATAAATTGCACTAAAAATTAACAACTTCACCAAACAATTCCACTTAAAATGTTTATTGCGCTCATTAATTTTTTGGACTTTGACTGTTGAATACAAGAGTTGTTGTTGATTGTTGTTCTTGTTGTTGCTGTTGGTGTTGCCTTCGTTGCTGGTTATTTGGCCAATAATACAATTAAAAATAGAAATTGCTGCCAGCATCATCAGCAGCAGCAGCGGCAAGTGGCTCAAATTGCATTAAAGTTTCAAGAGATTTAATTTCTCTCCTCTTTATTGCCCCTTTACCAATCATTCTACCAACTTCCATCCCTTTCTCTTCGTTCCTATCATTCTCAATGCTTCTCTTTCATACCGCTTCTGTCTGGGAGAGTAATATAAAAATATAATTTATGCCTTGTATATGCTTTATTGAGTGCGATTTATACGACAGCAGACGACGGCTATCGGCAACTGGCCAATTCAATCCAATAACAACAATGTTATTGTCCATAAAACGTACGTACATACACATACATATATAGATGTATTTGTATTTACATTATGCATATACTGTATGTAAGTATGTAACATAATAATATTAATATTAATTTCCACATAAATAAAGCCGACTTAAAGTTTTAATGAAGAGCATAAATAAAATGTGCAAATAAAGTTAATTTTATTTCGCCATCCAATCGAACAATGAACCGAACTGAATAAAAGGACATAACAATAGCAATAGCCAAAGCACCACCAACAACAAGAACAGCAAAATCAATCTGTTAAATATGCCATCGCACAGGATGCTTAAAGCGGCTTAAAGGTGTAAAAGGTTTGCAGATAGTGCTAAGAGGCCTACAAACACGTTGCTCCATTAGCCCAAGTCTTTGGAAGAAAAGAGAAACAAGTGTGTGAGGACTGTCAAAGTGCAATGCAACTAAGAGAAAGGCTAGAGGAAAATGCCCAGCGACACACACACACACATTCATGTGGGGCTCTCAAAGACAGCATCAGATTGCGAGTTCAATTGAAAGTGGAAACGGCAAAGACATAAAAGAAAGCAAGTGGAAAAAGAATCCATGTGAAATCACCGTAAAGCAAAAAGGGGGAAAAAAACTAAGAAAATATTTAGTAATTGAAGACACACACATACGGAAGCAGCTTCTGATGTCTAATCAGATTTTACAGAAACTTTTTGATTAAACACAATCTGTCAATGGGAACAGTTGCAATTGTTTACAGCTGAAAATCAAAAACATAGTCAAAGATGTTGTTTCAATAAGCCTTTAATAAAAATGTCCCCAAAGCTTCAAAAGTAGAAAATTCTAGGAATATAGACAACTATTGGGTTTTGCTTAGGTCTAGCAAATACTATATAAGAATAAAAATCAAACTTTGTGTCCAGTATCTGTATGTATAAATTTAATATTTTTCGAAACATCTAATTAAACAAACATATCAATCCTTCTTGGAATTTTGCAACGCAAGTAAAACAATAAATTTAAAAAGTAAAAATAAAAAAAAACTTTATTTTATTTGCTATAAAAACTCACAAATTGTTTAATTGGTTTTCAACTTTTTGGTAGCGAAAGCTTTTAAAATATCATTTGGAAAAGCGCCTTCAACTGCAAAACTTTTCCATTAAAATGCTTAATACAAACCAAAACAAAACCAAAAAAGCGGAATAAAAGAAATAAAAATACTGGAAAAAAAAATTTCTGCTGCTGCAGGCCGTTTCTGAAAAGTTGCAGGCACGCCCACTTCTAAAACAGGGCGTAACCAGAAGAGGAACAGCAACAAAAGCAACAACTTCAGCGACCGCCGCCAAATGCACTTCAAACTCATTTCATTTGGAAAATAAAACCTGAACCGAACCTAGCATAAAAGACACAGAGGCAACAACAACAACAACAACAACAACTACATCATGGCCAACAACAATAACAACAACAAAACTAAGTTTTAGCCCGCTGTTGTTGCCGTCAAGTGCGCGTGACTTTTCGGGGTCTTCAACAAATTTCGGTTGAATAATTTAATTGTTGCAAAAGAGAGAGACGATGCCAAAGCCGAAAACCTTGACAGAAGCTGCAAAACTGAAAGCAGAGGGAACTCAATGGCATAAAACCAAAAAACTTTTTTCTTTTTCTCTCTCTCTGTGTGTGTGTGTAAGTGTGTTTGAGTGGTGGAGAGAGGAGTTGAATGAATGAGCAGGGAGTTGAAATAAGCGCAAATAAAATATGCAAAAAGGCGTAGCGAACTTTATGATATTTGACTTTGTGGAACGCTGCAAAAAAAAAGAAGCAAAAAAAAAAAAAAATTAAGCACGAAACCAAAACGAACCGAACTGAGCCCCCAAACCACTCTCTTACACTGCCCACGTCTCCGTTGAGCAGAAAAAAAGAGGCTAAAACTTTTATTTTAAGTTCAAGTTAACTTTTTGGTTAGAATGCCGCGGGACCAGAAGCAAAAAAAGGCTCGCAAAGCGTAGGACTCGGGCTCAAAAACAGCCAACAGAAAAAAAAGAGCCATCCAAAAGACCCCAAAGAGAAGGTAACCACACAAAAGGCAACGAATAGTTGATACCCCCAACTTAAGACTTCATTTCGAGAAACCACTACCCTTGATTCTTACGTTTACGCCCAATCTACCCCACAGTCACCTTTAAAAATTGTAAAAGTATTGTGAATTTACCACGCGTTTCCACCTTTTGGCGGGCAGGATTTTCATTTCTGGTAAACGCAAAAAAAAAGAGAACAGGAATAAACGAAATAATTTATTTTCAAATCAAAGTTAGCAGGGCGTTGCGTATATTAGCAATGTGCACTCATTTCAATACACACACACACACTAAGTGAGTGAAAAAGAAAGGTTCATGGAGGAGAAGGAGTCGTGTTGGGGCGTGTTAGTGTGTGTGTGTGTGTGTGAACTTTGGGCTTGCCTTCTGCCTAGTCGAAAATTTAATTTCCCTGCTTTCTGTTTTATTTATGATCCTGATATGCTTATTCTTGTTCTTCTGCCTTTCTGCAAGTTTTCACAATTCGACTTGGAGTCATATTTCATATTTTTTCCCCCGACTTGGCCTTGTTTTTCCACACCACACAAAACCCACCTGTACCTGAACCAGTACCAGTCTACCTTTGCCTTTAACATATGACTTCCGTAATGTTTGCGTGCACAATGAATAACATACTTCTATGTTATCCTTTTTTTTGTAGAAGCTGCAGCTATGCGTGGGTAAGTACACTGAACAAAAATAAATTAACTCAATGGAGTTATTTCTTAAAATCCTAATTTACTTCAAAATTATGCAACATAAAGTCAATGGGATGTAGAAACTGGCTTGGTAACCAGAAAGATGAATTTTGACATTTTTCACTATTTTCTAACATCCACTAAGAACAATTTTTGAATTTAAAAATGAAATGGAATGGGATTTATAAATCTCGAAGACGTTTGGTTTTCTCTAAAGATCTTGGGTTTTAAAAGATTTTTGTCTTAAAACATCGACAAAATATTTGGAAGAATTAATCTTAAAAATATTTGAAAATAGTTTTCGTTTTCATCTGTTTGAAATTTAAGTCGTAGCTTGCATTTAAACCGTCTCGAAGTCAAGGTGAGGATTGTTTATGATAATATTTTTTCAAAATATATTTCTGACACTCTTTAAAGTGTAACTTGTTTTTATTTGTTTTACCGTGATCTTACTTAGGCGTAAGATTTAAATTTAAATACAAAAAAACTATTAAATATTTTTTTTAAAGAAAAGTAATCTCATCTTTTAAATGCAAAAATAATTCGTAGCAATAAAAAAAATAACTTAGAAATTTCTCCATGTGTAAACCGTAGAAGGAATGAAGTAGCTGAGATCCCCAACTGGGCTTTAAGTCATAATTTTGCATGCAGGCAGCGACAGCTGCTTAGAAATGTAAGCTCAGTTAGAAGCTAGATTAAAAGTTGCCATTGCTTTTGATGCCAGAGTGCCTTATCCTTATTTGAATTTTTTTTAACCCACAAAAAAAAATATAAAAACTGAATCATAATTTGTTTGTGCCTTTCTTTGTTAGTGTTATATGTCATTTTACTGTTTAATAATATACTTTACAATTTCGGCAAGATAATATTGTTTTTTTTTTTTTTTAACTGAACAAACAACTTGTAATTAAATGCCAATAACAGTGGCGGAGTGTTAAATGGGAGAAATTTTAGACAGCGAATGTTATTTTCGTGAAAACTTAAATTAAAATTACAAATTACTATAATAAACACTTTAGTTTCTAGTATGCCTGATTCAAGGCTTTTTGGTTATTTTAGTGGCTAAGATATCAAGTTGGCCAAACTTTTAGTCATCAGTGGAAAAATATTCTGAATGTTGACAGGACTAAGTTTGAATACAAACTAAAAGCATAGTTTATTTGTTCTTTAAAATATAAAATGCATTTGCATTATGATTAGATTTGATTTCATATAGAAAAATAATGTCAAATGCCAATGACGTCTATGCATATTTAATGACATTTAATTTGTTTGACGTTTCCGTTTTGTCCATTTCTGACCTTTGTCCAATCCATTTATCTTTATTACAACATTTAGTCATTGGGGAAAAGTTGTCCTTGGCCCAACTTTATAAATAAATCATTAAAATTACATTTATGACATTTGCTTTATTATTCGCTTATAAAAGTACTCATTGACACATGACTCAAAGATCACGTTGGGACGAAAATAAACGGAAGCGAAAAAGAAAACAAAAAGCAAAAAGATAGCAAAAGCAAGAAAAAAAAACAATAAGCAAATGTAAATCAACAGAATGAAAGAGGCATTCAAAATTGTCAATGGCATTGAAGGAAAATGAAGGAAGGAAAACAGAGGAGATTTTAAAATCCTTAACTGACAATCGGCATTGGCGAACTGTGACGACAGCATTGTCAATGACGACGACAGCACCAATTTCGCTTCAACCTGACTCATTGTCATCGAAGCCCCAATCCCCAATATACATATATATATATGTAGTATATATGTATACAACTAGGATACACAGAAGCAGCAGCCAGCAGTCAATAATTAAGTGGGGAGCATGACCGTGCATTGTGGACCAAGTGAAAGTCCATCTCATCCGGATTTTTGTTGATGTGATGGCTCGCAATTATTATAAATGTCTTCTCGTTCTGTACCTTTCTTTCTATCTTTCTTTACTTGCTCGTCAATCTTTTCTCTTTTAAAATTAAAGGCAATCATGGGACAGGTGGTCTGTGGGTGGATGTGTGTGTTTCTGTCTGTGAACGGAAACCATTTCATGAATCATAAGCCAATTAGGTATTGTAAACAGTTTAAAGGTTGAAGTTCACATAACAGCAGCTGCTTCTAAATATAAATATATAATTGTATAAATGTGTTTTTTTTTAATGTGACTATTTTTAGATCAAGCTATTAAAAGAAACCATAGAAAACTTAGGAAGCTCACTCTAAGCAATAGCGAATCCGTTTTATTCAAAGACACAGCTCCATACTTAGGCGAATTTAAATAACTTAATTTTGGCCGCACGCGTTCCCAGGGTTTGAAAATATACTCTATAATAATTATGGCAAGCCGTAGTCTTTGGTTATGAAACATCAGGCCATTTCATTTTCATAGAGCAAACTACATATTATTTTGATTTGGCTAAATACTTAAATATTCCACATAATCGCCTTAAATCGAAATTTGTATACCTATTCATGAAGGATTAAAATTGAAATGCCTTTGGCATTCAATTGTTTAAGTTCAACCAAACATTTCAGTCGGCATGTACATATCTTTGAGCTAAAGATATTTCGCTGCCATGTCTCTTGCACTTTGGAGTATTCGAGATATTCGAATAGTTTGCAAAAGCAGCAGTTGATCCAACATCCGACTCTCAGGCGACTGTTTTAGCTTTAACATGGCAGTAGGGAGGAAATCCCCTTCTCAATATCCACTGTTCCATTGTGGCCACATGGCGTATAAGTAACAAATTGACATCTGCCAGAGGCTTGTCCGAGTAAAACCAAAATGTGGGTTACATGTACTCGAATCAGTGTGTGTGTGTGTATCGGATATATGTTGCTTAGCACTATGGCATACCATTCATTGATCGATGCCGCGACTCTGGACAAAGTGCCACAATTTTGTGGTAGCTTCATTGGCGTATCCGAAGGGATATCGAAACAAGGATGAGTTTAACTTATTGTTACAAAAAACTTTTGCAGTCACTTTTGACAGTTTCGTTTCGTTTTGTTTCCATCTTTTTTTCTCTCCTTCTATTCGTGGTATTCTTTTACCATCGTTTGTTGTTGTTAAGTTTGCTGCTCTGTTTCTTAGCCAAGTGTAAAGTCAGTCCGCCCGAGTGCTTGAATTGAACCTTTGAGCTATTTTCTTTTCACACAAACAAAAAGCAGACCCTCTTTCTCTATTCCCAGTTCTCTCCATCCACCAATATAAATGTTGATTCACTGGATAAGTTGAGACGGCGAAAAGTTTTCCACATGCCAGCTATCCAGCCAGTCAACAACAACAACAACAGCAAAAAGGGAAAGTTATAATTCACTTAAAAAGCAAACGTTAAGTGGAGCAAGAGGGTGGACAACACAGAACACAGGAAGGGGTATTATGACGTGACCCACATATGACATATGTCTAGCTATCCATCAAAGGTAATTATATGCAATTTCCTTAAACTTTTACCAATCGAAAAGATATTAAAGTAACATGTGCATTTGTGCCAATTTAATGGCAATTTGGTTTAATTAAAAATTTACTATACCAAATACGCGAGCTTCTGGGCCAGGGACATTTGTGTAATTAAAAGTTTAAAGGCCACAAAAATATTGGCCTTCAGTTTTACCCGCTGCCGCCCATCTCTTATGGCCATAAAAATAGCTCACGTGTCACGCCCATAAAAGTCACACATAAAACAACAAACAGCTACAGTAAACAGCAAACAACAAAAAGAACAACACCAAATTTAATTACAAACAAGCAAAACATTAAAATTTGTAATTCCATCATAAAAATGTTGGCAGGACAGGGCCATGAACAGGTGCCGCCTGTATCCTGTATCCCGGACAGACATTTACATTTACATTTACCTACTTGTATTTCCTCAATAAAAGCTCACCAGATTAGCCAATTCTCTCTCGCTTACACTTATTGTCATTTATTCCTTCGCCCTTCCCCTTGGACTTGTCCATTGAAAATTGCGGTTTTTAATTACTTTATTTTATTACCCAAGTTTTTGACTTGAAGATTTCACAGTACATAAAATCTATGTGGTGTGAAATGAAAGCCCCGCCTGGTTCTAGTCTTGATTTTGGTCCTTGCCTAACAACAACAACAACAACAATGGACAATAACGGGTAGATGGCAACGTTTGACATGGCACTTGGACATGGACATGGCAGTTGGCATTGTTCTCTGGTTCTCCATTCCAGAATTGTTGGTAGTTGTTGCTCTTGAAAATCAACTTATGCTTAACTTTGGCTTTGTTCTACATGCAGTTCATTTTACGCTCCTTCAATCCATAGCCCATGCCAGGCACAAAAACAAAAAAACAAAGAAAACATGCGTTGGCATTTCTTTCCTCTTGCACACTTGCTGCAGCACTAGCACTGTCACAAAGCCGCCACATGACACGTGTCACAAGCTGTGAACCCAAAGACTCAAACAACCAACAACAACAATTGACTGAACTGAATGCTTTTATGCATTAACGATAGATGAAATCTATATTGATGGGACCAGACTTTAATATGCCTGCCAAAAAAAAATAAAATAATAATATCAATTATTTCCGATAAAACAAATTTAAAATCATCTTAAAACAAAGCCCAAATAAATATGCTATAAAAGTATGAGAGTAAATGGGTCTTAGTTTTCTTAAAATTTCCAAATAGGTCAGAAATTAAATCTCTGTACTTTGATTATAATCCAAATATTGTATGAAACCATCGTGGTAGCTTTAAAACTATCTGTCATATTAGTCAGGGCTGGAAAATACATTCGAGGTTGGAAGAAAGAAGAATATTTTGATTTCATAAAAAATACAAAGGGTATAGATACTCCACCATAGCCGCAGTTGGTCAAAGTCATTTGTTTCACTACGTTCGACTTTTTCCCATTTTGCATAAGAAAGGCCCGTTGTTATAATTGGCAGTTGCAAATGCTTCAGAAAATATTGCCTTTTGTGTTCGACAGTGTAATGCATACGCAGTCAGTTGGTAACTCGAAGTATTTGTCAATTAACGCTTATTCTGTTCGTTGTTTGTTTCCAGCCATCTCGAGTTGCCAGGCCTGGTTGCCAAATTTCATGTAGATGCGTTGTTGCCGTCAAAGTTTTATTTTTTTAGATTTTTTTTTTCTTCTTTTTTTCAGTCCTTTTGTGTGTTGTGTATTTTTTCGGCTGTTTTTCAACATGTGTTCTGGAGTATTGTTGTTTGCATTGATGTCACATGGTAAAGGACGAGTTGGAGTGAGTCGGAGATAGATACCGTTGGAAAGAGATAGATGGATTGTGAGGGTAAGAGATTTTGAAACGGGTTGCATTTCAAATTTCAATTTACCGACAACTGTTTCGATTGTTTACATTGATTTATTTACGTTGTTGTTTATGCGGTTTCACATAGTTCTGCTTCTCTTTTGGGCTTTTGTATGCCACACACACCCGCGCAGATACAAACACACACACACACACACACACACACACACAAAGTCTCTAATCCACTAATACTCTGGTACATTGCCGGTTTTGGTTTCGCTGAGTTTCATTTTTTTTACTGGGCTGAAACTGCATCGAAATGGATTTATTTGTGTTTGCGAAATATTTGGCAAGTCCTGACGCACGCCATTTTAATGCAATGGTTTCACATGCATCTTTATAGATTTTTATATAGTTACAATAGTTGCTGTTTATATTAGTGTTTGATGTGGGCGTGGCATCTGGCTGATACTCGCAACATCAGATAAATCCCACTCACATAAAGCCATTCAAATAATCTCAATTGTATCGGTTTTGTAATATTTTTTTGTTTGAATTTAAATCTTTAGAATGCTGACTAAGCTGCATTTTTAACAATATACTCGATTATAAACCGATTTTAAGCATTTGCTTAATGCAGCGCATTAGTGTCAGTTGGACATAATATTTTTAGTGCCAGCAAACTTGCCAAATACTAAACATTTCCATTAACGCATTTTAGCGATGATCGATTTTTTTTTAGATATCTTTCGATGCCTTTAAAGAAATTAGGTTTTTTAAATGTTAAAATCTGATGGCCGGCACACTTCGACCGCGCCGATGTTTGTATACCCTTGCAAGTTTTTTTTAAAATTAATAAAACTTTTTGCAAGGGTATACATCAAAACATTTTTTTTTCTGTACAAGGGATGTTTAAAAAACTTTAAAGGTTCCAAAAAATAAAAGTATCATTTTAATTTAAGCCAGGTTGCTAAAACATGTATAATTCTGTTCTCAACCTGAATCATAATTAATTGAGTTTTTTTCCGTGTTCAATGGTAAAAAAAGGGAAGCAACTCCTAAAATTAACACTATTCTCCGTCAATTTGCTTAGAATTACGGGCTATATCCAAGCCACCAGTACAAAAAAAAAAAATGCTTTCACGAAAATCGCCTTTGAAGTTAAAAAGTTTGCCTCACAAGAGAAGAGAGTATTAAAAATTAACAAACAGAAGAAAAATTTTTTGAACATTAACAAAATTGTTAGTAGTCGTTCCAATAAAAAATAACGTTTTCACGTATTACAAAAACAACCGTCTAAGATTAGACAAAAGTTTTTCAAAACTTGACTGGGAAATGCTCGTAAGCATTGCGTAATTAATTAAATGTTTTTATTGGTGCTAAGAGGAAAATTAACTTGTTAGCAAAAACGAACAAATGTTTTAAAATTTTTTTCATCAAAGGCATAGCAATTGTTAGCTTAACTTTATCATATTACAGTAATTAGTATATATTTTACAGCAAATTTAAAGTCATAACCGTTGGTTTTGTTGCCACAAATAAAGTTTTAATTAGTTGCAAACAGTGCAAGAAAGAAATAAAGAAAACAATACAAAATTTATTTACTTAAGACAAAAAGCAAAAAGGAAACCCAACTAATAACATTTACTTGCCATATAAATTTTACCTCTTGCCAAAAACTTTGCATTTCTTTTGGGTAAAAGAAAGAAGTAAAACTTGTAAAAAAGAATCTATTTCATTTGGTTTTCTGCTTTGCTCTTTGCGTTGGCCATTTTGATAAGTTTTCTTCACTACCCCCACCCCATTTTTTTTGTTTCTTTTGCAGTTTTACTCTGGATTTTCTCTCTCTTTTCTGCAAATAGCCAACTTTCTACTGCTACTTTTATAAACGAGGGTCGTGCAACAAGAACAACAACAAACCCTTTCTATATGTTGTTGAGTCAAGCGCCGCAATTTAATTTGCCTTGACTATTTTAGCCATTAGCCGGTCTTGAAATATTTGTTGGCCCAAAAGTATGCAATAAGTTCTGCGGCTTTCGCTTTTGCCACATTATTTTATGCTTCAAAAATTGAAATACATTTTGTTTGTTTAAGAAAATATTCATATTTGAATTCACACACAGACAAACATACTCGAACATACATATGTGTATGTATGTGTAAATGTTTTGAAGCGAAAAGATTGCTTTGATTTTTAGCCACAAAAGCCGCATTATTTAGGTTTCAACTTTTGTTTTGCCAGTGACCAATAGCAAACAAACTTTATCCAAAGGATCCTATTTTACATATATAAGAGTGTGTCAGTGTGTCCATGTCCGTCTGTATTTGCCTTAAAATTCAATTCATTTATTACGCTCGAATGCATGCAAAAACTTTTGTATGCAAGAAAATTACAAAGTCCAGTAAGAATAAACAAATTGCTTTATTATTAACCCTTGATAATTGAGGCAAATGATGTAAATGTGTAATATAAATAAAACGAAATGTTTTAGATTAATAACAAAAAAAAAAAAAAAAATTTTGCTATGACTTCTCTTCGGGGCTAAGAAATTTTTTTAAGATAATGGCGAAAAATCAATTGAAATAAGTGCAAAACCAGAGGGCCGGGCCTAACTTCGACCGCCTCAAAGATTCTATACCCTTGCAAGTTGTTTGTTACTCTTTCCTCACTTAACAAATGTTAAATTTGAAAGCAATCGCATCAAAAGTAACGAAGTTATTGGCAAAAGTCACTGTTTTTGACAAACTGTGCAGTATATACGAGCCTACATGCATAATTTTAGCTCTGTAGTTTTTACGGTCTAGGAGGAGTTCGCGTAGATCCAAACGGAAGGACGGACGGACGGATGGACGGACATGGCTATTTGAACTCGTCTCGTCGTGCTGATCAAGAATTTATATACGTTATATGGTCGGAGATGCTTCCTTCTAAGCGTTGCACACTTTTGACCAAATTTAATATACCCTTTTTGCATGGGTAAAAAAATGGAATACTGATGACTGCATAATTCCTTGGAACATAATAAGTAAAAACATAAACTTTTGCATTACATCTCTTATACTTATCATAATACGTTTCAAACACAATTAAATACCAATAGTTTAATTTAAAAAAAAAAAAAACTCCACATACTGAGTCACCAGACTCGACTCCACAGACGGCGATTCTTATTTTAAGTCATCTCTACCACTGCATATACGGTTCTTTTTGACTTCAATCTTGAAAATAGGAGCAATACTTGAAAGAGAGTTTCGTCGGTGGTAATAAAGAGGATTGCGGATTAAAGAATAACTACTTGTTTGTTACCTTAGCTGCTTTACGAAAGCTAAAGAGGTTTTCACTGAATAGTTAATATATAATAAGTATACAACACTAATATTAGGCAGTTTCTTAGAATTGCTAGCCCCATTAATTCATACTTGTATTTGGAAAAAACATATTAAATGGAATAGGAAAAAGATGTATATTGAATCAGTTGGGCTGCTCATGTTTTTTGCAAGATCTATATGATAATTTATTTAGTTAAGAACAAAGTAAATATTGAAATAAATTATTATAAGACGAAGAATAAATCTTAAATTTACATATTTTACATGAATCATAGGAGCGATAGTTGCAGTAAAATGCTAATAATTGGTGAGTGACTACTATTTCACTTGGTTTGGTTGACTGGCGTCTGCCTTAATTAAAATGTCGCCAAAACAATTCCCATTGCTGACAAACATGTTCCACAAATATCTTTGTCTACCCAGATATGTTTATTTGTGCAACATTGTTTGCTGAAGCGCATCAGCGTCAAAACGACAAATGTCTGATGTTACTGCTGTTGCAACCAGAGAATTCCTTTCATTTCACACTCTAGGACAAAACCACATACGCACACACACACGCGCACACACACACATATAGTGATGCAAATTTACAATAGTATGGGAGTCAATCAAAAGTCTCTTATGCTCTCGCCCTTAGCCCCATGCCCATGGCTTCGCCCTATTGCCCCCCAAAACATGTAATTAGTTCACTTATGTTGATTTCCTTTGACAACGGCTCTAAAATATAAATTGCTTCAATTAATTCAGTTTATTCATTATGCATGTTTCAAATAAATGACCAAATCGAAACCAGAGGCCAACAACCAACATAACCCACAACCATTCATAAATTTTGTGGTATTTCTGTGTTATAGACCAAATTTGAAAATCATGCGGTTTCTGGGCAATATGTGTTAAGTGCATCTCAACCAAAAGTGTCCATGTCAAATTCATAAATCATTGAAGCATTTCGGTCAACTTAATTATGGGTTTTATCGATAATTATGATTATTTCAAAAGCAATTAGAATTCTAACTATTGTAAATCCTACAGATAAAAGAGACTTAAACCTGTTTTGATCAGAAATCGGGAAAAATATAACAAATTAAAAGTCGCAAAAACTTGAAAGAACATGAAAACATTAAAAGAAGAATTATTCTCCTATTCATAACTTCCTCTCTCGTTCATGTAATATTTTTAAAGACAATTTGAAAGTTTAAAATAGAGAAAGCAAGTAAATTATATTAAACTAAATGCTTTCACAATTCACATGGCCATTGCTTGACATGGAGGTTATTTTCCTAAGAACATTGTGTTAAGCGAATACGTTCCAAAGAGACTATAGAGATATTTTTATTGAATAAATTACACATTTTTTTTTGCAACAGATGATTTGAAGCTATTTGTTAAGGCAATCAATTCTATGAGTTCTGTTTTTTAAATTCATTAAGTTCTGTTCCTCATTAGTAGTCTGCTCTCAATTTGATTGGTTGCGAAAAGTGAGCTCTGGTGATGATGTCCATTTGTAAAGCTTTTCATTGAGGGCTTTAGTCAATATCAAAAACCGATTTTTTTTTTTGTCTACTGCTGCATGCCAGATTCTAGGATAAAGAGGATCTACAATTTAATAATCTCATAATGGCAACTATGAGACTTAAGCTCTGCAAATTGCGGCTTGTGTTGCCAAGATATACTCCTATAGATATGCATATTCGACAACCCCCACAATCAACTTTACTCTGTCTTTTGCGGTGTTTGGGTGTGTGTGTGTGTGCAATAAATAGAAAATACTTAAACTCCAATTGCGTTGCGCATACGCCATGTGTGCGGCAGAGTCGTCATCATCGTTGTAGTATTCTCATCGTTGTCGGTCCTCGCTTGCTTAAAACAATTAGAAATGCAACATTGTTTTAATCTCTTTCGCATTTAACGCAAATTGCTTGGCATTAAGGCGCTCCCAAAACCGCATCCCAACAACTGTGCCACTGCAAAAAGGACAAAGACAACGATAACAACGAACGGCAAGGCAAAGTGGTAAGGAATTGTTGAAAATGGATAAGCGCTTGAGGTTTCCATCCTCTCGCTCGTGCAATAATTCGAATTTAAGCATTTCTATGTGCTGCACTGCTTGAATAGTGATGGAGGACTGCCCTCAATTGTTGCATGAATGTTTTGGAATTCATTGCTTTCTTCACTTTTGGGTGTGTAAAATGATTTTGCCAAGAATGTTTGGCGGTTTTATCGATGGTTAATCAAAAGAGTTCATGCAATCTCTAGCAAATTTTCTTTATCAAAATATTTCATTTTTGAGAAAACAATTCAGCATACATAGACGACCTAAGAACGAAAATATGAACTATGGTATTAACCTTTCCTAATCATTATATTTGAAGGAAGACAAATTGACATTGGTTCAGAATAGGATGGAAGATCAGTATAACACGGACATAAACCCATTGATTACATTACTCGGCAACCACAACATCGATAGGGTTCATCAAAATCATTTTCCACTTGCTCGTTTCTTAGGCTCGTTTTCGACACACCTTCAATAAGTTCCGAGAGTTCAGGATGTAGTTGCCTTTGTGGCTGTTGGTGCACAACATCATCAACTACCTCGAGACCTTGCTGCGACTGGGGTACATATGGTTTAGCTCTGGCATTTAGGGTCACTGATCTTGCTACTGGTGACCTGTGATTGAATGGACTCTCCCGCCAGATGCGATCATATGGTACGCCATAAAAGTCATTTTCTGATGTTGATGTTTGACTCCATATGCAATAGGGTGGCACTACTTGGGAATTATGCCAATAGACAATGATTATGTTTTTAAACGAAATCGAGAATCCATATTTCTTACTCACATTCTTCAACGATTTTATTGGCCAATATGCTGGCCGTCAATCCGGGCACAAATGCTGGAGCATTTGGATTGAGGCGTTTGTCCAGAGTTCGACTTCCACATGGCTGTACATTTTGTTCATCTGCTTCTCCCACATCTCCTTCTGACTTTGTCTCCCTTGTCTCCCGATAAGATATGTCCACTTCAATCTCATCATAGTCCTGGGACATGCTTTCGTTGGTTATCTTTAAATCTTTCAAACACTACTGCAAGCGAAACAAATTATTAAATAATTTGAAAAAACAAAATCAATTTGTAAGACGAATATGACATAAATTTCCCAACTACCTTAATTGTAAATGCGATGAGCAACACGAAAAAGAAACAAGACAAAAGAAAAACCAAATACTTTCGATTATTCACAAGTGTCTAGATGGTTTGTGTGAGTTGCTATTGATAAAATTTGCTATCTGTCAGTCTACAGATCAAAATATTTATTTTGTATCGCATTTGTTGTCTCTATGTTTTTAATGATAAACGCACAATCGAAAAATTTAAAATGAAAAGAATCCACAAGGTTGCTGTGTTTATCAAAAAAGAAAAAAAATAACAAAAATCGATTGACATCTCACTTTGATATCATAAATTTGCAATTATCAACAATTCTACAGAATTTTTGCAAAATGTTTCTTTGCAAATATATTTGACGAATATTTTAATTAAATGATACACTTACAACAATTTTAATAAGCCATATAAATAAATATATATCAATTTTCACCCATGGCACACACACACAAATACAGTGACAGTGGAAAGGGGAAAAACGGAAAATTTGAAACTCACTTTGGCATTCCTCGTCGCCACCATTTCGACCTCTCTTTTGCCATCACTTGTGTGACAAATTTAATTTTGTCAAAACCGCAAATTGACAAATATTTTAGTTTGCACAACAAAAACTCACACACAAACACACACTGAATCACAGAGAGAGTAAGATAGAAAGTTTGCTTAAATCTCGTGTATTTTAATTGATTTGCGCTAAATTTATTGATTTCATTTTGGCCAAACAGTTGTTGCCAGAAGAACAACAACCGCAAAAGAACCTCCCTCCCAGCAAATTGTTTCCCAACTTGAGCTCATTATGAATACTCATTCTACCTCCCACTCATTCTATGTCTGTCTCCGTCTCCCTCTTTCCCAAAATGGCACTTGGGTTCAATGTTTGCATTTGTTTTGCTAATTTGCATGTGCGACTGTGTTAAAACATAAATTAGTACTTTCCCCTTTTTGCGCTACTGTGCCACACACGCCCCAAATTCCCGGTTTCTCATCTAGCCACAAAAAGGTGCTAGCCACCATTTTGACCATTTTCAACGATTTGTTAAATTTATGGGCAATTTATTGCATTTGTGACTGCATTCACCATTGGCCAGCTTAACCCCTGAAAACTGACTAATAGCGGTTTTTAGTGTGTTTTAGTGCATTTAGTTAATTGCACAAATTACTTGCGCTTATTTATTGGCTACTCGCCTTACATTTGATGGTCATTTGCGGTTGTTGCTAAAATCCAAAAAAAAAAAAAAATTGTTATTCTTTTTTATCACATCGTACTTAAACAGAACTTTTCCACTAGTCAATTCCATAGGGGAATATGGTAGACACCTATCACAACTAAACAAATCAAATTGATGTCTGTGTTTTTGGTAAGAACATTTCAGACATCCACATATAATATTTGGATGGTGGTATGAGTCTCTAAATCTAAGAGAGTAGTTTAGGCAAAAAGCATTTGCGGTCAACACGGTTAGTTACTCTAAAAGCGAAATTGTTGAAAATTATAAAAAAAAAATTATTACAAGGAAACTATCAGACCATTGTCGTAGAAGCACTTTTCGATCAATACAGTTGTAGGGTGTTTAAAATGGATACGCAAATGATTCCAAAAAATAAACAAAATAATTTATGTTAGATGTTTTGGAAGCAAAACGATCCTAAACTCATTAAAGACTTTTTCTCTTAGAATGTTTTAATTTGAAATGACAATTGTCCAATTTGAAGTCTTATTTTTCTCGTTAATTATTAGAGACATCGAAATATAAAGTTTGTTAAGCTAATACGAAAATGGCTAAAATAAAGGACTGTTGTAAATATAAGTTCCAAGTTTTATGGTTTCAAGTTTATCCATACTATAAACATTCTAATTAGTCAAATAAATAAATAGTCTTGTAAGTAGAAGCAAGAAACAAGTATGCATGAAAAAATACCTCAATTTTAGTGACAAGTCCATAAAAGTTCAATTCCAGAGAGTTTTATAGACGGTGTTTTGAGTTGCTAGTAAAACTGTTAAAACAAAGCAACACTAGTTAGACATAAAAAAGATTAAATTCCAAACAATATATGTATGTATTTGTGTGTAAAAATGGTCAGCCAAGAAACAAAACAACTTCTTGATATAAAAAGAAAAATTATGCACCTAACTGAGTAGCTTTTCAGCATACCTTTAAATAGAAATTGACAAGTATATTTTTTTTTGTAAGCGGCTTAGAAATGGCCAATTTGCCATCATCATCGTCATCATTATTATTAATCAAAGGCAAATCAAACAATTCATCAAGTAAACCCATTTTGTTAACTCTTCACAGTTTAAGTGCTAGCAATTAAATGGACACAACAAATTCTCGAGTTTTGTTGTTTTTTTATTGTGCTTTTGTTTTTGCACACTGCTTGCTCTTTGCCATCTACTGTGGGTCTTCCTTTTCCATCTCCCTCTCTCTCTCTTTCCCTCACATTGGGAAGCAGTTGAATGTTGTTGATTTTATATATTCAAATTAGTTCGTTTTGCACGAGTGGCCCTGGAATAGAAGCGTAGTACTGTGATATTTTTCCAACTACGGCTGACTGACCAAACCCGGAGTGTTTCTGATTCTCTAGTCCCCATTTCCATCTCTATTCCCATCTCTACTCTTCCTTTCTCTCACTCTCTTATGGAGTGGGGCTATCAAGTTGCCTTGTGAAGTGCTTATCCTCAAATCAGTGACACTTGAATGTGCAGCACAAGTGACTGACCAAGTGGGTTGAATGAGTGGTTGAGTGAGTGAGTGAGTGAATGAATGAATGAATGACAAAAGTGTGAAGCCTTCGCCTTCATTTATTTACTTAGACTTTTGCTGGAACCGGCTAACTCAAGTGTTGTTTGCGGCCCTGATTGAGTAACTAAATAAAGTTGTCCCTCTGTCTCTTTCACTCTCTTTCACTCTCTGTCTCTCTGTCTTTCTATTTTTTTTTCTTTTCTACTTTTCTATGGTATTTATGATCACGATGATGCCCATCTGGGCTAATAGTTTTAGCTATATCAATAACTATCACAAAAGTTTTACCCTACCAGGTACGGATTAAGTGGATAGCTTATTGACCTTAGGGTCAATGTGATTAGTCACATTCACTCAAAAGCCTATAAGATAATATGTATTTCCTGTTCTTCATATTATAGATGTTCATTTAGGGCAATCTTTGAGTTTATATTTTAAGACTTACGTCATAACTTTTGGGTCTTTAGACATTATTGCTATTTAATTGTTGTATTGCGGTCGTGTTGTAGTATTCTAAGAATCAATTGTATTATTATACTTAGACATTTTCGTGAACCCATTTTTCCTCTTCTAAGAATTCTTAATTATACCTAAACAAATCCTTTCTAAACATAAAGAAACGAAATGAATGCATTAGAGCCTGAAATTGTAAGCCATTCATTGGCTTTTACGTATTTTGGGGCCAACCGAACGCAACTTATTTATAGTTGTCCGTGTGATGCCGCACAATTAATCGTCATTACCATCTACCGCAGCGAGTTTTCACTTGAAATTTTCACGAGTTGGAAATAAAATGCCTGCGGTCTCTTTTGCCTTTGTTAATGACACAGTCCAAAATGAGAATGGAACGGAATGGATGACGACGACAACGACGACGAGGACGACGACAACAACAACGGTAATGATGATTACTGACGGTTTTAAATCATGCGCTAATTATTGCAATTGTTGCTCTAGCTTCAGGGCAGATGAAGCTCAACGAATTGCGAATGGCAAACGGCGAACGATGACCGAATAATTGATGATGGGCTAACGGCAAAGCTCGACGGTAATCAAATTTCGGAAAGAGTTCACTTGCTTTTTGAGAAATTTTTGTAGGGTCACAAAAATAAATAATTTTCATTTGGCTTGTGACTTTTGTGGCCCATAAAAAATGTTGAAAAAGTGAGACGGAAAGAAATAATGGAATAGTTAAGGAGGGAGGAAAAAAGAAATCACTGGGAATTTCGAGTTCAGTAAACTACATTCCCTTTTTAGCGTCATTGGTAAAAGGAACCCCCCAAGCAATCAACCTAATTTATTATGCTCCACACGCCCAACTCGGGGCCAAAAAAACCACCGCATATTGCAACATCATGCCACGCCCTCACAATTGCCAAACCGATACAAAATGCCGTTTATCTATAAATGTTAATAATTGCAATTGCAATGTGCAAATTGCAGCTGTGGTTTTATAATATTTTTGCATTTTGGTTACTTTTTTCGCATTCTCTCTTGATGATGATTACGATGATGATGATGCCCTTGAGCATCGCCATCAAATGCCGCTAACCTAGTAAATAATTTTACAATTTTTGAAAATTGATATATTTTTATGCAATTTGTAAGCCGATTTGCTGGCGAAAATAATGTATTACCTAATTTTTTTTTTTTAATTCCAGTATTGTTATAATTAATTAAGTGAAAATGTAGTGGCGATAAATTTAAAGTCTGTAATAATAGGTTAATAATAAAATGAAACTAGGCAAATATGAACAATTTGATTTAAATATGTAATTTACTTCTGTCTATGTGAAATAGGCCGTTCAATGTGCTAGCACGTTACTCATACGACATGATGTACGATTTGTAGCCATTTCTAGTATGTTGAGGTTAGATGCCCTACGAACTTTGTATTCCTTGCAAGGATAAACTAAAGAATAATCAATTTTGGCAAACATTTAGCTTACATTATGATTTTGGGCTTTTAAAAAATTCTTAACTGACCCTGATGCGATAATAAAATTGGGCAACAAATAGAAATATTTAAAATTTTTAGTAAGAGATGGTGAATGAATAAGTTAAGTTTAAGTTTTTTTGCCAGTGGTTGTTAATAAATTTTAAAACACAAAGTTTTTTAAGGTTTTGACTTTTCAATATATTTAAATATCTTTTGGAGATCATCTGGACTTAGTTTTACACGATTACGTCAAATTCAACCGACTTAGTTAAGGGATAGATCAAGAATGTCGCACTATCATCAACGATGGAATTTTAATCACTGACTGACTCGAATCAATTTATTAATTTTTGTTTGAAAAATGAAATTTCTAATTATAATTATTTGTCAATCTAAATAATTGGTCAATATCTATATTAACTATATAAAATTCTATTTGAAAATGTTGTGCGATTGAATGCTAGGGGCTAATCACGAATAAATGTTTGTTTGTCATATCAACATTTGTTCAATCTCGGTCATGCCACGGGAGGGGCCTTTCAGGGACCCAGGTCGACACGTGCTCCCCCCGAAATTCACAAGCCTGGCCAGCCTAATGCCCACACATTGACACATACGTGAGCATACACGCACACACACATACACACCCGAATAGCAGAGACAGACAAACAACTCATTTCGCTCACTGAACTCAACAATAAGCATAAAAACATTCATCACTGATTCAGCTACGTGAGTTGGTTTGTCAATTATGATGGTTCTCTAGGTAGGTAGTTTTGGGTAGGTGGGCTCACAATGAGGACGATGACGATGATGATGATGAAGATAAAGATGATGAATATATGAGTACCGCTGATTGAATATCAACGGCCCCCAAACGAATGCACCCTGGCAAAAGCAGAGCCGTTAAATGCGGGCTCAAAGGCATACAGTTGTAGTGGCGCTTTTAACACTTTCCGTTCTCGTTTCCGGCTGTTGCTTTGTAATATTATATTTGCCTGCTCTTTTATACCTCTCTGGCTTGGTATGCATGGGTGGGGGAGTGGGTGACTGGGTGATTGGGTGGTTGAATGCCTGGATGGTTGTTTGTGTATCTGTATGAGCATATTTTCTACGCTAGTCAACTGTCAGATTTTCGTTGTGCCAGCATAAAATGTTAAAATAATGCCACAGACATACAAAGACATAGACAAGGGCTGTCTTTATTTGGGTAGAGATATAGATAGAGACAGAGAGAGAACGAGAGAGTCCCGCATCAACTTGCCACAGCAACATTATCTCCCATTTGTCGCATACAATCTGCTTGCCACTTTTTTCACTCTCTTTTTCTCTTTACATCTTCTTCCTTTTGCTAGCTTGTCGCTGTTGTTGCTTCCGGTGACAGTGTAATATTGTAATATGCTTATGTCTCTGCCTGTTTGTCCCTCTCTATCTACGTGTTTCTGTGTGTCAGTTAGATAGCTGAAACTTCCTTGTAGATATGTGGATAGATATTAACACTTTTAGTTCGCAATTCAAAGTTATAGAATTTTGAATACTCTTAAAGTAATCAAATCGTAGCTAAAACTGTTTGCAGAAAACATACATTTATTGAAAACTTAACCACACACGAGTCAGTTATGAGCGAAAACTCCAAGATTCCAATTTTAAGGTTTCTTTTTAAAATAAAGTTACATATTTCGATAAGCCAATAAACTTTCAAAAATTAGGAAGAATAATTCTAGTTTTTAATTGATCTCTTTGATAATCTGAAATGTACAACAATATTAATAAATTAATTGATATACATATGCCACAATATATATAGAATTTGAAATAGGAAATTTGCATATACACATATTTCAGTTTCAAATTCTTAACAAAGCATCAAATTCCCAATTCCTACAGACATACAACTTACATCTACAGATGAGCTAACGAAAAGGGCATCATAACTTCGTTGTATATCTGAAATATGTTAGCCCCAGTCAGCAAATGAAAGTTTTCAGCAAAGTTATTTATTGTTGCGTTGGGGTTTCTTTTTGTTTTTTGAGGAATCAATCAAATCAAATGTGACAATCGTCTGGCTCATTCCACTGTGCCTGCATGCAATTTGATCAAATTAAAAGGCAACCAGTAGTATGTCTTACTCATCCACATATATCAAATAGACACACACACACACCCACATAGACACACACACACATACACACACACACACATGCATATACAAACTGGGAGACATTGGCATTGCAATTCGAAGACATGCAGTTGAAATGCATTTCGTGTTTGCCTGTCTCAATTCTGTTGCTGTTTCGTAGCTCTGACATGGAAGTAGGAGTAACAGCAACAACAGCAGCAGGAATGGAAGACTATGGGTGGATGGATTTTAGAAGACACCACTTCATATTGTATGTAGAAGCATCTTCATGTTTCAACCCATTCATTCATTCACTCCATGCACACACCCAGTTACGTGCTAAGAATTTTAATTAACAGATAAATCAATAAGAAATATGGACGACGGCTGTCAGTGTGAGAAGCTTTCTTCTACTCTCTCTCTCCGTCTGTCTCTCTCCCTCTATTCTGTATTTATGTGAGCAAAACGAACTAAATAAACTCCTGACGCTGTCTATGTCTCTATGTGGGTATTCCCACTATCCAGCCAGCCAGCTAAGTTGCCTCCTTTTGCAGTAGTTTAGGAAAAGCGCAAGTACATACTGAACAAAAATGGCCAACAGCAGCAGCAGCAAAATACTGAGAAATTAGAGAAAAAGGCAGTTAAAATTGCAATTGCAGCAGACTCCGAGCCAGAGTCAGCCAGGGGCAACTCTTGGTCATGGCCACTGGCTACAGTCAATCCCAATGCCACAGACAGAGCAGACTTCCCTAATGCTCTCTAAACTTCTAAAGTCAAACTTGTTCATAGAATCTAAAATTTATATTTTCAAAGCAGAAACAAGCTTTTGTATATGTACTTACTTCTTTGGGGTGAGAAGTATTAAAGTTTTTATTTTGATATTTATTTAAAATTGTCTTAGCTATAGAAAAGTATTTACTGACATTTCAAAAATAAAATTTTAATTGAAATTTTAAGAATAATTTTATAAAAAATAAAGGTGAACTGCAGAAATTTATACACTTTTGAACGATTTTGACAGTTTTTTGTTTATATGGATATGCTGAAAAATTATAAATTCTTAACTAAATTTAGAGTTTCTAGATGTAGCATAGGATTTTTTGTATTTGTTTGTCTGTCATTTCTATTCAATTATCAATCAGTCAATTGTATGTGGCTTAAAAAATCATTGCCAACAATATATACAATTTCCAGTGGCTTATCAATTCTCACATGCCGCAAGCTTGTGGCAGCATTGAGTCAACTAAATGCAGCAATAAATAGAATTACAGTCAAGTGCTTGATAACTTGCTAAATGCAGCAGCAGCTTGATCCGGCTCTTAAGACCAGGTGTGTGAAAATTTATTATTTGAAAAAAAAAAGGAAGAAAGCAAAATTATAAAGGAAGATGGAAACTCTTAGGGAGCTTGGCAAATTTAATGACAAAACGTGCCACAAGGTAAATGAGCAGCAGCAGCAAGGTTCCTTTTATATATGTATGTATTCATCTATATAGATGAACATCAGAATTTGTTGATTTTCGTTTGTTGTTTTTTCGCCTCTTCTCTTTCTTTCTTTTTTTTTTTGTGGGCAATAAAATAGACAACAGGCAAAACATCAGGAACAAAGCCCTGAAGCAACAATTTCTACTCCTATTTGGCTCTTGAAAAGCGCACAAAGTTTAATTTGAATATAATAGAAAAACTTTTTCAGAATATTGCCAAAATGTGTATGTATGTATGTGTGAGTGTGTGTGTGTGTGTGTGTGCGTGTAGCGGTAAGCAAAAGGCCAACAAATTGTCGTTGTCTGCTCTCAACGGAAATAGTTTGGAAAATACAAATACACAATATGTACATCCATACATACCTAAGTATGACCATAGAAAATGTTTTATGGCATTCGTGATTGTTGTGTCATTAAAGTTGAAATTGTGTAGGTGGTCACTAGACAGGATATAGGACGCAGGACGCTGAACACAAGACTCGTCCCACATACGCGAAAATGTAGGCGTGTTCTTTTCGACTTGTTGGCCCCAAAAATTTTATTTCCCACAAAAAGTTGTAATCGAAAAAGTGCCTCAATCTATGTAGGTATCTAATATCTGTCTGCTCTGGGTCTTTAGTTTTATGACCACGTTTTGTGTTTTTGTATTTCTTTTGTTTCTATCTCTCTCTCGCTCTTTCTCACTTTTTATTTATAATTATTTTGTCGCAATTTTATTTATGCCCCGCGATCCTAACATACACATGCACACTTTTATTCGCCTTCAATAATTTGTGTACAAATTTCGTTTTAGTATTCCCTTTATGGCCATGAAAATGCCCAAGCAAAGCCAAGGCCAACAAACAATGGCATGAAGTTAAGGAAACTTGAAAATCCAACTGTTTTTTCTTTTGTGCACGTTAAACCGCGTTCATTCATATTTCCCTCAGGACAATTGTAAGTGTGTGTGTCTGTGTAAAGTTCACTTTATACAACACAAGCTACAGGTATTTGCTGGTTTGGTTTATCTAAGTACCTTCTGAAATATTTCCCAGTTGGGACCTACGACATTTAGTTGCCAATTACAATAAGTTTTTTGTATATGGCAAATAATTTTTACAAATAAGTAGCCTTATATGTATAATAAGATTTCAATAAATATTGATGTGTATTAATTCGTTATTAAAATAAATAGAGTTTTTAGCTAGTCTGAATGTTTTACGCTGCGGGCCGGTTATAGTGACGACCTGAGCAAAGGGAAGCCAAATGGCAGTCGTAACGGTAAAGCAGCAGGTTGGGGACACAATATATATTGAGAACAGTCAGGACATTTTTGGCAAAGCATAGGTGAAATCTGGTCGTATAGAATATACATATTTTAGAATATATAAGGTTCAAACGGAGTTTTCTAAAAAATAATTCCGATAGGCGATGAGCAAAAAACAAAAGGAATACAGTTTGACTTATGGGCAACTAAGTCCTCGTCTGGTTAATCCTATTTTTATTATAAATCAGCATAAATCCATTCAATTGTTTTATCATAAATCTCCAGTAGTTTCGATATTTCGACGTTGTTCTTTACAGATTCATCAAGGTAACAGAGTTTGGCAGAGTATATTTTATTCGCTTACATATCTTATCAACAATTTAATAGAGTTCCTGGCATTTTGCAGCTTAACTTTCACCTAGTCTGTCGCGTAGGAAGCCTATTAAATATTCAAAAGTATCTGCAAAAGAATGGCAAAGCAAAAAGAAAAACCTTAAACAAAGTAAGTTTAAAGACAGAAAGATTTTCTAACGTTGCTGGTGGAAAATCGAGCCTCTATGTCAGTTGAGTTTCCTTTTGTTTGGGTAATTTGCTGTTGAGCCTTAAGTTCTACGTTGAGGAAAATTTCTTTTCAATTTTTTCTGCGCCTAGCAATTTTTTTAGATTGTTTACGTGGCGTATGCGCGATATATTTGCATACATTTTGTTCTTGTTGCTGTGGAAATTGCGCATACGCCGCGTTTTGTTTTCGACTTGCTGACACAGTTTCAGTTCTTCTTTCCCCGCTGGCTTCAGCAAACTGGCAAATCAATTTGCTCTGCACATTTGCATAATAAGCAGCAGAGGCCCAGTTTGTTTGTCACTCAGCCTGTCACTTGATCAATATGTGTGCATGGGCATGCTCATAAAATGGCACCCGCAATCCCACAACCAAACCCCCCTACACCCATAACACACTCCCACCTCTACCACCCTAATCGTGTATTACATACTTTGTTTTTCTTCAGCTGAAACCAAAAAAAAGGAAGCAAAACCAAGACGGAAAATGAAATTGTGTCACACAAATGTTGTGGCCGTGGAAGGAGGGCGAAGGGTTTTTGGTTTAGGGTGACGGGGTCAAGTGGTAAATCGCAAACTGAGCCACTCGAATGCGGCATCAACCTTTCTGAACCCTTCGCGCATAAACACAACATGGCGCCACCGTAGCAACAGCAGCAGCAAATGCAACAAATGTAGTGGAATAATGGCATTATTATAGATATACAGAGTTGAATGTGTGTATGTATATAAATATATTTAAGCATATGTTATATTTTATATATCCATTCGTAGATGAAACTATTTTGTTGCGCCCTGTTCCCCAAAAATGATTTCCTTATTTGCAATATTTCAATTATTGCTTCGAAGAAAGAGATGAAAAATATGATGATTTTCTTTTCTACAATATTTAGGTTTAGACTTTAAATTAGCTACGATATTTCATAAAGTCAGCTGTAACCAGCTTTAAACTTTAATTTCATCCTGCCAAATTGATTCAAACCTTTTTGACTCACAGCAAGCGCTGCAGGAACTAAAGGATACTCTACCAACTGCTGGCTTATGGCATACAGCTAGGTAGTCCAACCATTTGGCGTCACTACGGATCAAGCCAGATCTATGTCCGACCCCAAACTTAGATGAATGTAGGAGGATAAATCCTGTATTGTATATTTCACTAATTTTCCTTAAATCAATGATTAGGATTCAGAATTAATTGAAAAACTCGTTAACCTACAACTTGAATCACTTCAAAGAAGAATTGCAATTTCTTGTACATTTTTGTTTATTTGATTTTCAGATTCAATCATTATTTATTAGAAACTCTTGCAAGTTTTAGCCACAAAGATTTAACATTTGCAAATAGTTATAACTTTGACCGTTTTCACAGGAATAGGGAGTTTTGTGGTGGCAAATGAATGGAGTTTTGTGCATTTAAAAGTTGAGCATATCGATATTATATTTCATATTCGAAACAGAGCAATGCACCCCAAAAGAGTAAAACTTGATAAACATCAAACTCAACCCTTTAAATGTGGCCCTCTTCCTACACACATGCACACACACACACACATACCCAGAGAACACACACACATGAAATTCAAACAAATGGCAAAGTTAAATTTGAAAATAATAGAAAAACTTTTCACAGTCGCAACAACAACAGCAGCAGCAGCGGCAACAGCAACAACAAGAAGTAGAAGAACAACAATAACAGTAACAGTAACAACAATAACAATAATGCAACTGAAATGAAACTATTTCGAGTGAAATAAATCTGTTAGAATGTGCAAAACTCTGCCATCGCATTGCGGCGGGCATTTTGGGTGGGTGACCTGGGTGAATCGGTCTGGGCTGGGCTAGGCAGAGCAGACAAACTGAAGAACTGGAGACAACTGGGGGAGATCTGACGGAAAGGAAGAAGGAGATAGAGAGAGAGAGAAATACTACTGGGCAAAACGGGGTGCACAGGAACCAAAAGTGGAATCATTTTTATTGCCAAACGTGTTTGTTGCTCAATTTAACTAAAAGTGCTGCCAATACTCGTCGTGTCTGTGTCTGTTGTGCATAGCAAAAGAATAACAAAAAACCAAAACCAAATACATCGATAGAAGAAACTTGCACAGTTTGGTGTGGTTGATGAAAGATATACCCTTTCACGTGCATCGAAAAATTGCACAACTCTTCATTTAGCAAAATGAAAAACAAGTTTCATCTGAGAAAGTGGAAAGTCGGTAAAAATATCAAAACTATTACACAATCTGAGGAAGTTATGGTATATATATTCTCTCCTAACTTAAGAAAGAATTTGTTATCTGTAGCAATTCAATTTTTTTTTAAACCAACAATTTACTAACAATAAAATTGAAATATCCAAACACTTAGGAATTCAGGGATCCAGTCCAATTAGATCCCCAATTCATGTTTATAAATATTTTGAAATATCTATAAATAAGACCTGATAATAATGGAAGAAGTTTAATTACTAAGTTATTAAATGCTTTAATTCAATCGTTGTATTCTTCGACATCTTCATATTTATAAACTTAACAAATGTTTTATTTACCTATTCAAGGCATTAAGCTACCAAAGTCAAAAAGTAAAGTGACATACCCGACTTCAAAATGCTTAGAGTAATTTCAAGAAAAACAAACAAAAAACTTTTGTTGGCCATTGAACTGATTGTGATTTGGTCACAACCAATGCATAGGCAGGAAAATCATGAAATATGTATATATTTAGGTAGGTATATACATGCATACATATCCAAATATAATATAAATACCTATATAAATGTACAATATACAAATATGTATATATTCTTTGATGATATTATTATTTTGCAGGCATTGTTTCGTTGGCCAATGTCCATGTTCTAGTATTTATTATGCTGTAGCGAATATCGCTTTTTGGTTTCTGATTTGAAATCGATGCATAAATAATGGCATTGTCGTTGTCTGGGTTTTTTGCCATCCCATTTTTTTTTTTTTTTTTCGTTGCGGCTTGTAAAACATCGATGAAGAGCTAACAATAATGGTGACAAAATCCACCAAAAAGAAAACACAAAACAAAAGGGGAATTGTGCGAAACTTTTTCAATTGCACCGATAATAAAACGAGAATACAATTTATGCAATAATGCAACAAAAGTTAAGCAAACGAAACCAACAAAATGGAAAAAAATACACCCGAAAACAAAAAAACACCAAATCAACAATCACCAAACAAAAGGGGGTAAAAAGGATCAAACAAAGACAAGAAACCAAAGCAAACGAAACCGAAAAGGGGAAAAAGAAAGAAATTCATTTTCGTGCCGCTTGCCAATTGCTACATTTTCGATTCGTATACCGAATCAACCGAAAAGTGGCAGTGACAATCGTCGTACAGCAGCAATAAGGTGACGGCACGCCCATTTAGCTCTAGTTCAACGCCCCCACGACGACATTTACGTGACTTGTTTCATAAACAAACAGCAACGGGGCAGGCAAAATGGCACGAAATTGCCAATTCTCTGCGAAGGAATCAGCCAGAGGACACAGCAGAGGCAAAGGGCTAAAGCAACAATAACAACAACAACAACAACTATGATGATGACGGTGACGATGCCAGGACCAACACCAGGTGCCCCATATGTCCATGCATGTTGTCTGTCTGACATTGAGCGGCGTCAATTTGCACTTTTGCATACAAGTTGGTAATTGTTTCCGCCAAGTTCTTCAGCTGCTTACATGTCTCCCTCCCACACAACTGCTCTCCCTTTCTATCTCTCTCTCGCTGTCTGCCTGTGATTGCACTGTTTCCAATCTTCTTGTGTGCAATCATGGCGGCCATTTTTAATCATTCAAAAGTCATGGCAGAAAAGGGCAGCTGCGTCCATCTTTCAGTCAGAATTTGCCTTACTTCTGTTCGGCTGTCATTTAACCAACTCTTTAACCCACATTTGCGTTTCCAGCTCCTAAATGAGACCTGAAAAGACATGAAAGTTTTCTCATTATGTCTCACACCCACACAAATACACAAACCCGAACCCACACCATTTATAACGAAAAAAAACTTGTCACCACTTTGCCCAACCAGACAATGAGTAAGGAGTGCATGGGTGCGAGTGCAAGTGACTGGAATTTACCCATGTAACTATATGTATAGACAGGTGAGACAGAGAGGCTCTCCTCTGCATTTGGCTCTACCAACACTTGTGCCAAATGGAAAGAAAAGCAGGGAGACAAGTTTTTCCGAGCAATTTTTGCGTAAGGCAAAACTTTTCATGCATATTCAACATCATTAGAAAGTCACGACAAAGTAGCTCCTGCCAAAGGTACCCCCTGGCATCCAGAAAACCAGAAGAAGAGGACACACAGCAGACACAAGTGAGAGGCAAAGTAGTAGAAGCTACTAGTCCCCTTTAAGGCGCCAAAATGTAGGCTATAATTTATGTCTTTGAAAATTGTTCACCCTCGAGCTGCAACGAAAGCGAAAACTAACCTAGAAAAAAAAAACCAAATGCCTTCTACACTTTGGCACTCCATGTAACCTCGATTAGTTTTATCGTAGAATTGAATACTTTAAAAGCTAATATTGAAGAATTTGACCAAATAATCGAACCAATTTAAAAAGTTGGGTTTTAACTTTGAATTCAAACAATGTTTCGCGCCGAAGTAGAATGGTTTAGGTATTCCATAAGGAATTGAATCTGCATATAATTCGGAAATACGATTTTAGTTTGTTGTATCAAGCTTTCAATATAAAGATTTTATAACTAGTTACGACAAATTCCTGAAAATAGATTTGTCAAGTTACAAAGTTCTTTAAGAAATAGTTCGTGGAAATTTATTTGCTGTAGTACACTCAAGTCGATAAATGTTCAAAGTAAACCGATTAAGACATAGATTGGTTCTTCCTTTGGATCTCAAATTTTCAGTTGCCTCACATACTACCCAATTAAGCTCGGATGTTTAAATTTCAGGCTAGCCACATGTGAAATGTCACAAGATTCCGATCAGGCGCCCCAGAAGGTCCACCAAATTTATCATAAAATGATAAAGATGAAATAAAAAAAAAACGGCATAATCCACTTTTTAAGCCGAATGCCGAAATCATAAGTGATAGTAAACCATAAGTTTTCGAAACCATCTCAGAATATTTAGTCGTTTATTAGTTAACAAAAACAATTTATGTGTATGAGCTAACTAAATATTTGAGCCAAAGAATTTAGAGCTTCATCTGATCAAAAATATTACCATAATTAAATAAGGTAAACTTTATTACACCAATATACGATACAGCTTTTCTAATTTTTTTGGAGTCAACGTTAGTTTTGAGCAGAATTTATCAGAAAATTAGTATAAAACTCCTACTGAAAGAAAATAACCGGATATTCGAAAAATATATTTATTTGTCTCATATTTTAGTTTCTAAGCATCTGTATTGTATGAGCCATCAGTCAAAAGGACTTAACTCACTCGTCCCTAACGTAGCAGAAGGTAACTCAACTTGAAGCTCCTTGGTGCTTAGTCTATTTGCCTGCTTTTCTTTAGAACTTGTTTTAATTTTTTGTTATGCGCTCGAACACGCAACTAACCTCGTTAAGCAAGTTGAGCTTTAGCCCCACCTGAAGACGCATGTGTGAGATCCTGTTTAAGGCTCTAGCTCCTATTACGCAGTGGCAGCGCTTTAGCCTTGGTATTAACACTTTGTCATGTTTGCCAAATGCTTTCTGAACCTGCTGCCTGACCTGCACAAACAAACACATAGACAAATACGTACATACATACACACACCCACAGGTTCTGCGTGCGTGCGCAAAAAGCACCAATTAGTGTGCATGGCAAAATGCTGAAAAAAGAGATTTTGATATTAGTTAACACGGTCTTTGATTTTGCTGCCTGATGGATTTCTGTTCGTTTTTCTTTATTACCGTTCGATTCGTACTCAATAATATTTATATATAGTGCGCATTGTATATACATACATACATATGTGTATATGTGAGCATTTATTGCTTGGCACAGCAATCAATTGGTGGTCATAAGGCCAAAAATAAATAAGACTTAATTGTGCTTTGGTCAGGGACCGAGGGTATTTGGGGGGTGGCCGACACTCTTTGCATGCCTAAAAGGCTGTTTTATGGACAGATTTGGTATGCGGGCCCCAAAACCATTTAAAGGTTATCCCAGGCATTATTTTATCAAAGGGAATTAACACGCATAAACAACAACAAGAGCAACAGCAGCAGAAGCAAGAACAGGAGTAGCAGCATAGCCATCGACGGGGGTCTCTTATCGGAGTCACCGTCACCGTCGTCGTCGTAGTCCTTGTGGCTCGTTGCAGCACTTAAACGCACGCACACACCCGCATGGACATTGCGTGTGCACTAGGTACAGCAACAGCAACACAAACAGATACAGCAGCAGCAGAAACAACAACGAAGGGAATCAAATCACGCATACACCATGTAAACCTTAAGCCAGAAGCTAAAGGTCGTTTGGCCCTGCACTATGAGAGCAAATAAATATGGGGAAAAGCAGCCAAACAGCTCTTATCCCCCCCTCAGTCACCATGTCTTGCAGGGGGATTACATTTTGGATTTTACTTTCGCTAAGAAAATACAATTTTTAAAGCAGTTTTAGTTATGGGTGTGGCCAAAGACGAAATCAAATGCCATTTCGAATCCACCGAATCGGAAACATCTTGAAAAACATTAACAATATGAAAAGTGATGTGGATATACTTATGTGTCCGTGGAATTTATCACTTCGATTGATTGATAGATACCTTTAACAATGATTAAGATATATGTGTAACAAATCCTGATTTTACGTTACTTTTAAGCTTATCCTTGAGGAAATTTTTGCTTTCTGTATCCTTATTTGGCTTAATCTAATACGCCTCTTTCGACCCATATGCTAATCAAAATTGGTTGCAATTCACAAATCTGCAAATTTGGCCTCCAATTCCCACAATTTATCACCTATTGAAGGTTTAACCCTATTGAAGCAGTTGCTTTTTTTTTTTGTTTTGGTGTTTTTTGATTTGTCAGGTCTAGATCATACTTAGCTTGTCATAAGCAGATGCCAAAGCCCTTGCCCGCCCGCTAGTTAAGGAGGCGTGGTCGCCAGTATCCTTTGCTCCCTGCTACAAATTGATCATAATCTGAGAGTCATTTATCTTACAAACACACAACAGGCAGACAGACATTGAGCAAACAAAGGAGGGGCTTGGGGTGTATGCTTGGCGGCTTTAGATGAATGACCACGGATGCTCGCACGATTGGGCAGCGGTGGCATCCACTTCCTCCATGTCCCCTCCCCACCATCATATGAATGACACTGTCTGAATGAATAGCTTTGTTTGGATAGATGAATTGCTTGGCCCGCAGCCCACACCATGACCCTGCAGAGCCAAGAAAGAACAAACCCAACAGATTTGCTTCCGTTTTTTTTTACTTTTCTTTTTCTCGTTTTTTTTTTTTTTTGGTTTATGTGCTAATTTGGCAATTTGTTTATCGATTTTGTTGGCTTGTTTTCGGTCAATCGGGTCGTGTGAGAGGAAGTGCCAAATCAATAAAAAATCACTTAAGCTTAAGTGTTGGAGGGAACACGGAAGCAAACTATTCAGGCGTAAGTTTCTCCCAAAAACTTTCTGCATAATAATGCGACGCGATGCAGTGTTTTGTGATTTATTGTTTTTATGTTGGGTAAACTTCACGTTCACTTTTACTTACTGCGAATCAATACAGTGCTGAGATGAAAATATGTCAAAATGTTGCTGACAGCTTTTGCCTGTGCAGCCCTGGAACTAGCTCATTCATCTTGCACACGATCTGGTCACACTAATTATAAGCGTGCAGTTTCTTATATCAATTATTAAAAGCAATTACTATAAGCAATGAGTTTATCCAATTTCACTAAACCACAAGAGTGCCAATCAGCAGTAAGTAAAATCTAAGATTATGCCTATTTTGGCCTTTATATTATGTAATTCTATATTATAGTCTCTCTTGGTTGAAGGCTGCCGTCTACCAGTACGTTTGGAAAAGGAGCCGGAGGTTTGGAAACTTGCGGAAATAATTTGTGTACGCAAACATGATGGAAAGGTGCAGTATTATGTGCATTATGTGGATTGTAAGTCTTTAACTTTAGAATCCAGCGTTGGTTATTAAGAATTCCCTTATATATGTAAATACATAGTTAACAAGCGATTGGACGAATGGGTCAGTGAGGAGGACTTTGATCTTACACAAGTGCAATTTCGCACTGATTCCGATACGAAGCGTAACAATACGGCCACTGTCGATGTGGAAATGTGTGATGGCGCTAGCTCATCAAGAGTTCAGAATCCTAACAATGATGATGTCATCGAAAGCATGAAAAATGTTTCACTTATTGAACTCGGTCGTAATCGCATTGAGCCCTGGTATTTCTCTCCATATCCAATAGAATTGACCACTTTGCCGTGCATTTATCTTTGCGAATTTTGTCTCAAGTATGTGGCCAGTCCAAAGTGTCTGGCCCGTCATTTGATCAAATGTGGTCTACGTCATCCACCAGGCAATGAAATCTATCGCAAGGATGCGATATCTTTTTTCGAAATTGATGGACGCAAGAACAAAATCTATGCCCAAAATCTTTGCTTGCTAGCGAAACTCTTTCTTGATCATAAGACTCTCTACCATGATGTGGATCCATTTTTGTTTTATATCATGACTGAATTCGATGCACGAGGCTTTCATATTGTTGGCTACTTCTCCAAG
Source organism: Drosophila equinoxialis (assembly GCA_018150345.1). Classification (NCBI taxonomy): domain Eukaryota; kingdom Metazoa; phylum Arthropoda; class Insecta; order Diptera; family Drosophilidae; genus Drosophila; species Drosophila equinoxialis. The sequence continues at coordinate 5,293,398 of JAECWI010000047.1, forward strand.
GAAAAGGAAAGTGCCGAAAATTATAACTTGGCCTGTATTCTTGTTTTGCCGCCATATCAGCGTAACGGTTATGGCAAAGTGCTTATTGAATTCAGTTACATCCTATCGCAGTTTGAGCACAAGATTGGTGCACCAGAGAAGCCCCTCTCGGATTTGGGTTTGCTATCGTATCGTTCCTATTGGTCGCAAGCCATACTTGAGGTATTGCTAAGTCAGGTGCCCGTTGAGAATGAGGAAAGACCAAGCATCAGTGTCAAGTAAGATGACCTCATAAAAAAATAAGGTCAATTAAGCATTACTCACTCTTCAATTTTTCTTACTTTACAGGGAAATTTCGGACTGTACTTCCATTCGAAAGGAGGATGTCATATATACTTTACATCTTTCGAATATCATCAAATACTACAGGGGTCAGTTTATTGCCTGCATCACTCCAGCGATTATAGAACAACATAAACGTTCCTTAGCGAAACGTTCGGTACGCATCGATATCAACTATCTACGCTATGAACCAAAAGAGTGGGTCAAGCGTCATAAATAGGTGTTGGACAGGCAAGAGGGGATCATAAATCGATTATTTATGAATTTTATCAAGCAAGTATTTTGAAAACAATCACATTTGTGTCTTACAAAACATTTTTTAAAATTTCTTTACTAAATTTTAAACACATATCAACTGGCGTCTATATTGTTTACAAATCTGGACAACAGTTTGTAATAAAAATACCCAACTATAATATTCATTAGTATGCAAAACGATTGAAGAGTTTCCTTTTCAAAACTGTGTAGGTAAATTTAAACAGAGTTTAAGTCTACATTATTTTCTATAATATATTAAGTTTTTAATTTACATTCTAAATGAACAGTTGGACAAATTTAAATTCAAACCATGGTGAACCTGATCACTCCTAAGACTTAAAACATGTTTGTTTTGAATGCTATTTCAATTTGTAATCCATTATTGGTTTAAAGATTTTCATTGATGATTAAACGTAACTTTTCAATGGAATAATGTTTGCCAATAAGATCTAAGGTAAATCAGTTGGCTCTTCAACACAAGTTCAATTATTAAATCTCTCACCTTTGGGTCATTCAATGCATCTCACCAGCCAGCCGTCCTTTCGTTCATTTAGCTTTCACCCAAAACAAACAAACACACACACATTGGGAGACATCCAAGGTGGCCAAATTACTGCCGGTTCATGTTCGTGTTGGTGTCGTTGCCGGGTGTTAGTGTTGCCACCTTGTAGCTGGACTTTTTCTCCGAAAAGGGAAACAGAGAAGGGGATAGAAAGAAGGAAAAAAAGAAATGGCTATAACATGGCCGCACAAACAGTTGCAAATGTTGCATTTGCATGCATGGCCAGTCCAGCCTGACTGCAACACTGTTGCCGTTGCTTCAGTTTGTCGGCCAGTTGCCCAGGTGAGCGTCAACGTTGGCGTCGTTGCTATTTAGACAAGTGACATATGCGCCACACACACACACATTCACACACATTTGGCCCGTTCATGCAACATGCAAAATGGTGTGTCAAAAAAGGAAAGCAGAACTCCTTTTCCCCCATCCAAATGATAGTAAGCCAAGCACAGTGATTATAGTCTCATAAAGAAAACCAGATACAACCATTTCTAAAATAATCTTAAGTAACTAACTATATATTAAAATTTACCATTAAATTAAGTTTTATTTAGTTGTTTAGTAAGCTTGCAAATACGCTTTAATCGACTTAAAGAATTCAAAATTGTTAGATATTTAATAACTTTTTTTTCAGAATTGTTGTAAAATTTGTCATTAATACAATAAACTGATGAAAACAGTCGGCTTATTTTAAGATGAAATATTAAAATCTATGAAAATGATTAAGCAAATGTTTGATGATCTTTGCTTGTGAACAAAAAAAAAAAGAAATAGACAATTCATATAGACATCATAAAAAACCTACTGAGAGCATCCTTTAAGATCCTTTTGCCTTAAAAATAGCCAGAGATTTGGTAAATTATTTGATTAAGAACGAAACCGAATAAGAGAAATATGATCAGCAGAAGGATTGAATTGCCTTTTTAACATACATACATACTTAATATTTAAAACTTTTCATACATGACTTGAAGTTGTTGATTATTCCTTTTTAGAGATCTGCTAGTTTATGTACGTGTGAGTGTGTGTAACACTGTGCTTAGTCACTGTTAGCATCGCAGCGACACCTGCGGCTATGCTCTGCTATTCTGCTGCTTACTTTGCGCTTAAAAGGAAGTGTTGGCAGTGCGCAAATTGCAGGAAACCGGGCAACGGGCAAACGACGAGCGTCAAACAGACTAACGGGCAGACAGACAAACAAACGGACTGGCAAACAAACAAACAAATAGCCCAGCCCGAAAACTAAACAGCAAACTAAAGCGACGACTCTCTGGCTATCTTCTTTTTTTTCATCTCTTTTACAGTTCCCTATATTTCTCTTGGCATTTCTGTTTTTTGCTCTCTGCTTTCTGCTTTGGCTTGTTTTTTGTTTTGCCTTTTGACACAGTTCAGGGAACTTGCAATACGTTGTTTTTGTGTGTTTCATTTTTAGCTGCAATTAAACATGCTACTGTAGCCGAGGACAAAGGACGAGCAAGATGCGAAAGCGAGACAAACATCGCTCATCAGTGCAATGTCCAATTTGCATGCAGTTACTTCTGACTGTGTGTGTGTGCGTGTATGTGTCCGTGTGTAACTCACTGTCATCTGTATGAACCCAAAGTACAAGGTCCAAAATGAAAATATGGGAGAAAGAAAAAATAGTTAACTAACAACAAATTGCATGGAAACAAATGATTTTTCTTGTTATAAAAAAAAACCAGACTTGTCTTGCAGTTAATCCTTGGATAATTATCAGTTTCTTCTAAACGTTTCATCTAACTGAAAAAAGAGAGATTAAAATAGAAGTTTTGTTGTGTAAAAAAAAGTCCAATGAACTAATTGTCAGATGATACCATGATGAATGGAGTTAAGTTCGGTCCTTGATTCCAATTCTTAATTAACAGGTTTAAGATTTAAAGACATTTGACTTAGCTTTCTTGGAGCAACTTTTGTAATTTTAAGAAGTCTTTGCTTATGATAAAGTAAAGAAGCTTCTAAAGATAGCTAACTCTACCGTTTGTGGTCCATGTTAACGTTGTCAGCGTCAGTTTTTCCGAATGGTGCCAGTGCCATCACCTTCACATTGCCTAGTTCAGACTAAAATAATTAAAAGGCTTTACAAAGCAGAAGTACCTCAATTGCTTTCTTAAATCTGAACCTATTGGCGATTAATGTCAGGAGGTGAATGAGCCAAATTTCGGTATTTAAGAACAACTTTCTTTCGAAAATGCTTTGCCAATTCTTCCAATCAAAATCATAATCTAGATCCGCTGATGATGTAGACACTGTCAATGTGCACTCTACATTCAAAGATCAACTCTAATAAATCGACGACAAAATTGAAGAAAAATTTCGAAAATTAACTCAAAATAAGTTCGACAAATTAACGTGAGTTAAATTATATTCACCAAACCTTTGATTGATATCGAATTCAATTGCATGAGTTTTGATCTAAAATTAGTTATTACATTGAAGTTAAATGTTAACAGCAAACATATATATTTCCTTTGATAAGGATATGCACCTTTGTCACTGTCTCTTACTTCATGGGACCTCTACAGGGCAAATTTGAAACATGAACACGAGGTGATTCGAGTCGATTTGTTGAGCTCACATAGCCCTTGGGTGTTCTTGTGGTCGCATACTTGTGCCAATTACATGTAGTCAGGGACAGAAAGAGAGAGATGGAGACCAAGCGGCTATCGTGTGATAACCCTTTGAAGTGCAGTAGCATGTGAGTGAGTATGCCTGCAGTAGGTAGACACATACATAGAGTCTCGTCCGAATATCTGTCCGTTGTGTTTGTCCTGTGTGGTGAACGCGCCTAATTAAAGACCCCGCACGTGTGTATGTAGATGCGGGGCTAAAGGAGATACAGCATAGATTTCATTTTTGGTGAGGACTAATGGGGTGCACTTTTGACCGCAGTTGAGGGGGAATTGTGAAGGGTGATGTGGTGGCGAGGATAACGACGACGATCCGCGACTCCGACGACATGCTGTTGTAATTTGCAACTTAAAACTGTTGTCCAATGCTCCAACTCTTTCTGTTTCTGGCTCTGCGTTGCCTCTCTCAACGGGAAACTTTTTGCCTAATGCCGAGTGCTGATGCAGCATGTGATTTAATGTGAAAACCAAATCCCCACTCTTAGCGCCGCTCCCGCGCCTTAGCGGGGGGTCCAAAAAATGAGCATGCGAAATGAGTCATTACACATACATGTATGCATGTATATATAGTGAATTAGCAGCGTACCCATCCACCATCCAGCCGTATTCCCTTTGTATTATTTCCCCCTCTCGTTAGCTGTTCAGCGACCACAACGAGTCATTTGTTAACAACCCCGAATGCGGTTTTGTTACACCAAATGCACGGAAGTATGGAGTCGGATGTGGTTAAGCATACGCCATGTTGGCCATCAAAAATGGGTTTTGTTTGTTTGTCTGTCGTCTCGTTTCGACGACTTTTGCTTTTGCTTTTGCGAGGTTTTTGCGTTTTTATTAAGCCAAAATGCATGAAAATCTATGCACGGATATGCTAGCAATAATGTGAAATTTATGGCACACAAACGTGACACGCCTTGGACTTCCCCGCCTACTCGTCTGCCCCTCTAAACCTCATCTTTCTGGTCTCCTAGTGCTGCTGCTGCTGTTACTCCTTCTCCTCCTCCTCCTCCTCCAACAGCGGAAGCTGCTCATTTCGCGTTTGAATGGTTCGCTCTTTGTTCGCTCAGCATGCAGTTTAATTGTTTTGTCGCTAAAATATGTGTTGCATACTGCACTAACCCATTCCCCTGTCCCTATTACCAGTCACCGCCTCTTACTTCATACTTTACGGCATTTAATTTGCTGGAAACACTAACAAAAAAAAAAAAAAAAAAAGGCACACCAAAATTCTATTAAATAAATATAGGTTAACAACAAATGTTAGATGACCGCACATAAACTTATTTTATTTACTACAATTTATCTATTTTTGAAATTCAAAGCAGTCGAATAGGCGATTTGGCTTAAATAGTCCGTATTCACCATTTGTTGTCACCGAAGGCTTATAGTTTTCCAAGTGACCCATTGTGTCCTTTAATTGCTTGTCGATATCCTCATCTTCCTGCTCTTTGCTAATGCCACCGTCCAAATAACATTTTCGCAAACGAATACGTTTCGCATAAATATCAAACTTTTTCTCTCCATATTTCGCAAGAGTCTCCTTATAGATCTCGCCATAGCGTTTATAGTGCTCTGCCTGTTCGATGGGATACCAGGAGAAACATTCCTTCCAACGATTATGAGTTTTTTCGATTTGTTCACTCGCACTGCGATGATGAAGTAGCTGTTGTGTAGTAATCACCTCGTGGGTCATCTTTTTAAGTTAATTTTTCTGAATTTAAAAAAAAAAATTTTTTTTTTTGTTCTGTGTTTTATTGTGTGACTAACTTGTAATACAATGTTAACATGAATATAATTTAATACGAAAATTATGAATCATAAATGTCTTTAGATACATAAATAAAATAATAAAACTAAATGTTATATCTGTTGTATAATTTTTCCCCTAGTTAAGAACAGAATCTTGTTTACTAAGTGATACAAAACCTATAATTCTTATTCATGTTATTTAGCTCTTTCCATTTCTTTATTTAATTAAACGTGTTTGCATTGATAGTTTAAAATTCATCTAACCATTAACCCCCTTTATTTTTTTTTTTTTAAAAAAATTTTTTTTTTTTTTTTTTTTATCTAATCGAAAATAATTTCTTTATTTGAAAGTTTCATCATCAGGTTATTTCCATTCATTTTTTATTTCTGTTGGCACTTCATGTGTGCCGAATATGGAAATCCTCCTCCTACAACAAAAAAAAGGAAAAATCCTCTCAGTTATGCCCATTGCAAGGGGCGTTTTTTTTTTTATTGCCCGCTCACAAGAACATTGACGATTTTTATTCCAACCGTTTTGTTTCCCTTTCATACTGTTTTTTCATACACTTGCAATAAAGGCATATCCACTTCAAGGCGAACAAGTTTGCTCTAACGAGAAAAGGATATAGGGACAATTCTTCTAAGTATTAAATTTACTATATCCTATGTATATTTGAGGTAATACTGATGCAATTGAGTATTGTCAGTCTTTATTTGTTTAGTATATTATTTACATAATTAGAAGGTTAGGTTAAAAGTTTATTTGCAAAGGAAAAACGATATTTGATTCAGCCACCTACATTTTTTTCTGGTTTCTTAAAAAATGGATTCACTATTCTTAAAACGAAAATAAAAACTAAAATTTCGTAAAAGGGTATAAAATTCGCCTATTAAGCAAAAGTTGTGCACGATTCCCATTTTTTTTTTTTTTTTTTTTTGGTTTGGTTTTTGCCCCTCGCTGGTTTCTATTAGTTTTTTGTGGCTCTGTGATTTTGAGGCTTTGGATTTTATTTCATTTATATTGCATGTTTGCATATTTCAACTTTGATTTATTGTTGCGGTTGCTGCTGCTGTTGTTGCCGCTGCTCTTTTCAATGGGTGTGGCACATTGGTTATAACTTTGACTAATGCAGTGTGCCATTTTATTTAGCAACAAGTTAGCCGAACTCTAACTTTAGCTTTAGCGTCAGCATCAGCTTCAATTCTCTGAAAACTATCACAAACACTTTGTGCTTCTTCCCAGTTGTTGCCTTGTCTCTATGTGTGTGTGGGGTGGCATGGCCGAGGATATGGAGTTGGTTGGTTGTTGGCTGCTCTCTTTTGTGACAGGCGTTGGCAAAACTTTTTAATCTCGTTTACGTTGTGAAAATAATAAAATTAAAGCTGCTGCAACAACAGGAACGGCAGCAGCAACAACAACAACAAGTGCTGGAGAAACAGCAGCCAAAGCAGGTGCCAGATGCCAGGTGAAAAGTTGTGGGCGCGCTTTCAATACGCCATTTAAACTGATAATTGTTTCGTATAAATCATTTTGGTCGACACACAAATGACCTTCGCCACAGCATCACCAGCAAGAGCAGCAGAAGCAGCAGCAACGCGGAAAGTTAATTAAAAAATTGTGGTCCTGGCTTTTGTGTAAGTAGCCCCAGTCAAATAAACTGCAATTCAATTAGGGATGCGGCCATAAATAAGCCGCACACCCCCTACCCTTACAACCAAACAAACACCCACCTACCACCCAACACACAGACACACACACACACAGTCGGAGAAAGAGAATGACAGAGAACTGTAGGCATATTTAGGTAAATATTATTATAATTTCTCCACTTTTGCTGCGGTTGCCCGGAGAGAGAGCACATGAAACACAGATAAAACGCTTTTTGGCCTTCGCCTTTTCTTGGCTTTCGCTTTGCTTTTTTGTGGTTTAATCTTTTATAAATAACAAATGGCGCAAGTTGTTGGCCAGTTTTTTTCCTCCTTTTTTTGGTGGCCCTAAACCGATCTTGTTTTTCTCTTGTTCTTGTCTGTCGCCACAAAAGTTTAAGTTTAAAATAACAAAAAAAGAGATCCAGAGATAAAAGTATTTAATCGACTTTTGAAATACTCAGCACTTGGTTGTAATAGCTTTGATTTTTACCTCAATTTCTAAGCCTTTTATCCACTTTTTAGTCGAATAGTCCTTCGGATCATAGAAATGTGCAGATATTCAGTCATAAAAGTGGTCTGAGATAAAAAGATAAAGAAACAGAGACAATTTTTTATATAAAAACTAAAATTTAATCTGTAATTCTCGACAATAGTATATAATATTATACCTTTTGATCTACCAAAATCTGAAAACTATCTAGCCACACAAAATACATATATTCAAATTTATAGCTTTCGATTTACCAAAGTCGAAGTGTATTTGAGGGACCCTTTGAAGTTAGATCATTTTGTCCGAACGTAAATGCTTTCTTTTTATCCAAGTCCTTGGTACAGGGTAGAAGAAATATGTGTTTTTGTATATAATAGTAAGTATATATATAGTATATAGTAAGTACAAGAAAACACACAAAGTGTTGTATACAAATGCGAAAATTCGCTGTGGCAACTTTTGGGCTAAAGTAATTATTTTTAATAATTGACTCGACGTTGTTTGGTTTTTTGTTTGCTTTTTCTTTCAATATTTTTTTTTTTTTTTTTTTTTGGTTTTAAATTTTCTTTTCTACTATTGTTGTTGTTATTGTTGGCTTGAACTTTGAACTAATTTAGCAAAGTTTTGCTCATGCTGGATCTCTGGCTGTGGCAGCTGCTTTTTGCTTGTTTCTTGTTCTAGACCACAACGCTTTACTCAAACTAATTAAATTTATTGGTCTATAAACATTTTTCTATAATGCATTTTTACATGCATTACTTGATTCCAATAGAGAATTTATAATTATTCTATAAACTAAAGAAGAACAAGAAAAAAAAATTGAATTAAATTTAAGGCCAAATTCCGCTGGTTAGTTGTACCATTTTGTTGTTTTTTTTTTTAATCTGATTTTGCTAGATTGTTCATTTTTATAACTTTAGTTAATTCAAATTAAATGACTCACAATAGCTTCGGTATCTGTAGCTAACGTATTTAATTTTATGCCAATGTTGTGGAAAAAAAAAACAAATGTAAATTGCAAATTGCGGGCAACAATTAAAAATGAATTGCATTTTTATCTAATTAGATAACCCAATACAAATATGGCGCATAATTAATTTGCATTTGCCCATTCTTCTCAGCCTGTAGTTTTTTTTTTTTTTTTTTTTTCTTATTTTGCCTTTTAGTTAATAATAGCAAATATTTGGTACACAACAAAAACGTGAATTTAATTTGAAAAATTACAAATTGCATAGCAATTTATTGACTATGAAAATATTTATCTAATTAATTGAGGTCAAAGGTTTAAACAATTTTAATAGTTAGCAGATGTTCAATGCAAAAAATTGATTTAGAGACTTAAACTATTCATTTATTTAAAAACATCTCATTGCAACAGAGATATTCTTGGTTCGATCCTAGGTCCTAGGACCGGTTCTACACATATGTATTGACAATATATATATATATATATATATATATAGGTACACAAGTCAGTTAAAACATTCTTTTTTAGAAGTACAAACAACTTGAAGATTTTGGCAGTTTAGTTCTTAAACTTAAAGCACAGCAAGAGCAAAAAAAAAGACGGATATCCCAAAGCAGTTGGTCATAAAATATAAAATATTTGCATTTGCTTAACTGTGGCTGTGGTTAAACTCAAACCATTTGGCCCAAAAAGGCGGCAAGAACATATGTATATATATATATATACATGTATTTACATATATACAAGTGTATGTATGTGTAAGTAAATATAAATGTGCGTGTATTTGTACCGGCTGGCGTTTTAGTGTAATTTCCGCAATCATTTCCTTACAACATTTTATGCCATGGCGCGTTGTATTGATATAAAGAGGCTAGTCGCATGTCTCCGCTTTACTGAGGGACTGACTGACTGACTCACTGACTGAATTACTAACTTTAACCTTGACTAACTGATTTCATGTTTCATATTTGAATGTGACTTGAATTATGCCACCTCTCCTCTTTTTTCCTCTCTCTCTCTCTTTCTTCACTCTTTTATGGCCATGGGAAATGTAGAGTTTTCGGCTTGGCCAACTTTCACTTTCATTTGTATGCCATTTAACGAAAATTGCTGAAATTGAATTATGGGCATTCGCTGCATATTTTTGAGCCGACTCATTCTCTTCTTCGTCTTTGCTTGCCCGTTTGCCCCTCTTTTTCGTCATCGTCGTCGTCACCGCCGTCGACGTTTTCGGTTCCTTCAAATGCTTTTGCATTAAATTTATAGCGAGCAATAAACTTTTGCGGTTGCTGGCAAAACTTCAACGCGCCAAATACCGCAGGGCAATTACAACAACGATGGGGCTGGAGGAGTGGATAGGATTGGATAGGATGGTAAATGGATGATGACCAGTCCAGTAACGAAATGCTGAACCAAAAAATCTACATGCATAAATATGTTGCCGGCTTTTGCATCAGCTGCTAGCTTTGCTTTTCTTTTTACCCTCTCTCGTTTCTGGCCAAGACCTCGCTTCATTTCTCTCCTGCTTCTCTCTTTTTGGCTAACATATACATAGAGCACACGAGTTTTATGAATAATATCCTAAAGGCATTAATTTTCAAATTGGATATTTTTGCCCATTTCGCCGGCGGTGCACAAGTGTAAACAAGAGTAAATACTCCTACATAGTATAAACATATACACGCACACACACACACACATACACACAGAGAGAGCATCAACATCAGCATTGGCATCGGCATCAGCAACGTATCATGCCTCATGGCCATATGGGGTAACAGACCGTAAAGAGCGAAATATGTGTAATATGATTAAATTTTATCAACAACCAACAAACGGGGGGGTGTGGCAACAACAAAGCCAACAACCGACAACAACAATAAAAAAAAAAAAACTCATCCTAAAATGAAAGGAATGAAATGGAATGAAAAGGAAAGGCATACAAGAGAGACCTTCAAGGAGACCAAGTAAAAGCACGTTTCTGCAGAACTTCGTCAGCTTTCATCTATAAATGTATGGGCCTTCATAAGTACCCTTACATTTATATGTCTCTTTCCCCCGCTATCACTGTCTGTCACCCTTCTTTTTTTGCGCTTTGTACATATGTGTTTGTATGTGGCAATGTGTTATTTATTGCTCATTTATGATTCGGATGCGTGATATTTGTGAATTATTGTAAAAGACCAAAAACCGACTTCTGCTTTTATATCCATCGTCAGTGACGGATTTACACTTTCTGTGTAACAATTGTCATGTTTTAAAAGAGACGATAAGCCTTTTCACTTAAAAACAATTTTATAACATGCCCCAAAAAGTATGCTTTATTTTCGCTTTAAAGCGAATAATGCCTAGAATGAAAGTCTTCGACTAAAATAGTACATTTAAGCAAAAGACTTAAGTTTAGTACAACATTAATAATCCACTCCTGCATATCGTTTGCATATCACGCCCTGAAGCCCTGGGTGGTGGTTGATTTGATGTGCATGCTAAATAGCTTTATGGATTCTGCTTCTGATTCATTTGCTTTCTGAACGAAGTTAAGTGTTAAAATTTCGTTTGTATTTCATTTTGTGTACCTAAACATGAGAAACAAAAGAAATTCTTTCAGACATTTTCCATTTGTGATTTAATTCAAAACAAATGGATATAAATGTTTATATTTTAAAATCAAACAAACTAGAAAACAATTTGTATAGGGTGGCGAAAATCTCTTATTCATGCTAACTCATAAATTGATTGATTGATTTTACCTAAGCTTTTGATTATGGTCAGAGAAATGTAGGAAAGGTCCTTGTTGCAGACATTGTTTGATTAATATACAAATTAATTTTGAAGTGATATTAAATATAGTTTTTCTAAATAATTTCTGGCATTTACGATGAAGAATTTATTGGAATACCTTGCTATTATTTGTCATCTCGTTTGAAAAACATTCCAATTCAAATCTAAAGGCACTGAAAAGTATTTTCACATGACCTTTTCTGTCATAGAAATGTTACTGTTTTAAGTTAAATGAATAGTTTTTGTCATGCATTATCAAGATATTTCAATAGTTTTTTTTTTTTTTTTTTTTAGAGTGTCAAAGCAGCTAAGCAAAGCTTTTCCATAACCGGATACTTACATTCAGAATGCATTCAACATTTCAGAAATGTCAGAAATTGCGACAGTTTTAATCTGATCAAAAAAGTTTCTCGCCTGGCACTCATTACACTCAGTTACAGTCGCAGTCTCAGTCTCAGTCACAGCTTGAGTTTTGAGTTTCAGTTACAATCAGCATGCGGCTGCTGTCATGTCACGGCCGCAATCAACACAAAACTGTTGCCTGTCGCTTGTTGCTGGTTACTCGTTACTGTGCTGCCGGCTGTCTGTCTTCAATTTCAATTTCATTCTGAACTTTTAGCATATTACGCATATCGCATTAAATTGACAACTGTTGCTGCCGCTGTCATTGTCTGATTGAATTTTGATTGTTGCCATTTTTATGTATGGAACTTAAATTGCATCTGCATCTGGATTGCATTGCCATACTGGCTACAATTACGCTGACAACTTGTCTCCGCATTGTTGTCATGTGCAACTTCATTTTGTGGCGCTGATAAATCTAATCAGTGTCGCGGCCGCCCAAGCCAAGCTACATTAAGCCGCAAATCATGCCTCGATGTTGGATGGCAAAGGAGGGTCTTGTAGGTGGTTGAAGGATAAAGGACTAGTTGTAATACTGCTGGGCATACCTTAAAGGTTAACGTTAAGCAAAACTTTTGCAACTTGTCAGCGCTGTAGCGTTGACTGGCGGGCAAAAGTTTTTACTTAAATTTTTTTATTTTTTTTTATTTCCCTTTGCTCTTTCTTTCTGTGTGGATCGTTCGTTGACTGGTTGGTATATATGTATGTATGTATATACGTTTTCTTTGGCAACAATGCACGTAGTAACTTTTATTATTGTATTAGCAAAAAGTTTATTTTTGCTCGCTTTGACTTTATACTACAGCTGTGCGCACATCGAGTGCCTGCGAGCAATCGATAGTTGTCTAAGGCGCAACTGTACTTAGCCATCTCCCAGCTCGCAGCATCAGCTTTAGCTTTCAGTTTCAGCTTTAGCATCAGCTCAGACAAGTTGCGAAAACGAAGCGTTTTGTGGCCGATGCTTTAGATTTAATTTGGCAATGCAACACGCCCATGCACACGCCCATCGAACAGAAAAAGGGACGAGGCGCTATTTTGACAAAGTGGCCAAGTGAATATCTCTGCGTGTGTGTATGCCTGTGCATGTGCGTGTATGTGTTACACTTGAAGTGTACAATGGGAATTTTTTCTGATATACTTTTAGGGGGCATATTTTGACTCCTGCAAATACTTCAAGAAAGTTTGTATGAACTAGATACGATTACCATCACTTGTAATATAAACAAACTGTTTCTATAACTTGTCAGTGGTGTTCTTTTTAAGCTCTATACACAATATTTAAGTCTGCAAACTTACCTTTCCTAATGCTTAACTTTACATTTCACGAACCTATCTTTCTTGGTTTATTAGGTTAGGCAAAGAAAAATGATAAATGTAACTTTCGGTTTCCAGATGTAGACATATGATAAATATAATATTTGGGATTCCACAGAAAGCAATCCACTGTGACTGCTGTTGACCGGCAGTCGGCGACTTTGTTGCAGTCTCGGGACACAGGCTAAGTGCACTTATGTGTGGTGGAGTTGTACGAAGTTGGCCCATCAGCCCACTCTTCCAAATGTCGCAAGACAGGGACTGAAGAGAGAGAGAGAGAGAGAGAGAGAGCTTGGAGAAAAAAACACCGAACAGGAACCACTTGACAGCCACAAAGCGCTTGGCTTGTCACCCGCTTCTTCTTGGTCAAAGCATTGCGTCAAGTGCTCTTAAAGCAGTTAAGCAACGTTGCCGACGCCATAAATGTTGCAGTTTCCCAACTGCCTGCGTCACAGCATTAAACCTCTTACCGCCTCTCCTAGGCTACCAACTCCTACCCTTCACTATGCCCTTGCGACTGCCACTGCAATAGAGTGTTTAAGTTGAAAAAGACGCAAAAAAGGCAAACGTTTGCCATTTTCAACCCGCACTACGTGCGAGCGCACAGACAATTTGACAGCAATTTAAGTTTTGCTTTTGTTTAAGCAACACTTCAATTAGAAAATGCCTTGGAAACTATGTCAACTGGCACGGTGAGGATGCAACTTCTTTCTTGCCACTTTTCTATAAGGTGATTAAACTCATTTGCCACACATGCTTACTTGCTCCTACACCCTTTTTAGTAGCCACTTTTTTATTTTCGTCTACGTTTACAGTACGAGAAATAGTTTACAGCAAAGCATTCGGCACGTAGCAAGTTGGGTGTGCGTGTGTGTCTGTGGGAGTGTGTGTGTGGCTCCCCACACAAACACAGGTGCACTTTATGGTTGACTCCAACTTTTGCCATCATCGCCCTGTTGTCATGAAATTGGTTGTGCTGCCCATTATAGAAACAACAACAGCAACAACAACATCGGTTTCCAATGATTTATTATTTTTCAATGTATTTTTCCATTGGTATTTTTTTCCTTGTTGGTTTTATTTTGCCACCCAAACCCATACTCGGTCAATACCGTTTTGTCACATTTATTAACTGATGGATAGGGTGTAACCCAGAAACAAAATCCAACAAAACTTTCGAGGTTTGAGGGAATCGTGTTATGTATAGCCGTGGTTCATTGCGTCGACCTTCCTAAACCCTACAAAATGAAGAAAATTTCAATTTGCTTTGTTATTGCAATAAATATTTAAAAATAAAATGATCCCTGTCAAAGGATGTTCTCAAATGATTAGCTTATTATTTCCATGACTAAATTGAATTTTCTGTAAAAAATCAAATTGCTAATTGAAAATTAAGTGCTGAATTTCTAAGAGTGGGTTTGAAAAAACTAATCTAAACGAAACATAATAGCTTGATCTAACTTTTGTAAATAAAATTACAACAGCTATCCGTCGAAACTACATAATATATATAGAATATGTTACAAATTTTCTATTTCTATTTTTGTTTGGCCACCATAATTTATCCTGAGGAAAAATACTTGCAGAGCCTTGTGACGTCGTCTATGTCCATAAATCGAAGGGAAACTTTGACTATTTGTGTATTTCCTTCGTTTTCTTTTCGTTTTCAGGTGGCTTCGTGGTCAACAGTTGCCCATTAAACATTTAATATTTTATACCAATAAGAAAGTTTGCGCTTAACTTGGCTTATTTATTATATTTGGGGCAGTCTTGGCATGTGTGTGTGTGCCAGTCCAATGGCAGTTCCTTCACTTTTTGCTTGTCTATATAATTATAATTAATTACTCTTTGGAAACTTTGACACATTTAATTATTATTTTATTAGTTTTTGGCTATTAGTGGCAAGGCAGATTGCTAATTTTGGGAGAAATTCTCACTTTAACTTAGGCATGGCGTGGAGCAAGTGGTTAAAGATAGATTTTGGTTTCATAAAATGCACTTAATTGTTGCCATCTAAAGTTTTTAAACTCAAACCTAAGAATTTTTAATCCATCCCCCTGCCACAAATTTTTTGATCCAAAGCCCTTGCCAATGCGCCAATGCCTGTGTTCTCTTTACTATGCATTTGCTTACTTTGGTCCATTCGCTTTGGGGGGATTTTCATTTCATTTTCTTGCATAAAACTTTTGTGTACTTTTGCCAAATCGAAATCGAACCAAATGGAACCGAAGATCTGCTTCTTTTGCTTTTGCGAAAGCCAAAAGCTTGTAAATCCTTTGCCGGCCAGCTCAAAATGAAAATCGTTTTACCAGCTTGTGAAACTATTTAAAAAGTTTTTACTAAAAATGAAGTTTCCTGTCTCATATGTATATCCATGGGCGAGGGTGGGCATTAAATTATTTTTGTAGCTTAAACTCAGCTTAAGACATTTTAGTTTGTAAGAAACTCAATAACCAACTAATTCATCCGAAAAATCTCAGCGCTCTTTTTGTTTCACTATATTAACATATTAAAAATTAATCGAAACAAGTAATAGCTTTATAAATCAACCTATCAAAAGAGTTTTATTCGGCATCTGAATGCATCTAAGGTAGGAGTTGTGGCAATTCCCTTTTGGGAAGTCTTTATTTTGGTTAATAATGTTGTTTATTCTTAATAAAGAAAATCTCCTTGATGGAGCTTACATTTTGAATAACCCTCGCGCATAAATGTGCACTTATGTATTATTCATGTACATATATACATACACACCTACATATATATCAAATTGAGAGAACTTCGCTTGCAACTCTTTGTGAACTGTGCAACAAATTAAATTTAAGTCGAACTTTTGGCCCCTGCTTTATGCGAATTGATACAAAGTTGTTTTGTATTGCATTAAATTTTTGCTTGCCACATGCAGCGGTAGGGCAATGCAGTCGCTGTTGCTGTTGCAGTGGTGCCGGCGGTGGCATTGGTTGCAGTGGCATTGGCAGCGGCAGCTGTGGCTTATGCCGGCGCATTAACAAAAAGCGGCTGTTGGTTACCAACTGATGGGAAATGGGGATCTGCATTTTTAACAGCATATTTTAATGCCTGATTTTTAACGTCAACTCTCGGTGCGCACTTATTGACAGCTGCGACAGGCATGTGACACGCCCCAGAACTCACTTACTCACCCAGCCATGTTCCCCACGGCAGTTGCCTTCTCCTTCTCATCGTTTTGATGCATATGTCATACGATACACGCGACGATACAAAATTTATTTGCATGGCGCCTGTCAAGCTCACCATATGCAGCAGAACGATGAATCCTCCAAAAACCAGATTCAGGAACCATATATACATATGTATATAGTATTCATATAAGTATGTATATACCTACAAGTGTGTGTGTGTGTGTGTGTGTGTGTGGGCATAAAAAATGTTTAATTTAATTTTTGGCTGGCTGGCGCCTTAACTTGTCTCGCCGTTTTATTCATTTTTTGGCTTTTTCGCTATGGCAACTGCTGTGCAAACATAAAATGCTTAAACAATTTTTATAGGTAAATATTTATAGAACGATGTTTCAGTTTCACGGTAGTGGGCGAATTCATGTGCGTGTGTGTGGGTGTGTATGCGAGTGTGTGCTAATCGACAGACGTCAACTTTGATTGAATTTTAACATCAAGTGGCATACAGAGTTGGCCAACTTGATTGATAAACCTGTCCAGGTGAGCTGGAACGTGGTATGAGAAAGTGGACTCGAGGTTTTCATGAATACATTGTAATCGAATTGACAAATAACCAAAAGGTAGGTGTGAAATTGACTTCTGCCATTCAAACATATGTAGAAAAATAATTAATTATTCATTTGGTATATTATTGAAAGAGCTGATGAAATAAAGTAGAAGGAGAATAAAATTGATGAGTGAGCTAGGCTCAGTCGAAAATACAATAAATAATCTGTTTGGTTTGTTTCTTTTGTTGTTGTTGCTGTCAGCTATTAAGACAAACAATTCCATATTAATGAACATAAATTATTTATTATTTGCAGTGCCTCTAAACTGAAAAACATAATTGAATTAGGTCCTTCAAGAGGTGTCAGAAAAAAATAGACAAGTTCAAACAACACTTACTAATGCTTAACACATTGAAGCTGTTTAGATCAACCTGAGGTTGGCCTCTATTGGCCTGAATTAATTTTGCCCCTAAATAGATCATTTTCATGTACAAATCCCTTCAAAACCAAAATTAATGGTTGAATGGGTTTTCTTAGAGAAGTTGATTGAGCTTCTATAAATGTCCGATTCGTTAATTTGGGACATTAATTATATGAAATTTAGTTTAAACTAGAAATTCGTACAATGTTTAGATAACTAGGCTATACTTATACCTATCTTTGGGTAGTATGTATGTGTGTACTATATGTAGAGCTTTAAGCCACATTTTATATTATATAGCTATTTTTATGTGTAAAGAAATGGCTATGTAGCAAAAAGGAAATGTTTCTGTTTACAATTATAATTTACAGCTGTATTTGATATTTTTCATTTATTTTAAATAATTTTACAATTTAATTACAATTCGAATTATTCTAGTTTATTTCATTGTCAGATGTAATTTTTAAAGCAGGTCATCACCTTAATAACTTTGATTCCAGTTACTGCTTTTTGCCCCATTTCCCATCATTGTTCAGCATCATCTAATGCCAATGGTTATGCTAATGTCAAAGGCAGATTGTTGGATATACGATCTGTGTGTGTGTGTGTGTGTGTGTGTAGAGGGTAGAGTTTGGGTGCCTGTAACAGCCGCAGATAGAGTCAACTTTTATATTTAAACTTTATGCCATTTTGGTTTCTAACTGTAAGTGGGTGCTGTCAGCATGTGTGCACCCCCAAACCATCCTTAGGGTCCTTGCAACTAACCCGACTTTTCCCACTTTTCGTATGAGGGGATTATGTGACATAAGGCAGGCAGCAAGGCAAGCGGTCAGCGGGTAGTCCTTGGTGATTTCCAGGTGTGTTCCCTCCCTCTTTATTTCTCACTTTCACCCACTTTGTGGATGTGTGTTGGCTTAACTAAACGCACATATTTGTGTGGCGTTGTGTGGGTGTGTGTGTAAGCTAATACCTTTTTATGACCGTCATATGTTAATGTGGCTTCATTAACATTTTAATGTCACTTGTTCCAATAAAAGTATAAAAAATAATACAACAACAACCAAACAGGTGAAAAAATAAATAAAAATTTTCGTTTGCACGACTTTTAATTAAAAAATTCAATTTAAATATAAAGTCAAATCTTTTTCTTTTATTTTTCAAAGTACAACAACTTAATTTGCCTTTTTAGCTAGACATCGTTCCAGGTCATTGGCCCTAAAAAAAAAGAACAAAAAAGACTTCTTCTCGGGTAAAGAGTTTGACGAAAAGTAATTTTAAGCATCGTTTAATTTTCATTTTGTGTAACTTTTTATTTTACCTTTTCCTTTTTTTTTTTTTTTTTTTGTTGCTGTTGTTACTTATTTTTGAGCGTTGCAAATCTTGCTTTATTTTTTTCTCCATGAACAAAGTTATTATTTTTTTTGTCTTCAGCTCTTCTTTTTTGTTTAACAAGTATCAAGGGTTGTGTTTTTTTAGGCCAAGCGTTTTATTTACACTTTCAGTTGAAGCCAGAGGGGCGTGGGAGTTTGGTCCTCATACACTTGAAAGACTTTATTAACTTTTTGTTCAGGTGATTTCTGATAGATACAGTTTGTTGTCCGATTTGTCATTCACCGTGACTTTTGGCACGCATCTTTGGCATCTGCATACAGCAAAAAAGGTCGCAAAGATAGACACATGAAGACGGAGTGGGAAACAAGGTAGTTACAAATGGGGCCAAGACATGGAGAACTTACATGAATTTGGTCAACAACCTCAGTTTTGATCTCAAACTGCTACCAGGACACCAGAAACATTCTGCCACAGACAGCGCAGGTGTCATGGGGTGGATTTTTATGTGTGTGGGGTCCAAATAGAATGAAAAACCTCATTCTCAAAATTTTCCATTGCCTCTTATTTCTGTGAGTTTTTGGGAATATATATCTGCAACTAAGAATAAGAATAAGAATCTTTAAAATTTATGATTAGAAAGAGATACTCTTTTGGTGTTACCCCACAAAGGTGCCCAAGTCGCGTTACCTGCATATTCCGGCCCTTTGAAGGACTATGACAGCACTGGCGACTTCAATTTGCATATGCATGAGTCCGAGTTTCTCTCTGTGGTCGAGTCATTTTTGCAAGTGTAAGAGGTGCAAATGACAGTTACCCAAATGTAGAATGTTGGCTTCTGAGTTGGTTGAGTTGCATGCAACTTTAAAGTTGCAGCTTAAAGCGCTTCCTTTTCAGATTTTACTTGATGACTGCTTTCTGTTATTGTGCTGACTAACTGCCATACCCACAACAGTTTTTAATTAGTCATCTGAAAGAAATGAATATGCAAACGCACCTGTTTCGTGTTTCCTTTTCTAATTTTGTATTTGCTTTACTGTCTTGTGTTATTGTTTTTAATTTGAAATTCTTGAGAAGTTGTAAATTCATTACTTATTCACTTGACGGCCGCGCAGAGAGCAGAGTGAACAAAGCAGGACTGAAGAGCTACCGTCGAGCAAAAGCAGAATAAGAAGAAAAAATGAATTAAAAATGTAAATTAAATTAGTAACTTCAGTGCGTCTGTCAAGTGTTGCTGATTTATTTGCAAGTGCCACACCCATACAACCATCTGCATAACATCCGATTCTCCAGCTCCGTACCCACACTTTTCCCACACCGTACTCGATGCGAACTTCAGAGTTCTCGAATGGCTAGTGCCGTCTGCCGTCCTTTTCTTCAGTTCTTTATTTGGGCTTACAATTAAAACACACGGCTTTTGCCCGGGCTCAACTTGACCTTCAAATTTCAGGCTGGCCCTGGCAAAAATCACAAACACACACATATACATACATGAGCTCCAATTTTATTTGGCTGCAAACTTTATTGCATAAATTTTTAAATGCCAAATCCCAGAAAGTAGAACGGCATCATGGTGCAAGTAGCTAAGAGGAAACAGATATAAATGTCACTAAATATATTGGAAGACAGAGTCAGCGAGCCATTCTTTTTCTTCCTGTCCTCATTTTCCACTCCATTGCCGTCGCCTCCTGCCCATTCCCATTGCCATTGCTTGCAATCAGCCAAAACTTGGCTCTGTCTTCTGAGTCCAAGATAAATGCACAAGTTCATTTTCGGTTTTAGTCAGACTACCCTTTCCGACTTGAACAGAAGTCTGAAGATTGACTCAAAGACTCTAGCATTTCCATTCGAAAAAAATTGCATTGGAAACCATTGGTTTTCCTCCTTAATTTTTAAATATTTTTTCGGTATCGTTTAGCCAATTTCCAATTAAATTTAATTATACAGCTAGCTTGGCTTAGATTTGATTTAAAATATTTTATAACTTAACACTTCAACTTGAAATAACTAAATTATAATAAGATTTTGCTTGGTGAAATGTCACAAAACGGTCACACATAGTAGTAGTCTACATCTTTGCTGAATCTGGTCACACTATATATCAGTGTTAAAAGCTGAAGTGAGTGTTTGACAACGCTGAAATCATAATTGAGAGACAGATATTTTTTTGGTTGTATTTTAATCAATCGTTTCTATAGTCAAGCAGATTTATAGAACATTTGCTAGTCATATATCATATATTGCCAATTTCGTTGAGCATTCTGCATTTTTTTTTTTTGCGAGATGTTGATGTTTGTGCTACTGCTGCTGCATGCCACGACGAGCTTTTTGCCAGCGCGTTGCATATTTGCCGTAAACTTTTGCATCAGCAGCATCATCAGACAGACAAGACTTCACAGATAGACAAACAGACATGCGAAAGTTGTGACATTCACGCAAACAAACAAACAAACACAGATACGCTTCCCACCCTGACACACACAAGCAAACCCACAAAACATACCCGCACTCACACACACATACAAACACATGCAACACCTTTGATTGTTTGGTGCTTGGTGAAAGTTTTTCCTAGTTTGAGCCATGCTTTTTGTGTTTACTTTGCTTGCCACAAACTTTTTTCCAACCGTATTCATTTCACTTGATGCACTAGAGAAAAAAACATAAAAAAAAATATTTGTACAAACAATTTTCCTTTAATTAACATTTTGGCTTAAATATAAAGTACCAACATACATGCATAGTTAATTTATGAATTGCGTCAAATGCGATCTTATGTCAATATCAATTGATTCATAATAGTGTCGTTGCAGATGCATCGAATTAATTATCGAAAACTCAAACTAAAAATGGGCAAATATGTGTACGTTGGTCAAATATTGTTGAGTATAATAAATATTTGCAGTGCGTATGCGTAATTTTTAATTGATTTGGCCGCAACGTCAACACACACAAGCACACACTCACTGGCACACTCCACGCCTGCTCATATGTGATTGTTTGTGTGTGAACAATGCACGAAATTCGCTCCACTATTTGTAAGCAAATTGCATAAATTAAAGAACATTCTGTTCACTTCTGATCTGTCATCGAGACATCTGAAATAAACTGTTTCTTTGTTAAGTTTAAGTAAGTTCAAATTACAACTTACCCACGAAACCACAAAAAAAATAATTCCATTTGCATTTCTTTTTATCTTTTTTTAAAAGGACCAAATAATAAAATAAATTTGTTTTTTGTTTGTGGCAAGTTTCTTCATTTGATTTCGCAAATTGATATCTAATTTCAAATTTTGTTAATCACAATTCTTGAGCTTCAATGAAATTCTATTTGACATGAATTGAAAAATGGAAATATGCAAGTATACTTAAAATATAAAAACTGAGTTTTAGCCGGCTTGAGGTCAATTAATCGTTGTAATCATAGGCAGCACAAAAGGTGAGCAGGTTGTCTGCGTAGCTATTTCAAGAATCAGCAAGTTCTATCTTCAGTAGAGTTCGCCAAAGAACACAGAATTGTAATAGCCATACCATAACATCAACGTTAAAAGTAGTTGGAACTGCAGATTCCACCTTTTTTATGTGCACCATCAGTAAAGGGCTTCGCCTTGAAGAACTAAGAGATCAAAAGCAATCGGCCAACAAACTCAAGACAAATTTGAAGAAAATACAAAATTGTAATTTCTTTTCGTGTGAACTCTCAGCAAAATGTAGCAGCATGCGAACGACTTTGTCTATAGATATATAAAGCATATACATGTTTATCTAAGGGAAGAAGTCTCATATGAAGAACATTTAATATGAAAGCTGCAGCTAATTACTAACTAGATAGGATAGAATGGTAGTAGAGAGAGCTCTGTAATAATCACACAAAGAAGCCGAAGGCCAGAGAACGGCTTAAGTACCTTCTTGATGAACCCAAGAAGTTGTAGCCCTACCGACAGTGGTTGAAATTTGGGAGAGGAAAGTTAATTAATGGTCTAAAATAAAATTTCCAAATCAGTGTATGTCAATAACAACTATACAGAAAATGTATTAAGCTTTTCATTAAAGACCCTGTAAATTGGTGTTGAAAAAATTAAACAAACCGTGTAAATCGGTTAAATAATTCTGCTCTATTAATTTTAATGTGGGTGTTGGTTCGGGTTTGGGATGACTGTCTTTAGTTTAATCTGCTCAAAACTAGGCATTCTCAATCTGCTTGAATGTGTAAGTGTAGGTGTTGGTGTTGGTGTTGGTATAGGAGTGGGTGTGGCCGGGCAATGTGTCGGACCTTAATAAATATTTCAGCAAGCCTGGCCACAGTTTGCACCCTTTGTTACTAATTAATTTATATCAACATTTCAATGCTAAGCCAAACAAAACAATCAGCTTAATGTCGTCTGAAACAAACCAATACATATATGCTTATACATACTTGTATATACATATGTTAATGTATGTATATAAATGTGCATATATGTATATGAATAACTTGGAAAGTTTATGTTCGTGGGGTGATTTATAAGAAAAAATTAAGGAACGTACTTTGAAACCTGCCCCCAACACTTAAAAACTCTTAAAACTGAAAAGAGAACAACTAATAAACCAAATAATTTTAAGCTATTTTTATATTTCAACACATAACTTAAATATATAAGCAATTGTCTTTTGTGAATTTAAAATATTCATATGTTTGAAATTTAATTAAACTTAGTCAAATGTGTCTCACTATCCATAGTTTTGGGAAATAAACTACAATTTATTTTTGGGGTTATGGAACCTAGAGCTACGATAACCTTGTGATAAAGGTTTCGATTGCCCCTCGTTTAGCTTGGCTCTGATTGTTTTCAAAGGATTAACAGCCTCAAAGCTGCGGCTTTTACTATTTCCACACGGTTGCAGGCTTAAGCTGAGAGGGGAACCAAAAGGCACAACCAACAAACGCAAACGACTACGACAAGGACAACTACAACGACGACGATGACTATGAGGACTTTGTGGAGGATGCCTCGTTTCTTGGTGTTTGTCTTTGCCAAGAAGCTTGGCCCTGCTCATTTCAGATTTTCCTGTTCCTCAAGTTGCTGCTCGTCTGGCTTGTGTGTTGCTTTCCTGTTTGTTTGGCTAACTGTTTAACTAGGCGCTTTGCCTAGGACCAGACCACAAAAACTTGGTACCGCACACACATGAACACACGTAGATGACGCCAACAAACTCCTACTGAAAAGTGTTTTAAAGTTGAAAATAAAATCACGAGATTAAATTATAGTTTTATGTTTTATGTGTGTGCACAAATCGATCATAAAATACTAATTACGCTCTACATTAACACGCTCGCCGACACAGACACGGCGATTAAAAGCTTAATTATCCCATTGCGACACTTCATTAGTTTCAGCTGAAGAAGCCCACTCCCTCCCTTTCTCTCTCTTTCCATCGACCTAGAAGTGCTCGCTTCTTGCCCAGGTTTATTGCAATTAATTTTCTTCAGTTTTAGTTTTAAGTGCTTTTTGCGTATGAGCATGGAGAGCATGGAGAGTCGGCCAAATGTGAAGGAGTATCCAGTGTTGACTTTTGGTCAGCTCTATCCATTGGTTATGTGTGCGTATTGGAGTGGGAGTATGGACGTGAGTGTGGGTGCGAGTTAGTCCAATCTAAAAGTAACACATTTCCTGTCTTTGCTCAATTAAATTTTCTACCAACTCTCGGCTACAATATTATTTTTTCTCCCCTACTCATCTTCATTGTTTGTGGTTCGTTTTAATTTTTTTTCTTTTTCTCAGATTTTATTCGGTTTTTCTATTCTCTTTTTTTTTTTGTCTTCTTGTGTTCTGTTATGCTCAGCTAATGGAAATTTTCGTTTTGACCGTTCGTCGTTGAAGGCAAACTGTAGCTTATTTTCCTTGCCAAGCTTTTCACAGATTCAATTTGAAACGCAACATTGAATTAAATTACGTGAACGAAGATGGAGTTGACGTACGAGACAGAGAGAGAGTGAGCGAAAAAAAGATGGCCAACTGGCAACTGTAACAATAATATGGCCCACAAAATCGCATAACAATGAAAATGGCTAAATAAAAGCCAACAATAATAGTAAAAAGTCGCTTGAAACGAGGCAACAAAAGAAGGGGAGAAAAAAGGAAGCATATTGCTTATCTATTTATAAACCGAATTTAAAGTACCCTTACAGAAATTGAATCAAGCAAGTAATAAAATGAAAATAGACCTACCTATTCCGAAGGATCAATCTCAATCTGCATCTTGTAAATAGGCCCAGACACAGGGCGACAAAATCTCAAAAAAAATTGGGACATCCCGCCTTCTATATGTATTAGCTAAAGAGAACTACACATATAGATCATAAAAATAAAGAAGCAGTCTAACACTCCTGTTTTGCACCCTGTAACTGTCGACAGAGGTCAGCAAAACACAAAGGTTAGGGACACTGCGAACCTTTTGCTCAAGAAGATGGAGGCAGAACGGATAAACTAACTCCCGCGGTTCCACCAGGACTTCACCTCGATTTCCAACTAGAGTTACCCGATCCACTTGAACTATCTTGAGAACGCGTGTGATAGACTTTAGAAAAGATGTTTAGTATGCATATGACTGCTCAATGGGATTCATAAACAACTAGCAAAAACAGCCTGTGGGGGGTTCTTTGTGAACGTCATAGCTAGTATTTTCACAGCGTATTTTATGTATGTCGGCTATCCATATCAACCGAATCCCTTGCCGGGGTTTTTTTAGAGAAGAATATAATAGAGTTTCGGACATCACTTCTTGCAGGCACTATAGATGATAATTGCGCTCCGCGTCTGTACCCACCCTACCATGAGCCTGCCAGCGAAAGTTATCGCAGACTCCCAAAACGAAAGCTAGGACTTCTTCTTCTACATCAGGGAACTAAAGAAATTAATACTTCATAATGAACTTAATATTTATTCAAAACATTTCAAAATAATTAGCATCATCGTGCGATAGGTTCGATCAATTTGATCTACAAAAATTCTTCATTTTCAAAACAATGTTTAGCTAAGTAGCTGAATCTCGGTACAAATCCGTTTATAAGGGTTGCAAATGTTGCATATGGTTTCTTATTACTAATAATTACTTTACTATCTAATATTCATGATTTCCTAACTTTACTGTATTTAAACTTTTAACATTAAGTCAAAAAAAAAAATTAAAAAAATACATTTATGTGGCGTGATTACGCTAATATCCTCACAAAATTCATTCTCTAACAATATTTTGCTTTATATATGTCCATTGACAAAGTATTAAATGCTAATGCTCATCCAAACAAATTCATTTCATCAGATAAATTTTAAAAAAATATAGGGAAAATTGGTTTTTGATACACTTACAGCTTGTTAATTTTTCCCACGCAGAAAGATCTTTCGTTGTGTTGTTGTCGCTGTTGAAAATAGGAAGGGTTACTTATTCCAAATAGAGCTAAAGCATCATACATTGTGAATTTACATGCATACTCAAATTCTGAAAAAGGAAAATTATTAACTAACGAAAATAGAAACTGGCATTGAATTCCATTTCCTTTTAAAATTGAACCATTTAGCCAACAAATAAACCAAAAGAAAAGGAAATTCAATTGTCACCTTAACTAAAAATTCATTCTAAACTACTGAGGAGCCTTATGTTGACTCATTTCGCTGAATCCTGGTTATTTCGTCCGTATCGACGACGAATAAAAAATCTCCTTCACAAATTAAACGCCTTGGTTATACTTGAAAATAATTCCAAAATGCTCTTCTCTTCTACATGACATGTTGAGTGAGGTTAGGTTTTGTTCGTAGAAAGGTTAGATTTTGATACATCCTTCTACTGGTCATCCTTCATGTTTTATGTTAGGTTAAGATTGGGAAAAAGGTTAGGTTTTCGTACATCCTTCTATGTTTAGAATCCTACACGTGTTCTGCTGGTATGGTCTGGATTACATGTGAGGCAGGATAAGCGAAAGTGCGATGTTGACAATGATAAATGTCTCAACATTCGAAATGTTCACTTTGCTTCGCTCACGCCGTATCCTTAATACCATCCGAGGCAAAAAGTTAAATATATTTAACTTTCGGATTTCCACAATCAATCGTCGGTTCAAGCCGTTAACTGACGCAAACAGTTCACTCACAAAAATCTTGAGACTGCTGAGGGCAAGTCTGCCGAAGACAGGTGTCTCAATTGAAATGTCAAGCAGGGCAAATTTTTAGAAAAATTGCCAATACTTGATGGAAACTATTTCCAATGCTGTTGAAGAGAAAATGTATAAGTTAAATGTACAATAATTCGAGAATTATTGCAATGAAATTAACTTACATTAATCTCTTGAACACACACACACGGATTAATTTTTTTTTTTTTCCGCACACGCGTAGGGGTTATGATGCACTCCCCTATTGGGTTATTTAAAACTTTGGACGAATACGTCCGATCAGTTGGAATTCACGTGGAGGAAAGAAAGAACACTTTTCCAAAAACCACGCTGTCCAATAAGTCTCTTTTGCCTTATTTTTCTTATTGTTTTATCCAAACTCCATTTATAGAAAAATAATGTAAAGCAATGCAAAACAAACCGATCAGCTGTGTGGCGTTGCCACTTAGTTCATAGTTTTACAAGCTGGTTACCTACATTTTCGATTCTCACCACTTTAGCCAATATCGATAATAAAAAAAATACTAACTAATCGAAATCAGTTGAATTTTAAAATAACTGAAATTCCTGTACATTACACCACTGTTTAATTCGTAGTTTATTCAACGTCACGAATTCAACAGAAATGTGAAAGTCTGTGATATTACCATAATTATTGCCGAATATCCTTCGCATGGAAAGTTCCTACTAATTTCCCTTGTAAATCTTCTAGAATATAGTATGAATTCCCTTGTTTTTCACGAACACGAGCTTTAAGAAACGCCGGGCAAAGTTTCGCATTAATTCCTTTACTAAAATTGCTCTGAACAAAATTCCTTCTGAAAACTTCCTGACCAACTTTGAAACAGATAGGCCTGGTTCTTAAATTATATTGCTGGGCTTGTTGTTCATATGCACTTTCCAAGTTTTCCCGTAACCTTGATCGTAATAATTTAAGCTGATCATCTCGATCGAGCTGTACTACTGGTTCATCTAACATTGTTAAATTCCTTAGCAGTTTATATTGACTTGCATGTGTTATCATATCTAATCCATATACCGCATGGTATGGAGATATCTTTAAACTTTGATGATAACTATTTCTTAAGGCACAACTTATTTCTTGGATATGGGTATCCCACTCTGTCTGATCAGATTTTAAATACGAACGAATAGCGGACACGATCGAGCGATTCACTCTCTCTGAAGCATTTGATTGAGGAGAATATGCAGCTGTATAAGTATGCTGAACTCCAAACGTAGTAAGAAATGAATTAAATTCGTTTGATTTAAACTGCACTCCATTATCACTTACTAAAATTTCTGGTACTCCATAGGATAGAAAAATCTGACTTTGAAGAAACTCAATAATTGGTTTTGTCGTGAAGTTTTTCACTGGACAAAGCCAATGAAATTTCGTTAAATGATCTAACACAATAAGTAAACCTATGTTTCCTTTTCTACTTCTTGGATATGGTCCTAAGAGGTCGATGTACAAACGTTGAAACGGTCGTTCAGACACTGCCTGTTTACCCATGGGTGGTTTTAAGGTCCTATTAGGAGGTTTAGTACACTTACATACCTCACAATTACGCACATATTCTCGAATCTCGGAAACCATCCCTGGCCAATATAAATGTCTTTTTATTAGTTCCACGGTTTTTACCATGCCTCCATGAGCTGTAATAGTGGAATCATGCGCACGTGATATAACTTCGCCGGTCATTCTTTGCGGCACCCACAATTTCCACATTTTCTTTTCGCACTCCTCTGTACCATCATTATGTTCAGTCCTAATATACACCAAGTTATCCATGACTTTGACATCAGGGTATGACTGCACATTTTGTAGTACTTTCTCCTTTAGTTTTTGATACTCTTCATCCTTAAAACAGTCTGAAGATAAATCAATTTCTGGCCCAAATGAGTCTAATTGCGCGATCTCTTCAGAGTACATACGCGACAATGCATCTGGTACTATATGTTCTCGTCCCTTTCTATGACTTATCTCAAATTTATATCCTTGCAATTGCAAAGCCCATCTCGCTAGACGCCCTTTGAGATTGGACTGCTTCATCAACCAAGATAAACTGGCATGATCTGTAACAATCTCAAAATCTTGAAGTTCTAAATAACAACGATAGCGTTCTACACCCCAAACTACGGCTAAGCATTCACGTTCCGTGACACTATAATTTCTTTGTGCCGCATTTAGCTTTTTGGACATATAGGCTATAGGTTTTTCTTCGCCTTCCAAATCCAATTGCACCAAAACTGCACCAACACCAACATCGCTTGCATCACATTGAAGAAAAACTTTTTACTAAAATCAGGGTTTTGCAAAACTGGAGCAGTCGTTAGTCGTCTTTTGAGATCATCAAAAGCTTTCTGCGCACTATCTGTCCATTCAAACTTCGTTTTCTTTCCTAGCAAATCTGTAATCGGCGCTGCAATTTCTGAAAAGTTTGCGATGAATCTTCGATACCATCCTGCTAATCCTAAAAATCCACGCGTTTGTTTTAGGGACTTTGGTGTAGGCCATTGCAAAATAGATTCAATTTTGCTCGGATCAGTTGAAATTCCGCCTCTGCCAATTATGTACCCTAAATATTTAACTTCGGTCACACAAAAACTGACTCTTCTTGAGATTTAACATTAGATTCGCTTTACGAAATTGATCCGCTAATCTCAATAATACCGATATATGTGAATCAAAATCTGCTGTTACTATACATAAATCATCAAGATATCCAAAACAACAATACTTTAAATCCGCTGGAATAACTTCGTCCATTAACCTGCACATAGTTTGCGGGGCATTGCACAATCCGAATGGCATTACTCGAAATTGGTACAAAGGCCTTCCTGGGATAGTAAATGCTGTGATTCCACGAGATTCTTCTGATAATTCCACTTGCCAATACGCATCTTTAAGATCGATTTTAGTAATGATTTCGGCCCGAGGAAGCCGTGCGAATATCCCATCAATACTTGGTAATGGATATGCATCCTTTGTCGTACACGCATTTATCTTTCTAGCATCTAGACATAATCTCACTTTCTCAGGTTTAACTACTAATCTCATCGGAGAACTCCACGGACTATTTGATAACTCTATAACTCCTAACTCAATCATTCGATCAACTTCGCTATACATTAATTTTTCCACTGCTGGGGATACGGGGTAAAACCTTTGCTTAATCGGTTTTGCCGATCCAACATCTATATGATGCTTAATCAACGTAGTTCGCCCAAGCCCTTTCTTTTCAAATGACGGAAATAATGCAATAATGGCTTGAAGTTGTCTCTTTTGACAGTCAGATAATGGGTATGATTGTTCCTCTTTACTATCTGGAATTCTGAATTCGCTTTCGTAATCTAAAGCTGATAACAACCCTGGCGCTACTTGAAACGCTTTCCAAAAATCTATTCCCAATATCATCCTTTTCTGAATGGACGGTATGATGAATAACTTTATCGGTCTGGTTTTATTTTTTATACGTAATATCTAGCGTAATGAAACCGATGACTGGTTGATCTTGTCCATCCGCTGTGTTAACTTGGGAAGAAATACGACGAAACTTTGGATACTTTGACCAATCTTCTGAAGCCAAAGTCGAACCCACGCAACTTATGTTCGCGCCGGTATCTAAAAGACCTTGTTCACGAAAATTTAAAAATGATACTTCCGCATACAATCTTCCATCCGACTTTTCATGAATTATTGACGAAATAAGTAAACGCTTAGTTTGTCGAACTGCTTTCCAAAAAGTTCGCAATCGAAGAGTAGATCTCTTTGGTCGTGACCGAGTTAAAATTTGGTTGCTTCCAAAAATTCTACTACGCACTTTGAGATAATTTCTCAAACGTTCTTGATAGGGTTTTACTGACGATATAACTTGCGTCTTATCGTAACAGTTAAAGGGTAAGTCTGGTATTTGGTTTGCTTGCTCTATTGGTTCTGAGCTAGCCGGTAAATCAGGTAAAATTTCAATTAAAGATTTTTCGGGGCCATCCGAGCTTTCACAGATGGACCCTTCACTAAGTTTTCCGCTTTCTTGGCGATACAATTTTTACATTGGGGCTTATATACGTTTTTCGAGCCACACCCGTAACAAAATATATTGCGAGGCTCTAAGCAGTTGTCCCAGCCATGTCCCTCCGCATCACAATTCCAACAACGAAATACTTTAACCGGAGCTTGTACTGCTTCAACATTGTACACATTTAAATCCATCTTTTCGGAGAGTTCGAAACTTTCTGGCTCTTCTACTTCCGCAATGTTGCGTTTAGCATACTGAAAATTGCCTGAAGTTTTATTTGCTCTCTTAGAGACTACATCACCTAATAAATTTTCTCGCATTTGCACTAGCTTTCGAAGATGAGGTATCGAGAGAATAGGTATATACAACAATTCGTGACGAATGTCTGGCAATAAATTACGTGTGAGCAACTGAATAAGTTGTTCCTCGTCTATGCTTTTCGACATACGTGACATCTGAGTCATAATCTCATCGTAAAAGTTTTCAAAGGTTTCTCCTACCTTTTGTTTACGCCCACGAATATCTTCTAGTATATCTACATCACTTCTGTAATCTTTATATTGATATTTCATGGCTGCACAAAATTCTGACCACTCTAAGTTTACTACGTCTCTACGGTATCTCCAATACCACTCTTTAGCTTTGCCTACTAAAAGAATATGCAAATTTTTGCATACTGCATCAAAATCTTGGTCTAAGCAATCCTCCGTTAACGTTTTGATACGATAAAGAAACTCTTCGACCGTAACTCCTTTTGACGAACCGTCAAATTTTACATTCCAACTATGAATTAGCTGTGTAATTTTCTCTGGGTTATGACCTGTTCTGTTTGGTCTGACTGACGATGAACTCCTAGGAATACTTTGGTTTTGCGCTGACGCATTTACATGTTGCTCTGTAATTCCCATTTGTCCTATTCTTCGGTCTATTATGGACTCTAGTTGATTGCAAATTCTGTCATAATCAATTTCTACCGATGCTCGCGCTGGTCTCCTACAAGCGTCTAAGCTTCTACGAGGTATATTAGACCCATTTTCTGGAGGTCTTCCTCGTTGTTTTCTTATCGTTGTGGGTCGGTCTCCTGCAGACATCTCTCTATTTGCAGTTGCTTTATTAGCTTGTTCACCCCCACTAAAATTTCTACGAGAGCGTGTATTTGGGCCTTTCGGCACCGCTCCTGTTGTGATTGCACCTATGTTTACAGGACGTTCGAATTCTATCTCTGCAAATGGCACGTTTTGCACTTCTAAATCTGCTCTACGTATCGACGCATTACAAACTTGACATACATTAAACTGATCAATCCATTCTGATATACAATTTTTATGAAATAGATGATGGCATGGAGTTTTCACCACCAACTCTTGCGTGGCCCATACTGCTTTCTGACAAATTGAGCATAACGCATCTGAGATCTCATGAGCTAAGTTTTCTTCACTCCTAGTGAGAACCATTTTGACAACTATCTGATTAATTTTAATATTTTAAAAATATATCGTGATTAAATTTTTCTTGGTATTTTATCTTAAATCATATCGTTCCCTGAATGTGAATTTGAAGTCACTATCTTATTTTTCTACTAATGAGTCCTATATACTCTAATATATCCCAAAACAAATTTACGAAAGTGAAAGAAAAAGATTAAATAATACACTGGGTTGCTACTGGCAAATACTTTAGATGCATCACTCTCTTAACTGGTCAGGATTTAGCTTAGCCAAAAACTGAATTTCCTAGCATAGTTTATGACTGCACTATTTAAGTTATAAGATTCCAATTGCCCCTGGTGCTTTCGAAAAAGAGAGAAGGAAAAAAAAATTGGTTGTTAATTTTTTCTTTTATGCAATGCCAATGTGAATTTAACCCTGAATTGATTGGTCTTTATAGCTGCTTCGCTATTATAAAAGAATTCCAAAAATTCAATCCATTGATCGAATCTTATAGCAAATACATAACAGAAAGGAGAAAAGAGAAAAAAACAAAGTAGAAAGAACCAACAAGATCCTCCAAGCTATTGGTTTAGCGCTCTAGTGGTCGTAGACGTAAACACCTACGTTACGAATTCCAAACTAGATTTAATTCGCTAATACCAGTATTAGAGTAACCGTAATTATGCGAAAAGACGAAGTTTACTTAGCCAATCCTACTACTAGAGGTCGCTGTGGCAGAATTACTACCATACGATTTCCATTTAGTTGCATAGAGACCGCATCCATAACATTCGAACTTTACACAAAAATAGAATGAAAAGAGATTACCATCTACGTCCTAAGGAGAGTTTTAGTGGTCGCTATTGTAGTCTGGCTACAAGACGAATTCCAAGCTAAATTTCCCTCAGTCAGTAGAGAGCAAAACAAAAAAAAAAGAAAGGAAAAAAGAAACTCAATGACACATTCGGTCTTTTCTGACGAAGGTTCAATATGGTCTGATGTTATTCGACCCCCTTTACTCAAAGTGTAAAGAAACAAAAATTTTAAGTCAACCTCTCGTCCATGGGACCAACTCTTGCCCTAAAGAGTAAGACCACGTTTTTTTAGCCTCGCCATTCTAGGACCTTTCGTTAGGGCCCCACGTTGGGCGCCAAATATGTAAATAGGCCCAGACACAGGGCGACAAAATCTCAAAAAAAATTGGGACATCCCGCCTTCTATATGTATTAGCTAAAGAGAACTACACATATAGATCATAAAATAAAGAAGCAGTCTAACACTCCTGTTTTGCACCCTGTAACTGTCGACAGAGGTCAGCAAAACACAAAGGTTAGGGACACTGCGAACCTTTTGCTCAAGAAGATGGAGGCAGAACGGATAAACTAACTCCCGCGGTTCCACCAGGACTTCACCTCGATTTCCAACTAGAGTTACCCGATCCACTTGAACTATCTTGAGAACGCGTGTGATAGACTTTAGAAAAGATGTTTAGTATGCATATGACTGCTCAATGGGATTCATAAACAACTAGCAAAAACAGCCTGTGGGGGGTTCTTTGTGAACGTCATAGCTAGTATTTTCACAGCGTATTTTATGTATGTCGGCTATCCATATCAACCGAATCCCTTGCCGGGGTTTTTTTAGAGAAGAATATAATAGAGTTTCGGACATCACTTCTTGCAGGCACTATAGATGATAATTGCGCTCCGCGTCTGTACCCACCCTACCATGAGCCTGCCAGCGAAAGTTATCGCAGACTCCCAAAACGAAAGCTAGGACTTCTTCTTCTACATCAGGGAACTAAAGAAATTAATACTTCATAATGAACTTAATATTTATTCAAAACATTTCAAAATAATTAGCATCATCGTGCGATAGGTTCGATCAATTTGATCTACAAAAATTCTTCATTTTCAAAACAATGTTTAGCTAAGTAGCTGAATCTCGGTACAAATCCGTTTATAAGGGTTGCAAATGTTGCATATGGTTTCTTATTACTAATAATTACTTTACTATCTAATATTCATGATTTCCTAACTTTACTGTAATTAAACTTTTAACATTAAGTCAAAAAAAAAAATTAAAAAAAATACATTTATGTGGCGTGATTACGCTAATATCCTCACAAAATTCATTCTCTAACAATATTTTGCTTTATATATGTCCATTGACAAAGTATTAAATGCTAATGCTCATCCAAACAAATTCATTTCATCAGATAAATTTTAAAAAAATATAGGGAAAATTGGTTTTTGATACACTTACAGCTTGTTAATTTTTCCCACGCAGAAAGATCTTTCGTTGTGTTGTTGTCGCTGTTGAAAATAGGAAGGGTTACTTATTCCAAATAGAGCTAAAGCATCATACATTGTGAATTTACATGCATACTCAAATTCTGAAAAAGGAAAATTATTAACTAACGAAAATAGAAACTGGCATTGAATTCCATTTCCTTTTAAAATTGAACCATTTAGCCAACAAATAAACCAAAAGAAAAGGAAATTCAATTGTCACCTTAACTAAAAATTCATTCTAAACTACTGAGGAGCCTTATGTTGACTCATTTCGCTGAATCCTGGTTATTTCGTCCGTATCGACGACGAATAAAAAATCTCCTTCACAAATTAAACGCCTTGGTTATACTTGAAAATAATTCCAAAATGCTCTTCTCTTCTACATGACATGTTGAGTGAGGTTAGGTTTTGTTCGTAGAAAGGTTAGATTTTGATACATCCTTCTACTGGTCATCCTTCATGTTTTATGTTAGGTTAAGATTGGGAAAAAGGTTAGGTTTTCGTACATCCTTCTATGTTTAGAATCCTACACGTGTTCTGCTGGTATGGTCTGGATTACATGTGAGGCAGGATAAGCGAAAGTGCGATGTTGACAATGATAAATGTCTCAACATTCGAAATGTTCACTTTGCTTCGCTCACGCCGTATCCTTAATACCATCCGAGGCAAAAGTTAAATATATTTAACTTTCGGATTTCCACAATCAATCGTCGGTTCAAGCCGTTAACTGACGCAAACAGTTCACTCACAAAAATCTTGAGACTGCTGAGGGCAAGTCTGCCGAAGACAGGTGTCTCAATTGAAATGTCAAGCAGGGCAAATTTTTAGAAAAATTGCCAATACTTGATGGAAACTATTTCCAATGCTGTTGAAGAGAAAATGTATAAGTTAAATGTACAATAATTCGAGAATTATTGCAATGAAATTAACTTACATTAATCTCTTGAACACACACACACGGATTAATTTTTTTTTTTTTCCGCACACGCGTAGGGGTTATGATGCACTCCCCTATTGGGTTATTTAAAACTTTGGACGAATACGTCCGATCAGTTGGAATTCACGTGGAGGAAAGAAAGAACACTTTTCCAAAAACCACGCTGTCCAATAAGTCTCTTTTTGCCTTATTTTTCTTATTGTTTTATCCAAACTCCATTTATAGAAAAATAATGTAAAGCAATGCAAAACAAACCGATCAGCTGTGTGGCGTTGCCACTTAGTTCATAGTTTTACAAGCTGGTTACCTACATTTTCGATTCTCACCACTTTAGCCAATATCGATAATAAAAAAAATACTAACTAATCGAAATCAGTTGAATTTTAAAATAACTGAAATTCCTGTACATTACAATCTTGAATACAGCCTACCAACTATAAAGTATTTTGATTTGTGTTTCAGTTATATTTTAAAAATCAAGCGAAATATATATTCATGGCCTTTTTATCAATTTATGCATTGGGTCTTTTGCCTTTAAAGACAGTTTATCTAAACGTATGCGATACCCTAAATATAATTGCTCTTAGGGACTTTTTTATGATGTAAGAGTATCTCAAAGATGACTCCATTCAATTCAATAGAACGATTTGAAATATTTGCGAGACCGGAAATAGGCTAATGCGCTTAGACTTTGAAATTGCCAAAGCAAAAATCACTCAATTAGGCTCATTTGCGGTCCATAAATATATATTTGTACATATATACGACGAGATTATTATACCGATTTTTTCCCCGATGTGTGTGTGCATGTATTAGTGGGTTGGCTAACGATTGAATTGAAAAAACTCCCAAAAAACCTCAACCCCAGAAACCGAATGAAAAGCCATCACAAAAACGACATAAATTATGTTCTTTATGGCTGGTGAGTTGACTTTTTGCATTGAACCCGCTGCATAAATCAAAAATGGGGCCAAAGTGGCGTACACTCACACTCTCTCTCCCTCACACACCCACACGCACACACGTATATATATATATATAGATTTTGTAGTTTTAACTCACGTAGACCTCTCCGTCTGATGCTGGTTGCACGTTTTTAGAGCCATTTCACCATTCGCCGACGCCGCAGGAGGTGGCCGCCGCCGCACAATTTGGCACGTGTGATAAACTCAAAATTGTTGCTGGCATCGCCTGCAGGCGACCAACCGCTTCGATATGCTAGTGTCAGCATATTCCCCTATCCTTCTCTCATTCTACTCTCCACACTCTCACACTTAGTAGCCGCATTACGAGCACCCCCCGTGGAAAGGAAATCCAGAAAAGTTTTCCAGATTTTGTTCGACTATCTGGCACATGTAGTTGACCTTGTGGGCGGGATACCAGCCCAAAAGTTGCACCCATTAAAAACTATTAGCTGCGGGCCGGGAAATATTTAAAGTTTTGCGGTGATATGGTTATACATATACATATATATTTTTTTTTTTTTTTTACTGCTGAACGATTAGCAAGAATTTTTGGAAACTATTTTGGCAAATTTACATTTTATTTTATTTTTTTTGGGTAGGTATCCAATTTTGTATTTAAAGTTTTTGAATTTTGTTACCTCAGGGCAACCAAGTTTTTGGAGCGTTTATTACCTAATACAACTTTTGTTACCGCGGGAAATACATATAAAGACCTGTTTAATGCTTTTACCATGGCCTGATTTTTTGGAATATATCTGCATTCATAAACAAGAAGATATAAATATGTATCATTAGAACAAAATGTTGAAAATAAAAATATTTATAGGTATTTAAAATATCAATATAAGCAAATCAACAAATAATTGAGATTCATTGGACTTAAAAATAGCTTAATGTCAGCAAAGTCAGCTTAAACGAAAATCAAACTTCCTTTATCCATCGAATTGTTCTTTAAGATTACTTTATGGCACATCTTTATACCTTCCCATATATGTATGTATTGTACGTATAGTTGCTCTAGTTTGTTGAAATTAATTTGTGGTGGTTTTTGCTAAGCCCAAAATTGTTGGCATATTTGTTAGGCAAACGAGCAAGCAGCAAGAAAAGTCGGCACTAAAAACTGGCTTTAGTTCTGCCTGCCGGCTCACATGTATATTTATACGAACATAAATTCCGCAGGCAGCTTACATTTTTATGCATAGGTAGTGAAATGTTGAGCCAAACGTCGCTGCTAATAAGTTGCCAGAACGAACAAAGACCATTTGTGTTCCCATTGCCTTCAGTCTTATGGATATGCACATACCTATGTATGTATATTCCTCTGCCTCTTATTCCCTCATTACATTTCACGCATTTGATATGCAAAGAAATGCACTGAATAAAGCAGACGAAACAAAAAAGTGGAAAAAAAGAACGTTGAAATGCTGGAAATTTGCACGTTCAAACAATGAAGTAATTTTAAACAAAAAACTAAATGGCAAATAGGTACGTACTAAAAGCAAACAGGTGAATGCATCTTACACACTTGCATTCAAATATACACATTTGCATACATATGCATGAACCTGAATACTCCTTGCAATAGGCACTCCGGGAGTGGCATTCACGGGATGTTTATTTAAAGCATAAACAAAGGACTCTATATACAACTAAAAACAATAGCTGTACCTAGTTTGTTCACGTAGTAATTCCTTAGCGCAAATTTCATAATTCATATACCTTTCAAATAGACTCCATTGTATGTACATATAGACAAATATATGTTTAGATACGGACATCTGTATGATAGGTTTACAAGCTGAAACTGAACTAGTATTTCTGTTTATATTTTCAATTGTTCGCAATCGAATTGTAAACGAGTTACTTTTTAAGATTATAATGAAAAGTATAACAAATATATAAAGTTAAAATCTGACAATCCGAACCCAGGTCATAAAACTACTAAAGGATTCTATCGAACGGTAAGACTCTAATAACAAATATGACAAAGCAGACTCTAGAAATTTGTGTACACCAAGCAACTTTCTTTTATTTTTATGAATATATAAAATATACATATAACGATACTTAAATCGAATTATTTATATTTAGATTGTTTGAATCTGCCATTAAGGTCTGATAGCAACGATGATTGCTATCAAAACCAGGCTCAACCACTATATCACCCGGATCATCACTATCAAGTGAAGAGCTCAATTCTATAGAGATTTCTGTAACTTTAATGTCGAGAGATTCACCGGCCTCACAAGATTCGGGAGAACAACTCAAGTTAGAAGAAAGTTGAGAATTCGTTGTGAAATTTTCACTCTCCCAGCTGTTTTTTAAATCAGATGTGTTTGTATCGTTCCATTCTTCTTTTATAAGTTGACGTGCCAGAGGTACAGTAAAATACTCCTTGTAATGTATTTTGCGACGCCTGGTGAACTCCAA
Source organism: Drosophila equinoxialis (assembly GCA_018150345.1). Classification (NCBI taxonomy): domain Eukaryota; kingdom Metazoa; phylum Arthropoda; class Insecta; order Diptera; family Drosophilidae; genus Drosophila; species Drosophila equinoxialis. Next base: position 5,332,210 of record JAECWI010000047.1, read on the forward strand.
GCGTCGTACCTTTTCCTGTATTAATTCCGGAAACTCATCATCATCAGCTGAAGAGTCATCAGAATCTTCGGGAATGTTAAAGAATGCAGAGTCCGATGCAATATTGAGTTGCTTCATCAAAGTGGCTATATCCAGATTGCCATGGTCTTCATCATTTAACGTAAAAGGAGTTTCCACATCTCTCGGAGTGAAACGCATTGTTTGCATCACATTATACTCATCAAAGTGAATTTTCTTTTGGTCACCATCTGTTCTGCGTTCCGTTTTTAAAATGCCGCGTATTTCTTGATCCATATTATAATATTTTTAAATTAAAACAAAAAAATAAAAAGCGATACAGGTTTACAATTGTTTACAATTGTTTCGAGACTGAATATTCAGAAAAGCATTTAAAAAATAAGTGACAAAAACTGATTAGGATACTTGATATTAAAAAATATACATAGTAATATATAAATATTAAATATATAAATGGCTAGGGAAAATATTTTGCCGAATAAGTTGTTAATAAATTTTTAATGCAAAAATTGCAATTGCTGTTTGTTTTTTAAGTTTTATGTGCAAAAAAATATTATATTTTCATTTGACATTATTTATTAATCTAAAAACTTAATTGTTGACTCAGAAAGACAGAGGCCAAGCCCCATTTATTTATTTTCAGATAGCCCTCTGTCTGTTTGATAATATAAAATTGCGACATATCTTTAAATACAACATATTGAACTGTTTGAATAATCAAAACCATAAATCTGTCAGCGAAATCAGACCCACTTAACAGGCCGATCAGTGGATTCCATAATTTCATGTCAAATTTCATACATTAAACCCTTTTCCTTTTTGTTAGGTTGTAGCAGATGCTTGTTGCCGGGTCAAGTGTTTGGCAACAAGAAAGCAAAAAAAAGAACCAAGAGAAATAAAATAAAATCCCCGTTTAATCTTAGACCGAAAATTTGTTTGCCAAGTTGTCAGGCAAATGTTAACGATATTTTGCTTCTTTTTTTTTGTCGTATTTGCGACTTTTGCTGTTTACCTATTTGTGATATTTGGAAATTTTAATGGTAGAGGGTTATGTGGTGCGTGTGTGTGTGCTTTTGTGTGTATAGTACTTTTCGATACAAGGACGAGACCCTCATTTCATTTCTGTCAAATGGCGTTATTTATGGGGCACGGGTCGTCGTCATTGTCTAGCCATCGATAGCGTCTGGGCTGAAATGCAAATAAATATTCCCCCGTTGGCATTTTTCAGTAGTCGCCGAGGTTTCGGTTTTTTGTATACGGTTTTATTTGCGATTTTAATTGGATTGCAGTTGTGAGTGTTGTCGTTTGGTCGGTTGTGCTATTTCTGTTGCTTCTGGCCACTCTAAACAAAATTGAGCTGTTGAAACGTGACATTTGGCAACCACGTAAAACCCTCTCTCGCTAAACAAAAAAAAAAGCGCAGCAACACATTTTATTTGTCCCACATTTTTGTTCCGCTTTTTGTATTTGCTATTTTTCTTCATCATGCATATATAATTAAACTTTTCTTTAGACGATTGCGTAAGTTTTCGCTTCACGCCTCCCACTTGACCCACATTCGAAAAATTGCGCAAAACTCAAGCAACAAAACGAACATAGAAATAAAATGTTTATTTTGCATTTTATTTTGTTGGCTAGCGTTAAAATTATTTACGCAGCATCAGGCGTGTCATTTGCATGTGCCACGCCCCCCAATCCACATAAACCAGAGCACAAGAGCCGAAACCGATGCGACGACTACTACGACAACGACAACGACGACCCACAAAAATACGCTAAAAGTATTTACATTTGACTTGGGGAAAATTATACATTTCCGTGCAAATAAAAAAAAAAAAAAGAAAAGAAAATAACCAAAAAGCAAGCAGAGTTGCCTAAAATAAAACCCAGCAAGAAGATTAGAGTGGGACAGCTGGAGAAATAGACAGGGATACCATGCTATTATATTGCTTAACGAATATGAGATGCGCTGGAAAATATATTGAAAGCTTAAGTGAAAATATTTTGGTACAAGAACAGAAAGGGAAGAAGAAAGTTGATATTAAAATTAAGATATCAAATAGATTTTCAAACCTCATTAACTGAATTCAAAGAATTTTAAAATCAAGATAAAGGGATGTAATGAACTCATTGAATAATGTAATAATTATTATAGGAGATCACTTGAATATTGAACAAATTATTAATTAATCACTTGTTGGTTTTCAAAATTTATTACATTTCAAAGACAACATTATTTAATTCATCATTTATCATTTATTCTATGTGTTTTATCTAAGCTCCAAATGTATACCGATTCATATATATGCATATTGTAATTTGGAAAAATATAAATTGTAATTTCTTTAAATTTTTTTTGGAACGCTGTGATTTAAAAATATCTAATTGCCTTGAGAACTATGTATGTATATACATATGTATATAGGTATATATAGAAAAATTCGGTTTCGTAACTACTTATATAACAGAAATAACGCCTTTAAATTTTATTTAATTTAATGAGGTTTTTTTTTTTTATATACCTACCTTTTGCTTTACACACATAATGTGTGTATGAATCGATGGATAGATATTATGTTACATTCATCTGCACAAATCTTTAATACCCTTATAAAATAAAGCGAAATGATGGGAAAAAATGCGTTACCCAAAAGGAAAAGAGCTTCAAATCCGCAAACAAACACTGTGACAGCTACAATGCGGGGCGCTTGAATACTGGTGGGATGGGGCGACGGGGGCGTGGCAAGCGTATGGGGTGTGAGGTTGGGAAAGTAGAGATGGCATTGGCAAAAGCGTCAACCCAACTGAATGAAATGTACTCTCTATTGACATTTGATTCTACAAGAGAGATGGCAAAAGAGAGAGGGGGAAAAAAGGAAAAAAAAAGAGAAAAAAACGAAAACACCAGAAACCAGCAAGGACCTCAGTTAGCCCCACCATAAAAACCCAGCATGCTGTAGTACCCCAGCCGAACGAAGCCTTCCTCAGATTTCGTTAAAGAAAAACTCCTCGCTATGGCGCTTTTCGCTTTGTTTGTTTGTTGGTTTCATTTGGTTTTGTTTGTGGATTGTGTTTCCTGTTACAACGTTCCATTCCGCCGACTCCCTCCCCCATTCTCCACTCAACCACTACCTATCTCATCCTTAGCCCGGCCAGATACCCATCCTGTTGCCTTGACGCATAAATTTGCCTTAATTTGTTGCAAAATAATTTCATTCATTTACGTGGCTGCCATTTCCATTGCGGGGATATGCCGTTGATAACTTATTTAAGCGAAAGCGTCTGAAAGTGAGACAAAGCCAGAGAGGCAGATATAGAGAGGGATAAAGAGTGAGACAGAGACAGAGAGAGGTAGAAAAAAAGCAAGCAACAAATTTCAACAAAATAAATTATCAAACTGTCACATTGACGTATCGGCCAGGCATCAGGCACCAGGCAGCAGGCACCGTGGCAGCGAAGCAGTGGTCCTTGCCAAGCCATAATCTAGAGCATCATGTTGCTCGTTTAAAGGGATGTCAAAGGTTGGCCATATATCAGCAAGACATCAAACGCAGGCGAATCCTTGCAGAAGCCCGTTAACAATTTCATGTAACAAATTCTTTGTGCCTTATGCCGGACATGGATACGAATTGGAGGGGGATACCCACTGTAGACACAACCATGGACAGGGACATGTACATGGACATTCGAGCTGTTTCAGATTTCCAATAAATATGCCTAGGGTGGTAAGTCCGTCCAGGTCCTACTCCTACTCCTACTTTGACTGCCACTGCTTCTGATCCCGATCTCTGTTGGGTCTCTCTCTCTGTCTCTCTCATTCTCCTGTCACTTATTTGACATCCTGACAGTTTCGACAGTTTGCTTCTCGTTTTACTCTATGAGACAAAGTGCGTAGGGGAGCAGGATATAGGATACAGGACTGAGAAAGCTTGTATGAGGTTGTGCATGTGTGTGGGTCTGTGTTTGCTGCGGTCTCCGTCGCCCCCTTCGTTGCTTCGTTGAGCAGAAAACTCACATAGCCTCGGTTTTTCTCTCCTCCCCAACAACAAAATCACTCAAAGTATCGAACAAAAACCATGAATAAACGCAAGTAAGTATATGACAGCATCCAACAAATATCAACTCCAAGCGACTCTCCTTTACAAGGGGTTGTGTATTTATGAAGCTGCGTTCATCGTTTCCTTTGGCAAATGGTTATGACCACTAACAAGCGGATCAAATGTGTCACCGCCACCAATAACAACAACAGAGGCGCCGAGACTTCAATTTGTTTAAAAATGTTCCTATATGAGAGAGGTGAATGTAAAACGCCATCTCTCGGTGGTTTTTCATCATTAGGCTGTACTTTTCACAAACGAAATGTGTCATATTGAATGGTAAATAAGCATTATCAGCGGAATTTCGGTTTACCGAAAAGTCTTTTAGGAATTCCAAGTAAGATTTGCTTAAGCAACGAAATAAGCGACTTACTTTTGAATCATTTGTACAGACCAAAAGTAGACTAATGAGAGCTCATTCTGAGCTTTAATTTGAATTTTAAGCTAAAACAAAATAATGAAAATTGTTTTACAGGTTTTAAACAAAAAGAATTTTCATTTGGAAAAATAGCTTCAACCCTGTAATTGCATAAAGATATTTGTTGATTTTCTGGATACTTCGTAGTCGTCAACAATTTTTGATATGCTTTGCCTTCGGGAGGGGCGACAACTATAAGTGAAATGTGATAACACTTTAAGAAAACCCAAGGCCAGATGGAGATGGAGATATTGCCCATTGGCCAATGGCATAGATATTTTGCAGTTTTCTGTTTATTGTTGCTTTTGTTGCTGTTTGCAATTATGCGGCAGATGGAAGTTGCTTTTGTTATGCCAGAGACTGAACTCTAGCTAGCTATTGGTCCCCATTTTCATCTCTATACCGCCCTTCAGTAGTTCCCTTTCCCATCCGCCCATTCCAACACGTTCTTCATCATGGGTTGGGGTTTCTTGTTGATTTTGTCGATTTTGCTGCAGGCCATTGGGATGGATGGACAGATAGACAGAAGCTGTTTGCTTCATTGGCTGCCACAAAATATCAACAAGCATTTTGTTTATTTTCTCAATATCGACAACGGCCACACACAAAGACCCATTAGGTTTTGGTCAAGGGGGGAGGAGAGGGTGGTATATCTGGATTTTTTAAGTGCATGTTGTTTCAGCGCTTGTGGAATGTCACATAGACTCTGTCTGGGGTTGGGCAGGAGGACAATAGCGACTACAAATTTATGCAACTGCAATACCAGGAATCTATTGTTTTACCATTGACGTCCATGTGGGGGACAAATGTAAGGTTAGATTGAAAGCTGACAGTTGCAAGCACTTTGGTTTTTTGAAGGTCTCGACGAATTCATTGCGAACATGAATTTTCTTTCACATTTTTGTGTTTGCTTAGTGATTATGAGATTAGATTTCGATTTTACAATCCCAATTTGTCAAATTGTGCAAACGAATTTAAGTAAAGTAAGTTGTAACATTTCATTTTCTATTTTGACTTGAGTCTTGACATACCAGCTAAAGTTTTTAGATAAAATTGTTATATTTTACCCATTGAGATAGACATGTTGATCCAAATTAAATCTGTGAGTATGAAGTTAAGATACAGACATTTTGTAACTTTACTGCAGGTATCAATATTAATACATTTGATATTTACTTTAGTTACAAACTAAACTTTATTGTTTACAATTTGCAATTTACAATTGCAGAATTACTCCAACTAACGTAAGCAAATATTTGGCACAAAAAAAAAACAAAGAATAATCAGCTTTAAGGTTTTCAATTGCATTTCCTGCTATAAACAAAGCTTAGTTTATAATGAGAATAGCTTAAGTCAAGATATTCCCGGTGTGATATGAGTATTTATGTTTTTAAATTTTCATTGAGTTTTATTTCGTTCTAATAGCTTGCATGCTGGTGGCATTTCCTGCATGTTCGCCGTGGCTCTTCGACTTTATCAAACATGCAAAGTTTTTTTACCAAAAATTTATGCACTCTTTGCTTACTGGGATCAATGCCATGGCCCATGGCCGCGGGCCATGTCAATGTACGATACGGATATGGACTATAAATATATATACATCCATGACTACAATTTAAATATTGCATGTGCTCCGGAGGAGCCGTGACCAGGATGTGGACATGCACCCCATCGCACATATGTATACATACTTGCTGCATCGTTCATCCATATGTGACTACTGGCGACATATTAAGCATAAAATTGTATGCCAAACACAAGTGAACGAAAAATTGGACTATGTAAAAATGGTAAGAGTCTGACAAGCTATAAGACCAAGAGCAGAACCAGAACCACCACCAAAGCTGCACCAGCACCAGCACCAAATGCAAAATCCAATCCAGAACAGAAAAAACAGGGAAAAATGGGCGTATTTGCAGGAAGCTTCGCATTATAATTTATGCACATGCAAGCCACGGAGTCTGGCACTTAATCCGCGTTTAATAACACGAAGCTCCGAAGCCACAGACATGCCACGGCCTCGAAGGCATGGGCCATCAGCATCGGCATCGGCATGGAAGTGGAAGATTGCTGCAGACGCTCTATGTCGATAACAATTGCTTAAAGAACTTTATGATCCGCTCAACTATACAAATTTTTGTAGTAAAAAATCTACCATTTTGGGCAACAATTTTGTATGAATTTTGTTTTAGGTCAAGGGAAAATTAACCCCATATGTGTTTTTAGATTTGTTTGCCATTCTTAGAAAGTTTATTCATTGAAGTCAAATGCATATCGACTTAAAATCAACTTGCGTTTGTCTCATCTCATTTTCAATAAGTTTAAATTAATTTAGAAAATTACAATTTTTTTAAGGTCTTAGTAGATTAATACTGAGACAGGATTGAAGGACTTTTTAAAATTATGTATTTCAATTCTAACGCCCAAGTCAACTGAGATGAATTTAGACATTTTTAAAGGTTTTTACATAAATAAATTGATAGGTCTTTAATGGGTTAATGGTTTTATGAGAATGCTTAACCAATGGCATGCCTTTTTATCAGCAAAGGTCTTAACACGCATATACAAATATGCCAACAGACACAGAAACACACACATGTACGTACACACATGTATACACAAACATACACAGACATAAACAAGCCGAAAGGTAGACGGGCAAAGTGCTCCTGGTAGGCAAAAGTGGGACGGAAAGGCAGGGGTTGGGTGAAAAAAAATCTACAGGTTCAAAAAGCGAAACCTTATCGAAAACGTTTAAACGCACGCAAATTCCACGTGGGTAAGATAAAACATGTATAAGCCCAGGTTGCAGGGAGAAATGGACAAAAGAGGCGTGGCACACAGACAGAAAGAGGCCTTAAAGCCTATGTGTGATGGTCTCTCTTTTACATGTCTGTTTGTGTGAGTGTGTGTGAAAAATATGCCAATGTTAAATATTTGTCGTATGTTGTGGCTTTTGTTCTTGTTGTTGTTGTTATTGTTGCTGGTGGCTGGCCGTCCCTTGGCTTGGCACCCCTCAGATAAAGCGTTAACTATGCAGACACACACGCACTCATGGGAACCCCGCATTGGTATGTGTAATCTTTTGCGTGCTTTACGCATTACGAAATGTATAAAACGGAGAAAGTAAGAGCGCCCCTCACGAAAAACGCAGGACACAACGTTGCAGGACACTTTGAATTATTCATTTACACGTTGTTGTTTTTTTTTACACACGAGAAGCCATGGGACAGTCTTTCTCTCAGTTACCCCCAGTTAGCCCCTCCTCCATCATGCTTGTAGGCGTTTGTAGGAACAACTGTATTTACTTTTTATCGCTGATAAAGCGCATAATTTATTGCTTGTTCAAAAATTTAAATGCCCACGAGAATGTCAAGTTTTTGGAAGAGCTATGGGGAGCAATACGTACAGCACAAAGCAAGTCATTGAGGTATTTCCAGGTCAATCTGGATGAGTGACTAAAGGACAACGAGCGAAAGCTATGCCAATTATTTTGCTCATTACAAATTGAACAAAGCCGCGTCCAATTAAATGCGCTCCACTTAATTGTTTATAATGGTAATTAACCGCCATTTTTTTTTTTTTTTTTATTCTTTGCTCAAAGTTTAGGTTTAATTACAACTAGCTACAAGCTATAAGTGTTGGTTCAAGCATAAAAAATAATTAAATGATTATAAATGCATGTTTATGTATGACCCAAATCCATGGATTAACCATAATAACTAAGTAAGAAAAAAGGCAAAGAATTTTTTAATAAGCAATTATTAATTAAATGAAATTAAAATTGATATTAATCATTTATTTAGGCTAGATGGATACTTTTATACACGCCAGTAAATCAAACCTTTATGAAACACTTAACAAACTTTTATCATAAATCAACGAAAACAAAAAAAAACTATTGTCAGATAGATAGATAGATATCCAAATGAAAATGCAACAATTGGAATTGGCCCAATTGATTTGAATTGAAGGTTACAGAAAAAAATGGTTGTAAATATTGATTAATATATAAATGATAACTTTACAAATTCAATTTGCCACAAAACACAGAAAACTTGTTGAATTGTTGTTGTTGTTTGGGCGTGATGCAGCTGGGACCAGAGGGCGTGACTATTCAAAAACAATTATATACGCCCCCAGGTCAGAGCTCAATGATTTAGAGCTCTCTACAATTTGGTGTTTCCCCCTCTCTTTCTCTCTCTCTCTCTCTCTTTATGATTCCCTCTCTCTTTTAGTCATTGTTTGCAGTAAATGATTTTAGTTTAATAGCTGATTAGAACATAACCAAAATGTACACAAAAACTATAGCATACATTTTGGGGCTGGACAATGAACACATACAGAGAATGAATGAATATTTAATGCATGTTTTGTGTGTATTTGCCGAAGTGTTAAGGCAAAAATGCAAATTGAAATGCTATGCAATGTGATGAATGTGCATATGTAAAATATGTGGCGTTAAATTAAAGTGCAAAAAAATCTAAACAAAACTTTTTGAAATAGTCTAAAAAAAAAAAAAAACAAAATACTCTTCAAATAGAACGTGGATTTAACATATATTAATAATTAACTACTATGAAAAAAAGTCGATATACTATTGTTGTGTTAAGTGATGGACTGTGAAAAATGTTTAATTTGGTTTTTATTCATTCAAGTTTTTAAATCATTTTTAGCATTTTTTCCTTAAATAATCTACTTGAACCCAAGTTTAATATTAAACTTATTATACCCAGTTAAATAGCAAGGTGCTCATGAACAAAACCAAAGAATTGTCAAAATGAGGTCAACCGCATGGGGGGAAGAGAGTTGAAAAGGATTTAGCTTTCGTGGGCAAAGGCAAAAAAAAGGGAAAAAAAAGAAATGGCACAAAGCAAATTTATGACTATTAAGCCGAAAGTATGTGGCATTTGTTGCTATTTTTGTGCCCACAGCTGCGATGGTGGTGGCTGTCGTTGACGCTTTAAGTTATGCGAAAGCGTTAAAATATGCAAAGCAATCGCCATTCTTTATGCTCCACCTCGATTTGCAGCTCCAGTTTCAGTTTCCAGTATATACATACCTGTACCAATACCTGAGCCGGCCAACTGTTGTGTTATCAAAATAGATGAATCAAATTAAATGAAAAATGCATTAAGGGTCGCCTAATTGAAACGCCTGACAACAACAACAACAACAAGTGCAAGAGATTGGTGGCATTTCGCTGACTATTCCCCATGCAATCAACCTAATTTCTATTATGCACTCTTCTGCACTAGTTGCCAGCCCCCTGTCTGGACTGTCAGGCAGTCAGTCAAACACTTTTGTCCACTCAGCCAGTCAATATTTATAATGAAAGCTAATAAGCGGCTACAGTCTGCAATGGAAACACAAAAATGTAGGACTGCAATGCCATGGTATGTATGTATTTACAATTTCAACTATATATGTATGCATTGTTTATACATTTTGTCTGGATTTCTCTCCATCTCTAACATTCTCTCTGTTCTCCTCTTATTCGCTTTAAGTCCACACTGCTTGCAAAGGTTTAAATATTGAATAGAGTTGCGCCGTGGCAAAATAAATTGAAAGTACTTGTGTCTATTGTTTGATTAATGTGTCAATAATGGCAAAAAGGTCCGCCATTTGGAAAATAAAAAACCGCTTAAAGCCAGACATACGACGCAGTCTTACACAAACAAACAGACTGTGACAGATTTGTCCAGAGTCAGCGCAAAGTGAATTGAAAATTAAACAAAATTTGAAAATAATGAAGAGGTCTGCATATTGAAAATAATGTTAAATTTCACGAGCTTAGTGAAATATGTTGAAGATTGTTTCAATTCGATAATTTGCATTAGATTTCTCCATAATTCTCTTTTAAATTATTCTTCAAATAAAATTAGTATCTTATAGATAATTTATAAAGTTTTTATATTTAAAACTTTAGAACCAAAACAGTACAAAGAATATTTTTTCATTAGCTAACAAAAATTTCAGTTTTAGTTACTTGAGCTGTTTTACAAAACGATATAAAATGTTAAATAAGGAAATTACGAAAAATTTAAATTATTGTTAGGATATTGTTTTTGCATGAACGCCCCGTGACTCATGTTTACAATGTGAGCAGCGAAAAACATTAACTTTTACTTTTCAGACTTCATCTTGGAACAAAATCTTCCTCATAATTGACCTCATGACACTCGATTCACACTTTCTGACTGTGGGACAGTGTTATGCAACCTAAATACTTGTGATTCAAAATACCCATTTAGAGAGAGTTGTTTTTTTGCGTTACGTCGCTCCGAACCCTTCATCAAAGAACACCAAGAAAACCAAGTCCGCTTGAAAAGAAATCCAATTTAATGACTGTGAAGTAGAGTCGACGGACTGGTGCCTCAGCGTACCCGTACCCGAACCCTACTCAACTGCCATTGGGCATCCGTAGGCGATGACTTGTACTTGGCCCGCGTCTTTGTTTTCATTGCGGCTGTCACTTTCGGACGATGACGGCAACGCACTGAAACGTTAATGGCAAGTGTAAAATGCTTTAAGCCAAGTCCAGAAGAAGTAACAGACAGCAAAGTACAAAAAAAGAAAAAGGGAGAATCAAGAAAGGGAGCAATAGCTGGAAAGGAAAACCCAAAGAAAAGTAGAAGAGTTTAATTAACACGAAAATGGTTTCAATTACATAAAATTACATTTCTTTTGCAGTGCCGACAATGACGACAAGGACAACGACGCTTCTGCCATAGTAAGTAGTTTGCAGTAGTCTTTGAGTGTATGTGTGTGTGTGAGTCAATGCGATGGTGGCAGGCAGTAAATGAGGGGCGTGGTCAGCAATAGCACAGTTGATTTGGGTACGGAGATTTATTGGGCGTTAGTCGAGAGCAAATTAGTCGAAATTGTCAGTTGAAAGAAGACTAAAGAGAACAGACTCTTCCCGTTTCTATTTTCTTTTTTCAAGTTGTGAAAGTAGTTTGATTTTCTCATTTGTGTTAGCTTTATACTCATTTCAACAGAATTTCTTTAATTAAAGTTTCTGTTTTTTATTTTCAGGTGTAAAAAAAGAAATTGTGGTCTTCTTTAGGCGTATGCAAATTGTGTAATAAATTAAATAGCCTACTACTTAATCATGAGTAACCGATTCTTAGATACCCATTAACCTTGAAACTTTTTATCAAGTGCAAAGCTAGGCTTTTTAAAATATTATTAATTTAACAAAGTTTATCTATTTGTGTATTTAAATGGAGTATGGGTGGTAATGGGTTGGAAATAAGGAAATTGGCTTATTAATATGAATTATTATACTAAAAAGGAATAAACTTTTGATTAGGCGTATTATTTTTACCTTGTCAATAATACGCCAGTGTAAGTCAAAGGTAAAGAACGAATAAAAATGGAATGAGGGATACAAAATGATAGGGAAAGAGCTAATGAAAACAATAAAAAGCTACCCAAGTAAGTTTAGTAAGTTTAAGACTTTAATACAAACAGTTTTCAAATGTCTGTATTTAAAAGAATTGTCAGTTCTAATACGCTTTAGCTAAATTAAAAACATGAGCAATTTGCATTGAATGAATTGCCTTTTATAATAGTTTTGATTTTGACAATAACTTTAAGTGCTTTGAGAAGTTTCTTTGTTTTTCAATAGTTACTTCACTATTTTGTTTAAGAGGTATCCCTCAGGTCGCCAGTTTTGTTCCCTTATTACCATTATGTACTTTTTTTGGCCCTGTTGCTCTGTGGTTTCTGTCATTCATTTGGCTTTTGTTCTTTTGCGACTCTGACAGTCAGTGGCATTGTGCCGGGCCTCATTTATTTTACTTACACGCATGTGACGCGCCTCCTCCTTTGCCACCGTTCCCAATGCCCATTGCCGGAGCGGCGTCATTTATGACACCTTGACAGAAAAATGAGCACACACACATCCATGCAGAGACACAAAAATGGAAAAAAACAGGTGCGATGACGACAACGCCAACGGCTCAGGCGTGGGTGTCCTGTGTCTGGGGTGCGGTTGTTGGCACAAACGCACATTCATAATTTCATTTTCCCCCTGACGATGTTGCCATCGCCGACGCCACCGCCGTGTCTTTTGTGGCCCGCTTATTATGCGACAGAAATTGAAAAACTTTGTTTGCCGGCACGCTGGGGTTAACAAATAGGCTCCTGCCAAGGGAAATGGGGATGGCAAAATGTGGTTTGCCATTTACTTAAGAATGCGTCACATAATTTGATGCCTTTTATGGTTTTTAATTTGTTGCTGTCGCATCTCTCTTCCTTATTTCCTTTATTATTATATTTTTTTCTCCTTCACTTATTTTTTTTTTTAATGAATTCAGCAACGAGCTGGCGCAGTTGGCTAATGAGAGCTAGCACGTGAGGAGCCTAGACAAACAGTCCACCTGAGAGTGCGATGGTGATCCAACAGGTTGAAGAATTTTATTGTCAACTTGATCGAAAAGCACTCAAATAGCCAATTCCTTTGCTTCAGGAACTTTGCTTCAGCAGGTGTTTCAAATGGCTCGTCAAACTGTTAGTTGACGAGGCGAAGTAGAAGGTACGGGAAAGGTAGTCCAACGTGTCTAGTTGTGGAATAGAAGGCGAAGGTGACTGGCAGTGTCCTCATTTGTCCTGATTGTTGACGAAAATTGTTTTTACTTGTTTTATTGTCAAATATTTTGTTTTCCGTTGTTTGTATCTGTTCGCTTTGCAATGAGTTTCGTGTTGACAGCAAAACGATTGTGGTACCACTTTTTTTTCGTATTTTGTTATGAGAATCGAGTTTTTTTAGAAGCCACTACAAATACAGCTAATACATATAATTACTGAAACATGTTTACTATTTAGTTATTTGCTTATTTACGTTTTCTATATTATCTACTTAAATAGGCACAATTACAGATCTGTTGTTTAAGTTTTTCTTTTACTATTTTTTTCTTAAACATTGCGTTTGGGTTGGCTCCATTCATCTCACGTAGGTGACCTCTCTTTCTCAAGTGGGTTGGTTGTCTAATTGTAAGTTATTTCAAGAAGCACCAGAATAAGGAATTGCATTGGTTATATCATCATACATTCAACGCTAAAACAAGTTAAGAATTACAACTTAATAAATGCGGAAAAAGTTACAATATCTGAGCTTACGTTTTCAAAAACAATGTGTACGGGCACCGCCCTGGACAAACTAACCATTAAAATAGTTCTCGACCTTCTTCTCGTCTTCTTCGTCCAAAGTGTAGAATCTTTAATTTTCTGAAGATGTATGAAAAAATCGAAAACTTTATATAGATATGCCCCAGTTTAATTAGTTCAGTTCTAATTCCGGTTTAAGGCCTTTTCCCAGGTGAGAAAGAAAGAAGTCATAGCAAAGTTTTGTGGGCACAATTAATACAGAGCTTTGATTTAATGGCACTGATGCCAGCAGAACTAGTTGATCTCTATTTGTTTCTGCTCAATGATGTTGCTTTTGTATTGCCTCAGCAATGGCCTTCATCTCAATTTACGCATACTACTACATACACACATCGGCACACACAACAGAAATAACACACTGACTATTTTTGGAATTACACACAAATTGATGAATAAGTTGTCTTTGTTGACTTGGTCTTAATCTTGATAAAAACCTTTGCTTATGTGTGAGTGGGTGTGGGAGTTGCTGGTATTAGTGTATGTGTGTGTGTTGGGTACAGCTTCATCAAGTGTATTTGTCTGCTCAAGAATCATTATTGCAATTTCGGTAGTGGGGCTGTTCATCGTAGCCGGCCACCAAGACAAACAGTTGACTACAATTGCTCCGTCGTCTGTCGCCTAGTCAAAACGACTATATTAATAACAATCAACTTGTTTGAAGATGTAGAATATGGCCAACAGGCTACTAAAAGCAGCAGTAGCAGCAACAATAATAATAACAACAGGACGACACAAGTTTATTCAAGTGAAAACAACAAGCAAACGATATAGGCCTCATATTGTCCAAAGACAAAATTTGTTCGATTGTGTTGAGTATTTTGTTATAAATTTCTATTTAAATGATAAATTTTGAGTATTTCAGAAGAAAATCTTCTTGTCACACGTATGCATGAAATCGCAAGTGTCTTTAATTAGCAAATAATGTGCAAATCAAATTATATCTAATATGTTTGTCTGGACTCAAAGACGTGGCCAAGAACTAAAATAATCTGGTTAACATATGATGCCCATTAGGGATTTATCGGGGTTAAAACTTAACCGTCAAACCGTCATTAACCAACACTGAACTTCACTTTAGCCGATTTTTCCATCGTCTTAAGCTTGTCAACTATTACCACTGTAAACATTTACCAATATTCTAAACATAAAGCATTTATTTTAAGTAACTGTTTGAACCCTTTCGGAAAGAAAATTTTCCACACAATGTACAGAAGGAAAAGTTAAGACTGTTTTTCTATATACATATAAAAATTAATTGTCTGGATTCTTGTTAACCTGACAAAAGCTTATCAAACCTTGGGTTTTGCGGCCTCTAGATCCATAATAAAGTTCATTTTAATTTTTACCAATATATTTAGGACTCCATGTAAAACTTTTGGAAGAAACGGACGAGGTGTAAATGCTTAATTTGGGAACATTTTATTAGTTTAGTTAGTTATTATCATTATCATTAGTTTTTTATAATCTATACCCTTTTGCCACTTTTCTCCCTTTTCCAATAACATCATAGCATGACATAACTAAAGGATCACTTTAGTTTGTTTCATTTGCTTTGTTCACTTTAAAAACGTTGTAAAACTGATTTCCATTTTTTATTAATTGAAATAATTTTGTACTAATTACAAAGTCAATCCTTGCCAAAATTCCTTTTTGTATGACGGGATATAATACTGATTTATATGATATACTGATTATGATAATAATAGAAGGTAACTATCTTGGGCTTATGCATAACAACTTTGAATTAAATCGTCATACAATAGTATTCATAAATAAAATTATAATAAAATCTCAACTACAATTTTAGTCTGTTAGATTTTAAAATTAATATATTTGTAACTCTTTTACTCTAACTGGATATAAAAATCGATTAATTTGGTACTAAGTTAAGTCTCCTCATTCAATGTACAAATATTCCTTTTCAAGTGAATTCACTTTAATGGATAATACTCAAAATCGGTCTCAATGAAATCTCTTTGTGTTTGCGTGTACGCAAAAGGGACAACAAGGACACACTTCATCAGCTCGACATAATCATCGTGACTTGCAGCAGCCCACTCAAGGATTTGGCGGCATGACTATGCCACTTTGGTTGAGTATCGGGGAACACAGAGAATTGCAGAAAGCTTGCGACTAAAGCAAACATTAATTAAATGTCCTATATGTATGTGCCCACACATACCACCACACACACACACAGATTCATAATATATACTTAAGGAGGGCTTTAAATTTTTATGTGTCCGACTTCATGGCTTTTATTTTGTTTCGGTTATTTTGGTTCTCGAGTTTCAGCAACGAGACGCAGCTGCATATGTCGTGTATTCGTTTCGCTTTTTTAATTTTTTGCCCTTTGCAAATTGAGTTCAATCAACCTACGATGTCTAGACAATATGTACATAGATGCCAGCGCTGATGAACATTATCATTATTTCAGTCAGACAATCAAGTTGACTTTTTCATGGCAGATCATATAGCTGATATTTATTTCCATTTAACTCGCTCAGTAAATTAATGCAGATGACACGAAACCGTTTTAGTATTTCGGGGCTTCAAGCTTTACACAAGGGAAAAAGTTGAGAATTTTATAAATATTACTAACTAAAGTTTTTCACATTTTTGAATTCATAAAATCGTCTTAAGTTAACAAAATAAACCACCAAAACGTGTTAAATGAGTTATTATTAATAGATTTACTACTTTTCAGCTAAAATGAAAATGTCCTTATTTTTATAGTTGTTATTGGTAGAGATGAAGAAAACTATACAATTCGGGAAACATCTTTATTCGTTTGTTTGGAATCTAAGCTTTAGATCGTTTGTATGTAAGAAAAATACAATTTCTTGAAAAGTTGTTAAATAAAAAAACCGTTTTTTTTATACAAATATGACGACTATTTGATAATTGATGTAGGCATAATTTAATTAAGGAAAAGCAAAAACCAATATAAAACGAGTAAAAAATGAAAAATTAGGGGAAAAAGAACAGTACACTTCGTGCTGTAATACACAACTAAAATAATTTTCGATCTATTGACTTTATATACGATAAGGCACAACAGATAATTTTAGATTTCGATAGTTTTAGATTTTGACAGCAGAGTTGCACTTAATATCAGGAATGTTAAAAAGAAAGTTTCCAATACACTTTAAAGTGTTGGCAAATGAAATTTTCGATCATTTTTTGTTTTTAAATCCAAAAAATGAACTAGTCTTAGTTTTCTTGCAGTGTACAAACTATTTTGAGAATAGACAAGTTTAAATGAAAATTTGTTGAAAATGCAACGGAAAAGTGTGGATTCAAATTACCCATGGGGAAAATGGAATTTTTCATTCTGTCAAAGGATTCTCTCCATAAATAGACACACAGACACATGCAAACTCACTAAAACTCTCATATATGTATGTAAGTATATAGAGAAATTGAAAATTGAAACCACAGCAAAATGCACAATTTTTGCTCAAATTGTTGTCGTTGTTGTCGCTGTTGCCTTTTGTTTATTGTTGTTTGTTGGTGCTTTTGATGGGCCGTTGGCCTGGCTAATTAGTTTTTGGAAATGCCTAACGCTTCGGGCCGTGTCAATGGTAAAACACAAAACATGTGTTAAATTACATGGACTGAGCATTTGCCGGGCTCTATATGGAAGCAAATCGAGTCGAGTTTATCTAGTTAAATAATTGAAAATATTATTTTGCAAAAGTAAATGTGTCACATTTCCTGTTGACTTTAATTGTTGTCATGCAACGGGTGAGCTGTAGACGGAAAGATGAGGGCGGGAGAGAATACGTAACTTATCTCTACCGTTGACATAAATGACATTTTAAGGGCAATAAGTTATTTCACATTATGCTGCTGCCTACTGTTTTTGCCTCTCACACCCGCTCTCATGCCACAGAAGACAGCGGGGAGTGCTTTACAAACCAAGATACAGGCGGTCGGAAGGACACAAGAAGCTTGGCTCATTGCTTGCCTGCCAACCAGTCTGCATGCTCTTGCTCGAGTTGTTAACAACTATGAGACTATGGCTTAAACTTTATGAATGTGCGTGTGCCAGTGCGTATCTGTGTTCGTGTAGGTATGTGTGTGTGTATAAGTGTTTGCACCGCATGCGGAAGTCACATGTTTGCATTATGTGTCCTTTGGCATGTCCTTGCTGAGGGGCCCTTGCCTCTTCTTGTTGTTTATACTGCACTACTTGCAGCATGCCCGTTTCACTCCGACCCCAAAACCTAAGGCCAAACCATTGCGTCTGTTGCCCTCTGTCCTTTGCAATGTCCTCTAAGACTTGCCAAGCATAAATTTTATATTTTGTATGGGTGTAAGTGTGTGTGTGTGTGTGAGTGTATGTATTGTCTCTGGCTGGGAACATAAATTTTAACTGCTGTGAAAATATTTGTTTAATGAGAAACTTTTAGCTGCTGTCAGGATCCTGCATCCTCTATTCTTGGTTTTTCCCACTCATCCTTCTTGTCTGCTCTTTCATTTCCTAATGCATTTTCCTTTCATATTTATTAATAATTTTAATTATAACAGCAGCAAATTTGTCATTATAAAATAATAAATGCATTTCGAAGCAAACTACGAACTGTTAAATTCGATTCCAAGAAAAATAAATTTAAGCCTCTTAGTTTCTGTTCTTTGGTTGACCAACAAAAAAAATGACAATTCACAAAAGATATTTTTGGGCAACTCTTAACCTGGTCTTGGTTTTAGTGCTTGCTCTCTGGAGTCCTTCCGCGTGCCTTGCACACACATATCACATACTCCTCACACACGCACACTTACACGTATACAATTACCAAAGATTTATCGCTTGTGCACTTGGAATTGATGACCAGGGCCTAATTGTCATCCGATATGAGTCCACCGCATGACTCGCATTGTCGGTCGATGGTAAGTTCGTTCTGTTCTCAACTCCACTCACTAGGGAGCACACCACTATCGCACCACCATCACCACCACCACCACTAGGAGCAACAGCAGCAGCAGCAGCCGGAGCAGCACCAGCACATTTATACACTTCAACCGGGCACGTGCACAGTTTTGCATGCTGCACATACATAACTTCCCAATACACACACAAACACGCAACACATACACATAGCCGTAATTTTTACATACACACACACATACACACTGAGTAAGAGCGATTTATGTTTGACTTTCGTATATGGCTGGCGGTTTGGGTGTAGATTTAAAAGTCCCTCAACGAGTGGGTGAAGAGAAAGAGCGAGAGTCGAATGTCTCCGTTGCCATACCCCGTACGGATGCAAGATATAACAGAGTAACTACATTGTTTCATTAGAATGATAAAATCGTGAAATTATTATCATGGAACATTCCATAAAATGTTTAATTTCATACGAGTATAAAAAATTAACTCGTTGCAGCTATGGGCCCAAATAAGTATGCTACATTGTGTGATCAACATATGTGAATAAATTTAAACTTTGAAGAAAATGAAAGTAAAGCAAAACTATTTATATGAAATAGTTAAATAGTATAACTACACTTTTACAAAATTATTAACATATTTATTTGTTGGTTTTATGTTATTATCATATATCATATATGTAATTGCTAAAATATTTGAAAATTTATGCTTTTATATTTGATCAAATAATTTCCGTTAAGTAACTAAACTCAAATGTCAAAAAACTTATTTGACCCTAACAACTACTTTGAAAGTACATTTCCAACAATAAAATATTTAAGAATAATTAAATTTGAAATCAAAATTCACAAGGACTAAACTTAATGGTCAATTTGAACCAGTCCCTAATTCCATATATATTTAAATTTATATATTTTAACGACATAAGTTTACCATAATTGAAGCATGGATATAAGCTTAGTAGGTCAGTCAATATTATAATATTTTCTGTTGGTCGCCTTACAACCCTCAGAATGGTGCTAGTCGAGCTCTGTTCAGTATCTTTCTTGTTGTAAAGTAAGTTAAGACTTTAGCTCGTAGAGTACTACGTATTTGTTGGCAATGTTGTTGTTGTTGCTGGTGTTCTTGTTGTTGCAATGGCTGATAAATCGCCGGCAATTTATTATTGATAACACATTGGTACATTGATTGTGTATTAACTGAAACTGTTTGCCAAAGTAAAGTGACATTGATATATGGCATGTACATGAAATATCGCTTGTTACAAATACTCGCATTGAGTGTGTATTTGTGTTGCCAGTTGTGTGTAGAAAGAGAGAGAGAGAGGAAAAGGAAAGAGAGAGTGAATTGAGTGTGTTGAGAGAGTGTCGAGTGTTTGTTTGCTTGGGCAGTGTTAGTCTAGCATAGAATATGCCCATTGTGGCAATCAACACCAGACATTGCAACAAGATTTGTGGACCTACCAACTCAGTCATTCAGTTAGTCAGTCAGTCAGCCACCCAGTCAGCCAGTCAATAGGTTAGTCAGTCGTTTAGTCAGTCGATTCGTCAGGTACAATCGTAATATCCCACAATTTAACATTTCTTCAAAAATGATGACAGCATTTCATTTTAATTTGGCTCCTAGCCAAATGCAATTATTTACATCAAAGTGCATACATATTTACATACCTTTATTAATTTAAACCATTGCGAATTTGAGTACAAATCGAATATTGGTCGGTTGCAAAAATGTAATGAATATCAACCAATTTGTATAGGCAAAAAAATGAAAAAATGTGACACACCAGTTTTATTAATTGCATGATGGGCTATTTTTTCTGTTTCCTTTTCTGTTTTCGTTCGCTTGTTTGCCGGAACACCAATATAAATTAATTATAGTTTATTTACTCATCAGAATTGTTTAAAAGACCGTCGACCTTAAATTTTAAAAGTTCCCAAATCATTTTCTCTGTTTTTTAATGTTTTATATATTTTGGTATACGATGAAAATTATATATTTGGTATTTAGGCAATCTCTATTTAAAACATTTTGAGATTAGTTTATTAGCTCGCCATTTCTGTTATTCGTTAACAATTTTGCTAAAATTATCTTCAAGTTGCCATCTGCCAAAATTATAAGCGACATAATAATCTATTTTTTATCCTATTATGGACTGTGTACGTATATTGATTGATACTTTTTTATATGCCTTAACACGTTTATATTAGCTAATGTCTAATCTATAATACTTACTGTTCCTTAAGCTCATGTGTGTATATTAATAATATATACAAATTATTCATTTGTGATTGACCTTCATTTGCTATTCAGTGTCTAGACATTTCGAAATCGATTAGAAATGTTTTCCTTTCGTGGCATTCTTAATTCAAATACTTTAGTAAGTAATAAAACTTCCATAAAGACAGCTGGCATTCTTATACCAAAATTTTTGTTGAAAGTGCTTCCAGCATTTAATCAGGACACTATTCGACTTAGAATAATTTAACATGAAACTGTTAAAAAAAAAAAAAAATAATGAATACATAATGATGAGAGATTTCGTGACAAAGATTAAACGTAAATCCTTTAGAATTTTGTTTTCAGCTTATTGTTAGTATTACGTTATTTTCATAATAAGTACGAGTGTAGCTTCTTAGCACCGTCTAGCTAATTCGTTGATCTAGATCTATCTGGGCATACTAAACTACTTTCGGCAAAGAGCTAATAGTTTCGACCGACTTCTGGTCACTCTTACTGGTTCATGCTCATCCAGTTCTTAACTGATTCCCTCACATATGTATGTACACATATCCGATACAGTAGTCGATAATCGACTTCAAGAAGGAAGCTTTAAGTTACTTAACCATGATGTTATGTGTGTTGTGATCATGTTTTTTGTTCCTAATGATTTTGACTTTTTTTTAGAATGTGACAAATATTCAAGGTAATAGTTTTTTGCCTCATGCAATTTGTTTACTTACCATTTGTTATTTTGGAGAATGACTTTAACAAAATGTAGCAAAAGACAAATGCACTTTTATTTGCCCACCGCCTTTCTCTACTTCTCGCCAGTGAAATAGTTGTCATAAGCAAACAAAACGACAGACAGAGAGTCGGATGCGGCAAATGAACAACTGAACAACGAAACAACAAGAGGAACTAGAAAGAAAGGATGAAGAAACAACAACAATAACTGGCACAACAGCCGAGTAGACAGACGCATGCAACAGAAATGACAAGGCAACGCCAAAAACACGAAAGTGTAATCAACGCTTAAACACTCGCTACAACGAGACAAACATGTCTCGCACTCGTCGCTCTTATAGCCATGGTTGGAGGTTGTTCCTCCATGGATGTTGCCTGCTGCCAGGCAGACAAAAAAGGCATGGACAAACATTGCGACACATTACTGTCAAAACTCATGAAAATATTTCACAAAACCCAGCGACGAGGATCACATAAAACATAGCAGAGGAGCACCATCACCATCAGCAGATGCAACGGCAGCATCTGGCTAGAAAAAAAACATACAGAAAGAAGAAAATGTCACTAACAAGCATCATATGCCAACTGAAATGTCAACAACAATGCAGCAACTGCACACACACACACACACTATCTACCCATACTTTTAGATATACAAATACATATTTAGAAAACTTACTCACTCTCACACACAGCTCATTAGAGCCATGACATGAGTAGGAGTCGGTAGGAGAACGGGGCGAATGAAAGGATTTAGCATGCCGGCTTAGCCAGAAGCAGGAAATACTGCAAGAGCAGGATATGTGCTGCTGCTGCCTCTGCTGCAACTTCTGCTCCTGTTGTAGTTACTTGTTTTTGCCTCTGCATTCATTTGTTCTCCTTGTTCGCTGTTTTGTTGCTTTTCTTGTTGTCATTTTTGCATGCATCTTATTTACCCTTTCATGCCCCAAAGGTAACCAATATTTTGTGATGGCTCAAGCCATAATATAAAATTGCAATTCCAGTACATGAGAAATCAATTAGAAATTGTGTTCAAATCAACATAAACTATCTTACAATCAGCAAAAAAAAAAAAAAAAAGTTTTTATCAATATTTTTTAATTATACATTAGATTTTTGTATACATTCATTTAAGTTTGTATGTTTTAGTTTCATCTTTAATATGGTGGTTTATTGGCTGGTTTAAAATTACCGTTTTGAATTTAAGAAATCAAATTTCTTGTAAATGTTATTAACTCCATCACTTTAAATTGGTGACATTAATAAAGACTCGTTCTTACTGTATTTAACAACGTATTTTATTTAATTTTTAGAGTTTGTTTTTTCCAG
Organism: Drosophila equinoxialis; assembly: GCA_018150345.1. NCBI lineage: Eukaryota > Metazoa > Arthropoda > Insecta > Diptera > Drosophilidae > Drosophila > Drosophila equinoxialis. The sequence goes on from JAECWI010000047.1 coordinate 5,355,107, forward strand.
ATCTCCGCTATATTCTTTTCAATATGGCAAATTTAGATGTTCACAAATGAAACATTGTGTCATTGTATTCGGCGATAAGAATTAACTTGAATCGAAAAAAATTAACAAAATATTTAAAGGATATATTAAAAATACTATTTTATCACTCGTTTAGTTAGACACGATATTTCTTTCAACAAATGATTGAGCAAACTTTTAATACCAAGAGAAAGAGATACAAATTTTTTGTTGTAAGTTTTAGCTGTCAAGCATGGTCTCTAAAAATTTTATGATAATTTGAAGTGATCTTCTGACTTTGTTTATGGCCTAAAATTATTATCCATAAGAAAGAGTATTTCTGGAAAATTTTTTGGTTCATGTGCAAGTTTTTGTCATTGTGCTGTTGTTGCTGTTATTGCTGGCATTTTATGACAGCTACAAAAAGTTGCCTGATGATGTAATGTTTATGTGTCGCTGACACCAACAGCACCACGCCGCCTCTCACTCATCTCTGGTTGCTCTGCTGTCCCGCCATCATAATTGCACCTGCAAGGCTAACAATCGTAGACAGCAGCAGTAAGAGGAGGGCGAGCAGGAACAGGAACAGGAGCAGGATGAGAAAGAGGAGCCAGAGCAGCTGCAAAAAAGGCGCACAAGAAACAATGACACGACAGAAATATGCCAAGTAGCTCTGACAGCGGGTGGGTAGCGGATAACGGCATAGGACGTAGAGAAATGGTATTGTGGGTGGGGAAGGGGAGATGACAGGGGGGACATATGATGCATATCGCAAATGTCGTTTGCTGTCAGTTTCCGGTTTGCTGCAGCAGCCATTTTGTTTATGCATGAACACGAATGCAATGGCAACTGCAGTGGTCCCGCTCAAAGAAGGCGGGTCAAACAGGTGAGGTGCATAAGGGGAGCTTGGGGTTTTCCAAGAGGGGAAGGACGCTGGGGGGTTGAGTGTGGGATTTTGGTATTTGTGAAAAGTTCAAGTGTAAACTAATTTCGTTTCGCACCTAGTTGACATTGAGCTATGATTTTTTTTTGGTTTTTTGTTCTATTCTCTTGAGTTGCAACTAACAACAAATTGTATACAAATGACTTGCGTTTTCAATTATTTTCTCAGTATACTAAATTGATATATGTATGTACATATATACATATGCACATACATATGTAAGTGTTTTTTTTACGTTCTGGAATAAGTAACTTGCACTATCAAATTATACGATACAGTATTGGAACAAATTAAGATACGGAAAGGTTTAATTTGAGCAGATTAACTCTAATATCATATACTCTGCTTAAATTAAATATTTTGTTCAAGATATTTAATCTCTTTTAAATCGTTTAAATCGTTTTTAATTAGGACGTAAGAACATATTGTTAGGCCATTTCAATTTCGTACTGGTTATAATTTAATCGTTCTTTTATTTAGTTTTGTATTGCGTTTAATTTGCATTCATTTTTTTTGTGCTTTGTCAGTTTGTAGTTTATATTCTTGCAGTCTTTAATTTGCCTTTTTCGGCGTCGTTTCGTTTCTTGTGTTGTGTCTCACACATCGTTGTTTTCTTTTTAGGTGTCGTCTACCTCGTCTTTCATTGAACCAGCTGGATAAAGAGGATTGCCATACCATTCCCACAATTGTTGCCAATTGTTGTTATTTCAAGTTCCTTAGTTCCTATTGGCATGTAAGCCTCTATTTACTTTCAGCTTAGAGAATATAGTAATACCCTTCATTGTTATCATTGAAGAGATTATTATCTATGGTGATATTTACACCAACTCGTTTGATTTATTAAAATATGCCACTCACATAGAATTATATTGAACAAAATTTGACAATGCCAGGCACACACATACATACATACATACGCACAGACAAGCGAGAGGGGAAAATATCGAAAATTGTATACTAATTTCTGTGTTGACCCGACACGGCAACAGAATAGAATTACACACAATTAGGCAGTCAGGATAGAACAATAGGAACAAAAACAATTCCAACAAAAACCACTAACAACAACCATATAGATAGATATAAACACATGTAAAATAGACAGGAAACCGCATTGATAGAGGCAATTAACAGCTCGACACGCCATATTTCCTATACTTCATGTGTGTATGTGTGTGTGTGGAAAAGTGGTTTGCAAACGGAGCGTGAGCGAGGGAGGGAGAGATGGGGGATAAAAATTAGACACATAATTAAAAATACAAAGCATAAAGCGTAATACAAAGACTAATGGCTAACGTTCCTTCTCGATTAATTTATGGTTATTGCTTAGGTAAACAAAAGACGGCAGAAAAAATCGAAACGAATAAACGAACGAACAATCATGTGATTAGCCCGGAAACCTGCTCCTACGCAGATACTACTACTCGTTGCTGTCTCCTACTGGCTACGAATATTATTAGTAAACCAAATGCGTAGCCATAAATTACCACTCAGCGCCCAATGCTCGAGTGAGTCTTAAGAGTGAGCAGAACGAAAGCGAAATGAAATGAAAACGCGCACGCTTGACAGCCCTACAGCAAGTGGATGAGATGACCTAGGGATTGGTTCCCAGGCCCAAGACCCAAATCCCGCACCCAGTACCAACTCAAGGGTCTAGTCCATACGTGCGTGCTGTGCTTGGGCAAGCCTTGGCAAATTTGCACTTTGAATTTCAGCCAATGATCGTGGACTCGCATATTTTATTTGCTCCTTCAATCAGCGTAAACCGGAAAGTCTGCAAAATTATTGAGAGATTGATGGCCAACCAAAAAGACATTGAAAGCACACACACACACACACACACCCACAGACGCATTAAAGTGTGTTACACTTACTCACTACTAAAATTTCCACTTAAAGGGATACAGAAAGCTTTGCTCACCCAAAAAGAACACAGCGACATTGACATGGGGCGTGGTGAATGGCAAATGGATATTTCCAACAACAACCAAGATATTGGGTAATTAATTTGCACAAGCCAGCATAAAATTGTTCACGATTCGAATCAGTTCTACACTTTCATTTTCACTACATGGCAATAAGAAAGAAGAAGACTTTGTTCATAGATTATGATTTAAAGTGAAACTTTTTTGAAACTAACTTCTTATTAAAATCGGGGGTTTGCATTTTGAATTCTTTACTCAACAGCAAACAATACATACAAAAATATCTGTTGCAAGCTAAGATACAAGTCGAGTTAGCCTTAATGGAACCTTTCGAGTTCAAGAAACTCTATGAGTAGATATCAATCATAGTGATTACACCTGCACTTGGAGTTAGGGTATTGATTAGTCAACCATAATTAGTGATAGCTATAGTCGAGCTTATTTTGATTGTCGTCCCCCAAAATGGACTGACTTGGCCGCATGGCCAAGGTGTTTTAATTAATTAGCTTTCTTTTACTTTTTATGCTCAACTTTTGCCCACTTTTGTCCACTTTTGTTTCTACTTCTGTTACTGCTTTTCGCCTTTTGCGCTCCTGCTTCTGTTTTGTTTCTCTTTCGCTTTGCATTGCGTTTTTACGACGACTATGCGCGACTAATTTGTGTAAATTAAATTTATCGACCAGAAAATGCCACAGCAGCCAAAAGCTGCTTCACGGCAGCCCGCAGATTTCACTCCTCACTTCCTTCCGCCCACTTCAATGCTTAAATTAATCATACGCATTGTAAGCCAACATTGTGTGCGTATTTGTGTGTGTGTGTGTACGTAAAAGAGTGCGCGAGCATGTGTGTATGTGTTTGTGTGTATTAGTGCGGACGCAATGCAGCTGAAAGTGGAAATTTGGGTCAGACTAGCGAAGAGCTCTTGGCTTCGATTTCGTTTTGGGGCGATTTCGATTTTGTTTGTTAAGCATACGCAGTGTGGTGCAGCTTTTTGGATGAAGCCCATCAATGGGCTTCACTACCCACTCTCAACCCTTACCGCTCACACCTCATTGCCACCCTTCTTCTTTTGATGATGGACATTGCAGGTCCTTTAATGGCTGGCCGTAAACAGAACATGGCAATGGCCGAAAAAATTGCCTGCCAAGTGCCCACTAAAGTTTCTCTCCCATTTTCTTTTTTTTGTATTTTGTTGCTCAGTGTGTTTCTTTTTTCTGTTATTGCTGGCCTTCTGCCAAGGCGTAACACTCATGCACTTTCATTAAGTTTAATTAAATTCTCACTTTGTAAATGTCAATGCACATACACAAAACACTGAAATAAACACATACACACTCACGCATACAAAGGGCTATCTGCTGGAAAAGTTTTCATCAAACTCGACTAATTTGATACCAGCCATTCAGGTATTAAGTTGTCTAACTTTCAACTAACACAGCTCTCTGTGAATAAAGACTGCAAATGCTTCTTGCCAAACTCCTGTAAATGAATAGTTTTTCTAAATAGTTTCATTTTTAAATTCAACAAAACTTTCCTTAGTGTACAGTATTCACGTTGAAATTTCGAAAAAGTTGTTTTATTTTTTTTATTTCAAATTTTATTTAACACTGTTTTCTGATGTTAAAATAATAATAAGCCATAAAAATGAGAATAGCCAAACATGTTGGATATTAATTGGCTTTTAAAGAATTTTTTATTAGTTATCCGGTACTTTTCTATAAATTGATCAAAGAAAGTGAAGTTAAAAGTCTAGCCCTATATCCTACAAAACCTGATAATTTTTTTTTTGCGTATATACCCAATTTACCCTAGATTTTATTTTCAGTATATTTTTTTGGTTGCAAAAAAAAAAAAGAACGAAATGCGGCAACCTGAGTGAATTTATGGCCCAGTCAAGGCGCTAGGCGACAAAAATCTCTCTTATTCTGAGCCAAAAGTAACAAAAAGGAGAGAAAAGGCACAAATAACAACACGTCGCCTAGTTTTGCTTCATTTGGCTCCAAATGGCTGTTTGCAGACATTGTTGGCTTTTAATTTGGCTGGCACGCAAAGGGGCAACAACACCAAGAACAATAACAGCCCCACCAACACAACAACAAGAACAAGTACAACAATCTGGCTTATTATGCAACAGCTTTTTTTTGTTTTTATTAATTTTTGCGTATTTTTCATGACACTCAAAAACAAAAAAACAACAACAAAAAAAAAAAAAAAGTAGAGAAAGAGGAATACAAACAAAAAAAATTCTAAGCAGAAAATGCCTCAGGGCCAAATAAATTCAAGTCAAAAATTTTACCATAAACTTAACCATAAATAATTCAAAAATGTGAATGCCAAGTCGAGTCAAGTCAGTGTGTGTGTGTTTGGTTGTGGGGGTATTTTCGTGCAAGGATATTAACCCCAATTGCGCTTGGCACTTGTCGAGTCCTTGTTGTTGCTGTTGTTGTTAGCTTCCTTTTTTAAGTGTTTCTTTAAGCGCCATAATCAGGCGCAGCGAGAGCGAAAATATTTTAAGCAACACGCAAATATGCAAATATGTGGCGCATATATTTTCACCAGTTTTTTTTTTTTTGTGTGTGTGTGTGTGTGTGTGTGTGTGCCACTGCTACTTAAGCTGCTTAGACACCGCAGCGACCTCATGCAGTCCGTGGGGCTAAGCAAACAACAAGCTTTGACTTCCTTGAGGATGTTAGGATCCCTTAGAGTTTTTTAGAAATTTATACAAAAAATTGGGTATATTAGCTACTTGAATACCTGAAACGGTTGCCAAACGACTTTAAGGTTTGAGAAGATTACTTATCCTTTCATGTATTAAGTCGGGAAAGAAAAATATATAAATGTTCCAAATAAATTATGAATATCCATAACCCTAATCTCATTTGTGTTTCAAGTACGGGTTTCTGTTGATTTTAAATTTAAAAATGTATTAATTTTTTTGTATTTTGTAAGATATATTAAATGTTATCATCATAATCTACGGGCTAAACTAAGAATATTTGTCCGAGCATGCATCGTATGGGAATATATTAAGGTTCAAGTACGTATGGAATGTTTGTTTTGGTTTGTAAGTTTTCAAAAATTAAGTTATTAAGTAATTGTTTTAAAGTATTAAGTTTGAAGTTTGTCAAAGAAATCTGAAAGAATGTGAAAAAATTTTTATTTTTATGTCTAGTTTTTTTTTTTTCATTTTTAAAGTTTTTATTTTTATTTACAACCCAGTACAACTTATAGGAAAGATTTTTAAAAACATATTTAAATTTATGATTTTGGTTTTCATTGCCAAAAACTTGGATGTTGATTAGCTTTCTCATGTATGTATATGTTAACCTTAATGTATGTATGTCGCCCCATGAATTTTCAATTAGTTATTACACTAGGCATCAAAGTGGTCGATCCAAAGTATTTTGTTTCTTTTCAAATTCGAGTTTCTTGCTTGTTTATGTGTTTGAATTGTATTCTATGTTGTTGTACTTTTTGCCTATGCATGTTTAAATTTTTATGTTTGCCAATGTGTTTGGCATAAATGCGCGCCTCTCTATAGCCCTCTCTTTCTATCACTCACACACACTTTTGGTCTCTTTCTCACTTACTGACTCTTTGTGTTTTTGGCTTGTCTAGGCAAATGTTTGGCACCATGTGCCGCCACTCGCGGCAACATGCTCCTTGCATATAAATTTTCAAGTGCCTGACAGTTTTACGCGCAGATTTTGGAGCACTTTTACTTGTATGTGCGTATTCTATATTCTTTTTATCTTCAATTTATTCACACATGAAAGTATATACATATATTTATATATTTCTAACACAAAAAATGTTGGGCAAATGTTTTGCATTGATTTTGTATTTAATTAAATTTTGTGAGAATTAATTTCAGATGCAGACCTTTTGCCTTTTATCCCATAATAACTTTAACTGTCAACGCGTTCTGACAGCAATGACCGAATTATGATGTCAACTTCCAACACACACACCCACGCACTTACTTACGCACACAGATGTCTTTCCTCCCACACCCATATCCCTTCTTTTCCCACCCACGCAAACAGACATACCACACCGACTCACACATTCATTCATTCATTCATTAATCATTTGGACAAAAGCTGCAAATGTTTTTCGTGGTCCTTAGAGAACAAATTTCTGTACGCATAATTGTCATGCATAAAAAAGTATTTCATTTTGTGTTTAATTGTGCATAAATATGTTTATGATATGAGGCTTAGACAACATAGTTTTTGTTAAGCTCAATGTACTGCATAAACGGACAGAACATTCAGAATGGTCTACAGGGCGTATGTGTAATCATTGCTGTGAAAAATAATGAATACGAATTATAATCTAAATAGTATATGATTGATTCATATAAACTATACAATACATATGTTGGTTTAATTGTTAATTAAATATTTATATGCTTAGTCTGCTCAGAATCAAGATTTAACTTTAGAACTGTTAAGATTTCATACTCCCTCCGAAATTATAGATTTTATCTGCCACCGATTATGCTTGATGTAAGAAAAACATTTTTACAATTTTATTGCAAAGCCAGTAGGAAGAAAGGACAGAGCGTATTTAGCAAGTAGTCGAGAGGCTCAAATCGACTGAAGAAAGCAAAAGATTTAATTCCGACGATGAAAAAACTTTCGATTTCTTTTGATTAAATATGCAAATTATTGCTCTAATCTGCTTACTAAACCTAATTGAAATATCTAAATTTTCTAAAATAATCTACACTAGCTAGAACTAAACTTAATAAAAATTTCGAACTTTTATTTAATACTAATTACCGTATATCCCATTGTAGAAGATTATTGGAATCAAACCGCTTCGAAGTAGTGGTAATATCTGTAGGTTTGGGATCTCCATCCCTAAACATTTTGAGCCTTCATTGTTCATATGACTCCAAATCGTGTTTAGTAATTTAATGGACCTGATAATATAAATTCAAGTGTAAAGTTAAAGATGAAAAAATTTGCTTACACATAAAGCCTATGTTTGTTTCTAGTAAGAGCATAAACTTTGATATCAGGCGATTTTGTTGCGTTGCTGAAGATTTCAAGCGAAGAATATGTCATAATATGTCTCTTTCTGGCACGATTCGAATTAACAATCATTTGCTTGTCACCATTAAATAGTTGCTAATTTAAATTGAGTAAATTAAACACCATATGCTTATTTTATTTTTTATCTAATAAGCATATCTTGCAAAATTTTAAATATGTATTGTTGAGAATGGGACAAACATTTATCATTTCTAAATACTATAATAAAAGACATTAGACTACCCATCTAGCGGACACTTTACATATAGGGTATAATTAATATTATTTAATATAAGCCTTAACCCATTTATGCCGGACTACCTGCCTGCAAGTTCCATGCACCATTATCAAACATTTGCAACTAAAAGCTTGCCGCAGTTGCTGGCAAGTGACACGAAAGGCCAATTCTCAATTGGCTGTCTCCTCGTTTTCTCTCGTGGAAGAGAATGCTGAGAGAAAGCATTCTCAGTCTCACTCTCATTCTCTCTCTCACTTAATTTGTCTCCGCTCTCGTGTGCTTTGAGTTGCATTGAGAAAGCTTTCACTGGAATTGAAACAAACAAAACGATACAGCTACAAGTGGCAATGAAACAATGGACAGGATAAGATTCGGCTCAATGGATCCTTTTATAATATGTTGTTCGTAGCTTGACTCGGACTCATTAAACACTATCAAACGCTTGGTAGATACCTGCAACTAGCACCTGGTATCCATTGCTGGTGACTAAGATTTGTTTTAAAAAAATTTGTTTTTTCATTTTTTGGCCATGCCGAAATGTAGTATATTCACTTAATGCACGCCCGTGTCCGTTTTGCTTGATGCGCCACGTTCACCTGACAGTGGTTTTTGTTGTTGTTGCTGTTACTGCTGCTGGTGCAGCCCGTGCATTCCCCCGTTAACGCGTGACTTCGAGTGCCCTTAATGCTGTAAATGAATATTTAATGTTAAAAGCACTTGTCGAAAATGCAGCAGGAGCAGCGGCTGCAGCAGTCGAAAAGTGGTGACGGAGGGGAACTGGAAACCTGGCGCCGGTACTAGAGAAACTTCAGGGCCCATGGAATGGACTGGGCTGGACTGGTTCGCTTCACTTAACGAGCAAGTTGATTTTAAATTGTTTTTGCAATTGGAGCATGCGATTAAAAATAAATAGTTGCAGTTTATTTTCAGCCAGTCCCATGCCCAGCCCCAATGCATGACCAGGTTCAGGTCCTAACTTTAAGGGCCTTTTTGCAAATTAGCGTTTAACTTTAACTTATTTTTTGCCTTTGCTGCTCTGTATGTGTGTGTGTGTAAATGTGTCTTGTTTGGATAGCTGTTGCCGTTTCTGTTTGCTTGGTTACCGACCAACTCTGGGCCAGCTGTTATAAATAATGCGTAGGCCAGTCGACCAGCGTCTTTTCCTTCTCGTTTGGCCGAGACAAATGTTTATAAACCGCTTAATTATTCACTTGGCCCAGTTTTTAAGACTCTGCTGGCTTGGCTTTTCTCTTTTTCTTGTTGCCTCTTCTCTCTGTCTCTTCTCTGCTTTTTCGTGGACACGCAAAACAAATTGACACAGCCTCAGCTCAGATTTTGCGGTGTTAAGTCGAGGCCACATAAATCAGAGCAGTTGGCCGTTGGCCTACAGCTTGAACAGTTTTCTTATTTCTTATATCTCATAATTTTCAATGCAACATTTTTTCCGCAGGACAAAAGAATGAAAAAGCTAAGCAGTGTCTAATTTAGATAAGGATAACAACAAACTACCTTACCCGAAACCAAAAAAAACAAAAAACCAGAGGGCCGGGGTTAACTTCGACCGCGTCGAAGTTTGTATACCCTTGCAACTGTTTTGGTAATTCTCTCCTTACCCATAGCCATCAAAGTGTAAAAACGTTTTATCCAAAAAGTCTAATGTTTGCGAAAGAACGGCCTTCAATCTTAGCATAGGATATAACGAACTTTTTCACAATAGTCACTGATTTCGACCGATCGTTCCTATGGGAGGTCTATGATATAGTCACCCGATCTTGACCAAATTTGGCACAGTCGTTTATAGCTACAATAAACTAACTTATATTAAATTTCACGACATTAGCTATAAAATTAATTAAGTTATTGAGAAAGTCACTGTTCGTGACTTTGCCCTTTGTATGGGAGCTATATGATATAGTCACCCGATCTTGATCAAATTTGGCACAATTATTAACAAGAACACAAAACTGACAAATACCAACTTTTATGAATTGTCATGATAAAATAACGAAGTTATTGAGAAAAGTCACTGTTCGTGACTTTGACGTTTGTATGGGAGCTATATGATATATTGGTCCGATCCTGAATCAGAGATATACAAAGTGTGCCGCATATACAAGCCTACATGCAAAATTTCCACTCTAACGGTCTAGGAGGGGTTTGCATCGATCCAGACGGACGCACGTGGCTATTTGAACTAGTCTCGTCGTGTTGCTCAAGAATATATATACTTTATATGGTCTGAGATGCTTCGTTCTATGCGTTGCACACTTCTGACCAAAATTAATATACCCTTTTTGCAAGGGTATAAAAAGCAGAATATGATATAAAGGAAAAATTTATTTTATTAAAGCTGAAACGATTTTATAAATACGAGTCTAACTGAAATTTATAAACCTCAGTGAAAATTTCTCTTGTAATATTTATCTGTATTGTGTAAAGTAGTCGATATAGTCGGATCTTGGTCTAAACAAATAAATATTTTTGATGTACTTTGTAGAGTACATAGAGGTGAATTAGTGACAAATCATTCAACATTTTTTAAAAAAGTGTTTTCTTTTGTCGTTAATCATCTAAAAACGACGTGTTTCAATAACGAAATACTTGAAATCCTTGTTTGTCTACTTCACCTAAAACTCCATTTTGCTAAGCTCGTATTCCATGGGTCCTTCACACATAACAAGAGTAACAGGAACGAGTGAGAGTTGAAGGAAGAGTTTTTGTGACGAGAAGCTCACTTTCAAATTGACCCGATTCACAATTGTAAATGCAACACGCACGCGGCCAATTGGCAGCATGTCAAGTCAACTTAAGTTAAATTTATTTGTGACAGGCCCAGAGCCAAGTATGAACACACTAGGATGGCGGAGAGAGTGAGACAGTCAGTCAGTAAGTGCGGCGGGCGTTCGGTTGGTCGGTCATGCAGTCAGACATTGTGTTGAGAAGACTAAATATAAACTGCTCTGCAAATGCCGTGCACTGAGTGTGTGGCCCATTTTGCTTCTCTGTCAACGCAATTGCTGTCAGTGCACTTAACGCACTTGCGCCCACACCATGCTAAGGGAGACGCAACGATGGACGGAATGGGGTTGGATATGGAAGATAGAAGCGGCTGTGTGGAATCCATGCATGCTGCATGGAGTTGATGACGATGATCATGATGATGACGACGATGACACACAGACGACCGGCGAATGGCAACTGGCTGCAATTATGGTGTCTCAATGCGTTTTGTGCGTGGCTTTGGCAGTTAGCCTGGAAGCCTGCCGTTGCATATTTGCAGGCAGAGACTACCAGTCAGTGGAGGCAACATGAGGTGAAGAGAAGACATCAGCAACAGAGAGGCCAACAACAATGGTGTTGTAGTGGTTGGTCGGTCGGTTAGTGGGTTGGGTGCGATTGCAGCTGCTAGAGATGGGGCACAAAAGCATTTTAGCTAGACAAAAGCTTTGAATGCCCACGGGGCAGCCATTAGCCTAATAACGCCACGCACCAACAGGCACACACATTGAAACACACACACACACACAAACAGACATGCATACATTGTCGAGCCATTGCCTCTGTCAGACAGTCACCGGATACAGTGGAACAAGATTTATTGTTAAAACCAGATAATTTCAGTAACTTTAGTTTATAAAAGGATAGTTTATATATGTGTAATATGGAATATATACTCTTTCATGAAAGTAGATGATCTGTTTAAAGATAAACTAACTCTGAAGCATAACACAATCAAACTTCGAATGGAGATTATTCCAAAAAAGTATGCAAACCTATTTGAAAATCCACGAAGTTCTATTGTCAGCAGATTTTCAAAATCAAAAAATCAAGGGTTGGCTTAAATTAAAAAACGCTAATAGTCAGGCCACTTTTGAATAATAAAACAAAAATATAATTGCATTAACAAGAGAGAATACTCGATCTAAAATAGTAAATCTGGAACTAGTTGTTTATATTCATAACCAGCGCATTGCGACACACTGTGCTCTGTGGAAAGGAGCTGCAACTTGACGTACCCACAGTCTCAGTACGACTAGTTAGTAGTTGTCTACCTCCCTGCTCATTGTTTTGCACTACGTTTTTCAGCTGCTGTCACGTATGTCCTGGCCACAATACCAACAACGACAACAACAATAATAACAACAGCAAACTGGCAGCATGATGAACGTCGCCTCAGCTTCGTTACAATTAACATAAATAATAGCCAAGTGGTCGGTTACTCAATTCTGTTGCTGTTGTTGCTGGTTGGTTTTTGTCCATTATGTGTGTGCATTTTCTATTTTTTTGTTCGTTTTGTAAAGTGCAAATATTATTTTCACTTTTCATTTTTAATTATGGCACTCAGCACACGCTCCAAATGCCCGAGACACACACACCCACACAAAAAAAAAAAAAAAAAAAAGAAGATGAAAGCGTAGGAGGAGAACAACTCACTTTAATGATCCTAAAATTTTCCCTCAAATTGGGAAAAATATTTGTGTTTTTTGGCAAGCTTTAAATGGAGAAGGGATTCATTCGTTCGTTTCTTCGTTTGCCTGCTGCCTGTCAAACTCCGTTTGGAAGCCCCAAAGCAATCCTGCTCCAGTTTTTGGCTCCACTCCTTCCCTATCTAAATGCCTTTGAATGGCTTTGGTCTCAGTACGGTTTGGTCACAATGCTTGGCAGCTGGCTGGTAGAATTTGTGGTGGTAGCATGGCTTACATTACGTATACGCAATGTCTGAGGTTTGGCAATAAAATTGCACATTGTTCGTGTTGTTGTTGCTGTTGTATGCCAAATACCAACCATTGCAAGATTTATATGTTTAGCTCGCTTAAGTGGTAGTCAGACATTGGTTTTAGGTTCGCCTAAGATGACTCTATTGCTTAGAGTTGTCTAGACATATTCAGAGTTAGAGAGAAACCGAGGGTCCACAACGAAAGGGTCCAGTCAGAGTCAGAGATGGAGTCAGGGATGGTGACATTCAAATGCTTCAGCAGCAGAGATTTATCATACTCCCTCGTCAGACCGATGCGTTCTTTAAATGTGTGCCGCCCACCCCGACTCGCTGGCGGCAGCATTCCAATTGCATTCTTAGTATCTCTTTTTTCCCCGTATATTTCTTTGGGACCAAAAAGTTTTGTGCACATTTCCTACAGATTTTCATGTTCATCCTTTTTAGCTTGATCATTGTGTTGTTATTGTTGTTTTTTGCCTTCATTTTTATTATTTTTCCTGTGTTATTGACCAACTTTTCTGCTATTTTGGGCACAACTTATGGTGCAAAAATTGAATTCATTGCCCAAGCATTCGAGCCAACTTCCTACGACTCTTTCGAGAGGCAAAAGCGGAAGTCCCAGACCGTGCGAAAACTTTACCCCAACGGAGAGAGGAAGCTGAAAAGAGCAGGCAGAGTGGGGAAGGCTGCTGAACATTACAGCTAGGAACTTCCGTTTCTTTGCACACAAAATTTGTTTAATTAAAATTTTTGTTAAAATCAGTAAATTGTTTTTGTGTATTTTGGTCGGTCCGCTGGCCAACGACTCGAAAATAGTTTTGACAACATCGCACAATACACACACACACACCCCCCACTGAATTATTTTCCCCCAGGATACAAATGAATAAATTTTTCAAAACTCTATGATATTGGAAAATTTATTACAATTTCCAATGTTCAATTCGATTTGGAGTTACCCGTACCCCGCATGATTGTACTCGCCTCCTTCCACTAATCATAACTCAATGTTTGTATTAGGTGGCATAAATTTCATCATTATTTCGGTACATAGCATTAGTGGTCCATCAATTATTTGTCCTAATGCCTGGATAATAGAGTTATGTGCACACTAACTCGGAAATTCCCGCACAGCTTCAAAAATTCACACACAAAATATCATCAATTCATCATGCGAGAGAAATGCGAGGAAAACTATGTGAAACGACCCCAAAAACAAAACGACAACGCACAAAATTATTCAAGTCAATGAACAATTTAATTTATCATTAATATAAAATCCGACAGAAAAGTGTCGCCCCGACTCTTACCGCAATCTTTTTCTTGGTTTTGGGGCAACTCTGCCATTCGTTGCCTTGAGTTTGGCGTGCTGCCATTGAGGAGCCACTTGAGCTAATCTCATATATCATCATCGGTTCTTGGTTCTGCAAGCGAACGTTTTTGGGCAAAGGGGGGCAAGTGGGAAATGGAGACAGCGTCTGTCGGTCCCCTAGTGGTTGGTTGGTCGCCCATTTTTCTAATATGTTTGATTTTACTTTCAAATGGACGACCCTGACAGGACCTGCTGTGTCTGTGTCTGTGCCTGTGTGACGGTGGGTTGCCGTTGCCGTTGCCATAATTCTGCGCAGGAAACTTTTGCTGGCATCAGCATCACCAGCAGCCAACAGTCTGACCATTAATACTCAATTGGCTGTGCTTCCCGTGTGGATTGTGGTTGTAGTTGTATCCCCATATTCTTCAACCCACCAGAATGTCTCCCCAAGCGTTCTATCTCCTATTCGTTTTGCCGTCATCTTTGTCGTCTTGTGCTGACACTTGAATTGAATCGAAATTGGTTATTAGCAATTCTTACGAGAATGCCAAACGACAACAACAACAAGCAACCAAGCATCCAACCAACGTGGCCATTCGAACTACTCCTTATGCCGATTCTCCTTTGGCTGCCTGGGCGCATCACTTGAAAGCGAATATGTTTGAAAAAACGAAGAAAATTGAACGACTACTAAGAAAAAATATATCTTCAGTGGCACTCGACTTCGTGTTTACCACTAAATCGACTATTTAGGTAAACATTTACAAAACTTAATGGTTAGTTATTTGTAGGCACTTTAGTACATTCATTAGTGCAACCCATCAAAATGTTCTTCAATTCGATGTATTCGTTTATTTGTCATGGTTTCATCTATTCAACTCAAACAGTAAGGTGAACTCCAAATTTGATTTGTCTGGAACTACCTTGTTCTATTCAATCACATCTATTCTATTTATTACAGGGTATTCGTTATAAAAATGGGTGGAAAAAGAATATATATGTCAATATACGCAATATTTATTTCCCACCTCACAGTTCGCTTTTATGGGTTTTTTAAAGGGCTAGAAGTTGGACAACGATTTGCCTTGGGGCAAGTCAACTTTCGCCAGTTGATAGCCGGCCCATGTCATTGTTAACAATACCAAGAGTCAAACATACACATACACACACACACAGTTGCACATATATACGCAGAGATATACAGACAAGGACACGAGCACAAATGCACACAGAGTGGCATACACAAACACATAAGCACACAAAAGGCATATACTGGATGGCAGCATATCAAAAGTTATTCGGCACAAATGAAATCGTTTTAGGTTGGTAGTGCAACTTCCGTTTCCGGCAGTGGCAACGGCAACAGAAGAAGCGAATGGAGGCAGCGAATGCCAGACCGTGTTTACGATTTGGTCGCATTCGCACACGATTTTGATTTTGATTTGTTTGCAAAACTCATTCGTTCATTCGTACTAACAGCACAGCAGCCCATGGCTCCCTTCCTTTCCCTTCCCTTCCCTTAGTCTTCCTTTCACATAGTCGTGTTCATATCTATTGCGTGCGAGTGTGCATTCGCATGGAATATCTAAGTTTTCTAGCCAAAGTTTCAAAAATTCATCCTTCGTCCTTCGAGGGCATCAAGCCTCTCGCTCTCCTATCCAACTCACCGCATCCTGCTGATGCTGGCACAAAATGCAGCAAAAATCGCATGCTTTATGCATAAATAAACAAATCAGTGAAATCAAAAACATTCAAAATGACTTCAAAAACTCTATCCAATCCGACCATCAGTTCAATGAGCATTCTGTATGCAGTAGCTTCTATGAATATATGTATGTATATTGTAAGTATGTTGTGCAGTTTTGTATGTTTTCCTTTTAAGGATTTTGTTAATCGTTTAGCTGCTATGCTACGCTTTAAAAGAGAATGAATGTTTCAATCGAAAACCATCAAAAAGTTACGCCACAAGAAGATTATATTCACTTTTTATTTTAAAAGGAAAATAAATATGTGTATGTAAATGTAAAAAGGCTTCACGGTACACATTTGATTTGTGATAGGTCACAGGTTATAAAAAAAGAAGTTAATTATCTAAAACATTTATAATATAAATAATTAATAAAGAATACCTCAACGTTCCCGTTATAAGTTTTTGCCGTCAAATGTCAATTGTAATAACAAAAATCAATAAAATGCATTCAATGATACTTTGAGTTTTAGCATTCATGGATTCAACCTTTTTATTTTGGCTCTCTTCACTGTAGATAGTATTTAGACTCACTAACTGAGAAAAAAAAAAATGAAGCAAAGAAACAGACAGGAAACTTATCGAGATGTTGTAGCAAGTTGCAGAAATAAAGTGAAACCGCAATAAAAATTCAATACAAAAACAGACATAAAATAAAATGTTGGTTTCAAAATCGGAATACTTTTATTATAATCGTTCTTAGAACGGGAAACTACTTGAAAACTACCATATTTTACCAGCAAGGTAAGAGAGCCACCGATTTTAAATAAATTTTTGTTTTTGACTTGCATACCTGAATTTTTCCTTGTTAGACAAAACCAACATTCATCCACTGGAATAGGAAACTACATTCGTATTGTATAGTTGCCTAAACAACATGAATAGGTAGACAACATATTTACTGAGGACTGTCGAATTCAGCAATATATATTTTTAATATAAACACTTGCGTTTAATATTTAAATTACAAATCATGAGCACACAAATGCCTAATTTTAGAAAAAGTGGAGTATTTTCCATTTAATGGCATTAAACTCTTTTCCAGCTTAGACGTCTGGTCTGGTGTCTCTGTCTCAGTCGGAGACAACAAGATGACATAGGTACATATAAGCATACTACAGCAATTCAGTGTGTGTGTGTGTACACTCTCTAATTAGAAACTTATGTTAATGACTTTCACTCTCTCGCCTCGATGAAATGAAGGTTATGGTCCCATTACCTTCACTTCACTCTGCTCCAAGCCATGTCCCCAATTTTCCTCTTATGCATATTCATAACGCACATACGGCCTAAATGAAGTCGCTCAAATCATCATCCAATTAGAACTGTAAAATTATACTAATTACAACTTTGAAATTAGAAATATGCAAATGTCTTATGGCTCTTACTGCTGTCGTTGTTGTTGCTGCTGATATTGTTTTGAAGCTGTGTCTATGCCAAAAGTTACGGGTATTAAAAATGGCCAAAAAAAAAATTTATGTGTCATATAAAGTTGCATACATTTGACTAAATTATCCCTATTGACATCAACGGACACAGACTAAAGCGTTGCAAGGCTACGGCTGGCTGCAATACTGCTGATAAGTATGCTAAGCTTTCTCTTTCCCACTTTATCTATCCATCTGGTTCTCTCTCTCTCATTCTCAGTCTCAGAAGTTGAGCCTGAGGGGCAGTCAGCCGTACATGGACACTTGCAGCACGCCATACAGCACATGCGAGAGATTCGAGCAAAAGCCATGCATAAATTATGACAAAGAGCAAAGTCACAGTTGCAAAATATGTATAAAATAAGCAGAAGAAAAGTGAGAAAAAAATGTGAGAGGGAGAGAGACGTTATTATAATTAAAACAAAATATTTAAAAACTCACAACTGCGTAAAGTCAAAACCAAAAACTTTAAGCAACTTTTCACCCTGGTTTGCATTTCAAAAGACAAATATAGGTGAATACGTTTTCTAGAGACTCGTTGTTTTTTCTCTGTATATGATTTGTATGAACATCGATGATATACCCTATATCTATATGCATAGAAGAGAGAATATTGCGGAGTATTCAAAGGGCATTAATAATCGTTTTTCACAATGAACAAGGTTTAACCAAAGATATTTATTTTGAGGCGGAGGCTAAGAACATTCATAACTAATCTTAAATAAACTATTTAGAAAAAATTAGTTGTTTTCTTAAGGGTGTTTTTGTTTTAATTGACTAAACGTTATCGATATTTCTCTAATGACTGACTGAAATAAAGAATTTTCATGATATGTTTTCTATGGTCTTGGACATTTCTAGAAAATATGAATTAAGTATGCGTTAGGCGAGGTGAATATGGTACAAATTGCAACTAATGCGATTTCTTAGACTCCTTGAACGCTTGTATCAAAATACTGCGTATACTCATTTTTACTAAATTTATGCCAAACACGTTGTGGCCAGTCACGCTTCTGGCAAGTAAATTTAATCAATTTGTAAGACAAAACTTGGTCACAATTGCTGCAACTGGACTTTAAGTTCTAATTGTTGGACCATTGTAATGAATTTAGTTGACACTTACTAAGCGCAAAGAAGCTACCAAGGACAGAAACTAAAACATCTTATGCTGCTGCAAATTTTTGCTTGCTGCAGTTACAAAATTTTTTCTTTTAAATAAAATTTTTTCATTTTGGAGGTCACATTTAGTTGATCATTTTCCAATTGACAAGCCGCAGCTGTTGCCGAAGAGTGTTTTCGAATTGTCAAATTAAAACGGAAAAATGTTGAATTTGATTAGCGAAGCGTTAAAGAAAAGACATGGCAAAAAAAGGAGAAAAAATGAATGAGACGAAGAAAAGCAACGAAAAGAAGAAAGATAATGAGCCTGTGTTTGAGTGAAACTTTCGCCTCCATACCAAAAACAAACGACCGTAGAAGCCAGGGATGAAATGGGGAAATTTCAAGTATTTATTAATTCGTAAAAATATCGAATACCTTAAAATACGTAAATATTATCCTAGATAAGTTTCTGGTTAAGACTTGAAAATTGCATTGAAATTTAAATTTTTGGTAAACATTTTAGAAGTTTATCTAAATTGCTTTGAAATTTCTTATAAATGTTACACAAATGATGCGAATGATGCATCCCTGGTCAAATAGTTATTCACTCAACCAGGCAGCTATCATTGCCAGTTAAACAGGAAAATTGCAGCTGCTATTCCGGCACCTCTGGCCACGCCTTTATGCCGATCCACTCCTTAGAGTATTGCTTCTCCTTTATATCCACTCTAGCAAAACAAACACGCGCCAAAGCCAAAAGGGGAGCGAGACAGACAATAGTCGCACACTTTTTTCCCCCCAACTTTGAGTGGTGGATAATTTTGTAATTATTTAACTTAATGGAAAACAAACTTAATTTTCGTGCAAAAAAAAAATTAAAAACCAGAGGGCCGGGGCTAACTTCGACCGCGTCAAAGTTTGTATACCCTTGCAAATTTTTTGGTAACTCTTTCCTTACCTATAGCCATCAAAGTGATAAAACGTTTTATCTAAAAAAGCTAATGTTTGCGAAAGAACCGGCCTAAAATTTTAGTATAGGAAATGACGAAGTTATTAATTAAAGTCGCTGTTTTCCACCGATCGTTTCTATGGGAGCTGTATGATATAGTCACTCGATCTTTATCAATAGTCATTAACAAATATATAAAACTAACAAATTTTAAATTTGAAAGCACTCGCTTCAATAGTAACGAAGTTATTGACAAAAGTCACTGTTTTTGACCGATCGTTCCTATAAGAGCTATATATACAAGCCCATACGCTAAATTTTAGCTCTGTAGCTCTAACGGTCTAAGAGGATTTCGCGTCGGACGGACATGGCTATTTGAACCCGCTTCGTCGTGCTTATCAAGAATATATATACTTTCTATGGTCGAAGATGCTTCCTTCTATGCGTTACACACTTCTGACCAAAATTAATATACCCTTTTTGCAAGGGTATAATGAAACAAAGAAGCTACAGGAGGAGAAAATACAAAATGTGTGGAAGGAATGAAGTTTGTGCACGTGCCACCATGATTTTGGAAATGAAATCTTCTCAGGAAGACAGGAATAATGGAAGGCTGCCAATTTGTTTGGCACCCAAAACTATTTACTGTTTACCGAACCGTCAGACAGTTTAGGCAGACAAAGGCAAAAGAAATGGTTTGAGGAGGAGTGGGGGGTTGGGCTGAAACTGAGTTTGGCGTGTTAATGTTATCCGGGCAACAATTAAACTGTAATTCTATTTAATTATGTGGCCGCTTTGTGTATTGTATGTATTTGCTCGAGCCAGCGCCTTTCTAATTGACAGCTGAGGCTCCTCGACGAACCGAAAAAGCGCACTTCATAAAATCGATGAGCTAATTGCAAAACTTGAAGCATGATGATGGTGCCGAGGGGGCAACTGTGCAGAAAGATGGCAGCGAATCCAGTCGTCGAAAAGTGCAAGCCTCGCGAACTTATTGCGGAAAGTTCAAAGGTTGCCATAATGAAAAGCGAGCTGAAAATTGATAATCCCGCGACGCCAAGAGCTGCGGATAAAGTTTGGCGGCGTAGATGAACACTGAATGTCTGGGTTCCCGGTTATTAAGTGCCGCAAAAGTTGCCAGCACACAAAATGATAATTGGGCATTGAGAAGATGAACGCTTCATGCCATCCAACTAAGGGATTCTTAGTCGGCGAAAGATGCATAATTAACACAAAATAATGATAAAGTTCATGAGACCGGGTCGCTTTTCTCTTATCCCTTCAATTACGTAAGAATTTAGTATGAATCATTCTTCTCCCCGTGTCCAGCGGGCAAAATGCAAAATAAAACGAAGCAAGTGAAACCTCTGAGATTGGGTTGGTGGGGGGGACTCGATTGCAAATAATTTCTTAATACTTCTAAAAAAAGGGCTGAAAATGAGACCACCGGAAATTGTATAATAATCTGCTTTAATCCGATTTGAATTTGATTTTGAATCAGGGATTCAAATGGGCCATATTTCGCAAAATTGTAATCAGTTTTAAGTTTTTCAAGGAAATGTTGAGCTTAATGCTTTACTAGTGCCCTCTTGAATTGTTATATATGTATATCACTAACCTTAAATATAGGTTTGATTATTTATTGCATACATCGAAAGCTTATACTTCAATTTTTATGTATTTTTCCGTTGTTCAGTTGCCTAATGACTGGGCCATTTTGTCAAAATAAATATATTATACGAAATTTAATATAACTCAATTACTCAGAATGAAGATGAGACATAATTGTAGGCTTCATTTTTTTTTTTTAATGATTGCCAATTGTTGTATGTTAACAAGCATTCTTATTTTCAATCAGTTATTTTTGACAACATTGTAATCAGTTTTCTAAAATTTATCGAGAACAAATGTTAAACGTATATCCTTGACAGGTCTGTTGCTCTAATAATAATTTTTGAAAGCAATAAGCAGTCGGTAGGTTTCTACCTTATATAGTATTTGCTTAAGCATTTAACAAATTTTTTAGTAGTTCTTGAATAGTTACATTTTGCACAATAATAGATAACAACTTATTGTATGTTAAGGTAAACAAATATGACCAATAAATTAAGCAAGGAGATCAAATATAAAGAAATTATTAACACAATTGTGCAAACAGGGTATAAAGGCTAAAATGCTTAGTTTTTTTTTTTAAATCCAATTAGTGGGGGTTTCTATTTTTCAACCCCATGCAAGAAGGATTGTCTGCGTCTTGGTTAGTTTTATGTTGACCTGAAAACGAGAGACTCTAGTAATTACATAACGAGATATTTTCAGTGTTACGTCCATTGCTTCATTACGCTGCTGCTGATGTTTATTCGCAGTCAAGGTCTTGCGGTGCATTATGCTTATTAAGTAGTCCTGTCCCGTTGCCGTCGCTAGACCGAGCACTTGTAACATTGCAGCACATGCAACACTAGAGGAGCATCGTCCACACCCATCACTAACGCCTTCCGTTGCAAACTAACCCCAATTGCAGTAGGAACTGAATTTTTTTTTTTCACCCTCTCACTCTCGCATTCTTCTTCTCTCTTTTGCGCTTTCTGTGTTTTCACAATCTCCTTCTCTTTCATTCTTTTTACTTCTTTTTCTCGCCAACTGTTTTGCTATGACGCTTGAGTCAACATTAATTTAAATGAGTTGCCACTTAACTTTTAATTAAAAATTCACTTTTTATTTATTTAGTTGGAAATGGGAATGGACTGGCCTCACTACCCCTATACCGACCCCTATCCCTAACACTATACCCCTTTCTCCTAGCACTTATGACTGCCACCCATTTTGATTTAAAAGTACCCGCAACTAAAATAGAAAGGGGACCAAAAAAGTATGCTATAAAAAAAATTGCGTCTATATAAATTAAAGTTTGTGTTATTTTAGTCTGCTTGAAATGATTCTAAATGGTTTTTATTTAATTTTAATATAAATACGAAGCGCAAATAGTACAAATGTGAGACGCGTAGACGACAACTTGGCACATTTTTCTCTAAAGAAATGAGCTATAATTTGCATATTTAATTTGCATTAATTATACCCGTTTCCATTTCCAATTATGAATTGTATTCCATTTATGATAAGTGCTTAGCTCAGTCGTTAGATGCAACTGTCAGTGTTGTTCAATGGCTTTTTAAGTCCCATTTTGCTTTCCACACACAATGTCTGCACATTTCCTGCTCAGGCTAATTGCTCTTAAGGCTCACAATGATAGCGATTACTTAGACTACCTCGTTCCTCCGACCGCCATCAGCACATAACTAAGTCAAAACGTTGAGAATTTGCCGCAATTTGCACACCCCTGCGGCTCTCTACCTCCTATCCGTTATATTTGACGCCTGATCAATAATATTGACTGAGCTGTGGGAAAACCAGTCAGTCACACAAACACACACATACACAACAAGTACAACATACACCCCATATGGATAGACTCACTCACAATTGTATGGAAATTTGCATGCAGTTGAGGTACAGAATTCGAGATGATGAAATTAAAGCAACACATTCGATGATATCTAGTATCGATACACGATGTGCGGCTGGTGGAGGGGGATATGGCAATACCAATTCCAATTCCATTGCCAGAACCAAAGCTGGCAACAACACCTGAATCAAAACCTGTCCTATTGGGAGCAAAAGGTAAATGGCAAAATATTGAATGAGCGAATGAATGCCAAGTGAGCAAAAGGTTCGATGTAAGGTGGGCGGTTGGTGCAACGTTTCGGTTAATGTGAATGGTTTCAGTTGACTGAACTGCAGCAGCATTTTGGGGGTAAAATTTGGCCAAAATATATTCATGCACACGTAGGAAATTACAAACGGATGTAAATACATCAATTCCAAATGAAGAGATAGAACAGAGCGTGGCATGTGCATGTGCATTTAGTGTGATCGGTGTAGGTGCTGGTGGTGGTGATTTAGGTGGGGGCGTGGTCAATTGGCAAACAGTTCAATAAACCTACGCAAAATGCCAGACAAACATTTTAATATGCATGGAAATAGCAAGCAAACTTTCCATGTGACATAGACTAGGAATTGCCATCTGAATATGTATGTGTGAGTCGTTGTTAACCTGTGTGTTAGCTGGGTGCATCAATTGTAATTAATTGCAAATTTCCTGCAGGCAAAATTAACACATTCACTTCACAATTGGCTAAATCGACACTCAACACGTCACAGAAACTTTACAATTTGGCAAATTGCCAATGGAGAAATTGTTCTATGCCAAATTGCCAAAGTGAAAGTTTCCAATAAAATTCAAAAAGTCCCAAGGCTAAGATGAAACATTTCTCACTGGGATTAAATTAAGTGCACTTAAGTGAAGTAAATGAAATAATATTTTAGTAAATATATTTCATTTAAGTCTTACATTGTTCTAAGTAGAACCAAGTGGTTTGTGTTGTAAAAATGTTGTTCTCATAATTTGCAATCATGTTCAAGATCAATTGATCTGATTTAGGATCAGAGCTCAAAATTCTGGCGCCAAAGAAGTGAAAGAAGAGAAAAATCAATTTAGGCTTTCTTTATAGTATTCTATTCATTGTAAATATAAATTTACTTTTTCATTTAGTCATAATAAATTGAAGTATTAAAAATTTTCATTTTAATTTGTTAAATAGTTTTCCAAGTCATTTATAATTTGAGCAACATAAACTTAATACTCAGCCTAACATAGAAATGCCTTTTTTCAATTTTGTATTCAATTTTTATTTTAATAACATGCTGCAAAATTTTCTGCCTTCAAATCGGAGATATAAGTTAAGAGTTTAGTTAAGTTATATAATCATATGATACAGTTTGATTAGTGACCGAAGATAAGATGCTGAAAACCACGTAGAACATGTATAATTTCAACTTTAACATGGCAGGTTGTACTCGAAATTGATCCAACCTTGAATGTATGTACAAAGCCTTCAAAAAAGCCGACTGTAAAAACTAAGCCAAGCATTTTATGCGCCTAAGATCGACTTTTATGCGAGTTTAAGAAGCTGCCTTGCCGAGCATATTCTAATCACCCCTAGAGTCACGCAAATGTCAATGCTGCTGTCAAAGTGTCAATGAAATGTTCAATGAAAATAAAATGCGCAAGTAATAGGCCAAGAAGACGGACGAAGACGAAAGAGGAAGATGAAAATGAAAATAAAGGAGGAGTCGTAGCAGCAACAACAATAATGTTGGTAAGTCGCACCACAAACCATGCCAAGACCCGCCAAGCCAAGCCAAAGTTCTGCCTCACCCAAAAAGCCAAAGACTTGCGGAAAGCGAAAACTTTGCAAGTTTTCCTTCGACTTTGTTTCGCCTTCGATTTCGTTCTGCCGCTGGCTGCCGCCGGTTTCTGTTATTGAAAATGTGGCTTATATGGAAATGCCGCTGCTTCATCGTTGCTTTTTTTTTTTTTTTTTTCTTTTTTTTGGCTTTCTTTTTGCTTCCTCGTATTTGTTTTATTAATAAGAGGAGGAAGGAAATAGGAACAAGGATGAGGCATTGAGCGCAAAAAAAGGGGAGCAAAACGGAAGTGGCCTAGCGTGCTTCAGTTTATTTCTATTTAGTTGCTTTCTTTCTCTCCGCTTTGACTCTCAATTAAATTTTACAAGCAACTGCATGGGGCAGAGGCTGAATAGTATAGCTTTAAGGCTTAGTTTAGGCCTCAACTAGTTAGGGGCAACAAAAATTAATAGAGCAAAAAAATGCCAACTCATTTTTACAACTTGCCACTACAAAGCGCGTTGGTGGCAGACATTTTGTAGGGTGTACATATATATGTATGTATATATATATACTATGTATATCCATATGATTGCAGCCGCCTGCCACTTATTTCAAAATTAGACCAAGTGGATTATTGAAAATAGAAACTAGCAATAAAAATTAATGTAAATTGTCATCATGATTAATTTGATTTGCACTTTTTGTAATAATACTCTACTCTTGAACTGTTTAACGAAATTTTGACGTATCTATATTAATAATTTAACGAGATTTGAAGCCGTCTGTCTATTCGATCATATTGACAAGTATGGCCTTGAATATAGATTTGTTAATTTTTTAGATTTTTCTTAATCAGTTGAAGAAATATAGTATCCTACAACATCTGATGAGAATCTTTAGAAATCACAATACATAACTGAGGCATTGCTTTTACTTTGCCGCACCACGTATACTATTTAATACAATACTATTGCTTCATGTCTCCATTTTCTTTTTACTTTCACCCTTTAAGTTTTAAGAAAGTTCAAAACAATTTGCAATGCACTTGCAACATTCATTCGCAATAAATTGTTTGCACCATCCAGTCAGCAGCTGCTTCTTCAAGGATGTTGCATAAAAGGGGTTCTGGTAAATTTTATTTTAGTACAAATAAATTAGGCTTCTTCAATTTATGTGGAATTGGAAAAGGGGGTCTTAACCACATCC
Source organism: Drosophila equinoxialis (assembly GCA_018150345.1). Lineage (NCBI taxonomy): Eukaryota > Metazoa > Arthropoda > Insecta > Diptera > Drosophilidae > Drosophila > Drosophila equinoxialis. Next base: position 5,380,955 of record JAECWI010000047.1, read on the forward strand.
ATGTGCTCATTCTTCTAGCACACAAGGACACACAAAATTTATTTGGCTTGTAATGCGATTCAATTGGTTGTCGCCTGGCAAATGCCAGAATATCGTTCACCTTTCTTTAGACAAACGACTTGCGCTTAAAACACTTGATGTGCCAATTTTCATAGTTGATTTTCTTGCATCTGATTTCCTCTGCCCAACCCCTAATAAAAAAAAATTTGCTTGGAGATGTTGACAGAACTCAAATACGAAAGACCCATTTATTGTGGAAACTTTTGTTTTCGTTAGCTATTTTGGGGAAAAATATTTCTTTTATTTTTACTTTCACCGTTTCGTTGATTGCACAAAAGTTTTCCACTTTAAGCAAAGTGAAGCACCTCAATCGCAACTGGTTGCAAAGACAGAGAGAGAAAAAAAAAACAACAAGAAAACATATTTTCCTATTGTTTTGTTAAATCAGTGATTTAATTTGCCATACAATATTCTCAAATCGAATTAGCGATAATTGAGTTTTGTGTTGTCGTCGTTGGAAATTCTTATTTGTTCCGGTTCGAGTCGATTTCAATGGGCAAAATTCAATCAAATCCAACAAATTAAATAAATAAATAAACAAAGAGAAAGTTAGGTTAAAAAAATGTGCAGAATATTTGTTAACAGTTTGAGTAGACTCTTGTGGTTTTTAAGGGAAGCATATTTAAGACTTTCAAGTTGAATCAGTTCGATCAAGAATATCATTAGATAATCAATAAAAATTAAAAAGGAAAGTCCTCGATTTAGAAAACTGCAGATTGACCATATTTTTGGCACTTTCAAAAATAGTCTATAACTCATATACTATACTTTATTAAATTGTTATAATTAGTACTAACCCTTAAATTTCGTTTACATTAACTCCTAACCACTTGATATAACAACCTAAGCAAGCTGTCATATCCACAGATACCACACAGCTCGAACTTTCGTCGCTTTCTTCTCTCGTGCACTTCTTGGTTTTTAGTACACAGGATGTAGCAACCGCACAGCAGGACATGTTCTGCCTTCTACATCCTCTTCTATATATGTATCTATAGACATACATACATATGTATATAGAAAAGTCATGTTTTGCATCTTTTGGCAGCTGCCATATATCTTGGTGCGGGCCAAACAAGACTACGAAAACATTGGATACATAGTGAACAGAGATACACATATAGACGCAAGTACACACACACATACACAGGTGAGTCTACTGTGTTCGACCAGCAAGGATGAGCTGAAGTAGCAGAAGCAGCAGCGGCAGGTGCATGCAGATGAGTAGCAAGCTGGGAGTCTGTCCACAGTGGTCGTCTTCTCCTTCTTGGTATGCACATTTCATGTTGCACTTAAACTCGGTACAAAAAAAAAGAGAACCATCCATAAAAAAAAAGAAAGGTAGAGGGAGAGAGAGAGAGAGAGGGGAATGAAGCAATGGAGGAGAAGCACACAAACATGTGGCGAAAACTAATAGCAAAAGAAGCTGCAAGAAACCAAGCCAGGTTAATGGTAAAGGTGCTGATGCACACTTTGCCGCACCCTTCGACTCCTGTTCTAGCAACCATTCACCCTCTCTCTCCCTTCTCTATCACTTGGTTAGTGTTTTTGTCCAACATTTAGAGCATAGATATTTGTGTGTGTGTGTTTTTGGCACGCATGTTACCAGCGCTCATCGCCATCGTCGCATCGTCGGCTAAAACGGAGTGGCAACTGAAAGCTAGTCGTATTTGGGAAGAAAAGGGGATAGAGAGTGTATATGCAGGCTTTTGGCAGCCAAGACGAAATGCCGTTAGCTAAATTCGATTTTGCACTTGAGCCGCTTGCATCTAATGCAGCCAACAACGATCTTAACCCGTTGCTTTTTTATGTCCCAGCCGGCCAAGTGGAAGAAGTTGCTGCATAAAAAAATAAAACCGAAAAATCCCCGAAATAAAAAAGAAGTAAAAGAGCCTTGAACTAATACTCTTGGCTATCGAATGGATGCGAGGTGCGTTTGACCAAAAAAAATAAAAGAAGTTTATGGGCTTTAGATCTTTCATTAAATTATTTCTTTCATTCTATTAATTTAAAACTGCAGATAATAAGTTTGTAAATTGAATGATCAATTATTTTAAATTTTGTACAATGTTCCTGAAAGATTCAATAGTGTATATAGAAATGTTTATACTTTTGATTCTCAAAACTTTGGCTTCAAATAAAATAACATGCAGTCAAAGCAAGTTTTGTCTAACTTAATTTGCAACTAGGCCAAATTGCTAGAGTTTTGCTTGAATTGGAAAAGAGTTTTTCTTTCAGTTCGTTTGATTTCAAGATCGAAGCTAATAGGCTATGCCTAACTTGCATGCTACTTGGTCTCTTTCTTTCTCTCCACCTCCATCCTTCTCAAATAAAATTTCTTGATGGGCATCTGACACATATATATGTACATACATATGTATGTACCTATACATCTGTATATGTAGGTATGTTTGTCTGTTTTCTAAGTACTATTCTTTCACGCTAACCACTGAAAGCAATTTCAGGTGCTCAGGCAACGACAGAAACAATTTGCATATGCAATGCACGTCCGCATCTTCAATTTACAATTTTGGTCTACGGATATGTGCTGGGCTAAATATAGTATCTATGGCATGTATCTATAAACCAATTTCCGCCAGTTTCCAGCAAAAACACATCCGTTTTGTTGTCGTGTCGCGTTGCGCTCAATTAACGCAGTTGGCATTTTGGCGCATTTCCTTTCTATGCCATTTTCGTTGATGACGTTGCATAAGTGTTTCCGTCCCAAAAGCCCACTCGATGAGAGAAACGAATATGTAGGATGAGTAGGAGAAAAGCATGAAATTTGATTAAGCTCTGGCACGATTTATGTTTTTTAAATATTTATATATAAATCTAACTAACTATTTGGCTGCCAGGCAGCGTCAACAGGCACAAACCGATGCGAAGCCAAAACCAAGCCAACCAACCAGAACCAGGACGTCAGACTTTCCTGTTCCCTAACACTACACGCCACTTAAAACAAGTCGCTGTTTCCCATGTGCATAAAAACGTTAGTCAGAAATGGGCGTAGTTTGCGAGTTATAAACGAAACAGTCAACGGATCTTATCGGAATCGAAAACGAAAATTACTATTTGTTAGCATTGCTAAACCATATATGAACACACTTTACCACAGTTTTTAATAATTGAACCTTTTCCCGGTTTCTCGTTAGTATCTGTTTTTTATATAACTTGTTTTTACTTCAGTGATAAGCTCAAAATTAAATTTCTCATTTGAAGGTGTTTAATTTTCTGTACTGGATCTGGAACTCTAGCAGTATATATTGATTACGTAATTCGATATCGTTTTGTACCACGGCGCTACCTATGTATCTGAAGGTGTGAAATTTCTGAGTCTACCTATAACCCCTTTTTAGTACACCCTTGCTACATGCAAACGCACATAACACGAGCACATTTTGAGTAATAAACTCATTTCATATGCTGACTGCTTTTTCGTTTCGAAAACTTTTCTCTTGTATTCCTTGTTAGCAGCAGGAGAAGCACACATAGTGTCGGAGCAGGAACTACTACTAACTGCACTGTTGGTGTGGAGGAGCCGGAGGTCAGAAGACTTCTCTGTACCCTCAAAATGATATACGAGAATGAGTTGTGTTTTGTGTAAGCCTGCAGTTTCCTTGTTTCTAACCCTTAGTTGTAGGTTTTTTTTGTTTTCCCCTTTTTTCCAGCATAATTTTTTTTTTTTTTTTTTTTTTGGTTTTATGTTTTTGCCGGCCGGCCAGCTTGCGGGTTGCTCTGCTCTCAGTTTTGTTGTTTCGCTTGCAAGCAGAACATATTAAATATGCATACGTAAAGTGCAGCCAACGTTGACTAAGGCATCGGCGTTAGCGTTGGCGTTGACGCCAACGTCGACGTCGTTGTTAAATGTAGGTGAAACCGGCTGTCAAAATGTCTGACATGGCCGTAATGAAATTTACACATGCCCCTACTTCTATCTAAGCTAAACATAGTTGAGTGACATTTTAATAAAGTGCTCACTCGTTCAATTAAACGCCCTTAGGCTTAGAAAAGTGCAAAACCAAAATGTATAATCTAATAACTGTGTATGTAATCTTTTCTTTATATAAAAACTATGCACATGTGTTCATACACACACACACACGCATAAGGCATGCGACATAAGCAACGATGGAAAGCAACTGCTGTTTTAAGATTTAAATTCAGCTTATCTTGATCCCTCATCCTGATCTTAGTTTTTATAATCTCATAGGTTTGTTTGTTTATTTCCAGACTATGGTTCACATATTCTCATTTGGTTTTACTACATAGACAACACATTACAGCTTACGAATTGTCAAAGTAATGAGAGAAAGGTCAGTTCTAAATGTTCCAGTGCATTCCTTTTTCGAGTGAAAATGTATAGTTTTGGTTATTTATTTCGTTCACCTTTTATACACACACTTTTCTCTACCAATAGCTACGAGCAATATTTAAAAATTGTGAATGTTCAAGTTATTTAAAAATTGGTTTATCATTTTAATAACTTAACTTTAACATTGTATTTTTTTTTTAGCATGCTCCAGTTTTCTCAATTTGTTCTACGCGGTGTTCCAATCTATCAAGCTCCTCTCTCAATTTTGCTATCGATTCTTTCTTCTTTTTCACGCAGTTTTGCGTCTTATCATAGTCATGCTTTAGGGCAGGATAATGCGTAAGCCAACCGGTTGACCTCAATTCAGTTATTTGTTTCATTATTTTGTTATGCTTTAACTTGCCCTGGTAGATGAGTTCTCGATTAGATTGCTTTGCTAATTCTCGTGATCTCAAATTTCGCTTCATAAAAGATAAATTCGATTGAAAAATTTGCTCTTTGCATTTCCAATGCGCCATGGCATGCATATCGAAATTCACTTTTTCTCCGAGACGTTTTAGATCGCCATTTCTTTCTATAGATTGGAAAGAAATATGAATGAAGTGTGTAATTTTATTTTCTTTAGTTTAAACGAACCTGCTATCTTGCCAGCCAATGTTTCTGTCTCCGCCTGAGTTGACAGATACTCGTTTATATTGAGACCATCACCAAGATCATCCATTTTCAGGGATTGCTACATCAATTAATAGTGAAAGTTAGGTACACATAATTTCATTCTAGATGATTTTGTTCTTTACTTACCGATTTCATGTCGGCATACTGATGTTGGGCCACAAATAATGCAAATCGAATTTCGTACATTTCATTGCGTAACTGTTCCATTTGCTTCAGAAGATAGTGAACCGTTTGCTTTAGATGATCGTAACCATCTCGGTTACAAAGAGTTTGCTTTACAAGTGTTTCAAAATCATACAGCCTCTGTTCACTATGGATTCTTGCTTCTTCAACTTTTTCTCGCAGGATACTCGTTTTGGTCTGACGCTTGTCAATAATCTCTTTTTTGGCTATCAAATTCCTTTCCAGCTCTTGAAGGGCGTCCATCAAGCGTGTCTCATAGAAAATGTCTCTTTCCTTGGCATGTGAAAGAGAGGAAAATCGTTTTTTTCTTAGAAAGTAATCGGAGACGAGTTTTTCGAGTCTGGTGTTTGTGCATTTCTCTTCGCGGTAATTGCAAATTAAACTAGAAAGTTTGGTCACTAGCTTTTGTTTATCAAGTACGCGACGCAACCTATTGTTATAGTTTTCGCTGTAGGCCACAGTGTAATCGATAATGCCATTGATAAATTGATGGCAAATCTCTTCAGCTACTTCACGGACTCCTGCAACCTCAATTTCATCTTCAATTTCAGCAGTAAGCAAACCAGAGTTTTTTGGCTTAAGTGCTTTCATGCTATCAGTTATATCTAGGTCGGTAACCTCCAATGGTTTTGCATATTTCTGCTCGAGAAAGTCGTCATTATCATCCTCGCTCTCAATAAGACTGGCGAGCGTAATTATACTACTTTCAGTATCGCTAGAATTTCGGCGAACAAAAGTATCATATTCAAAGCCTTCTGTGTCAAAAACCTCTGAAGTTACATCTCGAGAATCAGTGCCGACTGAAGCTGCACCATCTGTCGGTGCTATATAGTATTGAGGAGTTTTCTCAACGTCTTCTTCTTTGAAAGGTATTAGATCTTCGCTCATGGTATCCGATAAATCGTTAATATCTGGTAAATCCATGAACTCTTCAAAAAAGATAAATCTTTTGGTCTGTTCGTCTTCAACCTCGCTGACAATATCTTCTTCTTGGTTTTCAAATGCATTCAGGCTCTCGGTAGAATCTTTAGAACCTCTTTCCAAGAAATTTAGTTGGTGTTCTAAGCTGTTCATTGACTTCGCCATAGTTTTTTTCGATTGTCGTATAGCTTTTATTTGATCAGTCATGGATATATTAGAAACTTGATCTATGGATTTTGCACTCTTTCTTTTATGATAAAGACTTGTTATTGAGCCGCGACTAGTCCGTTTCGACCTTACCGATCCCGTTGATATTTTAGATCTACTTGAGGTCAAAGATCCTCGAGATCCCGAACGAATTGTTTTCAATTGATTTTCTCTACTTCTCGAGTTTATTGAATATTCTGATATTCTCGAAATACGCACTGAAGCAGGTGATTTGAGTTTATCGAAACTTTTGTCTTTTGAACGACTTTTACTCTTTGATTTGTTTAATTTCAACTTTAGTTGCATTGAATCTTTTGATAATATTGAAACCTCTTTCGAAATAGTGTCATCCGATTTGCCTTTTCTTGAGGACGTTTGTTGTGAAATATCCGCTTCTATAGCTGAAAATTTTCTTAACGAACTTTTTGCGGTTTCTTGGTCCGATATTGGTCTTTCCATTCCTTTAGAGTTTTTTGCGAGTTTTTCTTGAACCAAATGCACTTTATGAGAACCATTTTCGTGCAATGACTTTTCAGCACGTATTTTATTCGTAGGAGTTTTTACAATAAAAGACTTCTTCGAGGATACCCCCCGCTGAGCACTGTAAGTGAAAGTTTTCCCCAAAGTCGGTAACCTGGAAAAAGTCTTTTTCGTAGTTTGTTTTTTTATTAAAGACTCCTTCGAATATTTAATCTGTAAAGTTGTCTCTTTTGAAATCCTTGGAGACATTTTCTCTTAAAGTATTTTTGATTCCATGGGTTATTTGTGTCACTCGTAATGCAATTATAGAAAACGTTTATTAAAATATAAATGGCAGGAGAAACACAAAATAAAATCGTAAGGAAAACAAACAAATCTAATAATTTTTGAAACTTAAATTCAGGCAAACTAAGCCAAGATTAAAATGTGTGGCACTCGACTGAGAAATATATCAAGACGAAATCAAGGTTTCCACTTGCCAGTAGTGCATTTCATTCACCTCTTTTAACCTCAGCAGTTTAACACTTGAACGATTCGCAACCAACTCCACACACTCGCTCTCACAAACACACACAACTACCGCACATTGCTTTCCATTTTTTCTTTACTTTTTGGCAAGGCTGACAAACTGACTTGTCTGTTATACCGTCACCTCCTGCTATAGCTTCTGCTTTTGCTGGTTTTCTTCGTCAATCCCTTGTTGTTGGTTAATATCATCACTCATGTATGCCGCATACTAAAGAGAATTTATCATGCCTGCTGCAGTTGCCAGGCCAAAAAAAAAACAACGAAATAGATATCTATAGGGCCGGGGGTAACTTCGGCATTGCCGATTTTTGTATACCCTTGCACATTTTTTTTTAAACTACATATAGGCGTCAAAGCAATAAAACGTCGATTTTTAGAGTGGGAAGGACAAAAAGTCAAAAGTAAAAAGTCATCAATGACATTTCTGAAAAAGTCATCGATGGCATTTCTGAAAAAGTCATAGATGACATTTCTAAAAAAGTAATCGATGCCATTTCTAAAAAGTCATCGATGACATTTCTAAAAAGTCATCGATGACATTTCGGAAAAAAGTCATCAATGACATTTCGGAAAAAGTCATCAATGACATTTCGGAAAAAGTCATCGATGACATTTCGGAAAAAGTCATCGATGACATTTTGGAAAAAGTAATCGATGACATTTTAAAGTATCGATGACATTTCTAAAAAAGTCATCGATGACATTTCTAAAAAAGTCATCGATGACATTTCGGAAAAAGTCATCGATGACATTTCTGAAAAAGTCATCGATGACATTTCGGAAAAAGTCATCGATGACATTTCTGAAAAAGTCATCGATGACATTTCGGAAAAAGTCATCGATGACATTTCTGAAAAAGTCATCGATGTCATTTCTGAAAAAGTCATCGATGACATTTCGAAAAAGTCATCGATGACAGTTCTGAAAAAGTCATCGATGACATTTCTAAAAAGTAATCGATGACTTTTCAAAAAAAGTCATCGATGACATTTCGTAAAAAGTAATCGATGACATTTCAAAAAAGTCATCGAGGACATTTCGGAAAAAGTCATCGATGACATTTCTAAAAAAGTCATTTCGGAAAAAGTCATCGATGACATTTCTGAAAAAGTCATCGATGACATTTTGGAAAAAAGTCATCGATGACATTTCTGAAAAAGTAATCGATGACATTTCTAAAATAGTCATCGATGACATTTCTGAAAAACTAATCGATGACATTTCTGAAAAAGTCATCGATGACTTTTCTGAAAAAGTCATCGATGACATTTCGGAAAAAGTCATCGATGACATTTCGGAAAAAGTCATCGATGACAATTCGGAAAAAGTAATCGATGACATTTCTAAAAAAGTAATCGATGACTTTTCTAAAAAAGACTTTTCTAAAAAAGTCATCGATGACATTTCGTAAAAAAGTAATCGATGACATTTCTAAAAAGTTATCGATGACATTTCGGAAAAAGTCATCGGAAAAAGTCATCGATGACATTTCGTAAAAAGTAATCGATGACATTTCTAAAAAGTCATCGAGGACATTTCGGAAAAAGTCATCGAGGACATTTCGGAAAAAGTCATCGATGACATTTCTAAAAAAGTCATTTCGGAAAAAGTCATCGATGACATTTCTGAAAAAGTAATCGATGACATTTCTAAAATAGTCATCGATGACATTTCTGAAAAAATAATCGATGACATTTCTAAAAAGTCATCGATGACATTTCGGAAAAAGTCATCAATGACATTTCGGAAAAAGTCATCAATGACATTTCGGAAAAAGTCATCGATGACATTTCGGAAAAAGTCATCGATGATATTTTGGAAAAAGTAATCAATGACATTTCTAAAAAAGTCATCGATGACATTTCGGAAAAAGTCATCGATGACATTTCTGAAAAAATAATCGATGACATTTCTGAAAAAGTCATCGATGACATTTCTGAAAAAGTCATCGATGACTTTTCTGAAAAAAGTCATCGATGACATTTCTAAAAAAGTCATCGATGACTTTTCTGAAAAAGTCATCGATGACATTTCTAAAAAGTCATCGATGACATTTCGGAAAAAATAATCGATGACATTTCTGAAAAAGTCATCGATGACATTTCTGAAAAAGTCATCGATGACATTTCGGAAAAAAGTCATCGATGACATTTCTGAAAAAGTCATCGATGACATTTCTGAAAAAGTCATCGATGACATTTCTGAAAAAGTCATCGATGACATTTCTGAAAAAGTCATCGATGACATTTCTGAAAAAGTCATCGATGACTTTTCTGAAAAAGTCATCGATGACATTTCTAAAAAGTAATCGATGCCATTTCTAAAAAAGTCATCGATGACATTTCTAAAAAAGTCATCGATGACATTTCGGAAAAAGTCATCAATGACATTTCGGAAAAAGTCATCGATGGCATTTCTGAAAAAGTCATAGATGACATTTCTAAAAAAGTAATCGATGCCATTTCTAAAAAGTCATCGATGACATTTCTAAAAAAGTCATCGATGACATTTCGGAAAAAAGTCATCAATGACATTTCGGAAAAAGTCATCAATGACATTTCGGAAAAAGTCATCGATGACATTTCGGAAAAAGTCATCGATGACATTTTGGAAAAAGTAATCGATGACATTTCTAAAAAAAGTCATCGATGACATTTCGGAAAAAGTCATCGATGACATTTCTGAAAAAGTCATCGATGACATTTCGGAAAAAAGTCATCGATGACATTTCTGAAAAAGTCATCGATGTCATTTCTGAAAAAGTCATCGATGACATTTCGAAAAAGTCATCGATGACATTTCTGAAAAAGTAATCGATGACATTTCTAAAATAGTCATCGATGACATTTCTGAAAAAGTCATCGATGACATTTCTGAAAAAAGTCATCGATGACATTTCGTAAAAAAGTAATCGATGACATTTCTAAAAAAGTCATCGATGACAATTCGGAAAAAGTAATCGATGACATTTCTAAAAAAGTAATCGATGACTTTTCTAAAAAAGACTTTTCTAAAAAAGTCATCGATGACATTTCGTAAAAAAGTAATCGATGACATTTCTAAAAAGTCATCGATGACATTTCGGAAAAAGTCATCGGAAAAAGTCATCGATGACATTTCGGAAAAAGTCATCGATGACTTTTCAAAAAGTCATCGATGACATTTCGTAAAAAGTAATCGATGACATTTCTAAAAAGTCATCGAGGACATTTCGGAAAAAGTCATCGAGGACATTTCGGAAAAAGTCATCGATGACATTTCTAAAAAAGTCATTTCGGAAAAAGTCATCGATGACATTTCTGAAAAAGTCATCGATGACATTTCTGAAAAAGTAATCGATGACATTTCTAAAATAGTCATCGATGACATTTCTGAAAAAATAATCGATGACATTTCTAAAAAAGTCATCGATGACATTTCGGAAAAAGTCATCAATGACATTTCGGAAAAAGTCATCAATGACATTTCGGAAAAAGTCATCGATGACGTTTCGGAAAAAGTCATCGATGATATTTTGGAAAAAGAAATCGATGACATTTCTAAAAAGTCATCGATGACATTTCGGAAAAAGTCATCGATGACATTTCTGAAAAAGTCATCGATGAAATTTCTAAAAAGTAATCGATGACTTTTCAAAAAAAGTCATCGATGACATTTCGTAAAAAGTAATCGATGACATTTCTAAAAAGTCATCGATGACATTTCGGAAAAAGTCATCGAGGACATTTTGGAAAAAGTCATCGATGACATTTCTAAAAAAGTCATCGATGACATTTCGGAAAAAGTCATCGATGACATTTCTGAAAAAGTCATCGATGACATTTCTGAAAAAGTGATCGATGACATTTCGAAAAAGTCATCGATGACATTTCTGAAAAAGTCATCGATGACATTTCGGAAAAAGTAATCGATGACATTTCTAAAAAAGTAATCGATGACTTTTCTAAAAAAGACTTTTCTAAAAAGTAATCGATGACATTTCTGAAAAAGTCATCGATGACATTTCTGAAAAAGTCATCGATGACTTTTCTGAAATAGAAATGTCATCGATGACTATTTTAGAGAAATGTCATCGATTACTTTTTCCAAAATGTCATCGATGACTTTTTCCGAAATGTCATCGATGACTTTTTCCGATGACTTTTTCCGAAATGTCATCGATGACTTTTTCCGATGACTTTTTCCGAAATGTCATCGATGACTATTTCAGAAAAGTCATCGATGACTTTTCAGAAATGTCATCGATGACTTTTTCAGAAATGTCATCGATTACTTTTTTAGAAAAGTCTCTTTTAGAAAAGTCATCGATTACTTTTTTAGAAATGTCATCGATTACTTTTTCCGAAATGTCATCGATGACTTTTTCAGAAATGTCATCGATGACTTTTTAGAAATGTCATCGATGACTTTTTCAGAAAAGTCATCGATGACTTTCTCAGAAATGTCATCGATGACTTTTTCAGAAATGTCATCGATTATTTATTCAGAAATGTCATCGATAACTATTTTAGAAATGTCATCGATTACTTTTTCAGAAATGTCATCGATGACTTTTTCCAAAATGTCATCGATGACTTTTTTCAGAAATGTCATCGATGACTTTTTCCAAAATGTCATCGATGACTTTTTCAGAAATGTCATCGATGACTTTTTCAGAAATGTCATCGATGACTTTTTTAGAAATGTCATCGATGACTTTTTCCGAAATGTCATCGATGACTATTTTAGAAATGTCATCGATTACTTTTTCAGAATTGTCATCGATGACTTTTTCCGAAATGTCATCGATGACTTTTTCAAAAATGTCAGCGATGACTTTTTCAGAAATGTCATCGATGACTTTTTCAGAAATGTCATCGATGACTTTTTCAGAAATGTCATCGATTATTTTTTCCGAAATGTCATCGATGACTTTTTTCAGAAATGTCATCGATGACTTTTTAGAAATGTCATCGATTACTTTTTAGAAATGTCATCGATGACTTTTTCCGAAATGCATCGATGACTTTTTCAGAAATGTCATCGATTACTTTTTCAGAAATGTCATCGATGACTTGTTTAGAAATGTCATCGATTACTTTTTCCGAAATGTCATCGATGACTTTTCGGAAATGTCATCGATGACTTTTTCGGAAATGTCATCGATGACTTTTTCGGAAATGTCATCGATGACTTTTTCAGAAAAGTCATCGATGACTTTTTTCAGAAATGTCATCGATGACTTTTTCAGAAAAGTCATCGATGACTTTTTCAGAAATGTCATCGATGACTTTTTCAGAAATGTCATCGATTACTTTTTCCGAAATGACTTTTTTAGAAATGTCATCGATGACTTTTTCAGAAATGTCATCGATGACTTTTTCCAAAATGTCATCGATTACTTTTTCAGAAATGTCATCGATGACTTTTTTAGAAATGCCATCAATTACTTTTTCCGAAATGTCATCGATGACTTTTTTCGGAAATGTCATCGATGACTTTTTCGGAAATGTCATCGATGACTTTTTCAGAAAAGTCATCGATGACTTTTTCAGAAATGTCATCGATGACTTTTTCAGAAATGTCATCGATGACTTTTTCCGAAATGTCATCGATGACTTTTTCAGAAAAGTCATCGATGACTTTTTCAGAAATGTCATCGATTACTTTTTACGAAATGTCATCGATGACTTTTTCCGAAATGTCATCGATGACTTTTTCAGAAAAGTCATCGATGACTTTTTCAGAAATGTCATCGATTATTTTTTACGAAATGTCATCGATGACTTTTTCAGAAATGTCATCGATGACTTTTTCCGAAATGTCATCGATGACTTTTTCAGAAAAGTCATCGATGACTTTTTTCAGAAATGTCATCGATGACTTTTTCAGAAATGTCATCGATTACTTTTCTAGAAAAGTCTTTTTTAGAAAAGTCATCGATTACTTTTTTAGAAATGTCATCGATTACTTTTTCAGAAATGTCATCGATGACTTTTTCAGAAAAGTCATCAATTACTTTTTCGAAATGTCATCAATGACTTTTTCGGAAAAAGTAATCGATGACATTTCTAAAATAGTTATCGATGACATTTCTGAAAAAGTCATCGATGACATTTCTGAAAAAGTCATCGATGACTTTTCTGAAAAAGTAATCGATGACATTTCTGAAAAAGTCATCGATGACTTTTCTGAAAAAGTAATCGATGACATTTCTAAAAAAGTAATCGATGACATTTCTAAAAAGTAATCGATGACTTTTCTAAAAAAGACTTTTCTAAAAAAGTAATCGATGACATTTCTGAAAAACTCATCGATGACATTTCTGAAAAAGTCATCGATGACTTTTCTGAAAAAGTCATCGATGACATTTCGGAAAAAGTCATCGATGACATTTCTGAAAAAGTCATCGATGACATTTCGTAAAAAATAATCGATGACATTTCTGAAAAAGTCATCGATGACTTTTCTGAAAAAGTCATCGATGACATTTCGGAAAAAGTCATCGATGACATTTCGTAAAAAGTAATCGATGACATTTCTGAAAAAGTCATCGATGACTTTTCTGAAAAAGTCATCGATGACATTTCGGAAAAAGTCATCGATGACATTTCTGAAAAAGTCATCGATGACATTTCTGAAAAAGTCATCGATGACTTTTCTGAAAAAGTCATCGATGACATTTCGGAAAAAGTCATCGATGACATTTCGGAAAAAATAATCGATGACATTTCTGAAAAAGTCATCGATGACATTTCTGAAAAAGTAATCGATGACATTTCTAAAAAAGTAATCGATGACTTTTCTAAAAAGACTTTTCTAAAAAAGTAATCGATGACATTTCTGAAAAACTCATCGATGACATTTCTGAAAAAGTCATCGATGACTTTTCTGAAAAAGTCATCGATGACATTTCGGAAAAAGTCATCGATGACATTTCGGAAAAAATAATCGATGACATTTCTGAAAAAGTCATCGATGACATTTCTGAAAAAGTCATCGATGACTTTTCTGAAAAAAGTCATCGATGACATTTCTAAAAAAGTCATCGATGACATTTCTGAAAAAGTCATCGATGACATTTCGGAAAAAGTAATCGATGACATTTCTAAAAAGTAATCGATGACTTTTCTAAAAGAGACTTTTCTAAAAAAGTAATCGATGACATTTCTGAAAAAGTCATCGATGACTTTTCTGAAAAAGTCATCGATGACATTTCCGAAAAAGTCATCGATGACATTTCCGAAAATATCATCGGAAAAAGTCATCGATGACATTTCGGAAAAAGTCATCGATGACATTTTGGAAAAAGTAATCGATGACATTTCTAAAATAGTCATCGATGACATTTCTATTTCAGAAAAGTCATCGATGACTTTTTCAGAAATGTCATCGATGACTTTTTCAGAAATGACATCGATTACTTTTTTAGAAAAGTCTTTTTTAGAAAAGTCATCGATTACTTTTTCTGAAAAAGTCATCGATGACATTTCTAAAAAAGTAATCGATGCCATTTCTAAAAAAGTCATCGATGACATTTCTAAAAAGTCATCGATGACATTTCGGAAAAAGTCATCAATGACATTTCGGAAAAAGTCATCGATGGCATTTCTGAAAAAGTCATAGATGACATTTCTAAAAAAGTAATCGATGCCATTTCTAAAAAAGTCATCGATGACATTTCTAAAAAGTCATCGATGACATTTCGGAAAAAAGTCATCAATGACATTTCGGAAAAAGTCATCAATGACATTTCGGAAAAAGTCATCGATGACATTTCGGAAAAAGTCATCGATGACATTTTGGAAAAAAGTAATCGATGACATTTCTAAAAAAGTCATCGATGACATTTCTAAAAAAGTCATCGATGACATTTCTAAAAAAGTCATCGATGACATTTCTGAAAAAGTCATCGATGACATTTCGGAAAAAGTCATCGATGACATTTCTGAAAAAGTCATCGATGTCATTTCTGAAAAAGTCATCGATGACATTTCGAAAAAGTCATCGATGACATTTCTGAAAAAAGTAATCGATGACATTTCTAAAATAGTCATCGATGACATTTCTGAAAAAGTCATCGATGACATTTCTGAAAAACTAATCGATGACATTTCTGAAAAAGTCATCGATGACTTTTCTGAAAAAGTCATCGATGACATTTCGGAAAAAGTCATCGATGACATTTCGGAAAAAGTCATCGATGACAATTCGGAAAAAAGTAATCGATGACATTTCTAAAAAAGTAATCGATGACTTTTCTAAAAAAGACTTTTCTAAAAAAGTCATCGATGACATTTCGTAAAAAAGTAATCGATGACATTTCTAAAAAGTCATCGATGACATTTCGGAAAAAGTCATCGGAAAAAGTCATCGATGACATTTCGTAAAAAGTAATCGATGACATTTCTAAAAAAGTCATCGAGGACATTTCGGAAAAAGTCATCGAGGACATTTCGGAAAAAGTCATCGATGACATTTCTAAAAAAGTCATTTCGGAAAAAGTCATCGATGACATTTCTGAAAAAGTAATCGATGACATTTCTAAAATAGTCATCGATGACATTTCTGAAAAAATAATCGATGACATTTCTAAAAAGTCATCGATGACATTTCGGAAAAAGTCATCAATGACATTTCGGAAAAAGTCATCAATGACATTTCGGAAAAAGTCATCGATGACATTTCGGAAAAAGTCATCGATGATATTTTGGAAAAAGTAATCAATGACATTTCTAAAAAAGTCATCGATGACATTTCGGAAAAAGTCATCGATGACATTTCTGAAAAAAATAATCGATGACATTTCTGAAAAAGTCATCGATGACATTTCTGAAAAAGTCATCGATGACTTTTCTGAAAAAGTCATCGATGACATTTCTAAAAAGTCATCGATGACTTTTCTGAAAAAGTCATCGATGACATTTCTAAAAAGTCATCGATGACATTTCGGAAAAAATAATCGATGACATTTCTGAAAAAGTCATCGATGACATTTCTGAA
Source organism: Drosophila equinoxialis (assembly GCA_018150345.1). Lineage (NCBI taxonomy): Eukaryota > Metazoa > Arthropoda > Insecta > Diptera > Drosophilidae > Drosophila > Drosophila equinoxialis. Next base: position 5,397,306 of record JAECWI010000047.1, read on the forward strand.
AAAGTCATCGATGACATTTCGGAAAAAGTCATCGATGACATTTCTGAAAAAGTCATCGATGACATTTCTGAAAAAAGTCATCGATGACATTTCTGAAAAAGTCATCGATGACATTTCTGAAAAAGTCATCGATGACATTTCTGAAAAAGTCATCGATGACTTTTCTGAAAAAAGTCATCGATGACATTTCTAAAAAAGTAATCGATGCCATTTCTAAAAAAGTCATCGATGACATTTCTAAAAAAGTCATCGATGACATTTCGGAAAAAGTCATCAATGACATTTCGGAAAAAGTCATCGATGGCATTTCTGAAAAAGTCATAGATGACATTTCTAAAAAAGTAATCGATGCCATTTCTAAAAAAGTCATCGATGACATTTCTAAAAAAGTCATCGATGACATTTCGGAAAAAAGTCATCAATGACATTTCGGAAAAAGTCATCAATGACATTTCGGAAAAAGTCATCGATGACATTTCGGAAAAAGTCATCGATGACATTTTGGAAAAAGTAATCGATGACATTTCTAAAAAAGTCATCGATGACATTTCGGAAAAAGTCATCGATGACATTTCTGAAAAAGTCATCGATGACATTTCGGAAAAAGTCATCGATGACATTTCTGAAAAAGTCATCGATGTCATTTCTGAAAAAGTCATCGATGACATTTCGAAAAAGTCATCGATGACATTTCTGAAAAAGTAATCGATGACATTTCTAAAATAGTCATCGATGACATTTCTGAAAAAGTCATCGATGACATTTCTGAAAAAGTCATCGATGACATTTCGTAAAAAAGTAATCGATGACATTTCTAAAAAGTCATCGATGACAATTCGGAAAAAGTAATCGATGACATTTCTAAAAAAGTAATCGATGACTTTTCTAAAAAAGACTTTTCTAAAAAAGTCATCGATGACATTTCGTAAAAAAGTAATCGATGACATTTCTAAAAAGTCATCGATGACATTTCGGAAAAAGTCATCGGAAAAAGTCATCGATGACATTTCGGAAAAAAGTCATCGATGACTTTTCAAAAAAGTCATCGATGACATTTCGTAAAAAGTAATCGATGACATTTCTAAAAAAGTCATCGAGGACATTTCGGAAAAAGTCATCGAGGACATTTCGGAAAAAGTCATCGATGACATTTCTAAAAAAGTCATTTCGGAAAAAGTCATCGATGACATTTCTGAAAAAGTCATCGATGACATTTCTGAAAAAGTAATCGATGACATTTCTAAAATAGTCATCGATGACATTTCTGAAAAAATAATCGATGACATTTCTAAAAAGTCATCGATGACATTTCGGAAAAAGTCATCAATGACATTTCGGAAAAAGTCATCAATGACATTTCGGAAAAAGTCATCGATGACGTTTCGGAAAAAAGTCATCGATGATATTTTGGAAAAAGAAATCGATGACATTTCTAAAAAGTCATCGATGAAATTTCGGAAAAAGTCATCGATGACATTTCTGAAAAAAGTCATCGATGAAATTTCTAAAAAAGTAATCGATGACTTTTCAAAAAAAGTCATCGATGACATTTCGTAAAAAGTAATCGATGACATTTCTAAAAAGTCATCGATGACATTTCGGAAAAAGTCATCGAGGACATTTTGGAAAAAGTCATCGATGACATTTCTAAAAAAGTCATCGATGACATTTCGGAAAAAGTCATCGATGACATTTCTGAAAAAGTCATCGATGACATTTCTGAAAAAGTGATCGATGACATTTCGAAAAAGTCATCGATGACATTTCTGAAAAAGTCATCGATGACATTTCGGAAAAAGTAATCGATGACATTTCTAAAAAAGTAATCGATGACTTTTCTAAAAAAGACTTTTCTAAAAAAGTAATCGATGACATTTCTGAAAAAGTCATCGATGACATTTCTGAAAAAGTCATCGATGACTTTTCTGAAATAGAAATGTCATCGATGACTATTTTAGAAATGTCATCGATTACTTTTTCCAAAATGTCATCGATGACTTTTTCCGAAATGTCATCGATGACTTTTTCCGATGACTTTTTCCGAAATGTCATCGATGACTTTTTCCGATGACTTTTTCGAAATGTCATCGATGACTATTTCAGAAAAGTCATCGATGACTTTTTCAGAAATGTCATCGATGACTTTTTCAGAAATGTCATCGATTACTTTTTTAGAAAAGTCTCTTTTAGAAAAGTCATCGATTACTTTTTTAGAAATGTCATCGATTACTTTTTCCGAAATGTCATCGATGACTTTTTCAGAAATGTCATCGATGACTTTTTTAGAAATGTCATCGATGACTTTTTCAGAAAAGTCATCGATGACTTTCTCAGAAATGTCATCGATGACTTTTTCAGAAATGTCATCGATTATTTTTTTCAGAAATGTCATCGATAACTATTTTAGAAATGTCATCGATTACTTTTTCAGAAATGTCATCGATGACTTTTTTCCAAAATGTCATCGATGACTTTTTCAGAAATGTCATCGATGACTTTTTCCAAAATGTCATCGATGACTTTTTCAGAAATGTCATCGATGACTTTTTCAGAAATGTCATCGATGACTTTTTAGAAATGTCATCGATGACTTTTTCCGAAATGTCATCGATGACTATTTTAGAAATGTCATCGATTACTTTTTCAGAATTGTCATCGATGACTTTTTCCGAAATGTCATCGATGACTTTTTCAAAAATGTCAGCGATGACTTTTTCAGAAATGTCATCGATGACTTTTTCAGAAATGTCATCGATGACTTTTTCAGAAATGTCATCGATTATTTTTTCCGAAATGTCATCGATGACTTTTTTCAGAAATGTCATCGATGACTTTTTAGAAATGTCATCGATTACTTTTTTAGAAATGTCATCGATGACTTTTTCCGAAATGCATCGATGACTTTTTCAGAAATGTCATCGATTACTTTTTCAGAAATGTCATCGATGACTTGTTTAGAAATGTCATCGATTACTTTTTCCGAAATGTCATCGATGACTTTTTCGGAAATGTCATCGATGACTTTTTTGGAAATGTCATCGATGACTTTTTCGGAAATGTCATCGATGACTTTTTCAGAAAAGTCATCGATGACTTTTTCAGAAATGTCATCGATGACTTTTTCAGAAAAGTCATCGATGACTTTTTCAGAAATGTCATCGATGACTTTTTCAGAAATGTCATCGATTACTTTTTCCGAAATGACTTTTTTTAGAAATGTCATCGATGACTTTTTCAGAAATGTCATCGATGACTTTTTCCAAAATGTCATCGATTACTTTTTCAGAAATGTCATCGATGACTTTTTTAGAAATGCCATCAATTACTTTTTCCGAAATGTCATCGATGACTTTTTCGGAAATGTCATCGATGACTTTTTCGGAAATGTCATCGATGACTTTTTCAGAAAAAGTCATCGATGACTTTTTCAGAAATGTCATCGATGACTTTTTCAGAAATGTCATCGATGACTTTTTTCGAAATGTCATCGATGACTTTTTCAGAAAAGTCATCGATGACTTTTTCAGAAATGTCATCGATTACTTTTTACGAAATGTCATCGATGACTTTTTTCGAAATGTCATCGATGACTTTTTCAGAAAAGTCATCGATGACTTTTTCAGAAATGTCATCGATTATTTTTTACGAAATGTCATCGATGACTTTTTCAGAAATGTCATCGATGACTTTTTCCGAAATGTCATCGATGACTTTTTCAGAAAAGTCATCGATGACTTTTTCAGAAATGTCATCGATGACTTTTTCAGAAATGTCATCGATTACTTTTCTAGAAAAGTCTTTTTTAGAAAAGTCATCGATTACTTTTTAGAAATGTCATCGATTACTTTTTCAGAAATGTCATCGATGACTTTTTCAGAAAAGTCATCAATTACTTTTTCGAAATGTCATCAATGACTTTTTCGGAAAAAGTAATCGATGACATTTCTAAAATAGTTATCGATGACATTTCTGAAAAAGTCATCGATGACATTTCTGAAAAAGTCATCGATGACTTTTCTGAAAAAGTAATCGATGACATTTCTGAAAAAGTCATCGATGACTTTTCTGAAAAAGTAATCGATGACATTTCTAAAAAAGTAATCGATGACATTTCTAAAAAAGTAATCGATGACTTTTCTAAAAAAGACTTTTCTAAAAAAGTAATCGATGACATTTCTGAAAAACTCATCGATGACATTTCTGAAAAAGTCATCGATGACTTTTCTGAAAAAGTCATCGATGACATTTCGGAAAAAGTCATCGATGACATTTCTGAAAAAGTCATCGATGACATTTCGTAAAAAATAATCGATGACATTTCTGAAAAAGTCATCGATGACTTTTCTGAAAAAGTCATCGATGACATTTCGGAAAAAGTCATCGATGACATTTCGTAAAAAGTAATCGATGACATTTCTGAAAAAGTCATCGATGACTTTTCTGAAAAAGTCATCGATGACATTTCGGAAAAAGTCATCGATGACATTTCTGAAAAAGTCATCGATGACATTTCTGAAAAAGTCATCGATGACTTTTCTGAAAAAGTCATCGATGACATTTCGGAAAAAGTCATCGATGACATTTCGGAAAAAATAATCGATGACATTTCTGAAAAAGTCATCGATGACATTTCTGAAAAAGTAATCGATGACATTTCTAAAAAAGTAATCGATGACTTTTCTAAAAAAGACTTTTCTAAAAAAGTAATCGATGACATTTCTGAAAAACTCATCGATGACATTTCTGAAAAAGTCATCGATGACTTTTCTGAAAAAGTCATCGATGACATTTCGGAAAAAGTCATCGATGACATTTCGGAAAAAATAATCGATGACATTTCTGAAAAAGTCATCGATGACATTTCTGAAAAAGTCATCGATGACTTTTCTGAAAAAGTCATCGATGACATTTCTAAAAAAGTCATCGATGACATTTCTGAAAAAGTCATCGATGACATTTCGGAAAAAGTAATCGATGACATTTCTAAAAAAGTAATCGATGACTTTTCTAAAAGAGACTTTTCTAAAAAAGTAATCGATGACATTTCTGAAAAAGTCATCGATGACTTTTCTGAAAAAGTCATCGATGACATTTCCGAAAAAGTCATCGATGACATTTCCGAAAATATCATCGGAAAAAGTCATCGATGACATTTCGGAAAAAGTCATCGATGACATTTTGGAAAAAGTAATCGATGACATTTCTAAAATAGTCATCGATGACATTTCTATTTCAGAAAAGTCATCGATGACTTTTTCAGAAATGTCATCGATGACTTTTTTCAGAAATGTCATCGATGACTTTTTCAGAAATGTCATCGATTACTTTTTAGAAAAGTCTTTTTAGAAAAGTCATCGATTACTTTTTCTGAAAAAGTCATCGATGACATTTCTAAAAAAGTAATCGATGCCATTTCTAAAAAGTCATCGATGACATTTCTAAAAAAGTCATCGATGACATTTCGGAAAAAGTCATCAATGACATTTCGGAAAAAGTCATCGATGGCATTTCTGAAAAAGTCATAGATGACATTTCTAAAAAAGTAATCGATGCCATTTCTAAAAAAGTCATCGATGACATTTCTAAAAAAGTCATCGATGACATTTCGGAAAAAGTCATCAATGACATTTCGGAAAAAGTCATCAATGACATTTCGGAAAAAGTCATCGATGACATTTCGGAAAAAGTCATCGATGACATTTTGGAAAAAGTAATCGATGACATTTCTAAAAAAGTCATCGATGACATTTCTAAAAAAGTCATCGATGACATTTCTAAAAAAGTCATCGATGACATTTCTGAAAAAGTCATCGATGACATTTCGGAAAAAGTCATCGATGACATTTCTGAAAAAGTCATCGATGTCATTTCTGAAAAAGTCATCGATGACATTTCGAAAAAGTCATCGATGACATTTCTGAAAAAGTAATCGATGACATTTCTAAAATAGTCATCGATGACATTTCTGAAAAAGTCATCGATGACATTTCTGAAAAAGTCATCGATGACATTTCGTAAAAAAGTAATCGATGACATTTCTAAAAAAGTCATCGATGACAATTCGGAAAAAGTAATCGATGACATTTCTAAAAAAGTAATCGATGACTTTTCTAAAAAAGACTTTTCTAAAAAAGTCATCGATGACATTTCGTAAAAAAGTAATCGATGACATTTCTAAAAAGTCATCGATGACATTTCGGAAAAAGTCATCGGAAAAAGTCATCGATGACATTTCGGAAAAAGTCATCGATGACTTTCGTAAAAAGTAATCGATGACATTTCTAAAAAAGTCATCGAGGAAATTTGGGAAAAAGTCATCGAGGACATTTCGGAAAAAGTCATCGATGACATTTCTAAAAAAGTCATTTCGGAAAAAGTCATCGATGACATTTCTGAAAAAGTCATCGATGACATTTTGGAAAAAGTCATCGATGACATTTTGGAAAAAGTCATCGATGACATTTCTGAAAAAGTAATCGATGACATTTCTAAAATAGTCATCGATGACATTTCTGAAAAAATAATCGATGACATTTCTAAAAAGTCATCGATGACATTTCGGAAAAAGTCATCAATGACATTTCGGAAAAAGTCATCAATGACTTTTCGGAAAAAAGTCATCGATGACGTTTCGGAAAAAGTCATCGATGATATTTTGGAAAAAGTAATCGATGACATTTCTAAAAAGTCATCGATGACATTTCGGAAAAAGTCATCGATGACATTTCTGAAAAAGTCATCGATGAAATTTCTAAAAAAGTAATCGATGACTTTTCAAAAAAAGTCATCGATGACATTTCGTAAAAAGTAATCGATGACATTTCTAAAAAGTCATCGATGACATTTCGGAAAAAGTCATCGAGGACATTTTGGAAAAAGTCATCGATGACATTTCTAAAAAAGTCATCGATGACATTTCGGAAAAAGTCATCGATGACATTTCTGAAAAAGTCATCGATGACATTTCTGAAAAAGTGATCGATGACATTTCGAAAAAGTCATCGATGACATTTCTGAAAAAGTCATCGATGACATTTCGGAAAAAGTAATCGATGACATTTCTAAAAAAGTAATCGATGACTTTTCTAAAAAAGACTTTTCTAAAAAAGTAATCGATGACATTTCTGAAAAAGTCATCGATGACATTTCTGAAAAAAGTCATCGATGACTTTTCTGAAATAAAAATGTCATCGATGACTATTTCAGAAATGTCATCGATGACTTTTTCAGAAATGTCATTGATGACTTTTTCCGAAATGTCATCGATGACTTTTTAGAAATGTCATCGATGACTTTTTAGAAATGGCATCGATTACTTTTTTAGAAATGTCATCGATGACTTTTTCAGAAATGTCATCGATAACTATTTTAGAAATGTCATCGATTACTTTTTCAGAAATGTCATCGATGACTTTTTTCAAAATGTCATCGATGACTTTTTCAGAAATGTCATCGATGACTTTTTCAGAAATGTCATCGATGACTTTTTCAGAAATGTCATCGATGACTTTTTCGAAATGTCATCGATGACTTTTTCAGAAATGTCATCGATGACTTTTTTCGAAATGTCATCGATGACTTTTTCAGAAATGTCATCGATGACTTTTTCAGAAATGTCATCGATGACTTTTTCAGAAATGTCATCGATGACTTTTTCAGAAATGTCATCGATAACTATTTTAGAAATGTCATCGATTACTTTTTCAGAAATGTCATCGATGACTTTTTCAGAAATGTCATCGATGACTTTTTTCGAAATGTCATCGATGACTTTTTCAGAAATGTCATCGATGACTTTTTCAGAAATGTCATCGATTACTTTTTTAGAAAAGTCTTTTTAGAAAAGTCATCGATTACTTTTTAGAAATGTCATCGATTACTTTTTCAGAAATGTCATCGATGACTTTTTCAGAAAAGTCATCAATTACTTTTTCGAAATGTCATCAATGACTTTTTCGGAAAAAGTAATCGATGACATTTCTAAAATAGTTATCGATGACATTTCTGAAAAAGTCATCGATGACATTTCTGAAAAAGTCATCGATGACTTTTCTGAAAAAGTCATCGATGACATTTCTGAAAAAGTAATCGATGACATTTCTAAAAAAGTAATCGATGACTTTTTTAAAAAAAGACTTTTCTAAAAAAGTAATCGATGACATTTCTGAAAAAGTCATCGATGACATTTCTAAAAAGTAATTGATGACATTTCCTAAAAAGTCATCGATGACATTTCGGAAAAAGTCATCGATGACATTTTGGAAAAAGTAATCGATGACATTTCGGAAAAAGTCATCGATGACATTTCGGAAAAAGTCATCGATGACATTTCTGAAAAAGTCATCGATGACATTTCGTAAAAAATAATCGATGACATTTCTGAAAAAGTCATCGATGACTTTTCTGAAAAAGTCATCGATGACATTTCGGAAAAAGTCATCGATGACATTTCGGAAAAAGTCATCGATGACATTTTGAAAAAGTAATCGATGACATTTCTAAAAAAGTAATTGATGACATTTCTAAAAAAGTCATCGATGACATTTCGGAAAAAGTCATCGATGACATTTTGGAAAAAGTAATCGATGACATTTCTGAAAAAAGTCATCGATGACATTTCGGAAAAAGTAATCGATGACATTTCTAAAAAAGTAATCGATGACATTTCTAAAAAAGTAATCGATGACATTTCTAAAAAGTCATCGATGACATTTCTGAAAAAATAATCGATTACATTTCTGGAAAAATAATCGATGACATTTCTAAAAAAGTCATCGATGACATTTCGGAAAAAGTCATCAATGACATTTCGGAAAAAGTCATCAATGACATTTCGGAAAAAGTCATCGATGACGTTTCGGAAAAAGTCATCGATGATATTTTGGAAAAAGTAATCGATGACATTTCTAAAAAAGTCATCGATGACATTTCGGAAAAAGTCATCGATGACATTTCTGAAAAAGTCATCGATGAAATTTCTAAAAAAGTAATCGATGACTTTTCAAAAAAGTCATCGATGACATTTCGTAAAAAGTAATCGATGACATTTCTAAAAAGTCATCGATGACATTTCGGAAAAAGTCATCGAGGACATTTTGGAAAAAGTCATCGATGACATTTCTAAAAAGTCATCGATGACATTTCGGAAAAAGTCATCGATGACATTTCTGAAAAAGTCATCGATGACATTTCTGAAAAAGTGATCGATGACATTTCGAAAAAGTCATCGATGACATTTCTGAAAAAGTCATCGATGACATTTCGGAAAAAGTAATCGATGACATTTCTAAAAAAGTAATCGATGACTTTTCTAAAAAAGACTTTTCTAAAAAAGTAATCGATGACATTTCTGAAAAAGTCATCGATGACATTTCTGAAAAAGTCATCGATGACTTTTCTGAAATAGAAATGTCATCGATGACTATTTCAGAAATGTCATCGATGACTTTTTCAGAAATGTCATTGATGACTTTTTCCGAAATGTCATAGATGACTTTTTAGAAATGTCATCGATGACTTTTTTAGAAATGTCATCGATTACTTTTTAGAAATGTCATCGATGACTTTTTCAGAAATGTCATCGACAACTTTTCAGAAATGTCATCGATGACTTTTTCAGAAATGTCATCGATGACTTTTTCAGAAATGTCATCGATGACTTTTTCAGAAATGTCATCGATGACTTTTTTCCGAAATGTCATCGATGACTTTTTCAGAAATGTCATCGATGACTTTTTCCGAAATGTCATCGATGACTTTTTCAGAAATGTCATCGATGACTTTTTCAGAAATGTCATCGATAACTATTTTAGAAATGTCATCGATTACTTTTTCAGAAATGTCATCGATGACTTTTTCCAAAATGTCATCGATGACTTTTTCAGAAATGTCATCAATGACTTTTTCAGAAATGTCATCGATGACTTTTTCCGAAATGTCATCGATGACTTTTTCAGAAATGTCATCGATGACTTTTTCAGAAATGTCATCGATGACTTTTTTCCGAAATGTCATCGATGACTTTTTCAGAAAAGTCATCGATGACTTTTTCAGAAATGTCATCGATTACTTTTTACGAAATGTCATCGATGACTTTTTTCGAAATGTCATCGATGACTTTTTCAGAAAAGTCATCGATGACTTTTTCAGAAATGTCATCGATTATTTTTTACGAAATGTCATCGATGACTTTTTCAGAAATGTCATCGATGACTTTTTCGAAATGTCATCGATGACTTTTTCAGAAAAGTCATCGATGACTTTTCAGAAATGTCATCGATGACTTTTTCAGAAATGTCATCGATTACTTTTTTAGAAAAGTCTTTTTAGAAAAGTCATCGATTACTTTTTTAGAAATGTCATCGATTACTTTTTCAGAAATGTCATCGATGACTTTTTCAGAAAAGTCATCGATGACTTTTTCAGAAATGTCATCGATGACTTTTTCAGAAATGTCATCGATAACTATTTTAGAAATGTCATCGATTACTTTTTCCGAAAAAGTCATTGATGACATTTCGGAAAAAGTAATTGATGACTTTTCTGAAAAAGTCATCGATGACATTTCTGAAAAAGTAATCGATGACATTTCTAAAAAAGTAATCGATGACTTTTCTAAAAAGACTTTTCTGAAAAAGTAATCGATGACATTTCTGAAAAAAGTCATCGATGACATTTCTGAAAAAGTCATCGATGACATTTCTAAAAAAGTAATCGATGCCATTTCTAAAAAGTCATCGATGACATTTCTAAAAAAGTCATCGATGACATTTCGGAAAAAGTCATCAATGACATTTCTGAAAAAGTCATCGATGACATTTCTGAAAAAGTCATCGATGACATTTCGGAAAAAGTCATCGATGACATTTCTGAAAAAGTCATCGATGACATTTCTGAAAAAGTCATCGATGACATTTTGGAAAAAGTCATCGATGACATTTGTGAAAAAGTAATCGATGACATTTCTAAAATAGTTATCGATGACATTTCTGAAAAAGTCATCGATGACATTTCTGAAAAAGTCATCGATGACATTTCGGAAAAAGTCATCGATGACATTTCTGAAAAAGTCATCGATGACATTTCGGAAAAAGTCATCGATGACATTTCTGAAAAAGTCATCGATGACTTTTCTAAAAAAGTAATCGATGACATTTCTGAAAAAGTCATCGATGACATTTCTGAAAAAGTCATCGATGACTTTTCTGAAATAGTCATCGATGACATTTCGGAAAAAGTCATCGATGACATTTCGGAAAAAGTCATCGATGACATTTTGAAAAAGTAATCGATGACATTTCTAAAAAAGTAATTGATGACATTTCTAAAAAAGTCATCGATGACATTTCGGAAAAAGTCATCGATGACATTTTGGAAAAAGTAATCGATGACATTTCTGAAAAAGTCATCGATGACATTTCGGAAAAAGTAATCGATGACATTTCTAAAAAAGTAATCGATGACATTTCTAAAAAAGTAATCGATGACATTTCTAAAAAGTCATCGATGACATTTCTGAAAAAATAATCGATGACAATTCTGGAAAAGTCATCGATGACATTTCTGAAAAAGTAATCGATGACATTTCGGAAAAAGTCATCGATGACATTTCGTAAAAAGTCATCGATGACATTTTGGAAAAAGTAATCCATGACATTTCTAAAAAGTCATCGATGACATTTCGGAAAAAGTCATCGATGTCATTTCTGAAAAAATAATCGATGACATTTCTGAAAAAGTCATCGATGACATTTCTGAAAAAGTAATCGATGACATTTCGGAAAAAGTCATCGATGACATTTCGTAAAAAGTCATCGATGACATTTTGGAAAAAGTAATCCATGACATTTCTAAAAAAGTCATCGATGACATTTCGGAAAAAGTCATCGATGACATTTCTGAAAAAGTCATCGATGACATTTCTGAAAAAGTCATCGATGACATTTCGGAAAAAGTCATCGATGACATTTCTAAAAAGTCATCGATGACATTCGGAAAAAGTCATCGATGACATTTCTGAAAAAGTCATCGATGACATTTCTGAAAAAGTCATCGATGACATTTCTGAAAAAGTCATCGATGACATTTCGGAAAAAGTCATCGATGACATTTCTAAAAAAGTCATCGATGACATTTCGGAAAAAGTCATCGATGACATTTCGGAAAAAGTCATCGATGACATTTCGGAAAAAGTCATCGATGACATTTCTAAAAAGTCATCGATGACATTTCGGAAAAAATCATCGATGACATTTCTTAAAAAGTTATTTCTCGAGAAGTCATCTTGGACACTTCCGACGAAAATTGATGCATCCCTTTAGCGAAAGGGAAAAAATACTCAGCCGAGTCGTTAAGGGATACAAGTTGTAGAATTTCGACGGCAATGCTCTGTTCAAAGTAGGCCGCATTGTCGTTAAGTTGTTTCGGAATATGGTTTGATAATGACGCAGTTCAAATCTTAGTTTAAGCGAGGAGGACAACTTATTTATTTTTAATATGTGAGAGCAAATATAGGCCGAGACATTTTTTCTTGTGAAAGGTATCAGCATGTCGTGTCTTTCATTTTGCTAACGTTTTTTGCTTTGCCTACACTTTACCTGCTGTTGCTCTAGCTTCTGGTGCATATTCGCAAATTCGTTTACGTTTACCTCCCGCAGGTTTCCTTTCCCCTTTATACGCCCTCACCAAACTGTTAAGTAGATTTGGGCTACCTGCATGCAGTCAGCTGCACACTGAGTGTTGCTCCCCGAACGTTTTCCTACATTCGGTCTCTTTCATTTTTTCTTACTCGGTTTATGTGAGAATTTTTTTTGGCAAATTGCCTAAACTTTCTTTATATTTGATGTAATGAATTCCTGACGTGATATCGCCATCGCAGTGAACATGATCTTTTCTAATACAAAGTGACCCAGGCATATACACATGTATGTACATGTATACCTGCATTTTGAGGTCGTAGCAAAGGGAGAACGAAATTTGAAGAACCATAACGAAATGCAAAGCAACAGCCGCATATTGCGTATGCGTAATGTGTAACAGATATGCCACGCCCGCACAAAGAGGCGGTACTCATCTTTGTCAGCGCGTGTGTATGTGTGTGCGAGTTCCGTTTCCGCAATTAAAATGTTGATTACATGAAGTACGACTGCCGCTTGTTTGTTTGCTGCTGTGGGCGCTACAAAAGGAAAACGGAAATTATGTGTATATGCGGGCCTCGCCGCTTAGATGAGCTTTTCCAGCAGCAGCAGCAGCGGTAGCGGCGGCATCAAGCAACAATGAATTGCGACCAACCCACACACATAAATTTTAACCATTTTGGTCGAGCGATAAGGATTTAATGACGCACCTCGTCGGTCAAAGGCATCCTCTAGCCATTGCCCCTTTCCGATATCCCTCGCTATCTCTTACTCTCTGCCTCCCCCTCTACCTCTTTCTCTTTCTCTCCTCTGTCTGTGCCCACAATTAAACATAGCATTGAGCAGAAGATACAAGTCAGCGATAAACAATTCGCCCACTACTCGACGACCAAAAATAACACAGAACAACAAAAATATTTATCCATTGCTTATTTGCCCAGACTTTATTTTGGTAAAAATGAATAAAAGTAAAAAAAAAAACACTTGTTCATTCATCAAAATGAACCCAATCCTCAATACTCTACAACGAATTCATCAGTGTACTCTGCCTATTTTTTTGCTGCGTCCGTGTAATTTACATTTGGGTCAAGTAGAAATGGTATATCTTGGTTTCTTTCATTAATTAAAATTAAAATTTCAGAGAAAATCAACATTATTCTATTATAGAGTAACCGCAATTGTGTATTCTAAATCACTAAAAGGTGTCAGGCCACCAAAAAAAAAAAAAAACCCAAACAGAAAGCATCTCGCGTCGTAAATATTTGGGTGTAAAAAAAGATGCTTTACACTGTAATTAAATCAATCAGAGTAGGACCCAACATATACATACATATAAATATATACAGTAGTGTGCCAGCAAAACGCGCAACCTGAACCTGAAGAACGCCAAGGAGTGGCAACAGGCGACGCCGCGACGTCAATGGCAACGCCCGCTACAGACACCTGCAGAGGCTCACAGTCGGTCGCTTAGCATAAATGAATATTTATAATTTCAGTGTCTTGGGCCTCACCTTGCCGCCATGTCATGGCGCCGTGCCACCAAGCGACCACTTTGGCGCACTGGAAGATTCGCCAAAGTGCTTTCTGGAGAGCGCGGAAAATTATATATATATATATTTATATTTTTTTTATGAATATTTATTTGTTTTTGAAATCGAAGTTATGCATTTGGCGCAGTCTCTCTCCTCTTTCGCTTCCATTTTTATTCTTGCAAGTAATGGCGATGTCAAAGTTTCTCTTTCGTTTCTGAAAGGTGCGTAAGACAATTTAATTTATTTGACGCATTAAAGCAAAAATATTAGCGCTATAAATCAATAAACAAAAGCCAGAACAAAAAAAAAGAGGAAAACATATAGCATAACTTAGAGTGCAGACAGAAAAGAATGAAACAAAGAAAGCAACTTTCTTTTCAAATATTTTATTTTTATTTAAGTATTCTTCGGGAGAGAGGAAGAGCGTTATTTTCTTAGGCACCTTAACACACGGGTACATACGGCTACATGTAGTATATATTTTGTATTAATTTATGTTCGAGTTTAGGCCATAGACCATTTTTATGACAGCCAACAAAACAAAAAAGAAAAGTCCAAACTTCGTACAGTCAAAGTTTGCTTTATGTTATGGTCCATATGGGCGACTCTTGACTCTTAATTTTAGAGAACTTTTTCACAGAGAGAGAAAGGTAGATTAAAAAAATGTCAGGGACTAATATGCACTCAATGCAAAATGTTTTTTATGGCATTCTAATGGGTCAAACAAATTTTAACATTTCCTTTTTTTAAACATTTGAATCGTTTAAAACATTTAGCAGAAATACTCATTGTGACTTTCATCAGAAATAATAATTATTATTATTAAAGTATAGGATATACATAGTTGTAAACTATCAACCTAACTATATTTTTCAAGCAGGCCTTCGGCTTAGATAAAAACTAAGTACATCCATACGCTAGCCTGGGATTCAAACCCGGATCTTCGTTGATCAGTTAACTAATTGACTGGGCCACTTAGACAACTTATCTACCGAGGATAGGTAATATTAAAATTGCTTGTTCTCAATTCTTCAATTTTATTCAAAAACAGTTTTGCTTACTTTGATACTGGAAAATTGTGTTTATTGACTGTTTATTTAAAATTATTTTTGTGCGATTTAAGAGTAATTGAAATGTAGATCTAGTCGACAATTCCATTAAATTGTAGATTCAACAAAATAATGGAATTAATCAGAAGAAATTTAAGGGGTACTTTAATATATGAATTGTTCATTCGCTAAAGAGATTAAAAAATAGCAAAAGATATTTTTAATATTTCGATTATATACTTTGGTTATACATTAACACATTTGCCAGTTTTCAATAAGGACAAAGTTCGGTGATAATGATGATCCTTCTCCTGTGTCCAGCTACCGCCCATTAGTTAAGCACACACAGAATTTCTTCACCCTCTGCCCATTATTATTGTCTGCGTCTCTTTTCTGTCGTTGTGTTGGTCTATTTTCTTTTCTTTTTTGGTAGCTGTCTCGTTTTGTCTCTAGCCCATCTCACTCTTAGTTGAGAGCCACTTAAAGCAACAATTTCAAGTGGTCTGGCCATTGGGCAACAGCTATCGGGGAACTGTAGCCAAAGTATGTGCATTCCCAGGGCCAAGCAGGAGGCATAAATGAAGTTAAATGCCATTGACCCATAGTTGTTTGCGTTGTTGCCACTGCCACTGCCATTTTCCTGGTCATTGGTGGTGTTGCTGCTGCAGCATCGGAAAGGATGCAAGAATGTAGATGGTTAGCGTATACTCGTCTCTGTCTCTTTTTTTAGCTTTGTTTTATCCCCAGACAATTTGCATATGTTTGACCAGGAGGTAGTTGTTCTTAAAGTTGGATGCGATTTTTTCTCAATTTAAATTGCAAATTTTGAGTGGAATTCCACTTAATCAATTTAAGTTTTAATTATTATTGTTACAACTTTGCCAAAGGAGTGAGTAGAAGGGGGTAGACGAATAGTTGATCGGGTAGAATATAATGTGTCTGTTTTATTTAATTCATTTTTGCCCAGTTATTTTTCATTGTCATTTTGTTGGACAAACAAAAGTCACTTTAGTGCACAGTTCGCTGACTCAACGACTGGGCGGACAGTTCTGTGACACACATACAAATATACATATACACTTTCTCCTTTGCTCCCTCTCTCTATGTGTGTGTGCATCCAATAGATAAAGTCATATATCATGCATAATTTTTAAAACCCTATATTTTCACTTATATACACATAATGCATGTATGTATGTCATCAGACAGTTGGCTTTTCGGTTTGTTGGTTCATTAAATATTGTGATAATTTTTCATATTTATTTTTAAGTGGTTTTCAGTGACAGTTAAATTTACATTTTATTTCATTACACACAAAGCGCAATCTATATAATAAATGTACAAACATACATGCATATTTTCATTTCACTTAATAGCAATTAATTGTAGGCTTAAAACCAAAAACTCTTACTATTCGTTTATTCCTCATTGAAGGGCAGGTCAGCTTTAAGGGCTGAACGTCCAACAGTGCGTATGATTGATATGTGTGTGAGTGTGTGTGTGTGTTGGCCAAGCATATGGATGAATGAATGAATGGATGAAAGGGTCAAGAACAAGTGAAGGGCGCTGATTTACCTTACATATTGCATAATATAAATCTGCATCCTATTAAGGTATTCATAGAAAATCTATTCAGCGTTAGGTTTCTCGCATTACGTAAATAAAATGTGTAATTGGAAATGATTATTGCAATGAATATAAAAAAATTCTGGATGAACTCCAACTTATATTCTATGCCCCGAATACGATATAGGTCTGAATTGAGCCTATCTTAAATATTGCACTTGCTCTATAATATAGTATAGTATTTCTATTTTTATTTGTCTCCAATAACATACATGTCCAAAGTCACAATTTAGTGATTTATATCAAAGATATAGAGCTAACTTCGATTTGCGATTTTTACCTATATACAGATTTGATCAAAAGTATTAATACAATAAACTTTCTTTTTGCAACTTTTACTTTTGGATATATTTTGTGGCTGTTGTGAGTGAATAACAACATCATAACATTATACGCTTTGAAGATTGATCATTTCAGAATAAAAAAAATAAAACATATTGGAAAATAAGTATGAAAAGAAGGTTCATTCTATAAAGTACTTTTGACGACCTTAGTATACGTACTCGCAGCTATAAAAAAAAAACTACAAACTGCTTTTATTAATTACAAAAAGTAGGTACTATTTACAAAACCTTGTAATTTAGCCGGCGCGATGTCAATCTTCCAAAACAAGATTATTTTAAAGGCAACACAAGAAGGTGAGCAGGTTGTCTGTATAGCTATTCCAAGAACTACCAAGTTCTATCATCAGCAGACTCCGGAATTGCCATATCCATACCATGTCTTCAAGGCTAAAACAAGTTGGGATTTGCAACTAAAAGAAGCGAAAAAAGTTGGTAAAGCCTACAACACCGAAGACCACCATTTTGTGCATACCCTTAGACGCTATGAAAAATTTGTGTAAGAGCTTCGCCCTTACCACGATCTGTTATTCCATACATGGTATAATGTACAATACAATGTGGCTAAATAGGTAATTCGCTGTTTCACACGATCTCGGCATATTGAGTGTTTTTTTTTGTCTCCAACTGCTAAGAAAACCTTTTAATCTGTGTAACTAAACTAAGGTAATCAAGGGTTTCACCTTAAATATCTTATTGTAAATACCCTGAAAATTTCAAGATGGTCTTGTCGTTTTTGAGATGTCCTGCAGACCAGTTTAAACAAGAAATTATGGCAGGCAGGGCGTCAATGAACATCGAAAAATCATATTAGCCATATATGGATTTTATAACCTACCTAAGTTATAAAGGGTCTGCCCCCTAACATTGAAAAAAAGGTATTACTATATTTTGACTTGTTTCGACAAATTGTTAAAACACGAAATATATTTATATTTGTCTGATTTCTATAAGGTACCTAAATATATCTGTTTACTCTTATACACGAGCTCGTACATCGGATTTCCCCCTATTTTTATTTTATGGCAAAAGCTTTTAAGTTAAGGAGAAGGCCATAAACTGTTAACGGAATGTTTTGGCAATGAAATCCACTGAAGAAAAAGAGAGAGAGAGAGAGAGAGAGTTGGTATGGGCAAGACAAAAATTACAGAGAGAAATGGGGTGGTTGAGAGAGAAACCTCAAGCTTTGCTCATTGGGTTTTCAAAAGGCAAAGTTCAGGTTTCGGCCAAGCGATGGCGCCACAGTTCCCCTCTTAGTGCGGCCACTGATATGGAAACTCGAATTGGCAGTCAAGTGTTGTACTCCCAAACGGACGCACGTCGTTTTTGTCGCGTTGTGTCGCTGCTCTCAAGCGACGTTAAAACTGAAATTGAAACTGAAACTGAAACTTCAAACGACACTCACTCACTCACACACATACACAGACACAGATATAGGATGTGTGTGTGTGTGTGATTGTGTATGTTGGACATTAAAAGTTATTTCGTGTTAGTGCAAATAACGAAAACATAAATAAATTGTAACAAGTAAAATCTAAAAAAAAAAATAAGAGAAAAAACAAAAACAAAAAAAAATCTATAAACTGTATGCAACTAAAAATAGGGAAAACGCTTTTAGGCCCTTTCTTGCGTGCCACAAACATTTGATGTTGCTTGTTGTTCTGGTTGTAGTTGTTGTTGCTGTAGTTGTTGGTTTTAGAAATGGGTGAAAAAAATTATGAAGAAAAATGAAAAGTGGAAAAACCAACCACTGTTGCGGTTGCGGTTAATTAACAACAAACTGACCCAAGTCACAAATTATGGAAATTTTATACCAAAAAAAAAAACAAGAAAAATTCCATATAATTGTCATCAGGTTTTTTTTTTAATTCTCTTTTTTTTTTGTAAATTATGTTTAATTATTTCGATGCTACTGCTAACATAATGTTGTGAATAATTTTTGTTTTGATGTTTTATTTATTTATTTTTTTCGTTTAATGCACACCGTGCTTCTAATTTAACCTAATTAAGTTTCTATGCTGCTGTTCTGTTTTTGCTTTTACTGGTCCATGGGTAATCAACATTGTGCTGCATATTTTTAGGAGCATGCGAAAGAATGATGCGGAATTTTTTATAATTATTATTATGGGCCTCCTCTTCACGGCTCCATCATTGCCTATCCCCCACTTTCTCTCCCACTGACCATGTTGTTTTGCTTTATTATCTGTCTGTGACTTGTTGGCCTTGTTTTTCTCTGTGGGCCCTACCATTGTTTCAGTGTAAATAAATACCTAGGAAAACATGGGCTAAAAGCCAATGAAGGTAAAAAAAATAATATGCATACATATATTGTAAACTGTCAAGAACTGACCATATGACAAAAAAAAACAACAATAATATTTATTAAAAAATATATTTGTTAAAGGTTTTCGATTTTTTGTTTTTGTGTTGACATTGTTGGTTAAAACCATGAACAAGGCAATCTAACTAGCGGAAAATTTCTGTACAGCCATAAATTTATGGTTGTTATTTGAAACTTAAACGAAAATATATTTTATACATGCTTAAATAAAAAAAGTTAATCTTAGATTCAGAGTTAAATCCTCCCTAGAGACTGAGAAAATTCAACGAATTAAGTAATATGTTACAATAAATTATAAAAAAAGAATGGAAGTTGTCTTGTAAGATTTGTTACAAATATCCACAAGGTGCGATAAACGAATGAACAACAACAAACAAAAACATTTGTTGGGGTTTTGCTAAGATAATTTAATCAATCTTAAAAGAATTGGATTATTGCTAGTTCCTTGTAGATGTTATGAGATGTTAAGTTTCGATATTTAGTGAGTTTCAAAGACACTTAAAATAGTAAGATTAGCTTTCTATAGCTAGCTCAATTTAATTTTCAAACCGATTGCCGTATACTTATTTTCCGTTTGCATTTAATTTGCTAGTAAATTTGATAAACAATATCAATATTATCACATGTTTTTTTCTTTTATTTATTGTTTACTCACGTGTTGTTGTTGTCATTTAATCAAAACATTTCATGTCACAACATATCAATAATATGTCTTTGGTGTCCGCCTTTTCGCTCCATTCGTTTGTCCATTTGTAGATTAAATATGAATCGAGTTCTACCAAAACGAGGGCAATGGGTTAATGCAATCTAGCACCGACTCCGCTTAAATCATTTGTGCGCTAATCGTATTTGATGGGGCCAAGTCCCTGATGTGACAGTCGCTTTTTGGGGATAGTAGCAGCGACACTTGCCCCAACAATCGCCAGGATACATTACCGAAAATCTAACCGGTAAATCACATTGTCTATGCTGCCCTCTATACAAAACACTCAAACAAGATTCATTACCAAAAAGGAAGAGAGTCCATATAACATTTCAAGATTTTGAAGTTCCTTTGCAAAAGATTTCAAATATTAAAACAATAATTGAAATTAAAATATTGCGAGCAAAAAAGGTCTAAAATTAAAACAAAATAAATGTTTTTTGTTTTTCCAATTTTTTATGTTAAAAAGATTTTAAAAAGAGATGTGCCTAGGCTTAAAGAGTACTTTAAATTGATTTCCTTTCAATTATTTATTTAAAATCGATTATTGATTTGAGTGTCCTTTATCAACTTTAATTTATGTTTCAAGAAAATGCAAGCATGACATTGCATTGCAAAAAACGCAACATTTTATAAACTTTTTCTGAAGCGCCTAATAAATATTATGAATTATGCCACAATTTTTCCTATACGGGGTTTGAACCGCTTTTCCGAGTGTATCTAGCAACAAGAAACCGAAGAGAAGCGAATAGCAGCAGCATTCTTGGGGATTTTGAATTTATGTTGCATGTGCCTCAATAGTCAACCCCATGACTAACAACTCTGCGACGGCGGCGGCGATGTCTACCCTTTCTTTCTCTCTCAACCGCTTTCTCTTGGCCAAATCGTTTTGTGAGTCTGTGTATATATGTGTGTGTGTGTGTAATTAATCTTTGCCCAAAATGCTTGAAAATTTATGTCTTGAAGCATGCCTTGCTTTTGCTTGCCTCTCTTTTGCCTTTGCCTTTGCCTTTGCCTTGTCCTTATGCCGTTTAATAGTTTTTTGCCTTTTTCCTTCTTATTCGCGTTGCGATTAAAAGTGATTAATTGCCAGCATTTTATTACCGCGCCACCAGCAACGCCAACAGAAGCAACACCAATAACACCAGCAACAACAACCATAACCAACAAGTTAATGTACAAATTAAATAAGTGAAATTTTCACACAGAAATTAATAAAGACATTAGTGGGCGTAGTTCGCTCGGACATATAAAATACATTCTCCAACCATCTAACAACAATTCCCCCCGGTGAAAGTGTTTTAATTGCCCCCCAAAATGTGTGCTCTGGAGCCCTATAGTCACCAGCAACAGCATCAGCATCAGCTGGCCACGCACCATCGACATCGCCAGCAACATCATCATCATCATCACCATCATCATCATAATCACCAGCAACAGCATTACCATTATCACTGCCACCAACAACAACAACAACAACAGCAACAAAAGGAGCAGCAACATCAACAACATCATTATCATCGTCACCAGCAACAGGCTGGACAGGGTCTGCTGGGTCAAACCCGAAGGACAACACATCTGCAACTTTGGTACATTCTACATGTGATATTAGTGCTAATCGGTGAGTTTATATCTCTGTGTGTTCCCTTTTTCTTTCTCCATTTGTTCTAAATATAATTACTTTAAATGACCTATAATTAATCTGCCCTTAGCTACACATTGGAAAATATAATTAAATGAAACGGCAAAATGGAAAATTTTCCACATATGCACGTTATTTTAGGGAAATGTTTAACTATTAGTTAAGGGTTTGCAATGGTTCGGGTGGCGGGGTGAATGAATGCTTATGGTTATTATACAAATTTATCCCAAGAGATAAATTGAACAAAGTTTTCGAAATAAAATATTCATGTGGAAAAACACATTTCAGGCTCACATTTAAAGGACATTTAATTATTGTATATTAGATATAAAATGTAAAAGATCTAATGCTTTTAAAGTGATCTTGAAAAAGAAAACTTTTTATCAGAAGGGATTATTTCTATTAATCAAATTCTATTCATTTCAAATGTAGGTTTCATATATTATTTGGCATTAGCAAGAGTCGAGCAAACGACTATAAACTTCGAAATTGCACAATGCATTTCATTGTTTTTTAATGCTAATTAACCAATTACACTATATTTTAGAACGGATTACTATCAGTTTAATATACATCGTCCTTATACTTTATGTGTCTCTGTTAAGCCATTCATTTGCTTAATACTAATTGGCCTTTTGATAACGACATTAAATTTTTAAGTGATATACGTTTTGTCGTTAAAAGAGTTTAAGGAAATGTTTATGGGTAACAAAATAAATGTACCAAAAATTAAGTAAAACATAAAATTTTAGCTAAAAAAAACGACAACGAGTTTTGCAAATTCTATTTTGGCAAAGCATGCTACTTAAAATTTGTAGAAGATTTTAAATTTAAAGAAAACTTTTCCACGCTCAAATGAATATGAAAAGGGATGTAGCCCATTTTCATTAGCAGAGCGAAATTCCAATGAATTTTCAAACAAAAAATCAATTGATAATGATTCAAGGGAATTTTCTACATTTAATAATAGACGCTTCCCGTATTTGTTCGAAGGGGAAATCAAAAATCATCAGCAAATTGAAAGAAAAGTCCAAACAATCGAATGTCAATGGCTACTTAAGTAATTTCTGCCCAAAAGCACACAGTTAACGTGGGGGGTAAGCGATGCTAAAGGAGCAGAGAAAAAATGGAAAACAAACAAAGAACGAAACAAATTGTGAAACGCGCATTGCATAGAAATTAATAAATTGATGGAACTTGATGTTGAAAACTCTTGTTCTCACAGTTGGAGGAGGCAAAAAGTTAAGTTGACATTTCCGGTATTACAGCAGCGTTACTGGAACTGGGAGAAAGAGACAGAGTCATAGCGTGGGAGAGAGAAACAAAACACGTGTGGAGCTTACGAAATGGAGTAGGAAGTGTACGGTCGTTTTTTTATTATTTTTAAATCATATCAGAAAAAAGGCAACATTCATCCAAGGCGTTATACGTAGAACGGAAACGGATATGGGATTGAGTGATGTTTGTACTGCGGGTGACAGTGGCGCAGCCAGTGGGGGATTTCATTAAAGCTGTCTGTGTGTGGGTGTATCAAAATGTATTATTTTGTTTGAAATTTAAAAAAGAAAATGACAGAAATCACTTTCTTTTTGTTTGATGTAGGTCAGAAATCATTCACTATGGGAGTTTCTATCCGGCGTCTATGTGAAATTCTCTATGTCTCTTATGTGTCTTTGTGTGTTTAGATGTATGCCTTTATGTATGTGTGTGTGTTGGCTTAACTCAACGTCTCATTTGCATACATTAAAATGTCACATTTTACATGCCGTTTGTGCGTCTCATCCTTAAGCCAAGGAGCAGAGCAGCTACGGCAGCAGTCTGCCTGGGTGCCCGACCGTCAGTTAACGTTAAAACTCCTCATCCCCTCTCTTTCCCCTTGCTATAGTACTCCTCCATCTCCTTCAGCTCCTGGTCTTGCGTCTCTTACACATAAACTACATTAGCAATTGCCAGCCGGGGCTGGTAGCGCAAACGCAGCCATGTAAAAATGGCTTAACGCGCAAATCTTTCAACTAAACATTAATCCTAATGGTTTTCAATTTTTTCTTTTGCGCCTTCTGTGGCAAGTCAACTTAGCGAAGGATGCGAATTCGTGGTCCTGCTTTGCATGTTAATACGCTCTTTGATATTGCCTGACAATGCCTGCAGCCTGATTGCTTCTGACAGCCACCAGACCCGATTTAGTTACCACCCAGAAAACACAACCTCACATTCACAATCTAAATGACTCTCGACAGTAAATATGAATTTCAGTGAATTTCGAAAAAATAAAAGAAAAAAGAATAAAGAGGAAAACAAAAGCCAAAAAAAAAAAAAACATAAAACACAAGCCTGCTCTCATTAGAGACTAACACAATTTGCCATTAATCAACCTGGGCTGGAGCTAGAAAAGTGCCCTTGACCTTAGTGACACCCACGCATACACATGTCATATGGAAATGACTAAAGTGTTTTGTATGTATAAGAAAAACATCTTAATATCACTTATGACCAGAAGAGATACTCTGCTTGTTAGGGTTCCATTTAGGAACCATTTCAATTTCTTATTAATATTTATTTACAGTGAGTTAATACTATTATTGTATGCTGATGAAAGTAAATTAAATGAATGACTAATTTTGATAGCTAATGGTTGTAAAAATTTAAAACAATTTACATATTCACAAACTGTTTCAGTTTCTTTAATGTGAGAACAAATGTCTTATGCCCTACAATGTATGCTACAGTTTTATTGCTCAGTTGTCTCATGAAATTGCTTCCAATGCAAAGTGAGCAAAACTAAAGTAGACCTATTGTTTAAATAATATTGTATTGCGCAATAAGAAAAAACCAAGTCTATTTGTTTTGATTACATACACACACACAGACACACAGTTTCACACATATGTACACATACATGCAAATGTTTATAGGCATATCAATGTCATGTATTTGCCAGACAAAAACATTTTGAGCCACTAAGCTTTTGTTGAAGTTTATCTTTGCATTTGGCAACATGATGGGAGCTTTTTGCTGTTCTCCTTCTTGTTCATCCCTAATGTTACTGCTGTCCTTGCAATGTGTCATCTGACATAAGCAGCAGGTAGCTCAAATACAAATAAATTATGGCCATCGTAATGCTCATCTACGTAATAATACCAAAATCATTCATATTTAATGTTATTTTTAGTGACAAATTGGATTTGTTTGATTTTTTTCGGTTTTGATTGGCCGTAAATACATAAATAACTAAGTCCACTTTATATGCCATTTGAAACTATTTTGGCTAAATCTCGTTTATAATTAAATGTCAGAAGCATAAGTTTAGCTAAAATAAATCAAACATTTGATATTAAATATTTCTTTAAATTTTATACGTGGGTCATAGAACTTTCTCTTTATATTCTTAGTAGCTCTATGTATGTGTGTGATGCAAACGTGTGAGTGATACCGTAGAGAGACATGTTATTATCCTTAACAACGTTCTTAGCTGTCATTAAGTTTCTTTGCTATGCGTCTAGCCAACCCCCAAAAGACTACTACACAAACAACTAAAAAGGCAACTTTGATTTTTTCGTCCCTTTTTGTTTAGTAAATTGATATGGTGCGTTATAAAAATTGTTACATTTCAATTAAAAATGATAGTTCCTACTAAAAGCAAACGAAAAAGTAGATATTCTGCCTGTTAGATCCAAAGACCCGTAAGCAAAACGGACAACAAGAAATGTTCACGCCCCAAAGCATGCCAAGCAAATTGAAACAAAATGAAACTCTCCAATATGTGGGTATGTGTGTGTGTGTGAATATGCGTGTGTTGACTTTTTTCGAGTTGTATTGAAATCATTAGAGCGTAGCCCACCACCGCCTGATGGACTGCAGACTGAGGACTGTGGGGGGACATTGAGCATTAATGTCTGACGAGCAAACAAACGAGCCGACTGACGCCTATTAATCATGCAGACTTTCCGTTCCATTAAACACGAATATTTCAACAGGCAAAGTACGAAAAAAAAAAAAAATAACAAAGAAAAAAATTCAAGATAGAAGAGAAAACCCAACACTCACTGTATGGCTTTTGGTTTGATTATGAGAAAAGAAAAAAAATTGGATTGACCGAAACTAGAATCAGACCAAGGCAAATCATCTTTAGACCTTATCAATTTTAGATCTAATATATGGACTTGGAAATGTCCTATAAATACAAAAAGATATTTATTGAAATTAAAAAAATGAACAAAACGAAAAACTAGAATTTAAAGGGATAATCAAATGACAGCAATGTACATTGTCATAGTGTTTAATATATTATTCCCGGCTAGGTTTCATCAGGTGTGTGCGTGTGTTTTTTTTTAAGTTGGATTTCTGTTTGTTTGCGTGATATGCCCTATGCCGGTCATGAAGGGTGCAAAAAAAGGTTCAAAGTGTAAGCAAAGACCAAAAAGAGCAACACAACACAAACATTGCGAAGCAAACAAAGTTACTGCCAGTCAACCACCCAGTCTAAACTCACCTAATGGTAAAAATATTGTATTACAACAAATTGTGCTCAAAAAAAAAAAAAGCAAAGGAAAGTCCAACGAATACTACAACAAAAAAAAAACCGAAAACAGCCTTTAAAATGTAGTCTCGGACCCTAGCAAAGGGTCGTCGGCTGGTGGTGCTGCTAACGATATGGTAAATTTATCAAAAAAACCATTGAGAGAGAGAGAGCGAGATTGAAAGCATACCAGGGGAGGCAAGAAGGCAGGCAACAACATGACACCAGTCAGGCAGGCATAAAATAATCAGAAGCAGCAAAAAAAAAAAAAAAAAAAAGAAGAGGCAAACCAAACCGAAAAGAAAAGGCAAATGTTAGGCTAAAAGGCTTTTCAGGTCACACTCTGTTGGTTGTCGACTGCCATCGTGTCTTCCCTGCCTTCTCTATACTTTAGGGCACATTTGAAGCGCTGGAGAATGTGGGAACTGGAGACTGAAAATTGATTTGATTCGCAAAACAAATGCCACAACCAATATAAGGTTAAATACTTTAAATATTATTTGGTTATAATCAGACCAAAGCAAAAGTGACTAGTAAATAGTTGACATCGAATCACAGCTTAGTCCAAGAGCTGTGTAATTCCATCGATTTCAATTCAAGTGTGTGTAATGCGCTTTGCACACACGCGAGCCTGATGGGAGAGCGGCCAAGATGAGGCGAAATATCGAAGATGGAAGAGTCGGTAAAAATGCTTAAGATATTTTCACTTTTGTCATTTCCTTGAACACATTCCTTAAATTCAAACAAAGGCAGGGAGCAATGGGAAAGGGCAGAAAACACACTCGGAAATATGTTAACACACAATGCCAAGAAAATGAAGCATACTTTTGTGCGCTACCAATGGTGTGTGCGTGTGTAATTAGAGATGGCAGCGTGTCAGCTTATCCAACAGCTAGAAACTAGATAGTGCTCAGTCAACGACATAGAAATTTATATGTGTGTGTGTGAGTGTTTTTTCTTTTATGTTGGGCAATTTAAAAAGTTTTCACCATGTGGAAGGAAGTTTTACTTTGCTGCGATTAGCCAGCAAACTCAAATCGATGCCCGTCACGCGCTCATCCCTTTTGGCACATTTAATGCCCGACTGAGAATATCGCGCCCAACACTTTCGCCTTGGGAGCCATTGAAGCGTTTCTTAGCCTAGGAAGTGACGGCAAATGCCATCGCAATGTTAGTTTTTAGATGCTCTTGCACTGAATTTGGCAATAGATGCGAGAGAGCAAATAGAGCAGAAAAATTCCGCCTCTGCCTTCGGGGCTCTATTGCCAGAGACAGAGCCAGTTTCAGGTCCCAGTGCCAGAGTTAGTGAAAGTTTCGCCCCCTAGCCCATTCCCATCTCCTTTGTCCACGGCCGAGTTTTTAGTAATTTATTTGGCCAAGTGGTAATCAATGCCCGACCGTGTTGATGGTGATATATATACATATATATAATATATAAAAAGCAAAGGAAAGAGAACTAAGGAATATAGTCGAGATGGGTTAAGCCCACTACTGGGCAGCTTATCGTATCCGCTTTTTCTATTCGTGGTCTTAAAGTTGTAAAGTAGCCAGCAACATATAAAAAGGGATGGAGCTAGAGCGAGTGAAGGGACAGTTTTATGGCTTGCCAGTTGAAAGGTCATGGCAGATGGGCGATTTGTGCTGCGGCTAGGATTTATGACAACACACGCTCTATTCCACTCATGCTGAACATGCTGTTAAACATTCATCCCATCCAACGAGCATTTGCATAACCATATGAGTGTTTTTCGAGTACCACAAACACTCACAGACATACGAGTGTATTCATTCATATCAAGAGTACGCCAAACTCATTCGCCAAAAGTATCCATGATAATAAACCAAATTTCAACAGATTGTTAGCTAAATTATAATCATCATTTAAAATAGTATTTTTCTTTCTCTCGCACAATAAAAATAATTTCAGTTTCAGCACAAAATGATAGAACAAATAAAGATAAATATAATATCCAAATTTAATGGTTCAAAATAAAATTTCAATGACTTCTCTTCACTCTAATTGGATTCCACACTTTGTGCATTCATTGCACTTTGTAATCTAGTACACAAATACATATCTACATTATTTTAGTATATATTAATATGTTTTGTGAAAATTAAAAATGAGAGGCTTGATTAAGATTAAATATGTAGGATTAAAAAGAAGTTTTGCCATTGTAACATTAACTTTTCAAAATTTAACCCATTAATTAATTAACTTTATTTCAACTCACACCAATTCGGACTGAGAAATTTGTGCTTCGTAAAGGTTTAAGTCCTATTTGGAGCTTTATTAATTTTCGATTGGATATCAAGTTTCCATAGAACAGAAACTTTGCTAACAAAGTTCATAATAAATCGCATCAAATTTTTATCTGATAGAGTATAATATTTATTTCAAATGCTCGGCACTTTTGTGCAGTTGTTGCCACCGCAGAGATGAGCAGCAGCGACCAACAAAAACTGTCAATGGCCTCAATGAGTGCCTCATGCTATACAATTGGCAAGTGTGAAAGAGGATTTTGCGTATGCATGGGTGTGGGGTGTGTGGGTGTATATATGTGTGGCTGTATTATCCCCTTTTCATTACAGTCGTTCGACAATTTGAGGCCGCATATCTATGCATGTATGGGATGTATATGCATTTCCTGTCTGTTCTCAATTCTTTCTGACGCTTTGAGAATACCATCAAATTTTTAATTGAATTTTTATATTTGTGCCTTTTACTATCAGATTACATAAACTTTACAGTTGTCAATAAATATTTTCCCAGCTTGGTTGTCTCTCTCTGTTTTTTTCTTTTTTTTTCCACCCTGACATGAAGCCAATGGAACACTTATACGCCTCGTTGACTGCATGTCAGAAGACCTGCGGAAGGGGTTTTGGTTAAAAAGAGAGCGATGTGTCTACTTTTCGGCTTTTGGCTTGTTGTTAACATTTCATTTTACCCACCGCGTTACATTTAATGAATTCAGATATATCTGTTTCCCTTCCAACCGTCTTTCTCCATAGCTGGACTGCTGGTCTCGGATGCATTTGCAATTTTTTATTTACTGCGTAGGTTTTTCCCTTTTGGTTGGTTGGGCATATCATATCGCCCCATGACAGCCAGATACTTTTATGGATTAATGCGGCACAGCTACAGCGGGAATAACATTTGCATGGCACAATTTTTAATGCAATTTTAATATGCGCGCGCAGCTTAATTAAATATTTAATCCTGTTTCTCTGCTGGCCCAGCACAAGGCTAATTACACTATTCAACATCAACAAGCTTTTGACTTTAATAAAGGCTTCCCATTTTACTTAATACGTGAAAGTTAAGGCGAAAGGTCACTTACATTTATATCTTTCCCTATTAACTTTAAGCATTTCTCTATGGTAGTAACTTGGTTAGACAGTGTCATGAATAAAATAAATTTCGTTAAGCGAGTGAGAGAATGAAATTAAATTCAATTTCGAGTTCGATTTGTAGACGTGCTGCTCATTAAGGATACTTTTGGCAGCTAATTAAGATTTCAATGTGAGAAAAATGCATAAAAACAATAAGAAAAGTAATCAACGAATTGGAGCACATTTTACATTTATTTGTTGTAGACTTTCTTTCCCTCTTTACCATTTTTTTTTTCTTCTTTTCGTTCAGTCTGTTTTGCTTGTTGGCCCAGATGTTTTTATAGCTCATAAATTTGTAAGATGCTGTTTGGCATTTTTGCCAAAAGTAAAGGCGAAACCAGAAAGAAGTATATAGAAAAACATCAGAATTCATTGCCTGGAGCCAAGTATTGTATTTATCCTTTCGCTGGGTGTCTATATGTGTGTGAGTGAGTTTGGCTTGGCATATAAACGCCTCGCCCAAGCCAAATCAATACAAAATTGATGAATACAAATGATCATAAAAAACAATAAAAAGCAATGCCAAGAAACAAATAAAATAAAGTAAAGAAAGAAAAAAACAACACACACAAAACAAAAGCAGCTGGATATTCAGCTGCAGCCAAAACGGAAGAGAACGGAGAGTCGGAGAAGCCTTGTCTTGTCCTGATTTGGTTATAAAAATCCCAACCACGTATTCTGCTTTGTTCGACCCCATTCCAACTGATTTCGCTTCCATTTGCGATTTATGATGTGGGAAAGAAAAGAAAACAACTTTTCTTTTCATAGGCATGGAGTTGGCTTGGTTTCATTTCGTTATGGTTTGTCTTCAGTTGGGATTAGGTTTGGGTGCATTGGTGGAAATTATTCATGTATGTATGATTTTCTGTAATGACAACCAGCCACTCATTTAAAATTAATTTCGCGGAATAAGACCATAAAAGGAAGAAACGACGCCAAGTCTGAAGATGTTTTTGTGCACATGGCAACTTCTGAGCCTAGACAGGACTTTAATCTAAGCATATAAGCCGACACATGTACATACAAACATATGTATATCAGTGTGCGTAAATTTGCTGGGAAATGAAGTTAAAGTAAATATGCACATGCCTTTGACGGGAAATTGATTTCAATCAATCAAATGTTGTGATTACTTTACTTCGAAGTGCCTCAATATGTCTGAGCTTCATCTTACTGTCTCTCTCTCTCTCTCTCTCTTTATTCATATTTCCCTATCTCTATCGCAATCAGGCATGATTTTCCTGTGGGTGTTTGCTAGACCATTAGCTATAATTTGTTTAAAGGCTAAAGCGATATTGTAGAAGCAATGTATGGCTTTTATCTAATGAATGTAAACTAACTGAAGACTGACCTTCTACTAGTAATACAAACATTGATTAAACTTTCTCTAAAGTACAAATTCTGAAAGCCAAAACTAATTCGGGTCTCTGTAATTACTAATGAATGTCCTAACTTATACTTATACATATAAAATGACTAGGAAGAATTTGCAAAGTACCTAACAACTAAACCTAGCAATGGATTGTAATTCCCAAAAAGAATTCCAAAATAGACTCATAAGATGTAAAAGTATGTTTTATATATGTTTTACTTTATTGACTTCCCAATGATAGTTGGGCGTTTTCTTCATTTCAATTTCATGTGTTGAAATGATTTTGAATGAAAACTGCAAGTGTGTAACTTGTGAGTGACGATTCCTTCACATTTTTTAACGGCTTCAACTTTGATTTGCTTTTTTGACAAGTCTTTGTTCGCATTGTCTTCTATCTTTACCGATTTTATGATAAATTGATTGATATTTGAATTTAATGATAACCATGATGGTGAGGGGTTTTTCGCACCCGTATCCTACTCACTCGACCACTGCCTTTGAGAGTTGGCAATTCAATTTTCTTGGCCTTTCATTTTTCAACTTCACCGCCAGCAGCACACACAAACGACATCGTTTCGGTGTGTTGTGTGTGTGTGTGTGTGTCTGTGTCTTGTGGAATATGCAAATTTCTCTTTGCCATACTTGATTCTTTTGGTTTATAAGCAAAACTTTTGCACTGATAATGACATTTTTATAGTGCGTTGACGAGCATTGGCAGCCATTAGGGACAGAAGACGATGCGATGAGTTATTGAGTTCAATTTTTTCCCTTAGTGTTATATTTTTCTTCCATTTTTTAAGAAACTGTCGCCGGTGTTGAAGTAACAACAATTTGTGGCATTGCCGCCAATCGATTTATGCCAATTTGCATAATCATTAACTGCACACAGACATACACACGCAAACCCATACAAAGGGACGTAGCATAAACTAGTGGGCTTAAAGGACGGCAAAATGCCTGTTGGAGTCGCAAACGGATATGAGTCCACTGAAGTAATTTGAAATTTTAGTTGGCTATTTTGCTCTCGGTTGAGAAACAAAATTTTAAATTGTAAAATTGTTTAGAAAAACCTTTATTAAATTATATTGCAATCAAAACTACTTTAACACTAAAATTTAAATTTATTTTGGGTAAATTTAGCTAACACTAAATTTATAACTCATTTATGATTACATTGTTTTTTGCACATTTCTTCATATTCAAAATAAATAAATTGTTTACTAAAAGTTGTTAAGACACAAGAATTTACGATTGTATGCCACTTTTTCTAGATTTTTTCATTTATACAAAAAATAATTAGAATTTGTTTTTGATTTAACAATAAAAAAAAAAACCCTTTTGGTAAGACTACCTTACAAGACTGCCCAAAGAATATTCAAATTTTTTGAGTTATTTTAGAATGTTTTTTCTACAATTATATTTCTGATCAATTTCTAAGACCTGAAATCTTCATCAATCAAATTTGTTAAATACTGTTAATAACAATATCCAGTATATTATTTAATGTTCAGGTGGAAAATTTACTTAAAATTTAAATACCCTATTGAATGAAATAAGAAGAAACCATGAAATGCTTCATTCTGTTTGGCGACCATTTTAACCATTTTACCATATATAATTTATACCATTTTAACCTCTAGTTAATTAGTAATATGTGATTACACGGATCTATTGTTTGGTGATTAGATAATTAGCTAAACATAATGTTTATATGAGTATCCTTAAATTCCAACATCTAGCATACCTACGCCTCTGATACACCTATTTGCCAAAATACACACACACAACTAGTGGCGCGCTTGAGTGAGTGTTACACACACATCTACTTTGCATACATTTTGCTCAAACACACTGACATATTGGCAATAACTTTTGCCTTAGCTAAAGGTTCGCATAAAATTTGCTTGAATTTTTTATGTGAAATTGATTTTCCCAACGCGTTGCGGCTGTTCTGCCTCCACATCCCACTAACGTCTTCATTTTTTTTCACATTTTTGGAATATATATATATTCAATTCCGTATTTACCTTTTGGTCCCAGGAAAATTCTTCGAGAATCCGGTAACGAGTTCAACTCTTGCCAAAAAAACTCATAAGAAGAAAGTGAAAGCTTCGGGGGTATCAGATTGTTTCTTGTTCCTTCCTGCCCCACCGCTTGGTCTATCCCATTTATCTCAATGTTTCTCTCTTCTCTTCTCTCCCTACCTGTATGTGCTCTGTCTGTTAAATTTTCATAAATTTGAAATATTTCGTTTTGCCGACTTATGTAAAGTTACATAAATTGTTTAAACTTTTGATGGGCCTGGCGGAGCGGCCAATCTTCATTCATTTTGGCCTCATTAAAGCGCCTCCGGTCAAGACTTTGGGCCACTGAATTATTTATAATACGAACAAAGAATTGTGTGTGTGTGTGTATTGTAGAGTGAACGAAGTGGAATAGAAGGCGGCAGAGAAGGAATAGTAGGTGAGGAGTATGGTAATAAGCTCATGGTCGAGTTTTTCTTTTTTTTGGATAAGTAATTTTATATTCATTTTTTATTTGCCTTTTTTTATTTTGGCCAAGGTGTGTGCAAGCCAAAAAGTTGAATAGGAAGTGCCCAAAATTATGCCAGCAGCACATGAAAAACCGAAGAAGAGAAATATAAGAAAGTATAAGTTGGTTCATTTTCACGTTTTTTTTTGTTCGTCTTCAAGGTATAAATTTGTATCAGATAATGAAACCTTTGGAAATTCTAGCTTCATTTTTCTTCACAAAAACGCTCAAATAATTCATTAATGCAATTAAAATTTCCTTTGACTATAAAAATAAGTAGAACTTTACTTTCTAAGCTGATTATCATATCAGACTTTAAACGTTGTCTGTAAAATCTACTAAAATGTTGGAATTAATTCTTGAATAGAAGTAAAGTGGCGCTTCAGGCGCCTCTAAAAGAGACGTTATTTTATGAATTTTGCTTTTTTTTTTTTTTATTTACTAAGTGGATGCTTCTGTGCTAATCATTTGAATGCAAAACAGTCATACAGGTATCCTGATTTTCAATTCAAATAATTCATTTGATAATCGTCTTTTGCCAGCTAAAATGTTGCGTGGAGTCAAGAAGTCATGGGATTTGTGTTACCTTTGCCATTTAAGCGTAGAGGCAGGCAGCTCTATAGAGGGATGGAGCTAAACTTGGTAGGTTTTCCTCGTCGAATTTCGCAAAGGAAAAAATTTTTTGTGAACAGTGTAGAAAAGAAAATCCTTTTCTCATTTTTGTTTTGCTTTATTTTTTTTAATTGCTTATGAAGAAAGTTCTAGACAAATCCATTTTTAAGGGAATCCTTTTAACTAACACGACTGTCTCTGGTTATTTCTGATTTCTCGTTTCTGTTTGTGCTGGGGTGTCCTGAAAAGTGGGGATGAGAAGATGTGAAGACGATGCGGATATTGTAAGCCACAATCTCTCTTAAGGCCGACGACAAATATACTTTGGCACACCGGCCTCGACTGGCTTGGCTTTAGGCATTACCAAGATTTAGAAACAACTTCTGGGCTTTTGTGTGTCAGTTGTTGTTGTTGTTGTTGGTGGTGGTCTGTCGGGTTAAACGACGCGACTCGACGCGAGGCGAGGCATACCACGCGACTTCATGTGGCAAGTCAAGGTATGTAAAGACGAAGGCTCGTAAATAATTAATCTGCCCGCAAAGTGCGATTATCAAAGTGTTGGAAAAATGTTAAATAGCTCCCCAGGGCTGGGCCAAAGGGGGCTTCGCAACATTAAAATGTGGCAACAGTTCAGTGTGACAAATGCAAAAGGGAAACAAGCAATGAAAAAACCAGACTTAAGAGATGGAGTAAATGAATGGGGCGACTTGCCTGCCGGCCATTTTTGGCTTGCCATTTTGATATTTGGCTTGCAGCGGAGAGTCAGAGAGTCAGTTGATGTTTTTCAATTATGCAAATAAAGGGATTAATTTGTTGCCAGAGACAAAGCGAGTGAGGGAGCTCGACGAAGCGGGCATAGGGGGAGGGGCCTTTAAAAAATTGTTTTAAAGAACACTCCATGCCAGACCCCAAGGGCCAGAGATAGCACCAAAGCGCGACAACTATAAAAATTTCAATTACAAGACAAAAAAACGAAACAAAAAATTGCACAAAAAAATGGAAAGGGGTGGATACTGAAAATTGACTTCATTAAATTCCATAGCAATTTCGTAAGGAGCTAGCTAAGAAAGAGCTAGAAGAACGTGTAAAAATTGCACAAATACAGAAATACAAAAAATAAGTGAAAAACAAATCTAAATGAAAATGGTAAAAAAAAACAAAAACTCCTTTATTTGTTTTAGAAAAAAATAACAAAGTGAATATTAAGAAGAAACTCATGTCTAGGGGGAAGACACAAATTCGTATCAAATTTGAGATTTTCAGTTTTTGTTAGAACACAGGAATTCTTTACCGAAACTTTAGATACTCTATGATAAGAGGATTCCGTGAATTTACGCAAAAAATGGTTATTACCAATCGATAGTTTTAAAATTTGCATTAGAATTGCCTGTAGAATAGTTCGGAAAAAGTCAAGTATCCAAGAATTTAGAATTCCTCAACTTTTATTTATTATTTTTATTTTGGCAGAAGTCTAGAATACAAATGAAACGCATCGTTTCCACCTGTTTTGAAATAATGCTAACTAATGGAAACATCTTATTTCATTCGACATTCGGATTGCGTGTGGCAATTGAAAAAAAGGAAGACAACGAATGGGGGGAAAAAAGGTTACAAATTTTAGACCGCGCTTCATTTAATTTTATTTGGCTAAAAAATTTGTACCTCAATTTCAGTTATCTGACTGCTGCTCAGTCAGTCAGCCAGTCTGTCCGTGACTTTTGTTTGCCTTTCGTTTTATTTGCTGTTTCAATTGTCAGTTTTGCAGGCTGAAAGTGGCTGTTGGGTATTAGGTCTAAATGGGGATATTACAACATTGTAACAACAATAACAACAACAGCAACAACGAAAGAAAGTGCTATCAAGCAAGTCTCTTTATATGATATGAACGGGGTAAAATGTGTATGTGTAGCTTGTTGGCTTGGGGGATTGTGGGGGTGTTTGTCAAGGGGAGGCGTGTCTGGTAAGGGCGTTGCACAAATTAAACCCGAATGAAAATTAAACGATGCATGAAATTACTTTGCTTCTTTTTTGTAAAATTGTTGTTGTTGTTGTATGCCAAAGTTCCTTTAGTTCCCTTCCTTCATTTGCTTCACCGCCCACCCTTGCTAAGGGCTACAACTTTAGCTTTAGCATTTGGCTTTTGCTTTGAGTTGAATGGAGTCCTTTTTCTTGGTTGCTTGGGCGTTATCCTTGTGTTGCTTTCTATGTGTTGTGTGTGTGTTTTTTTTTTTTTTTTTTTTAATTTTTAATGTGCAGTCAGTTGTTGTTTTTTCTTCTTTGCCTTGCGTTGACTTGAAGCATTTTTTAGTAGTAGCAGTAGAATGAATGGAGAACATGGCAAAAGGCTAGATGGGGCAGATGGGGATACACACCATTTACGCAGACAGCCAATGCAGTCGTAAGGGGAAAGAGAGTTGAATACAAAAAAAGGAAACAGACCCCAAGATCCCCGAACCCGACCCTGGCCGAGGCCCAGGCCCTGCCAATTTACAAAGTCAAAATGTCAGTAACTGCAATTAAGGCGCATTTAGCTGAACGATGGGCGGGTTTAATACAGAAACGGATACGGACGTGGGCACACCCTATGGACTGTGTCCAGTTGGATCACGGATAGCCGTATAACAGAACCATTCCCATTTAGAAATGCTGGTATTCGTGTTCGAGTGTTTGTGTGTGTGTGTGTGTGTGTAAAATTCCACATAAGCTTGAATAATAAATTAATCACTGAATCAATTTTGTTAAATCTCAACAGTCTTAGGAACATTTATTGACAGACAGAAAGGACAAAGTTAGAGTCACTATAATCACTTTAAATTGAATCAACCCATTTTATGTTACCCATTGGTATTTACAATATTTACAAACTTTATTTGCAAGAAACAAGCAGATAGCTTTAGAAGAGGAAATAAAGCTTCTAGGAATGTCAAATTTTCAATAACCATATATTTTTTTCCCCATCACTTCCATAACCAATCATTGAATTAATTGAAATTACCAATATCTGGTAAGACCAAATATGTATTAAAATGAAGATGTATACATATAATAAATGATAAATATTCCTTTGCTGCTCTTATATTTATCTGTTTTATTTCCTTAATACAAAATAAGTTCATAGTAGATATTGTATGTATAATTTTTTTTGGAAAATTCGGTGTCTCTTTTCATCCTTTGTTAGATTGGTCACATTGACTTAAATTCAACTTCGCATGCAGATAAAATTTATGTACATACATATTATAGTAGTTGAATTGAATTTCTTCTTTGTTCACTTCCTGCTCAAGAGACACAAATCTTATGCTTATTAGCACATTTTATTGCACCTTCAACTCCATTTTATTCCTCTTCTTTGCCTTCCTTTTGCTTGGTTTCGCAGCCCACACGGAAATGAATTTATAATGTATGAGTTTCTTTTTGGTCTTTTTTTTTTGTCGTTTGTTGCCTCGTTGTTATTTTGGTTGATATTCTTTTGGTCTCATGTGTTTGGTATTCACTATGAATTTCGCTTCATTTTTTTCTTTGGTTGTTAGCTCGCGACTGTAGGAAGGCAAACAACTAACTCATTTTGTGGTTACCACCTTTTTTGTGGCAATTGTCTGCCTTGCCGCCACTCGAACAAGGGTTATAGTAGACAGAGACCCACACTCAGCATATTTTTTTGTGAAAGGCGCGACTGTGATTCAACTTGCGATTCCCTCGTCGATGTGGCCCGATTTGTGTTCACATTGTTCAATATTATAGATGTCTGTCGGTCTGTTGTTCTCCGACTGTCTCTGTGTCTCTCACTCTTTTTCCATGTCCCTCTGTCTGCATTTGTGTGTGCATAACCTTCGCTATGGGTTTGAGTTGGGCGTGTGACAGCTCAATATATTCGCCATTTGTCGCTGTATAAACCGCATCTCACACCCTTTTTATACACACACACACACACAAGGTGTTCTGCTGCCTTTGTCGCCGGCGTTTCGCATATATGTGGTTGACGAAAGTTGCAAAACTGTTGAACTAACCCAGAGAGATACCAGAATAAGAAATACTCACATGCTCTATATAGCCAAAACACACACGCATAAGTATTCGTAAAAGGATATCATGTGGGCGTTAAGAAAATCGGTCGCTTTTGTTATACAGTGAGAAAGAATGAATCCTTTTTGGCCATACAAGTGTTTACATTAATTTGGCTATTAAAATAAACATATCACTTTAAGTGAGATTTTAGCAATATAAATAGCATTTTTCAATACTTATTAAGATATAAAACTTCAGAAGAAGTTATATATTGTTTTTTTTTTTTTCATTGAAAATCAACTATATTCTGAGTAAAGAAGTTTTATTTCAAACTATTTATGGGTAATTAAGAGGTTGTGCAATCTTAATAAACTGTGAATTTCAGTTTATATTGAAACACAAAAACATGTTAACACTTTCGAAAGTGTGTATGCATAATGTGTAAACTGCTCATATAATAGAGTCAAAACAAATGATTTATGAACCACTGTAGCATGGCGTCATCAACATGGCTGTTAGTCGCTTGATTTTCTTCTTTGCCATGTTGTATGTGAGTAGTTGTTATTGTAGAAATGCAGGAAAATCAATTTCGTTCTCCATTTGCAGTTGGCAATTTGCATAATAAGGTCGTTTGGCGCAATTTGCATGTGAATGTGATAAATTCAACGCTGTGTGTGTAAAGGGATACCCCAGTTATACAGACACAAACAAACACACATGAATGCTGTGCGTGTGTATTTGTTTTGTGAGCCTTACTTTTTCACCTTTTGACGTTTTTTTTTTTTGAAAAATGAAAACTGTGGCTGGGTATATTAAATAAGTAGGTGTGCCAGTATGGCATGGCAAATACTAACTGCCAACTAGCAAACGTGGCACTACCAACTCTTCTACTACCAACTTCTGACGACTGCTGCTGGCAATAAAATGCTATTGCAGTTGAGAAGAGCACTATCCAGAATATCCACTCCTTGCCATCCCACCCCACCCTAAGGAAACGTCCAAACATTCAATGTCGTAAAAGCAAATATGGGAATTTTTGTGATTTAAATGCTTTGGCATTTTGTTGGAGAGAAATTTCTAGCCCATTTTGTGACTTCGCTTGTTTTTTTTTTTTTTTTTTTTTTGTCCCCCCAATCTATGCATGTCCTGCAAATGGCCAACAAACTGCCGCTATCCCTACCAGTCGACGTGAATTGTAGACTGCAGTGACATGTTGACTGAATTTTTTGTGTCTCTAGGCAATATTTCGTTGGTTTTTTTGTCTTACATGCCAAGTTGGTCAACCGATTCGTAATAATTCGCGGAGTTGTAGAGTCCCAGAAAAGGA
Source organism: Drosophila equinoxialis (assembly GCA_018150345.1). NCBI lineage: Eukaryota > Metazoa > Arthropoda > Insecta > Diptera > Drosophilidae > Drosophila > Drosophila equinoxialis. Next base: position 5,436,932 of record JAECWI010000047.1, read on the forward strand.
ATATGTATGCAGTAGAGCAATCATAATTCATTCTAAAAACCGCGGGGCAACCGACTTCTAAAGGTTTCAATCAGGGCCGCCCATATTCAATTGCCATTGGTTATGTGTCGATGTCTCGTTCTAGTTTGTTTTCTTGTTCTTTGCAAAAAAACAATTCACATTAACTGCTTGAACGAATGAATAGGGAAGTTATTAAGTATCTAAGTCCCTTATAAGAAATTTCCATGCTAAACCAATTGGAGGTTAAATATAAAACTAAAATAATTTAGTTTTTAAAAGTCGTTTATATTATCTAAAGCAAAAGGACTTTTCATTCTATAACAAGAACAAAATCTTTAAAGTGGAATGCTTTGGAGCCCCAAACTTTAATCTCAGCGCTTAGCTCAAAGTAACCATAAAACTGCAGTGTTACCACAATGAAACGCGAACGGGGAATGGCGAACGGCAAACGGCCAAGTTTATGGCCAGACAGTTCAAGTAGTGGCAACTAAAACTAAATGGCTAACATTAAGTACAACAAATTTCATAGTTTTTCTTTGTTTCTTCTTCAAAAACTAATTGCAGACATTACCAGCTCACTGACAATGACCGAGGTGAAGATACCCAATCACATAATGCGCTTGAAGAGCGCCATTCTTGGCTGCCGGTATGCCCTCGACGGTGAATCGCTATACTCGGTTAAATGGTACAAAGATGGACATGAGATCTACCGTTATGTGCCGCGAGATAAGCCGCCGGGACAAGCGTTCCCGTTACCAGGCGTAAACATTGATGTAAGTACACACAACAACAAAAAGAACAAGAACACAAAAAGAAACAAGAAAAGATAAAAAAACGTGCAACAGGTGGCAAAAGTTTAATTTAAAATTTTATTACAATTTATGTGCATGACAAGAGAGAGAGAGAGAGAGAGAGATCGAGCAAGAGACAGAGAGAGAAAGATAACGTAGGGAGCATAATGGGGGGTAATGTAAGGGGATTTAGTGTTACGACCTTATCATAATGATTATTCTCAGAGTGAACAACATTTTGTTTAGTATTTCCTTGAAATATAAAAATGGCCAAGCCACGTAGTTTTGCCATTTAACTTTAATTTAATGTTGATGTAATTTTTTGTTGGCCATAAAATTGTTCACTTGCTTGCATGAGACTATGTGTAGTTGTGTGAGTGTGAGGGATCACGTTGTGGTCTGGCAGTTTGCGATTGAAAAGGTTAACCAATAAGCCTGAAAATCACTTAAAGCTGCCAACATTCACGACACACACACACACATATACTCATACTAAGCGGAGTACAAAGTCCTTGTTGATGGCTTTTCGTTGTGGGAGTGAGTTTGCCTGGCATTCTCTAATAATAATAATTTGCCAAAGCACTTAAGTGCGTCGTCTACTTGGTTGCTTTGATGGGAAGGGTAGTAAGAAAGAAAGAAGAAAAAAAAAGGTAAGCTAAGCAGAGCTGAGCAAAGCAAAGCAAAATGCCTGCCAATTGACGACGAGTAAGTATGAGCGATGTGCGAGTGATATGTGAAAGCGTGTTTTATGGCCTGTGCGTGTCTAAAAGGATTCCATGTCCTTGTCCCCGATGAAACAAAGCGACAGCAGGAGCGCCAGCAGAATAATGCGTAATGCGGCATAATTTGTTTCAGCTTCAATGTCTGTATTTAGGAGCTACCCCAAAGAAAGGATTGAGCATGGCGACTCACCCAAGACAAGAGAACCGAATTTTAACAAGAATTTCAACAGATACATATGAATTAAACCTACAGATAGGGGTATAGCAAGTTTATATTTACCTTCAAACTTTTTCCCCATGACCAATACAAAATACATTGGATGACCTTTAAAGAATAAATAGAGAATTTGTTTACTATTTTTGTACATTATAAATATTAGATTAGGATATCCCATTATATATATTATTTATTACTAGTTATTTATAGCTAATCACTAAGCGTGTATTGGTTCTTAGTTCTCTATATACTTTACTTATTACTTATGTCTTTAGTGAGTTCAATAAACTTTTTAAGCCAGATTTGCAATTGTGACCACAACGGATTCCTTATCTAATTACGACAACTCACTCTCCCACACAAATATTTATTTTGCTTTCACGAATTTGGCACAAGTTCATAATTAAGTTTTGCTCAATTCTTCTATCTCAATATTCACCATATGCCTCTGTCTTAATGTTGTATTTGCTAATAATTAAACTATTTACCACAGATAAAACATAAGACAGTAGCAAGTATATGAAATGCAGCTTAAAGTTTATTTAACAAAAATTATTACTGGGAAAAAGAGGGTAAATCTTTTGACCTGTTTCCAGTTTTTAAAATAAGTGGGTTTTATTAGAGTAATAATCCCTCTAAACAAACATTTGAAAAGATTTCCTCTATTGACTTACTCTTTAATTTTGCTAAAGAACTTGAGAATAATTGCGCACTTTCAATGTCCTACAACGTCTGAAAAGTTTAGTATATTTAGAATTCTTCACTTAAGAAATTGTCCGGTTACTTTACTTATTTCCTGTAGTTTTTTTTTATTCTTTGTGGTAACAGTTTCGTTTATATTGCTATAACAAATATATTTTTAGTCCAACTATATTTAACGATATTTTTTTAACTAAAAATAAAGTTGATTGAAAGTACAATTGTAATGGTTTTTTAGCTTTATAGACTGGAAACCACTTTAAGCTGCTTTGACCAATGCACTCAGTTAGCTAACTAAGAGAACAAAGAACTAAATACAAATGCATAAATAAACAATGAAAAGAAAACAGAGAGAGAAAAAAAATTGGAGACAGAGATTCTGCTTTCTTGGGTTTTGTTGAATTGTATTTTTATTTGGCCAAGTCAAGTTCCAAATTACAATAACAATTCGTGGTTGTTGCTGCTGTTGCAATCATATACAAAATGGCTCGCGCATGTTGTAAGAAGACGAAAACGAAAGCAATAAAAGGGCGACTGCAATTTGAATTGTGGCCCAGGATTTGGTCTCTAAGGAAAAGTAGAAGGAGAGGAAGGAGGAGAATGTGGGCTAACATCACAACGACCATTTGTTGACTGTTTGTACAGGGCGCTGACAACTTGAGCGTGCATAAGAATTGGTAACAAAAAACCAAAGAAAAACTAAATAGAGAAAAGCAAGCCAGAAAGATGAAGAAGCAAATGCTGAAGAAGAATCGGCTTAAGCACTTGAAGAAGGAAACAAACAAAAGCCAGTTGGCAGTCATTGTAAAAGTCATGATGAACCAAGAGATGGAGAGGTTGAGGGGCAGGACAACTGGAAACAAGCAACAAACCAAAATAATGTTGAACGTGACTTTTGTGATTGTTTGAGCAACAACACACACACACACACACACATACCCACCCACACACATAAATAAACTTACATCTATGTGAAGCGATAGCAAAGAATTTTCATAAAAATTTGCTCGACAAGTTTTTTGGTGGGAGCCCGTCAAGGAAAAATAGAATGAAATAAAAACTTTCCATGTGTGTAGCCCACTCACTCTTTCCATGTACATATGTGTGTGTGTGTGTGATAATAAAAGTGCAACTTAAGGAACTTCACTGCAATTGTGTTACAGGGGAAAATGTTGAGTGACTTTTACAGCTCCTCTCCACATGCTTACAGAGTTGCGTATCAGCTTTTGTTGCCTTTCTCTGCATTTGTTTCTACAGTTTTCTTTCATTTTATCATTTGAGTTCCTCTTCTTGTTGAAGAAGAAAAAAAAAACAAGACAAAAAGTAAAGCAAAAATGTTGTAAACTTTCGAAAATCATTTGCCATAGATTTTTCTTTATGACTTGTGATTTTTGTGGCTTACCACGCCTCGGAGGCCTGTCAAGATCCTAAACTAATAATAAACTGCTGCCTGTTCTGTTCATCAATCTTAATTTCTTTGGCCTTGCAAATCTTGGTTCTTGTTCTCCCCTCTCTAATTGCCTGCTTTTGGTTTCGCTTTTATTTTTATGTCGATTCATGGCTGTGTAATTTATAAAATTAAATCTCTTTACAGCTCCGCAATTCCTCGGACACTCAGGTAATGCTGAGACGCGTAACGCTCCAAAGTTCTGGACTTTATCGCTGTGAAGTGTCCGGCGAGGCGCCCGCATTCAACACGGTATCCGAGTCTGAGACAATGACCGTTGTGGGTAAGTTTCATTTAAACGAAGAGTATAGAGTAAAATATAGGTAAGGTAAAAGTGAGAGACACAAAAAAGTGCAATAAAGTAAAGTGAAGCAAAGTGGCAGGAGGCAAGAAGAAACTGAAGTAAGGAATGTGTATGGATAAGTGCGACATGAAAAACAACAAAAATTTAATTAAAATGCTAATAGTCCAGGGCAGTCAACAATGTTGGCAATGACAGGCAGCAGGCAGGCAACTGGAGAAGTTGTGAAGTGTACGGGCTGCAGCAGCATTGGATGGCTCGAACGATGCAAAAGATGTGGTGCAACATAATTGTGAAGCATAAAGAATGACTGCAAGAATGGCAGAAAGTATGCAAAAGAATTAAAAAAAAAACGAAAAGAAAGGACAAAATGCAGCATTGACATAAGTTTGCCAGGATAACAGTATGAGCAATATCAAAAGATTTAAAGACACCACACAGAGGCAAATATGCAGGTTGTCAGCACATTGTCAATGTCTTTGAAGGCCACTTGAACGCTTGGCGGAATTACAATTAAGGCGAAGAATAATCTACAGATTCTTGATAACATCAATGTGACATTAAAGATATTTAAGTTAATTAATTTGCCAATGGGAAACACAAGTTATTAATTGTTGAAGATTTAGCTTGTCGCTACACAGCGGATTAAACTAAAATACTCAAAAAGAAATTTTTATGAAATTAAATGTTTAAACTTTTCTATATGTTTGATATTTTGAATTTTTTTCGAAGTTTTTCCTTACTTACTTATCATAAAACCTACAATATATCCTTTTTAAAATTGACGTTATATCGAGATTTTTCTTATGACAAATTGATGTATTTGATTCACTTTAGCCATTGCAGCTTCTTTATTTTTGGCTCATCCTTTACCAAAGTTTACCTTCTTTTGATTAAAAATCAATAGAGCAAATTGAAAAGAATGCTGCTACAAGTTTAGGTAGAAAAATGTTTCGAGATCCGGCTTCAAATTGCAGTGAAAAGAAATAACTTAATTTTAACGATCGTTCTGATTTTTACTAAAGATCTTGTAAAATATTGAATGGCAACTACAAAGTGCATGTATCTACACTTATAGGTAAAAGAGTCTGATTATTAAGATACCAACAAACTGAAGTTAATGGTAAATTATGAATCACATAATCAACCAAACCTTCGGTAGCCTGCTAAGTACAACTTTGGAAAGTATATTTATGATATTTAAATATGCCTTATTTCGGTTTTATGAGTTAGAAGCTCTTCATAAGCCATATAACAGAAGCATTTAGAACATTTTAATATAAATACAGTGGTAGAAATTCCAATAATCTCAAACAAGTAATATAGGAAAAATTTTAATATATGTATACACATCTAAGTTAACGATGACGTCTCCTCCAACACATTTCAAATGGCATTTTAATCTCGAAAACAGTCCGACCAATTAAGCAGATTAACCAAAAATTTGTGTTTAACAATACATATTTAACTTTCATTTTGGAAAGACTTCTTCTCATTGCATTTGCATCGGAATCTTACAATTAGATTTATGCACCGCTCTGGCTAGTTCATATTTCAAAACTTTTGGAACATTATCTTAAAATAACAAGCAAAAAATTACCTGAACTGAAATTCCAGAAACACAGAATCAAAGTGCGCTGGATTCAGTGTATATGGGTAATCTTATTCGTTCTCAACTATCTATTTCTGTGCTCCATTTGAATATTTTACATGCCCAAAGGATTTAAATGGAAACAGTTTTCTTGCTTTTTTCGATTCATTCTTCAACAGCCAATTAACATTTTTCACAATTGTTTTTACGGTGGGCAGACTGCGGCTTGTGGGAATTCGGTTCACTAAAAAGTCCATGCCAACGCACTAAAACATATTTTATGGTTCACTTGCAGTGAACTTGCCATCTCTTTTCATCCTCGCTCTTACTCTGTTTTCAGATCTGTCCCTGTCGCCATCATCTCATCTCCGACTTCAACCTCCAATTCCAAAAAAAAAAAAAAAAAATTCCAAGAATGATGAGACCAGAGAATGGTAAAGTTGTTGATGATGAGATGCAGGCACTTTTGGTGCTCATTCCCACTTCCCTGGCCACCCATCCTTTAACCCAATTCCCAGTCAGCATCAGCCACCACTCACCCACCGACCATTTCCCATCCCTTTAACCCATCGGGCACCCAATGTCGTTCAATTTGGCCTGCCAGACACATTGTTTAATATGCAAAACCATTTCCGTTACATTCCTATGTCCCAGGCAGAGTTCTTTTGTGTGGGTTTCCTTCCACATTTTTTTTGTTTTTGGCTGCTCAGCATCTTCGTCTGCATCTTCTTCATCGAATGGCCAAAAGGAAAATCAGCATGAAATGTGCTTAGTGCGTATGGGGAACAGAGTTTTTAGGGGAGGAAAGAAACGTCGAATGAATGGAAGGGAGAGCTTGCTTATATTGCCATAAGTTAATGTAGGTTTCCGCCCACGGCTGGAAAAGAATCCAGACGACGACGAGAACGATGATGATGATAAGTTGGAGTACTCTTGGGAAAAGTAGAGGCTGCAGGCATATAGTATATATTGATAACCGTTTGATTTTTTTATGAGTTTATAAATTTGTGATTAACTTGATAGCAATCCGCATCTGATTGACTTGCGGTTTCTGTTGTTTTTTTGTTTTTTTAGTTGGAATTTATAAGAATTCCAATCGCCGCCTGTTTCCTAAGGCGGAAGAGAGTCAACCACGCCCAAGAATTTTTTTTTTTTTCCATTTGCATTTGCATATGTAAAGTGCTCTCTGGTTGCCGCATAAGACAAAAGCCAAGTACAAGTCCTTTTGCTTTTCACCCTTTCCTTTCTTTATGGTTTCGGTTGCCAGTCGCAGCCGGCAGATGGCGCTTTTGTGTCTTAACCCATTTTTTTTTTACCAGCTTCTACTTAAATCGCCCGACATGAAAACATAATTTTACTTCAAATTGCAATGACAGTTGCAGCACCAGCCACGCCTCTTCACTTGCTTTTATGCCACTACCCCTGTCCTATCTCTCTTCCCTAACACACATACACACATACATTGCTTCTCTTTGTTGTAGACACAGAGCCAGCTGCGACGTCGACGACGAAAATTCCGTTTCAATTGTTTGCTTAGATTATGCAGTTGTATTAAGCATAAAAAAAAATAAAAAAAACTTGCAAAAAAATAAAATGAAAAGCGTACCCGGAGAGTGGTATCCAGTGTACAACGACGACCATGACTCTAGACTCTGGGGTTGCAGGCAAAATGTGAGAAGTAGTATGGTTCGTTTGGGGGAAACCTGAAGGAAAAGCTAGCTTTAAAGCAAAAGCCGTTTACAACTTGCCTGGGACATTGCCTCGACAATGCCATTTGCCAACGCATTGCCAGGTTGCATGAATTTCATTTAGGATGATGAGGCTTCTGCTGCTGCTGGGGCTTCTGGTGGGGAGCAACCTGAACGACCATCACCATCATAATAATTCAGACCGTCATCATATCTTTTTCAACAAAATTCAAGTAAAATAATAAAGCTTGCAGAAATATTTTAATTACTATAACGAGAAGTTTTCTTTTTTGGTTTTGGCATGTCGGTCATGCAGGATTTTAAAGTTTTGCAGGTCTTGACACCATTATATTTAAATCTGAACAAGGCATTTCCATTAGTGGTCAGCTATTCCTTGTCATCTCTTTTCGCTCTTGTCCTTTGTGTGTGTGTGTGGCTCCCATTACTCATACGCCACATCAGCCGCATTTCGACAAACAACTTAAAGAATGTGAAAACTGAAAATCGCTTCATATGCTCTTTCGCTAAAAGACTCTGCCCGACTCCCCACCTTTCTCTATCTCTCCGTCCTTCTCTTTGTTTCTCTCTCTCTCTCTCTCTCTCTCTCTCTCTCTCTCTCTCTTTCTCTCTCTCTCTTTCTCTCAACTCCATACTTATCCACTCGGGCGAAACCGTTTGTTATCTTTACTTTTACATATGACAACGATTTTTAATGCACGATACGAGCCGCAACGCAATGTTGCCACGTTGAGGGCATGTTTCAGTTAAGAAAACATTACAGTTACGGCTGCTATTATACTCTGACAATCGGGGTATATTCAGATTTGTAAAAGGCAGATAGTCTAAAACACAGCATCAATTGATAGTTTTTCGTTTTAAAGGAAGGAAAATCTTGGTCTTAGTACGGCGTGTTTTTCATTTAGGAACTAGGATCACGCAATTTATTAGAATAAATACTTTGTAGGGTATAAATCTAGTTCAGCTTTCTTCTTCTCTGTCTCTCTCCTTCTTCAGTTTTTCGCTTTCTGGTGCCATCTTTCGTATCTGTCGGCAGAAATAAAAGTATAGCGCGTTGTTTTATAATTAATGAGCACGCAAAGTTCGCTCACTCGCTTGCTCCCCTTGCAAATACTCGCACTTGCATATGTTGCGTCCGCCCTACTCATTTTGCTTTTGGGTCGCTGTGGTCCCAACGACCAGGTCCCAATGTGCTTCGTCCTGCGCTGAATTTATGGTTAAGTGCACTTTAAAGGACAAACATACATATAACTCACTTTTGCTGCTTCTGCCACTGCCGCCTACTCACCGACCCACTGCCTGCTGAAGTTTCATCTTCACATAATGTGATCGCTTATCGATTTTACAATATAAAAAGCAATTGCCTGCATAAGAGTACGCAGGAAAAAAAAAGAATGTTAAGAAAAATCAAAAACAAAAAGAGAAACAACGTAAAATGGAAATGAAATGAAAAGCAACAAAAGTGAGAAAGAAAGTAAAATGTGATTTTTACGAGCTATGAGGCGTTCGTCCTATGAGGCACTTCTTGCCTCGTTGTCCCATTTTTGCGAATGGCCCACACTAATGAGCTGTAAATGTTCTAAGATACTCAGACTCATATGGCGTGGAGAAATCGTTACAGAAAAGAGGTTTATAGAGGAAACTAAAAACAGAAAATAATAATAAAAAACATACAAAAAAGAGATAGAAAAAGCTGATTATCAGAACTTTATATTTTTTATAGCATTGCATAATTCAATTTTTATTATGAATTTTTCTCCTATTTATGTTCGCTTCCACCTAGTTTGGGTATAGCATAAGTCACAAGGGAACGCTTATGCAATTTCAATATTTTTTATAACATAAATGTAGTTGAAATTTTGATTATAGCAACAGTGAATTGAAACAATGAACAGTTAAAGAAAAAGAATTTCAATAGGTTGGTTGGCCAAATGATTATAATTTTTTGCCAAGATTATGAATTAAGTAGGGCTTAAAATTAAAGTCGATTTGTAATATCTTTTTAGCAATCCTCGATAGTCAACATCAAGGATCCGGGTTCGAAATAAAACACTTTTATAACTTTCTCTACTGTCAATTTGTTCTGCAAAGCTTTACCTTTAGAAGGTTATTCTAGTAATAAACGATAAGACCAAACCGGGTATAAATTAAATGTAATCTGTGGTACCCATATATTACATACGGCCCTCTGATGACCGCAGGATAACTATTATTTCACCTTCAAAATTGTTGTCAACCCTTTTCTTTGTGTTAAGTGTGTGTTTGGTGTCTCGAATGATAATTGTTTATAAATTAATGTGGTCATTTTTTAAGCCAACGCCATATTGTCGCACTTAAATTTTATTTGCCGCATAAATCTAAAGACTTTCCATGACTCACACAAACACACACTCGCACACACACGTGCATATGTGTGAGCAATTTATTTTGGCAGACTTTGCACGCAAACGGCAAGCGGCGACGCCCCCAACAGGACCCTTGCAAAGACCTGCAAATAAGCGGCACTAAGGCGATAGAGAAAAAGCGAGAGTGAGAAAGAAAGAGGGAGAGGAAAATTGCCAAACATGGTCGATGTATATTTTTGGACATTTTCCTATGACTAAGCAGTTTCTCTTTCTATGGCAGCATTTTAACTGCTCGTTTGCTACCTTTTGTGCAGCCAAAAAAAAAACCAACAAAGAAAACAAAAAGGTAACCAAAAAACAGGTGAAAAAGCATCTAAAGCATCTGCCCGCCTGCAGGCAGACACCAACAACACAGTCAGTTAAGAACTACGATGAGCATTTTAGTGAGTGGCATACCCCAAACATCTCCAAGAGTTCCACCATACCCAGTTGGGGGTGCTTTCTCGTCTTTTTAATATGCTGCGGTATGTTTTACCTTCACGTTTTTTTTGGTTGCTTTTGCCTTTGCCACAGTGTCTGCCAAAAGTAAGCGCACTTTGCAAAAGTAGGCGATAAGCTGGGTCAGCAGGGGGTGGGCCAATGCTTACATGGATGGATGGATGAAAGGATGGATGGTTGCCACCCCTCAAGGCATTTACTTGATCTATATATTCTTAGCGCGAGGAGTGAAAGAGAATGTGTTTGTTTGTAGTGTATGGGGCTTACTCACGTGCAAATATCCCTGCCACATGACATCTTTTAACAATTTTAATAAACATTTCAAACTTGTTTATGAATTATGATCAGCTCCTTGAAAGTAATAACAATATCATTATCTTTGTCTAGGAATAAATTCAAAAAGTTTTTTTTTTTTGTTTGGGGTTTTACAAAATCGAGGGAAAATATGTATGGCTTATAACAAATTCTTAGCCGAAGTAAATCATTGAAATTTAGCTTCAGTTTTTTGACTGACTTTTATTGATTCAAAGGTTATCATATTTAGATTATACTTAGCGATAAAAACACTTCCCAAAACATCTCTGTTATACTTATTAATTAGCGTTGCATAAAATGATTCAAAATCACATGAACTCTTGGGCACATAGAAAATGCAAAAGCAATTATAATGAAAATAGTTAAACTCAAACAAGAATCCAATTTACTCAGACGTATGCAATTGCCTTCAAAGACTTTTGCCAAAATGCATTCACAACTTTTACCTATGAGTGGCTATGTGTGTGTGTGTGTGTGTTACTGGGATATATTTTTTTTTTTCCATATGAGTAGACATACATATACATATCATATATGCAACTCACTCTGGTTGCATGAACTAAATTGAAATTACAACAAAGTGTAGACAAAGAGAGAGAGAGAGAGAGAGAGAGAGAAAAACCAACTAGAGTAACGTAAAGTAAACTTCACTTTATAAATTATAAATAAGCAAACGAGAAAGGACTACACACATATATGCACCCACACACACATATACACTGATATTGTTTCGTTTTCTGAATCCGAAACCTCCACCTGGATGAAAGCCGGACGGGATAGCCTGTCCTATGGCCGGCACTGCTTCAAGCAAGAAGCCACAACAAAAACTTCAACGACTTCTAAAGAAAATTAATTTTTTGAAAACCATTAAAAATTAATTTTATTTCATGCCGCACACACACACATACACCAGTTTTTATTGCAATATGTGCCAGTGTGTGAGAGCTTTTTTCTTTCGTTTTTTCTTTTTTTTTTTTGCTTCTTTAGCTTATGTATTCTATACAAAACACTTAAATATTTACCCCATATAAATATGAACACACATACGTATACATACATACATCTATCTACCCATGTTGGCTGATCCAATTTTCTTTATTCGCACTAAGGATGACCTCGAAAGGAATCACTATTTGATGATATCTCGATATCTACATTATGTACCTTTCCATTATTCCATTATTGTATACCTATAAAGAATATTTAAATTTCAATAGAAAAAACAAACAGATATGTTTGCCATCAAATATTCCTTCTTTGATTAGAAAAAACTTAAGCCAGATTTAACTAAATAAAATCATATCGGAAGCTATAGCATCTTTATGTCCTACAATTTGTTTCAGTTTTTTTATCTTTTTGAGTTACGAAATTTATCAAATACAGAGTATCATAAGTGAAGTTTTGTAAATGTTTCCATTCCCAGTCTTATAAAATTTTCATGTGCTTATTATATTCACAAAACTATGCCCAACAGTGCAGAGGCAAGTGTTTGGATATATGTATGTATGTATATTGTATTAGGCACTTGGTTGCGGGTGTTAGCCTCATGCCACGAAAAGCAACACCAGAAGGCACACACACACACACACACCACGCCCACATGTGGTATCTACACGCCCAAATAAACTTTGAATAAGCATTTCGTATGCCTAGCCGTGGTACATATATATTTTACTGGCACAAATCTCAACATAAATCTTAAGGATACTCAAGTCCGGAGCAGCCTTCTCCCAAAAAAAAAAAAAAAAGAAAACAATGCAACGGACGGCGTTTGGCCCTCGTCCCATGTGCTCCTGTCCCCTTTTATTATGCTTAAATGCGTCCAAAGGAAAATAAGTGGATGCTGCATACAAAAGAAAAACACAAAAAAAAAGAATAATAATAATAAGACAAAAAGAATAAAGCAATGGAGCAATCGGCAATGCTCAAAACTGGAAAGTTACTGAGGAAGGAAAATGGCAATAAAATAAACACAAAATGGCTAGCTAGTTCCCCACGTTTTGCCAGGTTTGGAAAAATATTCAATTTTCTTGGCTCATTAAAATTAAATAACTGCACCGCTTATCATATTTTGCAAACTGCCCTAAACAAATGGCTAGAGCTATGGCCTAAAGCCTTCACCTGGTGATGGGTGAATACAAGTTTAATTTAAACGATACAATCTCCTTTAGATAATCAAAGAGTGGCCCATACATAGTTGCATATTACTAGAAATATTAGAACGAGGGTAAATTCTTTTACATCAAAATCTTTTGGAATATCTTAATTGACGAAATCCGAATGATATCTAAGTTTTATGCTCTCTTTGGATAACTTTAATAGATACATACAATTGCCTCAAACTTTAATCTTGAATCCCTGCTTTGAACTATTTGATTGCTTAAATTTTGCCGGCATATATAAAAGTTTCACCATAAAATTTTCAATTAGCTGAATATTTAAAGATATACATGTTATGTATTGCATAGCTGGGCTGGCTATTGGAGTTGTATGTAATTACACATAAAGTCACTTTGATGTCCTTGCCGATGCCCTAGTAAGCTAACCATGACTGGCTTATTTTATAATATATTCTGTTTGTGTGTGTGGATTTGTTCATGGGGGGTGCCGTTATCTTTTTCTCCGTGTGCCTGTGTGTGATTATAGTGGTAGTCATTAGTTATAAGCAAATTCATTATGAGATTGTTTTAACCAATGGCTTTTAACCTTACATTGCAGTGACCCCAAATCATGGGCCAAAGATTTCAGGAGGTCAGCCCAGATATCAAATTGGAGACGTAGTTCGTGTTAATTGCACCTCAGCCCCATCGAAGCCAGTATGCCACCTAAGCTGGCTGATAAACGGAGAGCCGGCCCAGAAAGCGCATCTCAGGCAGTTTGATAAGATTGTGGTTAATCGTGATGGACTTGAAATGGCTCGGCTAGGCTTGGAATTTCGTGTGCGTGGATTTCACTTTAAGAATGGTGACATGAAGCTAAAGGTAATAATTTTTCGATCATATAATTGTGTTTAATAAGAGCTGACTACAGATTTGTTTACTTTTAGTGTGTGGCCAAGATCAGTTCACTATATTGGCAGAGCAATGAGGAAAGCGTAGAAAGCGATCGTCAGCAACGTGCTCCAGCCTTGGAATCCCGTGAAACGGTGGCCGCCAAATCCAGCACAATTGGTAACAATTTTGGGCATTTTTACATTCAATTCGTTATTTACTACTTGTCAGCAAAAAATTTATTGAGTTTTCGGTCTCTCTCTATTGCAGGCTCGGCCGCGTCAACGATGCCTTTACATTTCCTTTCCTTGCTGCCGACTTTAATGCTTTTCTGGAGTTGGCAAAGTCCCAGTTAACTATGTAAAGCATCCTCTAACCCAAACTGAGTACTGAACCATAAGAATCCATTGAACATAAAAACCCATTTTCAAAATATTCATGGGCTTGAATAAAATCTAAGAAAAAGAAAAGATAAGGAAAATTAAACTTAAAAAAAATTAAAAGAAACGAGCAAAATAACATCAACATATCCTATGCCAAATTTCATAGAAAATTATTAACATAACTTAAAGAAAAAAAAAAAGGTTTAAAATATTGAAATGGATTCGGTGTGAAAAACATATAAAACTTAAAATAAAAAAAACTACTCAATTCAAGTATCTAAGCGTAGACTTTAAGTGATTGTAAATATTTAGTTAAAATTGTAAGCCCATAAGAATATTATTCGTTTCATAATCTCTTAAAGGATTACATGATTTATGTGATAATTCGTATTGTGTTTATGATTTTCCATTTCACAAGCGATTCAAATTATATCAATTGGTATCTTTTCTAACCTTTTATCATTATCAATTTTTCACTTTAGGCATATAAAACTCCAGAAAAAACATTTCAAAAATCGTAAAAATCAACTTAAAGCAACTCTTGAAATAAAAACACTTTCAAAAAAACAAACAAAAATTACTATACAAGTAAGCTAGATCGTAAGCAAACCAAAAGAAAGAATGTAGGAAATATTGTAAAATAAAACTTAAAAGTAAATCTACAGTTTATGCAAAACTTTCAAATGCATGTCTAATAAGCGGAAAATAATTGTAAATAGAATTTAGGTAAAGCTGCTGTCAAATGGGCAACTTAAAAAGTTGCAAATCTTTCAAAAAGAAACAGCCGATAAATATTTGATGTTTGTATGTACTTACTTCTTGTGTGTATCTAGTTTATAAGAGTGTGTAATTTAATTAAGCTAATCAATGTCAGGCTGCAGCAGAATCCTTTAACTTTAGCAAAGTTTAAATTTCCAGATGGCAATAAAAACCAAATGAAAATAAATAAATAATAAAGTGCGCAAATAATATGTCGATCATAAACTGTTCTTGTAAACGATTAAAAATAATTTGGTAAAAATACTTCCACTTCACTTTACAATGTGAAGTTTTTAAGTCTGAGAATTTTATCACTCAAGTCTTGATGATAAAAATTTGAGATCCAAACCCCTTTCAAAGAATGATCTTTATTATAATGAGTTTTATAATGTCAAGCAAAGTTAAATAATTAGTTAATATAATAAGATCAACTTCATTTCATATACTATGCGAACTCACTAATGTCGCGGTTTTTGGATCTGTTATTAACCATAGAAACAGTTTTTTTTGTTTACATTATCATATTTGAATATCTTAAATGTTTGCCATGCACGTAAATTCTATTTTATGTTAATTTTTTGGCAAATCGAGTCACAATTGTGAAACACCCTGAAATATGATTTCAACAATTTGTACCAGAAACGAAACGAACTTGCATAAATGCAAAATGAACTCGAAATTGTGCACTAAACCGCAAAATGCAGTCCAAATAAAGAAAGAAAAAGTTTTCTAACAAAGCCACCTTAATGAGTCATAAGGCCTAAAAATTTGTTGTATTTGTTTGCGCCTCTAGGCAAAATGCATGCACCATGTGGCGTGTTGCATGTTGCTTGACTTTGGCCGTCCCGACAGCTGCTTAAGCTCATTTGCATACAAAGGCGTTCGATTGTGGCCAAAAATGGAACAGCTGCCAAGCACGCAAGTAGTTTTCTTTGATAGCCGTCCAGAATAAAGCCAGCTCTCCTTTCTATCGCCTAGCCCCTAATCACAACATACGAGACTAGGACTAATGCTGCCAGCTTGACACTTGATCCGATATGAAACTAGAGAGATAGTTAGTTAAAATCGCAAATCTAAATAACTAGCCAAAACTTTAAAATAAATGTGTAAATAATAACAAACAAAAAACTTGTAAATCTAAAAAATAGAAGTAAAACTCAAAACTCTTAAATCATATTCTCCATTTAAGTCCTAAGAAATTAAACGTTAAAAGAATGTGAAAAAAATAAAACCAAGACCATAGGGGTTGGAGGTTAAAGGGAAACTTGAAGCACTTAATGGATGGAGAATCAATTTGAATTTTCCGACCTACGTAGTGGAAATGAAAACCAAAACCGATTTCTTCTTCTCATCAAATTTTGTTTTTTAGGTTCATATATTTTCATCAATGTTCTTAAGAATACCAGAAATGTTTAAAAATAGTTTGTAAAATGGAAAACCAAAATAAAACAAGACACTAAAACAACAAAATAAAAATTATTTTCTTCGCTCTTTTAATTAGTTAAAATTATAATCATATAGGAAATTCAAACCCAAATGGATTTGGTTTCTTTACGAATTTCTATGTATATTTAAACTGCAAAGAGAGGATTTGGTTCATTTTCAATTTTTTATATTAAAAAAGTTAAAAAGATGTTGTGTATGATAACAAAAAGCCACAGGGTAGGATAAGACCGGATCATTAATGGATAAATTTGAATCCAAAATTTAGTATAACGTTAATGATAAGAAAAAATTGTTTGCCTATTAGAATTATTGGTATATATTCACAAAAAGTGATTTATTGAATATTGATTTACATAGTTTTTTCATTATGAATTACCTAAGCGATATATTTGACTACTTAATGTCTAATAGACATCTGCATGAGTTGCAATAAAATAACATTCGAATGTACAACAGCTAAATTGAGTTGAGTGAATATGAGTACAAAGCGGAATGAGTATGAATGAGTGAGTGTTGAATGTTGAAGCAATGAGTACAAGTGAAAACAAGCGAAAATGAGAGGATAGGCTTCGAATGTATTCGAATGTCAAAACGGTTGTTGTTGTTCTTTTGTTCTGCAGAAAAACGAAATTGAGCACAAAGCAAGGAGTAGAACTTGAAGAAAACTGACACTGCCAATTTGTGTGTGACGCAGTGGTTATTTTTCTCTCCTTCAATTTTTGTGACTGTTAAACTTCGACACTCCACAAGAAATAAATACACGAAATACAATATATGTTCTGTGATACCCGAGTAATTCGAATGTTTTCAGCATGTCTCTCTCTCTACTCTAAACACATTCATTCATTGTGTGCTTCTCACTCACTCAATTCTATTCCATTCGAATGTACTCAATAGAACCATGCTGTTGATTAATGTCTATCAACTGAGGATAGTTGGGGGCCGCTAATGGGGGTCGAACGAATTCTCTTAATACTTCATCTCGATTTATCGCATCTTTCCCCCTGTGATGTGAACACAAAAATGGTGCTCTAGTTAAATTGTAAATACAATTGGCTAAGCTGGTAGCTTCAACTAGTTGCGGATCAAAGGGTTCATAAATGTACACAGTTGTATCGGATATCTTTTCGACAATGTTTAGACAATCTTAACAGGAAAGAAAAAACGGCATTAAATTAAAAAACAATTGGTGTTTGCAACAGAAAACTTACTAAGTTTAGTTTCAGAGAACCGTATAAGAAATGTACCAACGCTGTAGCTCTTAAGAAAATTAACGGCTGTTTGCCTAGCAATGAAACCCGTTATAAGCCCAGCCTTCCACATGGCACTCACAGATACATCTCTGAAATTATTATTCTCTTCATTGCTATTATTCAATCTGGGCTGCAAAAATCTCATAAGGCTATAAAACCATTCCCAAAATGAACGATCCTGCTTCCAGTGAGTCTTAAAAAACTTTTCCGCTGTAATCAATCCTTCATTTTCGAGTGGCAGAAGAATTTCCCCTGAAAAATTGATAATATTTAAACTTGGCTTTTTTGGGTTAATAGGTTTTAATTTTAATTACTTACTGATGTATTCAATGTTGATCTCATCCAGCAAAAAGTTATTCCTTACATTAAACTCAAGTACCAGAGCCGCCGTTAAATCCTCGCATGAAACTTTTTGTTGGACTGTAAACGGTTCATCTGTTTCTAATGGAAAGTAATTCATCCAAAAGATTGTAGCATCAGCCAGTCGCTCCTGATTAGTGTGCGTTATCTGAACCACGGGTTTGGACAATGCCCATACGCACTCTATTTGATTGTTGATTAAAATTTTGACGTGAAAAAGTAAAGCACACTTTTCTTCTAAAACGCAATTGCTGTTGTCAAATCGCTTAATTCTTAGTATTTTTAAACTATTGAATGTAGCTAAACGCTTGTCGTCTTTATACGTCAAAATCTCATAGTTATTCTCAAGTACCGGTACTTCTTCGGTAATAATCAGAAAAGAACCCAATTGGTCTTGAAGCTCTTTTATTTGATTGCCTACAGAGCAAATAAATTTGTTCATAAACTAATGCGGCTTTCATGTAATGCTCTACTCACCTGATATAATGTGACAATACACAATCGGTGTTGACATGTTCAATTCATCCGCAAAGAGACATCGAAAGTTAGCTTTGAAATAGATACCCTTCTTTAATACTTGCGTTGATATATCCGCATGACAAACTAACTTCATCAAATTAAATTTGTCTTTCGTTATTCGTGTCTTTATCTGATGTATCGAATCAGAAGGTGGAATTTGATTGCTCAAATTTAGAATGACATTAAAAAATTTTATTAACAAATTAAAAGTGCGGCACTGATGGTAAGTGAAGTTTGGGCCATTTATTTCACAATTGGGAAACTCTTCGACAAAGGGTGTTAGTTCACAATATTGAACAAATATGTCAATTATAGTTTCAGAATTTAATAGCTTTTTAATTTCTAATTGATCAAGGTCAGAAACTAACTTCTCGACTCTAGTTGCAAATGCTGAAAGTCCTTCCATATTAGTTAGAGAGAACTTAAAAGAGAAAGAGAAAAGTAATAGTTTAATTTAATTTAATTTTTGGGGTCCATGGAAGTCCTACAGAACGCAAAAATTAACCAATCGCTATTAAATTTTTTACACATATTCTCTAGGATATTGTGCAACTCTGGTAGTAGAATTGGCGAAAAACATTTAAAAATTGTTAATTTACAAAATTAATTGGTAACGAAAACTAGTCAAAAAATCATTTTTATATAACTTTTTTCATTTTCTGTCATTTTTTCCCAATTCTACTACCAGTGCTCCGAAAAAGTATCTAGAATCTAGATTAAGAAAAAATTTTCATTTTTGGATTCAGACTTCATTTGCGAACGGTAGGACTTCCATAAGGACGAAATGGGAATGCCATTGTTGAATTTCCACCTCCCTTTCATGGATCACCGAACAAAAAAAAAAATATTTACGTAGAATAAAGTTTTTCTCAAAAAAAAATTTTTACTAAAATTGGCTCAACAATGTAGAAACCCACCTTAGGTAAAAGTATTAAACATATTTAAAGTTTTGTCGATCAACTTAAACAAGCAAACAAAAAAAAATCAAATTTACAAACACTAATCCGCCATACTACTTACATATTTCTTTTACACGGAGAGAAATGTCCGGTCTCGCCAAGTTCTGCTTCAAAACTAAGCTGCTCTCAGCATACTTTTTGCTTCGTAACTAGTGCCCAAGTAGGAGATAAGCCCATATATTAATCGCAAGGGCAGGCAAACACTTCCTATGAAATAATTTTTACCCCATAAGATGTCTTTTCACACGAATTTCCAAAAAACCTTCATCAAAACGTCAAGAAGGCTTTTTTCTGTCGTAATCGCTTGTCTAATTGCTGATAACAAACCTCCACTTATAAAATATAATATATAATATAATATAAAATATATGTATATAATATATGTACACATAAAGTGTAATATTGAGAATCTTGGGTCAATTTCAAGGGTCGCCTACAACATCCCCAGGCCCACCTATCGCCGTCCCAGTTCGGACGATGTCTATGTATATTCACGTTACTTTCACTCAGGTTATTTTTGGATTGGCAGTCATTTCCGGACACTGCAGTCTATTCTGGTACGCCGACTCGAGTTCCTTAACATTACCACAACCTCACCTTACAACAGATTTCCTATCATTCCATTTACCACATTTATACCCTTACAAAAACGGTATATTAATTTTGGTCAGAAGTGTGCAACTCATAGAAGGAAGCCTCTCCGAACATATAAAATATATACATATATTATAATATCAATAATTATTGATCAGCACGACGAGACGAGTTCAAATCGCCATGTCCGTCCGTCCGCCTGTCCGTCTGTCCGTCCGTCTGGATTAATGCAAACTCCTCCTAGAACGTAAGAGCAACAGAGTTGAAATTTCGCATGAATACTTGTATATACTGCAGGGGTTGTATATCTTGGATACAGCCGAATCGGACCACTATATCAAATAGCTCCAATACAAACGGCAAAGTCACGAACAGTCACTTTTCTCAATAACTTCGTTACTTTTTAAGCTATTGTCGTGAAACTAAATAAAAGTTAGTTTATTGTAGCTATAAACGACTGTGCCAAATTAGTCAAGATCGGGTGACTGTATCATATAGCTTCCATAGGAACGATCGGTCGAAAACAGTGACTTTTGTCAATAACTTCGTTACCTTTGACGCGATTGCTTTCAAATTAAAGATTTGTTAGTTTAATATATGTGTGAATGACTGTGCCGAATTTGATAATGATTCGGTGAATATATCATATAGCTCCCATAGGAATGATTGGTAGGCCTGAGTTCACTGGACCACTTAACTTTATTTAATTTAATACTTTATTTAATACTTAAGAGAATGTAAGCTGTAGTATATTTTGTTTTAAATTTTGAAGCATAAGGATGAATTTTTGCGAAACTAGAAATATTTTCAAAGTAAACCAAAATCTTAATAATCTTTGAATTCATGACATTTTGAAAATATTTTTGTTTCAAAACAAATTTTGTTTTGTTTACAAATCTTTCATACTTTGCTACCAAAAACAATTATTAAATTTGTTCCAACAGACAAATTTTCCAAACGGGGTAATATAGATAAGTGTTGTAATAAAATCATGTACATATATTCAGGTTCTTTCATTACACTAAAGTTACAAGTTGGCCCACTATTTTAAAAATTTTTATTAAATTTACAAATAAAAATTAGAAAACCTTTTTTTTTTTTTTGACCACCTTCAATGTGGCCAAATGCAGAGTAGAAAACTTAGGGGGGATCAACATGTCCTTACCGACATCATTAGAAATAATAATTGGACTTGCAAAAGATATTTTACCATTGACAATCAGTTATACGAAAAGTTATAAAATGTAATGTGGAAATGTAATTAAAAGCTTTCTAAAAGAAATATAAAAGTTACAATGAGGCAGAAAAAATCACTTTCAAAAAAAATCTTTAAAGAGAAAATCAATTACATATCTAACAACATAATATAGTTCTTTATTGAGTACTAGTTTATAGAATAAATATACGCTTTCAAAATTTAAGAAAATTATAATGAGTTCAGACACCAATTAAGCAAAAAAATTTTAAATATTAGTTAAAACATTTAAAAGATCTTGTAAGTCAAATGACATTGGACCTGATTGGCTTAAGTCAAAATCAGTGCCACAAACCATATCAAAGTCAATGTCCACATTAATATCAGATGATGATGGAGATTGTATGCCAATGGTTCTGGGGTAATTATTGGTATTTAATCTATCAGTGGCCGGTGGTTTTATAATTTGCTTCCAATTGTTGCTTTTATTGTCAAAGATAGAAAACACGAAATCTGCTCCTGATAGTTGGTCAATGCACATTGCCAAGTTAACACAATTATCCCACGGACAATAGGCGCGGACAGATGTATTCGACATCTTTTGAACAACATTCACAGCATCTATAAAAAATGTTTTTGGATTAAATAAGCACATATGTTCTTTTTAGAGAATACTTACTAATATTTGATTCCGAAAAGCGAATTAGAAAAGTGCCAACACGTTGATCCTCAAGAAGTTTTGCAGCTTTTTCATTGCTTATGAAGCCAGCAATATAACCAGCTTGCCATATGGCCTGAACGGAAGTGCCAATGATATCGTTATTTTCATTTCTTTTTCCGGACTGCAAAACCTTCATAAGGCTATAAAACCACTGCCAAAACGAATGAGTTGGCTTCCACAATGATTTCAAAAACTTTTCCGATGAGATCGATTCCTGTCCTGCAAGTGTCTGAAGAATGCTGTCTGCAAATTTTTCAAAGATAAATTTAATAAAATGGGAAAAATTTTCATTTTGAAGATTCTTACATATATGTGCAATGTTGATATCACACAAGGGCCTATGCGGTATCCTTTTCTTGAACTCCTTTACCAGAGCCTTTGTCAAATCCTGGCATGAAACCCAATCGTAAACAGTAAACGGCTCAAGTGTTTCCCTGGGGAAATATGTCATCCAAAAGATTGTACCCTCAGCAATTCGCTGTTGATTACCATGGGTAATCTGAACCACTGGATCGGATAATGACCAAATGAACACTTTTTCCGTGTTCACGACAATTTCAGTACAAAACAGCAATGCGCATTTGTCTTCCAAAACTGAGTTGCCATTCGATAAGCGTTTAGGTTTGATAAGCTTTAACTTTTCGAAAGTAGCACAACGCTTTCCGTGTTTATATTCCAATATCTCCATTGAATTCTCAAGATAAATAGATGCATTCCTGACTATTGGAGACGGATCCAAGATGTCTTGGAGTGTTTTTATTTCATCGCCTGCAATAGAAACTCGTTTATATAACTGGAAAATATATCGGATTTAAAAATAGAATTTGGAATCTGCGGTTTCTTGTTTGTTTTAATTTTCAGTGACCTAAAGCCTGAAGAAATCCTCATTTTATTTGTTTTCAAAAAAGTAGAAAATTTTATAAGTAACGAACTTTTTAGATTTTTACAGAGGGTATTCTAAAATTGGCCTGATGCTTGTAACGCACAGAAGAAGACGTTTCCGTTTAAAGTATATATATTCTTCATTAACAGGACGAGGCAAGGTCATATAGCCATGTCCGTCTGTCCGTCCGTCTGGATCAACGCAACCTCCTTCTATGCCGTTGGATCTAAAGAGTTGAAATTAAGGCATGTAGATTTTATCTATAAACGACTGTGTCAAATTTGATCACGATTGGTTGACTATATCATATAGCTCCCATCGGTCGAGAACTGTGACTTTTATGAATAACTTCGTTACTTTTAACGGGATTGCTTTAAAATTAAACATTTGGCAGTTTAACATCTAATAAAAATTGTCAATGATAATTCAGATCTATACTTCTAATTTTAATATTTGAATACTCACCAGACAAAATATGACAGCATACAGTAGGTGTTTGGGGATTCCAATCATCCATAAGGAGACATCGAAAAGTCGCATTAATGTTACTGCCTTTCATTAAAATTTGCGTTGTTATATCCACATGACAAACTAATCTCATCAGACTCAAAATGTCTTGTTTAATTTTTATACTAAGCTCTTTTATTGTCAACTGATTAGTCCATCCGAGAAAAGTGTTGAAAAATTGTAGTAGCAGCTGGTAAATTCGGCATTGTGACGGACTAAAATTTGGAGCATTTGGCCCTACACAGTTTTTGAAATGTGGACTAAATGGCTCAAGTTCGGAGTACTCTTCAAATATCGAAAAAATGTATTTTTCCACAGATTCTCTGTTGTGAAGAATTGGCAAATTATTGCACTTTAAAAACAAGTTGTGAATTGCCGTTTCATAGAATGAAATTTGTTCCATATCGATGCAAATAGCAACTAATACATTTTATTGTTTATTTAGAAATTTACTTTTGAGTATGATAGTTTCTAGGTCTAGTTCAGAACTGATAAGTTTAAGCTGATCACAACGAGGCACGACTGAATAGACATAGAAGAAAAAACGAATGCTACACATACATATTATATATACATATATATATATACATATATACATTTTGAAGCACACTAGCTGCCGTCTCCGCATTCTTATCGCGATATGAGAGCCTTTATATATTTGCGCCTCTAAACAATGATTAGTTTCAAATACAGTGTCGAAAATACATTCTCTAAAATCAAAACAAAATAGATGGCCGGGCTGACTTCGACCGTGTCAAAGTTTGTATACCCTTCCAAGTTTTTGTTTACTCTTTCCTTACATATAGCCGTCAAAGTGGAATAGCGTTTTATCTAAAAAGTCTAGTTTTTGCGAAAGAACGGCCTACAATCTTAGCTTAGGAAATAACGAAGTTATTGATCAAAGCCAATGCTTTTCAGCGATAGTTCCACGACAATAGCTCAGAAAATATCAAAGTTATTGAGAAAAGTCACTGTTCGTGACTTTGACGTTTGTATGGGAGCTATATGATATAGTATCCGGATCCGGCTTAATCCGGATTTGGGTGACTATAGACGCGGTCATGTAATCCACTCAGTTGACGTTCACTCTAGTGATTCTGTTTATAGGACACTGTTCCCTTCTTTAACTTGACACAACCACCTTTGACCCTGCTGGTAATGATTAGTTTACACCAAAAATATAAAACCCTTACAATTATGCATAAAGAAAAACTATAAAAAATTAAACAACTTTATTTTGCAAAAAAAAAAAAATTAATTTAATTTTAAATTTTTTAATTAAATAGATAATAAAATTCTTTTTGAGTATTATTTTATAGTATAATTATATGGTGCAAACTAAAAATATTTAAGAAATATCATTTGTATTATTTAAGATTCATGATTATTAATGAGTTCGGAAAGCAATTCTTCACCATAATATGGAACATCAGTTGATGGATATGACAAATCTTTTAAGTCAAAATCAATGTCGATATTAATATTTATATCAGTTGATGAAGAAGATTGGATGCCAATGCTTCTGGGGTAATTTGTCGTATTTGATCCTTCGGTTGCGGCTGGTCTTAAAATTTCGTTCCGATGTCTGATTTCATTGGAAAAGACAGAAAGCAAGAAATCTGCTCCTGATAGTTGGTCAATGCACGTTGCCACGCCGGCACAATTTAACAGTTGTTGATCCCACGGGGTATAGATGTTTACAGATGTATCCGAGATCTTTTGAACAACGTTTAGAGAATCTGAAACAATAATGTTGTTGGATTAAATAGGCGTTTTCGTTTTTTAGGAGCAATGTTGATATCACACAAGGGCCTATGCGGTATCCTTTTCTTGAACTCCTTTACCAGAGCCTTTGTCAAATCCTGGCATGAAACCCAATCGTAAACAGTAAACGGCTCAAGTGTTTCCCTGGGGAAATATGTCATCCAAAAGATTGTACCCTCAGCAATTCGCTCTTGATTAACATGGGTAATCTGAACCACTGGATCGGATAATGAGCAAATGAACACTTTTTCCGTGTTCACGACAATTTCAGTACAAAACAGCAATGCGCATTTATCTTCCAAAACTGAATTGCCATTCGACAAGCGTTTAGGTTTGATAAGCTTTAACTTTTCGAAAGTAGCACAACGCTTTCCGTGTTTATATTCCAATATCTCCATTGAATTCTCAAGAAAAATTGATGCGTTAATGACTATTGGAGAAGGATCCAAGATGTCTTGGAGTGTTTTGATTTCATCGCCTGCAAAACCAATTATCACGAAAATTGTTAAGGATAATCCAGCCCAATAGTTTTTTTATAATTTGAATACTTACCAGATAAAATATGGCAACATACACTAGGTGTTAGGGAACTCCAATCATCCGTAAAAAGACATCGAAAAGTCGCATCAAAGTAATTGCCTTTCTTTAAAATTTGCGTTGTTATATCCACAAGACAAACTATAAAATATTGATTAGACAAGTTATCAAATTTCTTGGAAATGAAATAGGTCTTATTCATCGCTAATAAGTGCGATCAAATTGATACCCTTATTATATTAGTTTTTTCAGAATTGTAAATGTATGTAAAGTTTGTATATGTTCTTAATCACTACGACAAGACGATCAACCCAAACTCCTAGACCGTCAAAGCTATAGTGTTGAAATTTCGAATGTGAGCTTTTATATACTACACGGGTTGTAAATCCCGGATTATCCGGATCGCATCACTTCTTTTATCAATAGCTTCAATATTTTTGACACGATTGACGAAATTAATATTTGTCTGCTTAATGTGCCCATTAATGATTGCGCAAAATCTGATCCAAATCCAAATATATAGCCGTCATATAAAATAATGACAGCCCATGATTTTTCTTGCGGGAACATTTTATTTTTTAGATAAACGCTTTTTTCACTTTGGCGGCTAAAAGTAATTGAAGAGTAACAAAAATACTGCAAGTGTATAGAAACTTCCGTGCGACCGAAGTTATTCCCCATCCTTTATTTTTTTGTTAATACTTGCAATATCTTCAAGATATGTCATCCAGTTGTCGGTGCTTGCCGTCTCTTTTATCTTAACGCTGGATGAGAACTTTTACACTTTATAGTTAAATTTAACAATATAAGATTTTTATATTTTCAGAATCTGAAATTTACTATTACAACTTAGAATTGAAAAAAAAAATCATTTGTCATTTGCTGATTTTTTAAATTTTTAACTTCTAAGATTTTGGTAATCGTAAATAAACTTAAAGCTAAAAATTGCTTAAATATGATTCCTTTCCTTTCCTTGTTGGTGTACAGATCAATCAGTAAAGAGAAGAATTAATAATGATGTACTTATAAGCAAGCTTTTAAATAACAAGGAAATGTTATATTAATATTATCAAAGTTGGTCTGCTTGTTGTAAATGTGGGGTGCAGTAGAGTTTGAGCGATCATAAATTTGATTGGTTTGAAACTTGACTAAAACTTTCGCTTGGAAGCTTTTAATCCAGTAGATTTAACTAGCGTTTTAAACTATTCCTTTGAAGTTGATTATTTATATTTTGCAAAGGCAAAATTATATGTTTTTGAATAATACATTTTCTTAATTCAAATGCCAAAGCAAACAACAAAAAACGGAAAAAAAATGTAAAACCCAAAAGTACCCAAAAAGGTTGCTTGAACAAAGGAACTTTCTTTTCATATCCCTGTAGATACTTTCACGTAATAAAGAATTAAAATTACTTTGTATCTAAAAAAATACATCCCTTTCAGCTTTTCGATGAAATTTTCCATACCGAATTCGGGAAGTCTTACTTCATGCCTTTGGTTACCCTCTCGATTCGAAATGCCACATTTTAATGTTTAGCACTTGGCTCACATGGAATGGTAATATTTTTAAAACCGCGTGTATGTGCGTAAAGGTATATGTAATTGTGTGCCTACCTCAGTCTGTTTACCATAATTACCTGTTTATAATTAATTAAAATGCAATAAGCGTAAATTTGATAAAAGTGGCACGCACATGCTTACACTGCAGCGTTAATTTTACTTCTACCATTTGTTGCTGCCTTTTTTATGCGTTTTAATGGCCTGTCAGCAATATTTTTGCCGACACTGTGCATGGCTAAATGAAATTAAATTGATAAACTAAATTACAATCGAATAGATAAAGCGTAATAATGCAGGAATTAATTCATAAATTATTCAATGGCCCAGCACAAAAGTAGGAAACAACAAACAACCTTTTTCTTCTTTTGCCCGTTTTTGCCATTTTCCACAATTTTCAGCTCGAATGGAAAAACTAATTTGTGCGGTTGTTCAGGTCAGAAGTACGGAGTAATAGTGAAGGTGCGGGAAACCGCATAAAACTGCAGCATAAACACATTGGTTGGCATTTCATGCATTTATGTTGACCTCATTCTCACTGTTCATCCCACCAACTCGACATCGTCTTCCTGACTTACGCATATTGACCATGAATAACTAGCGGAAATGCAATATGAGTTGTGGTCACGATTGCTGAATGGCTTCACCACTTTGCTCTCCCACCATAAACGCACCTGATGATTCATTGTGAGTAAATTCGTCCGTCTGTGTCAATCAGGAGGAGACCAATAAGGCTGAAGGGGTCGGCGTATTCCGTGTTCACTTTAATTGCGGCGACATTTTGATTTATGACAAAATGAAAGTCAAATGACGGCTACAAGAGTTTGTGGCGAGTGTACAGTGCTCCACTTGGAGAATGTTTTTCATTTTATATTAAATTTAACGTTTATTCTAATAAGTAGACAATTGTGTATCAAAATTTTTATTCATTAAAACTAAGCAAAGAGTTATTAAATTGTTTATAAACTTACTAATCTAAGTGTTTAGCCTTCAAGATAAATGATAAATCGTAAATCTGATATAAATCTGAGTAAGCAACTTTTATAAGGTAGTCTGTAGCCCATTAGCACATTATTGTGATGATTCTCAATCTCATTGTTGGAGTTAAAAGTTTATATTCATAATATGAGTTTGATTAGAGTTTTTATAAATTTTTCGAAAAAAGATTTATTAAATCTTTCTGATATTGCATCAGGAATTTTTACCATATAGTAATTTTCTTAGTCACGTAGAAATTTACTAATACCGTTTCGTAAACTTAGCTATACTTTAAGTTTAACAAAACATACTACATTAAATGATATATGGGCAGATTTATATGAACCTGATATTGACATTGGTCTATTGTAATGCTCTTAAAAGTTTTTACATCGTTTATAGATAAAAGTCGCTCTAGTGTTTTCCTAAGATTACTTTATAGATGTGACACAGCCTGATCATAAATTTCAATTAACATAAATTTCTTGCAAATAACATGGGGAAAAGTTGGCAAAAACTTCAGGCACAAGTACATTTTCAATTATGGTCCGTTGGCAGAAGTTACCTCTGAATTTCTTTTTTATATTTTCCATTTATTTCGAACTCCTTCTCTTACAGAATTCTGTGTGTGTGTGTGTCTGTTTGTTTATGTATGCACTCTTTGAGATGCACTTGACTGCTGGCAAAAATGGTGTGACACAGAGATGATGGATAGAATGGTAAAAAAAAAACCTGAGTAATAGGGTTAGAATTTAAACCACATACACACATCACATGCTTGGCAAATGGTCAGAGGCTAAGCAAATTGCTGAAAGGCGCTTATGCAAAACCATAAAATGGGAAGACAACATAAAAATGGAAGCAAAACCGCTAGCACAAATCCTAACCCAAAGGCAATAAAACCAATTTCAAATTGTTATTTTAAGCGAAAGTAACAAAAAGACTAGAGGTTGGGTTCTGCTGGAGGATGGAAGGCAACAAAAAAAGAAAAAGGGTTAAACTAAGGTGCAAAACCAAGCAAATAGGAAAACAAAACGAATGGCAGAGAGTCGTAAAAAATCAAATATCGATGGCGTAGGCAACAAAAATCAAATCAAATGAACCATTTCAAGGTTGAACCAGATAGGAGCCAAATGCAGAAGCAGAAAGAAAAGTAAAAGTTTTTCTTGTAGCAAAAGGCATTGTTTCCAAATTTTTCTCTGTATGAAAATTGCCTCAAAATATATGTATGTGTGTATGTTTGTATGTTTCTAGACACAGGTAAAGAAATGCTTTTTACTGCCCTTTTCTGATGAAATCAGCAAAAGATATGTGGACGAACTAGACAAAATGGGGTTTGGGTCCTTGCAAATCTTTAGAAGCTAATAAAAATGGCAAGACATAATGAGGCACAGGCCCAAGTAGTGTGAGAAGAGAACGGCAAGGGTATGTGGTGGATTGTGGGTTCTACAAATCTCGATAAAATGTAAATTGAGCGTAAAACATTTGCGGATTTCTTTTTGCAGGTGTAAAACACTTTCAGGTGTTTGCCACTTAAATGAAATTAACTATCCGAATTTAAGTTTTCGATTAACTTATCTAAAAATACACAACAGCAGCATGGCAACTTTTACTATGGCAACTTTAACATTATTCCACTACAATTTCTTTGTTCATTCGTTGATAAATTTCAAGTAAAGGAATGCATGAAGTGAGCTCACGTGACTGAAGATGAAGGTTCTTGAAATGTTCTCGCATGCAACTTGTAATATATTTGTGTAGAACTATTTTGTTATATTTTCATTCAATTTTTCCATTCGACTTGGCCTTTAAGGCGCGTGTCCAGTTTTAAAGGTCTACATACAGCTGTGACAGCTGCTGTAGCATTTGAATGTCACGTAACTGCAATGACATGAAATCATTTCCATTTTCATGGCTAAAATGCCTTTTAATGGCCGGGGGCCAGCAAATGTTGTGCAGAATTCTATATAATTTATGTGACACAAGCCATTGCCAAAATTATGTGCCAGAAATTGCAAGGCAAAATCAGGCTCTATCCTCTCAACCAGGAACCAAAGCAATGAGAATAGAATCTCTACAAAAGAATTGGCGGACAGCATTTTTTATGAGTAATTTGATATTGCCACGCATTTTTATTGGAAAAGAAAAAAAAAACAACACAAAAAAAGGAAGAGAAGAAAAAAAATTATGATGCTGCCATTATTGTTGTCCTATGAGTATTTATGTTTTGTTTTGTTTTTTCAATAGAATTCACCAGGAGCGAAATAACATTTGTGATTTTTCATATTTACTTCTGGAGAAACTGTTAAATCGTTTCACAAATATAGCTAAAAGTGGGCCAATTGATAAGTGCTTAGCACTTTTATCTCTTAATGACTTGTTCCTAGGTATCGAGGCATTAAAAGTGGCAGATGAATAATCAGAATTTCTTTTTATATATATTGTTGCTATGAGAAGTTGAACAAACTGCTTTAAAATTCTTAAGATACTCAAATAAATACAAAAGCAAACAAATTTGATAAACCTGGAGTTTGCGTTCGACAACGCTCCTGAATCTACGCCAAATGAGAGAAGACCAAAACACCCATAGAATAAAACAAAACAAAAAGAAATGTGGATAAACAAAGGCAATGCAATTACGTGACAGTGACAGAGCAAGGACAGCGACAACAACGAAAACATCGATGACGACAATGGGAATGACAATGACAATGGCAATGGCAACTGCTTTGCTGGCCGAGTT
The DNA here is from genome assembly GCA_018150345.1 of Drosophila equinoxialis. Classification (NCBI taxonomy): domain Eukaryota; kingdom Metazoa; phylum Arthropoda; class Insecta; order Diptera; family Drosophilidae; genus Drosophila; species Drosophila equinoxialis. The sequence continues at coordinate 5,467,711 of JAECWI010000047.1, forward strand.
GCACGTAATTTACCAATGGGGTGTGGCCATTGGACAGTCGCAGACACTTTTATTGCAAATCATTTCAAATGCTGCAAATGATAACAACACGAAACGTAACAACAAAAACGACAACAACAACAGAAGGGCAACAAGAGAGAAAAAAGTCAGTTCAAAGGGTGCGCAAGCAGACATGACATTCTTTTGACTGAAATGGCTTCTATGTTTGCGTAGCATTTAAATCGATTTAAGGTGCAACTTACTTATTTCAGCCAGTGAAAATCATAATAAATTAACCTCAATTTGGATTCGGATAGTTGCATATCTAAATGCTTTCTCAAAAAACTCCTATGAACAAAGCCATAAATATTTATTGTTACTCCCAACATACGTTAATATTAGATTCAGATGTTTTGATACTTGGTATTACTTTTAGAGTAAAATATTATAATCGCTTGATACCAACGAAACCTACTGAGATACTTCATCGGCTCTATTTTCTTAATACGTTGTATTTATTGTAAACCAGCTAATAACATAATAAGTTTAATTTAATTTTTTGCCATTTTTGAATTAAACTGGCAAACAAAAAATATCTTAATTAAAGAATTTTTACAAGATAAATTATTTGATTTTAAAATTTGCGGTTTAAAAACTAAACACTAAAAAATGGTTTATGTATATGTTTGTCGTCACACGAGAGAATCGGGAATCACAATCGACAGTCATTGAACTATTACCACACTTCTAGAGCGGCCGTGTTTTTCCCGTATCAAATATTCACAACAACAAAACAAAAACTATATGACATTTTGGACCTTTGAATTCTAAAGGTTTTATATATGTAGGTACGATTATTCAATTTATTCATCGTCCCAACTGATATCATTTCTAAGAATGATAGGCTTTGTTTTTGGTGAAACAAAAACTCTAATTGCCATTTGTTTGTTGTATTTAAAAGTTAAAATGTTCTTCTTTTACGAAAGACCTCATTAAAGTTTGTAGTTTACCATCTATCTATCCCTTTTCACTTTCCACCTTTGCCCTGCGGTTTTTTTCGTTTTACTTTTCTGCACAGTTTAACTTATCATTAGGGGGCAATCAAAAAGTTTTACCTGTGCGTAAATTTATGCCCTCTTATCTTATGCGAAATCAAACATAAAACTTTTAAGCTTCAGACAATTGAGCTTAATATGCATAAAGTCACTTTTTTCGCCTCGGCGTTTGGCTTGTCAACGCTCATAGACATGGACATAAAGCCGCAAAGTAGGCAACACATATTTTCACTTAGACTTCTACCAGCTTAACGCATACATATGTACATATGTATGTATACATACATATAACAGAGATATCAGAGAGGAACCTGAAGTATTACGCAACAAAGAACAAAAAAAGAAAAAAGAAAGAAAAACAGAATAGAAAAATTGCACCGAAACGTCTGTCTAATAGAAGCTTAGGCTCAACTTAAGCACAATTTGAGCAATGGACCAAAATCCAAGTATAAAATGACAAATCTGATTTATGTGGCATTTCTTTGATAGCAAGGACCAGCAGCAGCAGCAGCAGTAAGGAATAAATAGATGTCCCAAAGACCACACAAACACCTTGGCCTAATCACATTGAGTCTGTATCTTTGTACAGATGGGAACAAAGATGACCATCGGCCATTGTTTAGTTGCTCATTTGTGGCCATTTGTTGTGGCCGTGTGTTAAGTATTTATCAAAGGTACTTACTCTCTTTTGTCAGCTTATTAGTTAGTTAGGTTTAGCTCTGACTTATGACTAAAATCCTGGCATGTACATATGTTTGTCATTTATTTGGATCTTAGGTATTTTAGATCTTCATTTCCGATAGAAATAGACTTAAGGAAACTGCATGACCACTTTTTTCAAATACTCTAGATATTCACACTTAAATCGATGCTTCCAGGTGTATATTTTACAAAATACTATCTTTTTACTTTACTTTTTTTGCAGTTTTTTTTGTAACTTTTTGGGCTTTTGTCCTTGTTTTTGCTGGCGTTTTTTTGTTTGGTTTTACTACTAAACGTTTCAGAGGTTTCCACTTCTTTTTATTGTTGCTATGGTTGCTTTTCTTGTTTTGGACGCGGTAGCCTATTGTCACGTTCGGCAAAGACATTTTCACGTATTTGAAATATTTTCCAAAAATTACCCAATTTTCTTTATGCGACATCTACGAGAATGTGTAAAAGGATCTTTAATGCAGCTTGACAAGTAAACTTTCCAGTTTCCCGTTACAATTAAAGTGAGTGAGTATGGTAATTATATTATATAATATATGGTATATAGTTTTAAGTATAACAGATTGCAAGGTTTATTTATTCAAATCCCGTAACTGAAAAGAATTGATTGATTTGTTAGATAAGAAATCAAGTAAGAAAAAGAATTCAGTTTTAAATTCTGCAATATAAATTTATTTTAAGATTCATGAAATACTCAGGCCGAACCGGGATTAAAGGCGATGTAGATCCAACTGAAATAAAACCAGAGGGCCGGTGTTAACTTCGACCGCGTCGAAGTTTGTATACCCTTGCAACTGTTTTGGTAATTCTTTCCTTACCCACAGCCATCAAAGTGTAAAAACGTTTTATCCAAAAAAGACTAATGTTTGCGAAAGAACGGCCTTCAATCTTAGCATAGGATATAACGAACTTTTTGATGAAAGTCACTGTTTTCCACCTATCGTTTCTATGGGAGCTATATGATATAGTCACCCGATCTTGATCAAATTTGGCACAATCATTAGTAAGAACATAAAACTGACAAATACCAACTTTTATGACAATAGCTATAAAATTAATGAAGTTATTGAGAAAGTCACTGTTCGTGACTTTGCCGTTTGTATGGGAGCTATATGATATAGTCACCCGATCTTGATCGAATTTGGCACAATCATTAATAAGAACATAAAACTGACAAATACCAACTTTTATGACAAGAGCTATAAAATTAATGAAGTTATTGAGAAAGTCACTGTTCGTGACTTTGCCGTTTGTATGGGAGCTATATGATATAGTCACCCGATCTTGATCAAATTTGGCACAATCATTAATAAGAACATAAAACTGACAAATACCAACTTTTATGACAATAGCTATAAAATTAATGAAGTTATTGAGAAAGTCACTGTTCGTGACTTTGCCGTTTGTATGGGAGCTATATGATATAGTCACCCGATCTTGATCGAATTTGGCACAATCATTAACAAGAACATAAAACTGACAAATACCAACTTTCATGACAATAGCTATAAAATTAATGAAGTTATTGAGAAAGTCACTGTTTCGTGACTTTGACGTTTGTATGGGAGCTATATGATATAGTGGTCCGATCCGGCTGAATCCGAGATATACAATGCCTGCAGTATATACAAGCCTACGTGCAAAATTTCAGCTCTGTAGCTCTTACGGTCTCGGAGGAGTTCGCGTTGATCCAGACGGACGGACGGACGGACGGACGGACGGACGGACGGACGGACATGGCTATTTGAACTCGTCTCGTCGTGCTGATCAAGAATATATATACTTTATATAGTCTGAGATGCTTCGTTCTATGCGTTGCACACTTCTGACCAAAATTAATATACCCTTTTTGCAAGGGTATAATAATACATATTAGAACGTTAAATTAATATAAAATTATAATATAGGTTGATTTGCTCAACTTATTGATTTCTTCTTCTTCTTCACAATGAATCATTTATGTGTATTATGTATTATTTTTTGTTGTTGGTCTCTACCTTAACTTTAGCACCCCTAAGTCCATAAGGCCAGCCACAATTTCAAGGCTAGCAGCTGCGCTGGGATCTGTGATTATAATATATAGAATTTTTTTTCATGACGTAACGCTTCAATCGAAACTTTCATTAGATTAAATGATTTGTCGAAACGATTTGTATTGTCGTGCTGTTAGTAGACTAAAAGGTCATTTCATTTGACCCCACGATGAAATGAAATGTTTGAAACTCGATTGGAAATCAATCTGTGTATAAAATTTTGGAATAAACTTACAATGATTGAATTGATTTTGAAACAAATATGTTTTATTAATTCATTTCCATGCTTGACGGTGTTTTTAATGATGTTTTCATTCATAATTTTGTATTTTGTTGTTTGTGTCATATACTCATCGTATTGTACATTGAATTTACGCTTAAAGATATATACAGAGTTTTGTGGCAGAGATTTTGCTTTTTCGTTTTATTATTTAAATTCAAGTTTTAATTACTTTATGGCATTTTATTTAGATTTATTCAATTACTTGAAGTATTTTGTTTTTGTTAATAATTTTTAGTATGCAGCTTTTGTATCTTATATAAATCTCTTCCCCAACATTCCATTCTCCTTCACAAACATATTATCGTATAGATATTTGAATGCATTTAAGATTAGATTTTCATTTCTCTTTTTTTTTTTTTTTGTTTTCTATATTTTTTTATACATCTAAAAATTGTTTTAAATACACAAATAATTTACACTTATAATTAGCACACACTCAACACATTTCTGGACGACTATAAAGCGTCCATATTACATATATATTCTATATATATTTAATTTTTTTTTTTGCTGATCATTTATGTGTTTGTTTTATTCTCATTTTATTTTTATGTTAGTTGTAGTTAAATGTTTATGATATTGTTTAAATAAGACTTAAAAAACCATTACGGTTGACAACAATGCAGATTTATTTATGTATCTATTTAGTTCTATAGTCTATTACTCCAATACACTCACTCACACACACACTCACAAGCATTCACTCTCACACATAACATTCTCGTGCATACATATGCAAATTTGACTCAATTAGCATTTAAATGTTTGCTCATTGATATTTTATATATGTATTAATTTTAATGCTTATTTTAAGAATTGGCGCAGGTTTTTTATTTTTAATATTTATATATTTTTTTTTTTGTTTGGGATGAGTTTTATCTTGTTTATGTATTTACAACCAACATGGAAAATTGTTGGACATTTTTTGTTAATTAGCAACAAAAAATAAAAATAATATATTTTTAGTAATTATATTATTAATTATGCATTTTCGGTATGTTTTTTTTTTCTTCTTTTATTTGGCGCTGCTTTATGAAAGGACTTTAGTGTTAGGAAGTGGGCGATTTGATGGCTATTTACATAAGCTTTTCATAGTTTAATGTATTTGATGTTTGGTTGACTTTTGCTATTGTGTGTTCATTTTTTATTTTAATAATTTTACTAACTAAAATCGGCGTTTTCTTTTTATACAGCGCTTGTCCTCCTTTTATTGGAATGTAATTCCTTCATCATATATTATATTCTTGTTTTCGGTTTACATTTTTACATCGACAGAATAAAACATAGTGTATTACACATACACTCACACACATACATATACATAAGTAAGTATAAATTTGATAATTTTTTTGTTTTCTCTCTTGTAAAATTTAGTGTACAATACATATAGAAACTTTGGCAATTTATAAAATTACGATATGTTTTGTGTTAGTTTTAAGACTTTTGCAACAGTCACCCCAAACGATCTCATTCGTTCAACTTCATACTCTAATCCATTCGATCTTTTCAGTTTATAAGTGCTTAATTTTATTAGATTATACAATTTTGATGACAAGTAAATCAAGTGCAAGACATTTTTAATTGTGTTTGTTTTTTTTTTTTCGTATTAAACTAAAATGAAATTTACAGAAAGAAAAACAATTATCAAACATTGGATTTAAGCTTACTTTTACACTGTGCAAAATGGTTTTGAGTTGGATATTCTTAAGCCATGAGGAATTAGCACCAATTAAGATATTTAGTGGCAAATACCAAGAATTAGATTTATTTTAAAACCAGATATATCATCTATATTTTATACTGAATCTTTTTACTTAAACAATGTAGAACTATGAAAAAAATATATATGTGCTGACATTGGTAAGGTTGAATTCGTTTAAGAATTCTGTTGTTATTCGAAACAATCTATATTTTATTTTCAATCAGTTTTGTTAAAAGCTCTAGTCTATAAAAGATAAATATGTGGAAGATGGAATCTTCGAATTCAGCTCAGATTATAGATATTTAGAGCAAACAAATTTGAAAACAAAATAATGTTCATAAACAAGTTTTATAGATGAATAAAATACCAATGATAAGTAATTGTATGAAAGAAAAGAAATCTCAAAAGAATTTAGAAAAAGGTTTAATATAAAAAATAAAAGCAATGGACTAGACTGCATGTCCTTTACCATATTGATGAATGAATGTGAATCACATTAAAAACCGAATTCGCCATGTTTTATTGTCAATTAAATAATATGTTGGAAATAATGAAATCAAATTGTTTTATGCATATGCGCATTTACTATAAAAGTAGTAAGTTTGAAAAATATTCTTTATTGATATAAGTATAAAAGAATTCGAAAAATGTTCCATCGAAAAATATCTACTGAATCAAATATCAATCTGAATTTGGCGCTATTCCAGCTGGCTAAGTGAATTGTGTTGGACAGTGTTACACATTTAATTCATGATCTATTCACTCGTCTACTACGATACACTTAGAGCTATTTTTGTTTCAATGATTCTGTGTTTGGTTGTTGTATTTTAATTAAACTCGTATTTTTTACCATGAGTTGTTCTTCTCCTGTTATCATTTCATATTATATTAAACTATATATGTATGTATGTCTATCGTTTTGTTTATTTTCAATTTGTTTTGCAGCGCCAAAGTGCTTAAAAATTAATAACATTTAATACAATACAATACATATACTCTCTATATGTAAATATATATATTAATTTTTTACTATTTACAAACATTCTCTCATCGTTAATTTTTTATTAAAATGTTTCCTTCTGTTTTGTGTTTTTACAAATTAAATTCAAGAAAGCTTTTGTTTTGCATAAATAAATTAGCAGCTCGTTTCATTTTTGCACATATATCGATTTTAGTTTGTTCTTTTTCAATCTGAGGCAAAGACGAAAAATTATTTGAGGGAAATTGTGTGGTTGAACTCTTTTTTTTTAACTTAATTGAGCTACCGTGCAGTTAATAGCTTTGGCTGATGCTGCGGTACAACCAATTGGGATGTTGACACAGATGCTTTAAGCAATTTCTTTTCAATTTCTGTAGCCAACGCCAGCAACTCATCAGATCCATCATCATCTAGATTAACGTCTTTTTCAATAACATATATTTTATCTTTATCTTTATAATCATCTTCATGATCATTAACATCATCATCGTCATCAATATCATCATGACCATCATCATCCACACCCACTCTGGGCCTACCCTTATTGTTGTGCCGGGCTGTTGGCCACCCGCCTCCCCGGAAGATGCCAGCCAGGGTGGCTCCAGTGGCCAATGCCAGCAACAACAGTGCATTAGGTGCACGGGCAACCAGTAGCGAGTCCGTTTTGCTGGCTGCATTTGGTTGAATGAAAAACGATAAGATTTTTGTCACAAATAATTCCCGGTATGACGTACCTTGAACGGGATCGGCACGTGAGTTGCTGGCATAGACAGTTTCGCGTGATTCCAATACCGGTGCTTTCTGCGGCCGATCTCCCTCGACGGATTCCTCATTGCTGCGCCAATAGAATGTCGATAGCGAGGCCACACACTGCAAATAAGCAATCATAATGATTAATATTATGTTCAATCTGAATGCCAATACACTCACCTTCAATTTCATGTCGCCATTTCGAAAATGATGCTGCTCCACACGAAACTGCAAGCCCAATACGGATGTCTCTAAACCCTCACGTCCCGATACAATCGTCTCGTATTTTCTCAATTTCTGCGGTTCGGCCGCATCGCCATTGACAAACCAGGATAAATTCACGGCCGGCTTAGAGCGTCCTGCGGTGCAATTGATACGAACCACATCGCCGATCTGATACCGTGGTCGCCCGCCGGTTATTTTCGGTGGTCCTTGGTCGGGCAGGGCTAAGCGAATAAAATGGACAAACATAAGTTTAGGTTAGTTAGGATGTTGTTTTTGTTGTTGTTTCCACTATTTGCAGTGGTTTTGGTCTTTTTTTTTGTTTTTGGGTCGCTAACCGAGTCAGACTAAGAGAAATTTCATTTACGGCTAGCGAGCACAACCCGCAGACATTTCGTAATAAACCAAAGCCAACAACCAAAAAAAAAAGAAGAAATCCCAGCATCAAAAACAGCAACAACAACGGCAAAAGCTGTCGGGAACGATGGCGGAAATTCAATAAAAGTTCCAGCCGCTGCCTGATGCACCAACCAACCAGTGGCTGATAAAATTGAAAAAAAAAGTCGTAAAGGAAAAGATAGAAAGGCAAAGTAAAACGATCCTGATTAACGGAGTCGAACGTTGTATACGCTTTGCACACTTCCAGTTCAGTGAAAATCCTTTGAAAGAGCCCACTAAGCACTTCGTTACTTAGCAAACTTTATTGGAAAACTCCAATTTTAGGAAATCAACAATCTTTTTTAGCATTCTTTTTGGGCAAAATTTTAATTTAAGAAGAGATTGAGGGTGGGGCCTTTTGCAAATGACTACAGGCACTTCCTATACACTGGACTTTTAAAACTGCAATAAAAATGCATTCAATTGCTATAAATAACCGTTATAGATAACGGTTGCTTTCCCTATTTTTATTGTATACTGTAAACGGATATCGAATAACTTATTTTTTAACTGCTACTAGAGCTGTCATAAAGTTAGTCGACCCGTCAATTGGCAAGTCTATAAACCGAAAGCAGCAAAGCAACTAGAACTATGTGAACGGAAACGGAATTGTTGTTGTTTTTGTTGGCTTTCTATATATATTGTTGTTGTTGTTCTTTTTGTCCCAGTGCTAAAGAGCCAAAGCCATCTGTGGATGCTGTTGCGTTCAGTTTGTTGTTAAAGCTTTTAAAAACTTTGATTGAAAGCCAAACAGGCAGCAGAGAAAAAACCAAAACAAAGGCCAACACAAATGCGAGCTTAGAACAAAGTCACACACATACACACACATAAAAACAAACACACAAACACCCACACACACGCACACGCAGGACATTGGGATATAGAGAAAGGCGAGAACAAAAGAGGAAGATATTGAAGGAGAGAAATGCCAGCACGCCCACGCAAAAGTTTATAATTGAACAAACGAAATGTCAACGCCAGTTGTAAGGTCCCCATGTGTGTTGCATTCGAAGGCCAAGAATAACTGAAAATGGCCAAAAGTGCAGCAAAAAAAAGGACAATACATAAAATTAAAAGCTACACCAAAAATTTACCTATCACTTGTTTCGGTTTAGATTTCTTGCTATATTTTTTTTTCGTTTGAATTTATGAAATTTTTCATTGTGTATCTTTTTGTTTCCCTTCAAGGAGAAAAAATGGTTTTAAGGCTTGCGCGCTCATAACGACCAACAAGTTTTTGGTCCCAAATTGAGTTAGATAAAGCTTTTGTGTTTGTGTTGTGGGGCCCGACTGACAACTGAATGGTCCCCGGCCCCGGCATATATATGTATGTATTTGTGCTCTGGGGGGACAGTTCGGCTTACTAAGCTTATTATAAACATGAAATCAAATGAAGCCTGTCAAATGCAGTTTGCCTTGTTTAGCTTCTAAATGAGCAAATTCCGATTGAATTTTGCGAATTGAAGTCAACACATACACACACACACTTAGAACATTGTAGAGAAATTCCTCTTTATTGTTGATTAATAAAATCATCTTCAATTGTGAAAGGAGAAAGTTTTTAAAGCAAATGTTTCAATATGGTTTACCAAGTTAATGACTCAAAGTTGATGTCAAAAATTGTTATTGATAAAGCATTTTAGTCTAATGGTTGCCAACATGTTGTAATAGAATTTAGCTTGATTTAAACATATTAATGCTTCTCCACGTTTGGTTAGTCGGTTCGACATCTCATGAATAAAGCTTTGTTGTTATCTCTGATCTTAATGCTATTAATGAAATCATTAAGACAGGCTATTCGAGAAATTAATTTAAATTGAAAAGCTTATTTCTAAACTTTTTAAAGTTTTTTTCAGCCTTCAACAATTTTTAGTTTTCATACTTCTTAAATTCTATAATTCTTTGATAACCTTACAAGCTTAATGCATAGCTAAAGTCACAATTTCAATCTTAGTTTTCTTAAAACCTTTGTCACATACATAACTGAAAATGTTCCTTTTTTTCTGAAGTTGTCTCTCTTTTTCTATTTTCCTTATTATTTTATCCTTTTCATGTCTTTTGGCTGTCCCATCGTTTACTGCAATGCTATGTAGGTCCCTAGAAAGACTTCTTTCTTTTTTCCTTTGTATTTACTCAGTGCGAAAGTCAGTGGACAGAGTCAGACTCAGACACAGAGTTGAAGTTGGAAATTGTGGCCGCTGTTGCCGTTGCTGCCATTTAGCCGCAAGAGCCAATGCCCACAATTTCTAGTTAGAATTATAAGTTTTCGCTTGACTTTTAGCGAACGCCTTACCGAAAGACATACAAATACAGTGGGATATATATCTATATATGTATATAAATGTAGTCAGTGTGTATATACTTACACACAACAACCATGTCGCCATGCTCGGTGACCGTTTGGAATGATGGCGCCTCACCGGATACTTCGCAGCGGAAGCGTCCCGCCGACTGAAGATTGACGTTGCGGAGCGTAACAGTGGCATCACTAGAGTTGTGTAACTGCAATTAAAAAATTGTTGAATGAGTAACGAAAGTAACGAAACTTATAAGTGTAATGCAGGGGAGTAAGGTATATGGGGTGGGATTGAATGGAATGAAGGATCGTTCGCAAAGACAGGAGCTGGACTGGAAGCTTGACGTTGTCGCTTTGCGTGGCACTGGCAGTTTCAATAGCAGCCACTCTGGACGTTAATGTAACGTAATTGCTTTTGTAAACTGCCCAGTCGGCCCACCTCCTACAGGGTCTCCTTCATGTTTCTTCTTTTTGAAGGTTTTTTTTTTGTAAATGCTTTTTTAAATGTCTGCTGCGGACGCTTTAAGGGTCAGTGTTTGAATGTCGGACCAAAAAAGGGTTAGCCAAATATTTCACTTAAACTTTAAGCCATTAAATCCAACTCTACTTGGGTTCGTTTACTCTCTCGCTCTCGCTCCCTCTCGCTCTCGCTCCCTCTCGCTCTCGCCCTTGTTTCACGTTTATCTGACCAAGCGAAAAGTGCACTTTGTTATCTTTTATTGCGCATTTTTTCTTTTGCTTTTGCCCTTTTATTTATTTTTTTTCTGCTGTTGCTGCTATTGGACTCCTTTTCATTCGAATTCCCATTGTTTTGGTCGGAGCCGTTGTTTTAACCTAATTTATAGTTTACCACACAAGCACTGAGCTAAGGTAAACCTCACGTTCACGTACCATGTCTAAGCTAAACAACTACTACCCAACCGCCTTCCATCTATCCATCGTATCCCCTGTTCAACCCCAGGCCGCACTCAACTATTTCTAACTGCAATAAAACAAAACCAAAACAGAATAACAACAACTTTTACTTATGTCCCGCACCTGCAGACACCCACCAACACCATCTGCTCCCCTTCGGAAAGACACTCAAATCGATTATGCTAAAACAATATCCGCCAATGGAGTTGGATATAACCATTAGCCTGGTCGGGGCATCATTCTTATCAGTCACTCGGCTTTATCGCTGGTGGAAATCTTTCTCGAATAACATGTGCCAAAGCAAACGTTACTGGGGCTCAAAAACATCGTTCAGTCATTCCAAGCCAAACAGTGGCATGAAATGGAAAAACTACAGATTAAATTTTCTTATCCATTTACGAGGGAATGAAAATATATATTTTAACAAAAATTTTCAATGTTATATTGAGAGAGCACTTCTTGGTAGATGATTAGTTTAGGTCGAGGATCCTGAATCGTCTCAGCCGATGACCACAGTGATTAATGCTTGTAAAAATATTTAAGATAATAGTTCACAACTATTTCATATGCTATTAAATTACCTTATAATACCTAAAGTTGGAAGATACAATTATTTGAAAACAGCTTGATTTGATTGTTTGGTGTTTTCAATCCTTTTGAATATCTTTCTAAACTTATTTTGTGCTTTATGCTCCCACTGTCACACAGTCGAATACATTTGTGTGTGAATTGGTAATGTGAATGTGTTGTGTTATAACGCGCATTATGGACACGTTTTGTCTGCGTTCGCCACGCCCATAGCAAACGAAAAGCGCAACTTGAAAAATTTATTGCACTCAAAGTTCTTGGACCATTGGACAGACAGTTAGACAGATAGATAGACAGAATAAGAGGGAGTCAGCAGACATTGCGCGCCAAAAGCAGGAACTCACGAACAACGACCAGCCATTTGGCAAAACGCATGCATAGCAAGAAGAGGATTCACTTTTTCGGTAGCCGATTAGTGGCTAGAAATAGACCCAAGTATCTACCCAACCGCGCACACCCCCACCACACACGCGCACACACACACACTCAGAGATACACACATATGTGTGCTCCTATTTAGGATGTCTGGTGGCACTCACGTGCTTATCTCGAACTCAACGAGGCGGTGCCCAGGCAATGGCTGCCATCGGAAGAACTGGAAGTGCTGCCTTTGGCACTAGCAACATAGGTTTTGTATGCGTTCGATGTATTTTTTGTTTTTGGTGGGATGGCCGTAACCTAAACGGTAACGTGCAGCGCATTCTACGTGCAAAAGTTTTTAGTGGCAAAAATAATGGAGCAATAGCACTCATGGGGAGGCGCTACTTTTGTTTTCACCAGCTTTGTCGATCCATTCAGTAACAACGTTATGGAATATCAATAGCAATCTCTTTAGCTCATGGTGGCTAAGGCCAGTCTTCGATCTTTGCATAGTAAGTTGCCCTTTCATGTCTATCGAGCTCTTTGAATGGTCGGTGAGTGTAAATTTGGTTTCGACAAACAGGAGCCGCGAGGGCTTTGTAACAAGCCCTCAAGTATCAAAAAGGGCATTACCAGCACCTGGAGCCGTGATAAACAATTTCTGGCCACACCTCGCTTGCCACTCTTGTGCTCACATATGGTGTAGTGTATTGTGTTTGTATTGCTGGCTTGCCGCAAAGTATGCAACGTTGTTTTTAATGTTAGTTTTTAGTGCGACACAGTCAAAATGACAGACAAAAACAATGGCTACAGTTTTACAGACTGTTCAGACTCTGAAGTTTATTTTTCTACTGGTTTTTGTCTACTTTTTTTTTGTTATTTGAGAGAGTTTACTCACATCTACATTTACACCTGGCAGCAGAAACGTCTGAGCTGGTGGCATATCTCTGGGCACATAGCGATAAAACTCATTGCCATCCTTATACCATTTGACCGAGTACAGGGCCTCGCCATCGAGTTCATACATGCATTCCAATTGCGCTGCAGATCCCTTAATCACGTAATTTGGTATGCGTACTTCCACCAAACGCAGGCCAACTGTAAAATCTGCAATGAGATAATGAAAATCAGAAAATAAAGATTATTCATTCGCAATGGATAAGTTGGGAGAACTGATTAAAATCTAACGATAGCTTATAACCAAACAATTGTTGTTAAATAATTTACATGAAATATGTTTTAAAAATTTTTGACTAAATTTGTTAAGAATCAAATTATAGTTTCCTAAGTTTATTTACCCATACAAACTCAAACTTTTTATAGAGTTTAGCCACGTTTCATGGGAAAATATTTTCATGGGAATTCAAAGTTACAGATGAAAAATGTATTTTTTATGCTTAATTACATCAAATTTCATCAGCAATTTCATACAAATTGTTTTGTATCGCACTTTTGTCAAAGCTTTCAGCCCACTATGCACCAAGCTTAAATCTTTAATGTGCCAATGTCAATGATTGATTTACGTTTTTTTTCTGCAAATTGCCTGGTTTTATCCGTATTTTACATTAAGGCTTTTTTACGTAAGTGTGTGTGTATAAATTTGTTATGTTAATTAATTATAAAAGTTTCGGTCTGCATAAATGTCAACCCATGACTGATTGGCAAGGGAAAGACTGGGACTTGAATATGCCTTTAACTTTATAATTTTATAAAAAAAAGTATATGCATATAATTTATAAATTAAAACATTTTTTTTTGTGTTGGCATGTCAGGGCCATTTGGCAATTTAAAAAAAAAATGGGCAACGGCAAAAAAATTGTATATATTGTAATATATTTTATTTATTTGATTAATAAGTCAATGCGATGACATGGAATGGTTTCTTACGCCTCTCAGCATGATTGAGTATCTTTGATTTATATGATGGTATGCAGTTAGTTTTCTCGCTGCTTGGTTGAGCATTCAACTTGTGGCATACACACACACACACACACATACACAGAATCCGTGGCACACAGACGCCCACTTAGATGCTTCAAGTTTGGAGAGAGTCTGAGTTGTGTAGCATTTTATGGCAAACTTGTTTATTGTCAATATTGACACACACTTCCATGTCCTACAATATTACAGAGCCTGTGGCTGTCAGACACACACACATAGACAAACCCACCCACACTTACAAATACAAACAAACATACATAGATCCATAGATACTTCCACTCTCAAGGATGACTGCTCACTTGCGTTCTCAGCTACCAATCGCTGCACATTACAAGTGTAATAAAATGTGAAAGGATATTATGGTATACATAGGCACAAACACACATACATACTCACTCAATGACTGACTCACTCACTCACAGGACATGAAATATGAGTTGCAATTGTTGTAAGTACAACGAAATGACAGAGGAGTGCAATGTCATGTCTCTTTTATGTGTGTCAGGAGCCAATTCTTAAAGAGAATTCTATAGATATGATGACATTAAACTCCATAAAACTGATGAAAAGGTATATCACAGTGAACTATTCATAACGTTCAGTTCCCCCAGCGCTCCCTTGCCAAGTGTCTTTATCAATTTGTTGTGTCATATGTGCTCGTGTGTGTGTGAGTGAGTTAAAGTTTCTTGACTTTCACCTCTTCAGCTTTCGTTCGCTTTTTTGCAAATTTAATCACTTAACCCCAAATGAAGTATAAAAGCCTGCCTTCCAAGTAAACTTTTTCTCAAAGAAAAAAACTTGACAAAAAGCAAATAAAGTTGGTTTTTTCACTCAGTGTGTATGTGATGGAGAGATAAAATGTGTGTGTGTGTGTGTGTGTGTAGGGTGGATAAAGAGAAATTGATTTTTCACTTGGCAGAGGTCGCAGCATGAGCATATTAATTCCACCCAAGTTTCCATTGTCTTTTGCGTTTGTGTAAGGCGGCCAAATGACAAAGTTCCTTAAATTACCAAGGAAAACTTTACTTCCATTTGCAGTTTGACTCTTAAGCAGAATTAATGAGTGGGAGAAATGGCGAAAAACAAATACCGAAACTAAAAGAGCAGCAGCACACAAAAGAACTAGAAATAATACACACACACCAAGTCTTGAATAGAAACTAGTGAGAGTTACTTTTGGCGTACTTTCTATTTTTCCAAAAGTTTTTCCACACACGACGTCAAGGCAATTCTTAAAGTTGTCCATAGTCTCATTAATGTCACTCGCTTGCACACATGTCGCACAACTTTTGCCACAAAATTTTGCAAGTGCCTGGTGCAAGTGCCTCCATTTTGTGTGTGTGGTTGGGTGTGTGTGTGTTTGTGCGTTGTGAATGCATCTTTGTTTGCGTGTAAAAGCCTCTTGTGCGGGTGTCTCTGCGTAAACATATTGTTTGTTATTCATCTATTGTACAATGCCAATTTAATGTATTGCCTACTTAGTTGTCATTTAGATGAGAATGAACAAGGATACTATTTATTAAAAACCACATCTTTGTATACTATTTATTAATACGAACGCAATATCAAGGTGTTTAAACTAGAAACAAGTTAAAAATTGCCTTAAATTCGAATGCAGTCTTGGTTAACAAATTAAATTTGAAGCTCAAAGCACATACCGTGGCATTTGAAACGCTACATAGTGCACTTTAAGAAACTGTTGGTGAAAAGATTTAAATCAAAAACTTCTTCTTGCTGTTTTCAATCTCTTTAAGGGCACAAAGTGATTTCATGTTGATGGAAATTTTTAAAAATTGTTTTCATGGCAACGATTTTTTGAGGCTGTAGTTGTAGTTGTGGCAGGGACTCAACTGTTGCTCAATATCTGGAGGGTGTTTGCTTAAGCTATCAGTCGATCAACATTTCTCTTGCTTTTCTTGCTGTTGCTGTTGTATTTTTTGGATGCATCCTCAAAGATTGAAAATGGTAACGGTAATGGTAACGGTCACTTTTGGTCTTTGTGGAAAGTTAGCTTCGTTATACATTCTTTTTTTGTTGCTGCTGTTGCTGTTGTTGGGCCTTTGTTGTCCTCCGGGCAGTTTCAGCTTAATATCCGTTGCCGTTTGCCCTGTTGCTGTTTCTGTTGTTGTTGTTGGTGTTGGCGGTAGTGATGTTGGTTTATTAGTAGTTCATGTGCCAGAGCCAGGATATAGATATGTGTGAGTGTGCGTGTGTGAAAATGCGAGCCAGAAGCAGGAGAGCCACATAAAAGAAGAAGCTGTTTGCTTATGTAAATGTCTGCATATGAACCAGCAGGACGAAGGCGTGTGCCTCTCGCATCCTGCCAGCAGCCAAACACAATGCCTTTCATGTTGTGCGTGTGTGTGTGTGTGGCCATTGCCCGAGGTAGCAATATTTGTTTTCTTGCTTTCATCATTTGCATATAATGGAGCTGTAAAAGTTCATAAGATGTCCGGACCAGCAGCAGCAAAACGGGCTTGTGTGCTGAATCAGTAGAGAGTCGGAGGGTGTCTGCAGGGTGTTGGGATATAAGGATGTTGCATTTCACTGCATCGAGGAATTTAATTTAACCAAAACTATTTATTGCATTTGATATATAAACCGGGTTCATATCGTCAAATTGAATTTTCAAACGCAATCTGCAATAGAAACAACAATTTGCCCTCCTATAGGAAACAAAATTTTTTTTTTTAAATGATTTCCGTAGTTTCCTCGATCACCTGATGATAAAATCTTGTGAAGTTTCCTGATTTTGCCATTCACTAAACTAAGAAAATTCTTTCGATTGCCCGCTAGTCCCACTTTAAAATATCGTAGGCGAGGGCTGACTGCAGGGCATGGTAGAGGGCAAGCGCAACAATTACTTCAGCGCTCCCTAGGGTAACATCAAAATACAAAAAGCAACAACGACAGCGAAAAACACACTAAAAGGCAAAATACAAAATTGTATATAGAAAATGAAAAGAAAACAAAACAAGAGAAAGGAACCGGCCGGACCCAAGAAGGAAGAAGGAAATGGAAAATTTTGCGTCCCACTAAGTACTGGCCATTGGGCCTTTTGGGGCCCGCACAGAGTACACGCGGCAGTAGATTATACCATCCTGCCATCCCCTGCTACTTGTGCCTGCTACAAAATTGCAAAGAATAAATAATAAATTTTTCCGAGACAATCAGATAAGATAATTGCTGAGAATGATTAAGAAGAGAACCGGACTATACCATAGGGATTGTATTTTTAAAAACAGGACAAGAAGAAGTTAACTTGGATCAAGTTAAAGTTGACTCCAAAATCAAATTCTCTTTGACTGCTACCATCTAAATGAATTGTTGAATCGATAACCAAATCGCTTTTGCTGACCGCAGACCATCTGACCGATGCTGCCATTTGCTGACCTAGCAAACAAAACCAACCAACAAAAGCAAAATGAAGAAGCAAAAAAATCCACTAATTGCAAATAAATTAACTCAGCTTTTAATGGCTTAACCCGGCTACTTTTTCAGTAGCCTATGCAAAGCTCGTGTGTTTGGTCGCTAGCTCTCTCTCTCTCTCTCTCTTCTCCTTATACCCTTTTCTCTTTGGGGAATAAGGAAAACAATTATTATTTTGGCCAACCCGAAAACAGGAGCAGAAGTAGGACTCTGGTCAGGCATAAAAATCAATTCGACAAACAACGAAATGAGTTGCGGAAACTATAACTTACAAGGCACATCGTAAACTACTGAGGATACTACTGGCTGAATCGTGCTGCTGTCTTATATATATCGCATAGAGCAACAGAGAGTAGGAACTCAGGTATAAGGGACGAACTGGGGTATAAGTATGCGGGTAACATGAGCGCACAATGAATACAAATTGCTCGGTAAATAAACAACATCTCAATAAGGAGCAAATTACTGACGCCAACCACTGAAAAAAACAGGCAAAGAAAGAAATAGCAGCTAAAATAAACACAGTCAAAAGCACACACACAATCTCACTTGGTCGCGAGCTCATACATACACACACACAAACACACACACACAAACCCAGACAAAGAGCGACAGTGTGTGCACTGCATAACAATAGCAACAATTCGCTTTTTGATGTTGGTGTACATGTAAGTGTGTGTGTGTGTGGTGTTAATGAATATAATGGCGTTACATAAATGTCGGCTGGGTTTTCCCTTCCGTTCGGTTTTTGTGTGGGAAAATTGCTTTCCACCAACAACAACAATTGCAAATAAGTCTCCTAAAAGCGAACCGAATGGAGCAAGATAGAGCGGGGTGAACAAATAATGAGCGTAAATCATGGTTTAACGATAAATACATACAGACAATGAAGCACTATACATATATTGGTAGGTAGCTACCATACATACATTCATATATGTTATTGTACAAATAAACGTACAATTTTTACCTCTTCACTAAAGGATACTTCAACTTGGTTAGCTTCTTTGTAGCACATCAAATTTTGCCTTACAGACTCCTTGATGCTTATTTCAGATGAACATCAACAGTCATTGTCATCATTTCAGATGCAGAACCGTAGTTTTGAATATTCTAATTGGCATTATTTCCACTTTTAAAATATTTCAGAAATTTGCTAATCTTCTCGTCGATTTCAAAAACAATTTATGCGTCTTTAAATTAACGCGATTTATTTGCCCCATTGCTTAAATTAAAAACTTCTTTCAAGCTTACTAAAACTTGTGTAATATTTTTGGTATTTAATTTTATATTAATCAACTCAGACCAATTTGTGACATAATCTCATAAATTATAACCAAATTTTCAAAAAGTTGACACATTTCATTTGACAAATGTCAAAAAAGAGTTTAAACCAAAATTGTTGAAAGGAGTCAACGAACTGACAGTTTCTTTATAGCTAATTAAGTGCGTACAAACTTCGCCTATGCGGGAATCATTTTAATTTTGATGGAATGTTCGTAATGTCAATAATTATTTGGTTTCACAGCTGCCATAATTTTAATATTGCAAAGAAAGGACAAATAAATTATAATATTATATCAGTTGGATGAGACCAATTTAAAAATAAGAAGACAATAAAAAGGGTTAAAAGATAAAAGCTGGAAATGGTTTACATGATATTTTTCAAAAATTTTAACTTTTCGACAGCAGAAAGTTATAAAAATAAGAGTCATACAATTTCTTTTTATGAAAATCATATTTAAGTTGCACCTTTTTAACCTCACAAAAAATGACCTACTTTCTATGATGTTGGTAGCTTCAATTTATATACAAATTAGTCAGGGATAAGCCCGCCCTAAGGTGAGATGGAATGGAAACTTTTCTTTAATGTTCTAGAAATTCTGGCAAGCCAATGTAATATGCAATTCATAATATATATAAAAGCAAAAGGAAACTTTTCTTGCACTTGAACTTTGATACACAAAAATGCAGCATAGAAGAGACGCCTCTGGGTGCGATGGTGGCTGAAGCATTTTGCTAATGGAGCTTAAAATTTATGTAAGCCATTGTCATGAGATGTGTGTGTGTGTTAGTGTGTAAGGATGGAGGGTTTGGGTGTTGAGTTTGCCATGTCCACGTCATGCATGCATAAATGCAGTTACTGTGGGCGAGTTTTGTTGGAGAAGGGTAAAACATATTGCATACTTTTGTGCATGCAAGCTGAAAATTAAAACCGCTTACGTTGGCAAAAACAAAAAGAAAAACAAACTGAAAGCCAAAGACCAACCGAACAAATGAAGGCAAATGAAATGAATGCGAATCATGTCGCAAAGTCAAGTTAAATGGAGTTGTCTCTGCAGCATCCTCAATTCATTCTTTTTTTCATCCTCTTTTCATTATAATTTGCGCATATTAATGAAGCAGCATCAGCATCAGGACAAGAGCCAGGAAAGTAGAAATACATATATCTGATTTTGGCTTTGTTTTCTACTGTTTTTTTTTTTTTTGGCTTCTTCCTTAGGACTTTTGGCAAGAGATGCAGCTGTTGATGCTGATGACTATGACGATAATGTTGCCGATTTGCCACATGAATACAAGGAAAAATACACAAACACATTCAAAGATAGATACGGAATGTTGGAAGTAACAATGAATTCTGGCAGTATTTATCCATATCCTTTTTAAGGCTGGCAGGAATAATTTAGTGCTTTGTAGAATAAATGTTTCAGTTAAATTTTTGCAATTCGTTTAGTTTTCCTCCTTTTCTTTAGCATGCGAAAAAGGGAGCAAAAGGCAGCATCAGCTAGAAAATTGTTTAATTTTTCATTTCTCTCCACACACACACACAATAGTACACACCAATACAGATACAATTGCTTAGTTCTGTTTCACTTCAGCTGGCTTTCATTGTAATTACTCTCCGGATCTCCCTTTAGCCATTTGTTTGACTTAAAATTTGTCAGGATATTGCGTTTTATTTCGGATTTTGGCCCCCAAAAATTCGTATCACGTTCTTTACAATTGTTTAACTAACAAAAACTTTAATAGAAAAAAACATAGAAAACAATTATCATCCAATTGAAATGGCTAATCTGAATTTAGAATTCAAATCGCAAAGTGTTTTTCCGACACTATGTAACATTATTTTGCTTCTTTCAATTTAAATACAATATTAATTTAAAGTGTTGATAATTTGGTGAGTGTTTTTATCCTTTATTAAGTATTGTCTTTTATGACCTAGATTTGATTTAGCAAGAAATCGTGAACTAAAACTGGACATAGCGCGTAAGTTGCGGGTTTTTATCTTATTAACTTTTAAAAATAAATTAAAGGATTTTTCAGACTTGTATTTATTGAAAAACCACATTGTAGCCGTATAACTTATACCTATTACAAAATCTCGTAGTTTGGAAATTTGTTGTTAATAAACGCCTCAAAAAAGTGATGCAGTTTAGATCATCTTTACGCTTTTAGATGACTTTAACTTATTATTTATGTTATCTAATTATTGAATTTCTGGCTTATAACTGACCCCAACAAGTACGCAAAGCGGAAGCAATTTGAATTCCATGTTGCCCAGTGTAAGCAAAATGGCAATGTTGACTCCTTTGAGCAACAGCAACAGCCTAACAGTTACATAGATAGCCATCAGCTTGACTTGGTCTGGGTGTGGTAAGATGAGTGGTGCGGCGTCTGAGGGGAAGTGCGTCTTGTCGCTGGCTGCTTATTGAGGCTTAGATCCGATTTTGCCAACAGACAAGCAGCCCATGAAATTGTTTGTTTATTGAAAAATGATTGGGGCCCCGGACGAAAGGCGGCGGCATAAAATACTTGTGTAAAACAGAAACGACAAAAACAACAACAATAAGGACAGCGAAACCTAAGACGAAGATATTGCCGAGTGCCGCCTGGCAAGTAGCAGCGATGCGATTAAGCGATAACCTCAATCTCAATGTGAACCTTAAGCCGCCAAATGGTCTGTGAATGTTCAAGTTGTTGTTTAAGTTTGTGTTGTTGTTCTTGTTGGAGGCTTTTGCGGCTTTTGGCAACGAGTTTTTGTCTTCTCCTTGTGCTCTCTTGTAAGGCCAAAAAGATTGGGGGCCCATTATCATTTTGAAAATCAATCTGTTTACAAGAAAACATTAAAGTCGCTTGCATTTTTTATTCTGTTTTTGTTCAATGGCTTCCATCAACTTGGCTTTGCACTTTTTTTCTGGTGATTTTTTGAAAAATCATTTGTTGATTTTTCCATTTCCATTTCCAGCCTTATCTATGGCACTATAAATTTTGAATTCTCTTTTTTTTTTGAGGGGTTTTTATTTTTGTGTTTGTGTTGTTTTTTGTGATGAGTGGTTCTTTGTGTGTTGAGTGTTTTTGGCACAAAAGGCGGCACAACTCTGTGTGTGCATTGATTGAGTGCATTGAGTTGTTGAAGTTTGTCAGCTTTTTTCCCTCCACTCACTCTTCTAACCCCTCCCGCTCTGTCCGCCCACCTAAACATGGTGGTAAAATGTAGTCAAACCTACAAAACAAAAAAGTTTGTTGCCATTTTGCGGTTTTGTGTCAGAGGAAACAAATTTAAAAAAAAAAAAATGAAACAAAACAAGAGACAACAGAAAACAGAATGTGGCCAAAGCTTAATGGCTAAATGTCGGCAGTTGTCTATGTAACTCTGGCTGTGTGTTTCTCTAAATGTGTGTGTATAACTTTTGAGTAATGAAATTCAACCCTCGCAAATTATGTATGTATGTATCAGAGAACATTTCAATTAAACTAGCCAATATTTGTGGTTAGAATATCCATTTGGGCAAAAATGTTTGGCACTCAGTTGAGAAAAGTTTCATACAAAATATTTCCTTTCCAATTTTGCAATTGCAAGCAATCAAAAAGTGTTGAAGTGCATTCGAATCTTTCAATGACATTGAAGAGCTCCACTTGCTTACACCTCCCTTGGTCAGATATCTCAATTAGCCAAATTGGGGATGCACCCAGACACTCGCACACCCCTCAAATTAAAAGAAGAACAAAATAACATTCTTGGCCCCTTGCCGCCTGCCAACATTGATTAGAGTTTGTGGCTTGTTGGACTATCCTCAAAAATTTGCATTCGAGCGTCAAAAGTTGAAAAGTCGACGCACCTCTGACCGAAGAAGACCCGCCCCCAAAAACACAATTTTTATGGTGGTAATGAAACAATGGGGGGGCGACAGCAAAGAGGAACCAGGCAAAGTGGCTGACATTAATGTAATGTAAGTCACCTTGGCAAGCTTCTACGATTACCACCACAAAGCACTAGTTCTATGTGTAGTGGGAGCCAGGCGGCTCACCTTTTTTGACTAATTGTATTAGATAAATTGTGAAACCTTAATCATGTGGGCGCGTTGCTTCTTTCACTGCGTCATTTTCTTCTCCACCTTGCGGACGGACTGCAGTGTAGGAAAGACATTCAAAACCCAATTCCAAGCGCAGACCCAAACCCAGGCAAATGGCATGACTCCCAAGGTGTTTCGACTGGAAATTTGCCATGTGCATTGAATATAATCTACGCTCAGGACTAAGGGCGAAGCCTTCAGCTATCATTCCCCAGGGTGAACTATATATTGTAGTTCATTATTACCAAAGAAGGTAGCAGAAGTTGCTAGGGCTTAAGATAAAGAATTTAAAGTAAGTAAAGTAAATTACGCATATTTTTGGGTCAAAATAATTTGGTTCAGCTGTTTTAATATGGTTACATATACATATATGTACATGTATGTAAGTATACTAGGTATAAATAAGTCGATGCGTCATTCTGTTGGCATTGTTTTACATTTGTCTTCCTTTGTCTTGGCCTTAGTGCCGACTCGAGCAAACGACCCTCTTTTGGCAGCGTCTCAATGTCTCAGCTGCGGGCTTTATTCAATTTCAAGTTTCACTTACTGTGTGCACAGTTTGTCTTTCCTGTTTTTTATTTAACTTCTCGGTTTACCTTTTTTCTTATTTAATTAATTCGGTTGTCTTGTTCTTTCCCTCTTTCTATGGCTGAGTGTCTTTTTGTGGGTTGGACATTGGCCCGAAGCCCTTTGCCTATGACAGAGAATTGACCGCTGCGGGTAATTTTCATTCTTTTTTCTTCAAGCAATTCCCATGCTCTGATCTTTTTAAAGTACTGTAAACAATTTTTAATTTTAAAATTATGTTATTTTAAATTAAATTAATGCAAATTCTTTTTTGGGACGCTTTAAATATTAATAATCTGCGGTAGTTTTATTTTACACGACAGTCAATTTTCATTTAATCTCATATTACTGAAATCTGCCATAAATTAAGGCCATGTTAATGAGCAAAAGGTTTAAATTCGATATAATTGTTACAATTTTTTTGCATAATTATCTAGGCAGCAAACACACACACGCACACACCTATAAATATTCAGACATAGGCATAAGAATGCTTTTTCACTGCCAATTAAAAGGTCTTGGGAGGGAGTCCCATCTGCAGGGTCGTCATTTTAAACTGTAGCACAATTAAAACATAAAAGTCACTCATACGTCATGTGTGTCCCCCACTAGACGAGTGTGTGTGTGTGAGTGTGTTTCGAGGCTTTTGTAAGTATGGGTGCGTGAGCATTAATGGCATTTGTGCACAGCGTGAATTATGTTGATATGACGCACCCTTTTTGTGGTCACATACAAAAAAATGTTGCCTATTTTTGTGGGCCACTGCTTGAAAAATATTTACCATGGGCCAAAATTTCAATTATTTAAAGAAAATAAATTGTTAAATTTAAAAAAAAAAAAAAATGTTGCGATTCATCAATTATCATACAAATATCAGGTTTAAAATAAATCAAAATTTACTCAAATTCAAAAATTAAAAGTACATCATTTACATTCATATGTAATGAAATAGACTAGTATTAAATTTCAGAAATCTAGTTCCATAAATAGTTCAATTTAATTAATTACATTATTAAATAATTACTAGAGTAAAGTAACTATTTTTTTTTTTTTTTTGTTGCCCATGGTGCCAGCGACCATTAAATTTTGTTATTTATATGTATATGCTTTTTGTTTGTTTGTTTATTTGTAATAACAAACACACGTACGCACCCACACATACGTACATTCTTACACACATAGACATACCCTCGATCGTTGTGTTTGTATTTGCTGCTGCCTTACAACGAAATATAATTTGCGCCTTTTTTGTGCTCTACGTCCCAGCCGAGCGGGAAAGAGCGACAACTTCTTTCACTTCCGCTATGCGACGACACTTTTGCTACTTCAGGGCACGGGGGACCTGCCTCCCACATGGGAGGTATGAGAGTGTGTGTGTGTGTGTGTAAGTGTATTTTTTTACTATGTAAATGTGTGAAATTGCTACGCGCCATATGAAAACTCCCACATGAGGAAAGAGAAGTATGGAGAAGGTAGCCCTGAGTCTGGGTCTGTGTGTTTGCTTTTTGTTATTATTATTTCTTGACTCGCACTCAACGTCAACGTCATCGTCGACTCGTCGACTCCTCGTTTGTGTTGCTTCCATCTCTTTTACTCTATCTTTTGTTCCTTTTCTTTCTGTTGTTTTATTATTATTGTTGCCACTGTTGGCTGCCTGCCTGCCTTGAGAAAGCAAATATGAGCGTTGCGCCGTGAGCTAAATGTAATGTTACTACAATTTTTTTCGATTCACTTTTATATACATTTTTTTCAGATGTGTTCGCAGTTATGTTCAAAAGCGTAGACCCACCCTAAATGCCAAGGGATAAGAGAAACAATTTTTATGGCCAAAACTAAAAGAAGCTATTCTTTTGATAATCAAATCTACAAATTTCTTCTATTCTAGTTTTTAAATCGTTTCCGCATGAATTTAGTAAGATATCTATACGAGTCGAGCTGTTATTATCTAACAAGAGGTTTATTTATAAATATACACTGTAATACGGCTGCATGTGTGTTTAGGTTAAGATGCATCTTAGCTTTTGAATTTAAAAGTGCTTGTGCAGACTTAGCTGATCAGCTTTTAAATTTAAAAGAACCAGTGTAATTTTTAAACTAGATTTAAGGAACTTTAGTTCTGGTCTTAGGCATCCTGGAAAATTTTTCTGAAATCGGCGAACAAATTTAAATCATGTACCGTTTCTGTTTTAATATTTTGTAAGAGCTTTGTGTTTTTTTTTTGTAACTTATTTTTCCCTAAGCTTAAGACACGCTCCGACTTTGAGGCTTTGGCTTCTTGCACGTTTGATCCTGTTGACGGTAAAACTAAGCGGTTTACATTTTCGCTCTACATATGCCTGGAATGCAGAGTGGTGGGCCAAAACACTCCACGACTACTATAGTATACTATAGTTTGCAGTTGTTGGCGAGTCAAAGTTCAACAGTCGTCATAGTGCAAGAGACTGACTCTTTATTTTTAGCGCATTTTACACACAGCTCCGAACAGCGCACACACATGGCAAACAATGGAGCCAAAGGGGTAAAGACGTTGATAAGGTGGCGGGATACAAGGGGGGAGCCAACGCAAACATAGCAGACATGGCAAACTGAAATCCCTCAAGGAAGTCTCACTGGCATACAAAGGGCAGCACACAGCACAATATAATGGCGTCTTTTAGAGCGAAAAACTGTAAAGCTGCGAACTGAAGCAAAAGGCGACTGCTGGGCTTATGGTGACACTGCGGGAGCGATGCAGGGGAAAGAGGCACGGAACATAGGCCAAACCCGCCCACATGCTAACAGAAACGAGCAGGAGCCAAACCCAGACCCAGGCGACATGTTGCAAATTCATTTATAACAATTGTGTCTCTATGCATATTGTGTGTGTGTTTGAGTGCGAGTCAGCTCATCAACTGTCTAAGAAAAAAGGCTTGAGCCAAAAGCAAAAAAAAAACAAAAAAGATGCTGAGAAAGAAAACAAAACTTTACCCTTAAAACGCTGCGGGACGACATGAAAATGTTCAAGTGTGTAAATGTAGAAATTGCATAATATTTTTTAAACACACACACATACATAGTCCCAGTCACCCCCTCTCACAGATAAAGTTGCCTTATTGTCAAGAAGAAATGGCAAAAATGCTACAAGTTGGTGTAAGCCATTTTATACCCTGCAAAGAAAGGAAAAAAGATGTTGTAAAGGGAAATCCATATTCAAACTAGTTAATTTGGTTAGAATGATAATTGAAGTTGGCTTTAAAAACTTAAGAAAAAATTCCTTCTTCTTTGAAGTATGTAGTTCTATTGAAGCTTAGATCAATTGATTTAGTTGCTGAGTCACATAATTTTTGTGATAGTTTATGGCAAGGCGTATAAACTCTTTTAGTTTTCCCTCATCTACTGGGTAACCATGAAGTACCGAACGCTGCGAGCTGTGCGCCATAATCAGACGACAAAGAACTGAACTGAAGAAGGACGCAGAAATTGCAGTAAAAAAGGCAACTCAAGTGCGCACAGCCTTAAATGAGGAAAGTTTAATGCTTTCATAAGCACAACAAATCCTAAGACAAACCCCTCCCCAAAAAGACCCCTGCGAACCCAGACCGAAGTGAAAAATAGACGAAACGCTGCGTGGATCCTGGCGCATATCTTAACGTTTTATGAGCGTTTTCTATCCTTTTTGCTTTTGCGCCAGTAGCTGCTGCAGGTATAAAAATCAAGAGTTTGTTGTCGTTTGGCTTCGGGGCAATATTTTTCTTTTCCTTTTCCATTTTCTTCCCCTTTTTTTCTTTATTTTTTTGCTCTGTTCGTCTTTTTGTTTTGCATTTGCCTGCTATTTGCAATGAAAGTGCACAAGTTTTGCGTTTAATGGGTCATTTGTCTTTTTTTATGGGGTGTGGTGGTGCTGGTGGCGGTTGCTGCCCCAGGCAATGGAGGTGATGAATATTATAGGCTGCATATGGTGAAATTGTGTGCCTTTTATATTGCATACTTTTGGGGTATAGAAATTAAAAACCATTATTTATTTAGTTGGAGTCTTGACTTTTGTTCACTATATGGTAATAAAATTTATTCAACTCGGCTTAATTTATTATAAATTATTGCAAAGAAAAAACCAAATCAATTAGCGGTCGGCCAACACGTATAAGGACTACAATAAGCCACAAATCATTTGGTATGCTTAATGATCAAAACAGCTTGACCAGAAAAACGCTCGCCACAATTAAACGCACGCAAATTGTGTGGCACAGAAATAAAAACCAAAAAATGTTATGCAAAAGTAATACAAAAAACGGCCAAAGCGAAGACTGTATACCCTTTCTGAAATGAAATGCGATAAACAAAGTTAATGTTAAAGTTTAAAATATCAGGGCACCCACATTCGTAAAATTAGATACTTCTTCTTTATTCTATCTTTTTATTTGATATGGCATCAGTTTTTAAATCTTAAGCCACAACAAACAAGAGAGACAGGGTTCTGTATCAAAGTTTTTAAAATATTTTGCTTTCCAATAAATCGCTTTAATTAATTCCTTTTCAATTTAGGGTATATTATATTATGAAACTTGCAAATTATTCTTTAAGACCTGCAAAACTTTATTTTTCATCAGTAGATCCATTCATAATTTTTCTGTAAAAATGAACATTTTCGAAAAATTATGCACTAGGTGGACTTTGCTCATTAAACAGACGAATGGTTGTTCTCTATGCTTTCTTTTATGCCTTGCATATCTCTGACCAAAATGAATTTTACCTTTCGCCAAGGGTATAAAAAATTGTTTTGGAGCTGAAATTATGGTCTCAAGTAAAAATTAAAGTAAGCTTAACGAGCTCCACTCAAAAATAAAAACGAGTAAGAAAAACAGAAGGAACAGAAGCAACGAAATTGATGCAGCTGGCCAAAAGACAGAAGACTGACGCAATGGCCATTAAAATGCACGAGAAGACCAAGACGATGATGAATAAAGGCCAAAAGGAAGGAGAAAAAAAGGAAGTAAAAGTGGATATTAAAAATACACGCAGCAAAAGAGCAACGAAATAATCATAATTTCTGCTAATAAATTTTATATATTACTCTCTTTTTTTCCTTATTGCTCCTCTAGCTCCTTCACCCTCTGACCCCAAATGGACGGGCCTGCAATAATATTCAAACATATATATTTCTCTTTTGCTGCATAGTCTGAAATCGAGTTAGGTATTCGCAGGACCTCTACATGGATAGGCAGCCAGTTTGCCTGCTTACCGGCTTATATGGTCGTAAAATTTGAAAAGCTTTGGAGATACAAGTACACAAGTACACGTGCACACATATGCGTAACGGATCAAAGTGAGAGTGTGTGTGTCTGTGTTTGTGAGGTAACCGCTTTGAAACAGTAGAAAAAAGACATAATACATTATTCTTTTGAATTTTCACTGACAGAACCCAAAACGAGAGAGAAAAAAAAGAAACTGTGCACAAAATTAACTTCCAAAAGCAGGCTACAAAAAATGAAAAAGAAAACATTACGCGCGAAACCAAATGGGCAAAACAGAAGCAAAAAAAAAAAAAAAAAATAAACACTCCGTGTTCCTTCATCTCATTTATGTGTGTTTATGCGCTTAACAAAATTTACGAATTAAATAAATTAGCAAAAGTAAAATTTGAGTTGAATTAAAAGCTTTCCAATGCATTGAATTGCTAAAACTTGCTGGTACATATTTTCAATATTAACATGAAAAAGAAATTAGTATTTTGGGTGTTTGGACTTATTTGAATATATTGTTTCAATTCAAAAAATATTTATGCTTAAAAATTTATTAAACTTTTTATTAAAAAGTATCCAAATGAAATCCAGTCTTTTGCTAAATGAAGTGTAAGTTTAAGAGTCCTTAATAAACCAGAATTCAATAAAAATTGTGTCAATTAGATTTGCCAATAAATTTTTTTGAATAATAGTAGTCAAATTTTATTTTTATAAATAATTTTCTATTTTATGTTGCCCAATCGATGGTAAAAAGAATTTGTCCAAGTCTCCAAAAATAAAGTGTTTTAATTTAGAGTTTTACTTATTGACTTTCACATTTTTATTGACGATTGAATGAAAAATGAAAAACAGGTTTGAGAACTTTTTAAAACTGGTCGTATTCGAAACGACGAATTCTGATGTCAACGTCCTCATGTGATGATAATGCATAATTAGGCGTAAATTCAAATAAAATTAATGTGTGCATTTTTTAATTTTTATCTATAGCTCAAGTTAGTAAAGTTGAACATTAATTCGTACTTCGAAATCCTTAAGTAAGTATGTTAGATTAAACTTAGAGCTGTTGAGGATTCAACAAATTTTTCAATCACATGTTTTTTTAATATCAAGAGAATTTATTTAAAGAATTAAGATTCAATTAAGAAATTTTTTGTGAATTCTCCTAAATAAGCACTTGCGAAAATTTCTTAATTTGGGAATGTTACAAAATATGCTTGCGCATAAACTAGTATGTTTGGCGCTAGTAAACTGCAAAAATGTTACGTTTCATAAATTCCGTTGCTTTAATTACAAATTTGACTGCTGCTGCAGCATTGGGAGACGAGCGAAGCTCTGGCAGACGCCGGAGACTGGGCAATGAGCCAACGAAGTTGGGAGCAGGAGCAATCCACCGAGTCGGGCAAGCTAGGCACATCATTATACACACCCACCTACACCCATACACACACACACACGCCCACAAATGGCCAACACAACGAAACTGACTTCTCAGCATTTGCCTGGCATTCACTTTCCTAACGGCATGTAATTAGTGTGGCTCTATTAAAAGGCACCGCCTGGCAGAAGGAGCAACAGAAGCAGGACTCTTTGCTGAGGACTTTTGCTTGGTTTTTCTGCTGCCACTTTGATGGAAATTAGTATTTTAATGTATGCTAAATGCGCCATTATCCCGGCCATGTCCTACTCAATAGCATTAGCCATGTCTTTATTCAAAATCCAGACTCTTTATGGATTTCAGAAGTGTCCTTCCAGTTGCTTTAGTTAAATTAATGCCTGCCAAGTCATTATAAATAACTTTCAATTAGCAGGTACTTTTGTCTCTCTCTTTCTGGCTAAATTATGTCAACCAATTGCTTTGTAATTGACTTCGTCTGCCAAGATAGAAAGGGTTGGCAATCGCTAATTACCCAAAGACTAAAGCTATTATCAATTGGCTTTGTCTCGTTCCGACATACACCAATGACTTAAGGCTAGAGACAACACAGGAAATTGGTAAGAGGATAACGGCAATAACAATCAGATGCATTCAACTTGAAAATGGGCATTAAAATGCAATAATATAATGATTGGAAGCAAAGGAAAATGTAAAACAATGGTTGGATTTTAAACTCGCTCAATCAACTTTAGCTGGTTGCCTATCTTAAGCATCAAACCCATAAAAAGATTGAATTAAACATCGTTTTCTAGTCTAATGAGCATCTTGTTTCAGTTTTTTCAAAATATAACATAACAAATTATAACAATTTTTCTTTCAAATTTTCGAAACATCCTCTTCAAGTATTAGCATCCTGATCAGTATTTATATTACTGTATTGGCCCTTAATGTTTTCAAAGGTTATCTAAAAACCTGAAAATTTTTAACCCATTTAATTGATTTCAAAACTTTTTATATATTACATTTATTTTCTTTTTCTACGTGAATATACAAATATATTCATACTTCTGTAAAGTCATAATAAAAGTCCAGAAATTTCAGAACAATTAAATTAAACCCCAATTACATATTGAGTCCACTTAAATTTTAAACTCAACTTATCATAACTAGAAACGACAACTTCAGTATCACAACACTTCTGCAAAGAATTTGCTATTCCAGGAGTTGCATAAAAGAACCAAAGAGACATTATTTCCGTCTTGCAAATAAATAATACGATTTGACCAAACATTTTCTGCAGACTGTTAAGCTAAACATCATTTCTATGAGTATCTCAACCACTTTCTGTCTTTCTCTTTGGCTACCTCTCTGACTTTGACTCTGTCATGGAGCACTATCAAAATGTCAAGTTTTGCTAAAAAAATTTGAAAATATTTCTGTACTTTTGCTGCTGCTTTTTGCCAATTTATGACAAGTACGAATGCAACAAGCTGCACAATAGGAATGTGAATGCGATTGCGAATGTGGATGTAAATGCGATTCAAAATATGAATGTGTATGGGTTGTGACTGTAAGACAGCAGGGGACACTATGTCTAGGGAGATTGCACTTGTAAGATGTAAAACCAAAAGATAAACTAAGCAAAAACAAGAAGGGCATAAAAAATAAATGCAGCAGCGTGGAACATCCTCTTTTTGCTTTTCCACTCAAAAGTGTATAAGTTACGCTAAATGAAATATTTATGGAAATTGCCCAAAGGCAATGAGAATTTCTGTGAACTCTTCTGTGTTTGTGTGTTTCATATTTTCAGTTTTGCATCTCCATATTCACAGCCAAACTTTCCAAAAAAAAAAAAAAATTATAGACAACACTTGGCAGTCGTCTTTCGATTTTGTATTGGCCACTTGGCTTACAGTTTTCAAGTATAAACGAAATTGGCAAATAGCTGTCAATATTTGAAATGCATTAACCCAAAGAGACAGAGAGGGATGGCTTGAGAGGGAAAAAAAAAGAGATCTATTCGATATGGCGACCGTGACTCTACTTGGATGCCTCGCTGTCTCGTCCAGATAAGACCAGAGAGAAAGAGAGAAAGGCAAAGAAATGGAACAAGCGGACAGCAGGATGGTGGATGGATGTTTTAGAATGGATGGAGCCTTTCATATAAATCCCTCAAACGACTCTAAGTAGCAAAAAATGCATAAAATAGCAGACAGCAGAGCTGATGGTAGATAATTTCCAGTGTCTCGATTCATTACTAAAATTGTGTATTCAACGAGGGGGGAAAAATACCAAAAATAAAAAAAAAACACCAAAAGAAAAAATGAAATGCTTACTTGGAATTTGCGTTGCGTTTTGACTGAAGCAAATGAAGACAAAGAGGTAGGGACAAAAGGGAATACAGAGAAACAGAGAGAGAGAAAGAGAGTTGAGGTGCAGCGGGTATGAAAATCAATTTTAATTGATTTATGGTTAAAGTGTTTTCGGTTGCAATGTGTTTTGGGTATGCCCAAGTGTCTGTTCCATTGATTGACAGCCATCTCTTGACGGCTGTGGTTGGGTCTTACTCACTCCCTCTCACACACTTCCTCCTGTCATTCTCTATCTCATAGTTTCCATGGGTTTTCTATCTCGCTTAACTGGTAGGCAGTTTATACTGCAGATAAGTGACTCATAAAGTTGCATTTTAATTGCACTTGAATGATGTTCCGCTTTGGACTTGGGCGTTGATACTTAGCAGTTCAAGTGAGGTATCGAAGATGGAAGACTCACTCAAGTACTGCTCCAGGTTGTTGCCTATCAAGAGATACTAACTGTAAAATGTAGCGGCACTAGATAATGGATAGTGGAGTAATCTATAAAGATGATCAAAAACTTCACACAAGCAGCACTTAAGGCGAAGCTGATGAACTTTAACCCACAAATGAAAAATAAGGTTAATATAAAAAGCTCTAAGTTACCATTGAAAGCTAATTGAAACTGATTTCCCGAGAAAACGTCTTTTTCTTTTTGCAATACTATTTATTACTATACTGAGTCATCTTTAAACTCAAAGTCAAAAACAAAATGTTTATGGTTATGGGCACTCAAGTTGTTGACACGTAATACGCACAAGTTTAATTACCTATATCCAATTCCATATTTATTCTACCTTTATGTCAGTTAGTTTGTCCTGTCTCGGAAACTAACTCGACCTAAACGTAAAACTCCATACATGTTAACTTTGTTGACAACACAAATTAACACCCATAAAAGTTTTAGCCACAAAATGCGAAAAGAAGGCTAAATACAAAGTAAAAGAGACTTTGGCATAAACAACACCAAAACAAGAAAAATTTATGTGAAAATTTTTGTGCTAGTAACAATAGCAAAACAACAACTACAAGGACTAACTAAAAATGTTCTCTCCGACATTTAGCAATTCCGTCTAATTGACGCATTTCGTTGGCTGACATCAAGCAATGCCGCAAAACACATTGCAACATGCGTGGCATTGCAACTTGCTTTGGCTTAAACAAGAAAAAAAAAGAGAAAACATCAACAGCAACAAAAAACACAAGCAAAAAGTGCACCCAAGTAACGAGAATGGAACGTTGTGGCACACAGGCCACGTAGCGCTGGTCATGCTGGCAACTGTAATTGAAAATGTCTTACGCTTGTCGAACCGCAAGTCACACATACACCCAAAGATACTTAGCTCACCCCCACCACTATCCCCACCCTCATCATCATCATCATCCCCATGGGGGCATTTGTCCTGAGCCGTAACAATGCGAAGTTACAGAAAAAAAGAGACGAAAACGAAACGAAAATCGCCGCCGTTTGCGAAAAAAGGCGAAAATGAGCGTAAAGCTTCGGAATGACAGGCGGAGCCTCGAGAGCTGAAACCCTCAAGAGCCGGAGACGTAGAAGCGAGCATAGCTTCTCCGTTTGGCCTGGGCATCATGCCATTTTCAGGGCTGCCAACTTGTTTATCTCGTGACTGCACATTGCACTTCCCCAGCTAACCAGATGAAAAGAAACAGCTAGACGGCCAACCAGATGGAGTGAGCATTGAATGGTGATATGCACACCCCCATCCCCCCAAAACCCACTGTAATTGCCACAGTAACAGAAGCAACAACAACAACATCAACAACCACAACAACAAGGGACAGCCCTGAGCAGCTTTAGCAACTTCATTTGCACTGTGCTCCGTGTTACTCAGAGCATCTCTGCTTTTTTTTCTTCAATTTTTCCTTCTTTTTTTTTTTTTGGTGGCACGTCATTTTGATGTGCACCCCGCTTGGGTGGACAGTTTTTCTTTTGGCATTGCATCTCGGTCTACTCGGGCAACTGTATAGTTGAGATGAGGTCAACTGGTTGACACTTTGCCTCTCTCTCATCAGTTCCTCTTTTTTCTTCTTTTTACTAGCTGAGACTTAGCTATGTGGCATGTTCGTGGCTGCCAATTTCCTTAACTACTCTCAAGGGACATAGACAAAGAGCATTGAAGCTGAAGAAATGAGTGCAAATACGCGAAAAGGCCAATAGATTGATTTTTATCTTAATTAATACATTAAAATGAGGGACATCCAATGACTTACCACGTGCTTATATAAAAGATCAATTAGAACCTGTTACACATTCTTTTGACAATAAAAAGTTTGAGTCGATTAAATCTCAAATTTAAATAACCTTTTCCATGTAATTTTGAAAACATCTGAACCCAAATTTTGAATTATTGCTCAAAAAGTTACAAAAATATTCCAAATATAAATGCAGGAAATTGCAAAAGACAAATAAAAACGAAATATGGAATTAACTGATGATTAAAAAAAGAAAGTTAAAAAAAAACAAAAAACTACAATATTTCCTAATAAATGGAAAGAAGGAGTAAGTTTTGAAAGCAAAAGCCAGATGAAGACCAACAAATATTCAGTCTAAAAGTGAGAAAAATTCAACGAAAGAAAATATAAAAAAATATTTAACAAAGGTGATCTAATAAAGGTTACAGTAAAATAAGGCAAACATTTTACGGTAAAATTTGTACCACAAAGGTATATGGAACAAGGAAATTTGGAAGTATCATTTTTCTATTCAACGTTAATGAAATAATTTAAAAGTTAATTAAGGAATCGAACTATCATCAAATGACACTTAACGTCACACTTATGTATGTATGAAAATGAGTTCATTCCGCAATATGTGTCAGTGACTTCATCCTTTCACATCCCATCGACTTTGTTCATCAAACACCGCTGCGAACTTCAATTAGTATACCAAAAATTCTGAGAACAGAATCTAATCATAGACCAAACACCATATACCACCCGGCAGAACCACCCATTATTAATGTCAGTCAGTTACTCAGTTAGTCATCCGCATTCGTGCAATCAAAATGTGTATGTTTGTATTTCCAATGAATTTCATAATTTATTATTAATTGGTTTGGGAGTCACTCTGCCTCCAACCGAGCTTAAGGGTTAACCTATTGTCTAGAGAATAATCACAAAAAAAAGTCCAATATTATGCCCGCTGAACATTTCAATTAAAGAGTATACAGAAAACCCACACATGAGAATAAGTATAGATTGCCGCTGTGTGGGTGTGTGTGTGTTAGTTTGAATGTATTGATAAAATCACAATCAAATACAAATAAAATCGAAATTGCACATAAAACTTCATGCAATTTAATGTCTTGTCCTAAGGGAATGCGCGAGAGCGGAGGCGGAGGGACAGTTGCGTGTGAAAATGAAACAATGACATGACCGCAAAATAGTTAGACAGATAGACAAACAGACAGACGGAACTAAAATAGCAAAAGTTTAATATCCATGAAAATGGAACAAACGCAGATGAGGCGAATTGTTAGTGGATGTGGGAGGTGGAAGAAAAAACCAAACGAAAAATTGGAAAACTGACTCAAAATGACATTTACGTTCAACGAAAAGTGCGTGGTCACTAGAGACGAGAGGAGGAGGTAGTAGATTGGTAGCTAGTAAGGGGTTTTTCTCCATCCCTGGGCCCATAACCAAAGTCAATAGCCATAAAGGAGGGTGGCCGACAGAACGCATTGAGTTAGTCTGAAAACAAACACTGCATTATAGTTTGTAATCGTTTTTCGATTTAATAGCATAGCCCAATAGGGGGAGGCGGATTGGTGCGTCAAATGGTCGGTTGGACGGTCGGTCTGGTAGGTTGGTTGGCAATTCCATTCCATTTCAGTACGATAAAGGGAGGGTAGGAAATTGCGGTAAATAGAAATGTCCGCTGCAAGCGACAGTTGAAAAACAGAAAACACAAAAATTGTGGAATGTGCCATGTAGGCCTAATGAAGGCCGCAGCTCTGACATCCCTCTGCAAACGTTCCATGGGGGGATTCCCCCATTTTGGCCTTTAATGAAGCCAGCGCTAAGAGGACTTATGGGTGGTTCGGGTGTTCTGTCTATGACAGGCAATGTGAGGGTTAGCAAGAGACCCACACTAATGTATTTTCCGCTCGACTGGATCAATCCTAAATCCAGCTCAAACAGCTATAGAAGAGAAAGAAAAAAAAAACAGCAATTAAAGCGTATCCACCATGAAGATTTTATAATTGAATTACAAGTGTGTGCCAAAATGTGGTCAATCCCATTCTCCACACACTCCCACACACATGTATATGCAGACAGAGACCTACCGACAAGCACACGCCCACTCACCCACACAAACACACACATATTGTCTGTCATTCATCTAGCTTAGGGGTCTGGCCAAAGGTCAGACCAACAGAAGGTCAACAATTAAAGCAAACTCAGTCCCACTGATGAATGTGGGACATGCTGAAGGCTTAATAAATAGCAGACTGCCGAATGACGACTACCGCCTGGCCAATCCTCCCCTGCTTTGACTCCCCTTGCCGCTAACGCTACTCTAAATTGTGTCATCTTTAGCGAGGGGTCAAATAACCGCTGGGTTATTGTCATCTTCTGACCCTTCATCCC
The DNA here is from genome assembly GCA_018150345.1 of Drosophila equinoxialis. Taxonomy (NCBI): domain Eukaryota; kingdom Metazoa; phylum Arthropoda; class Insecta; order Diptera; family Drosophilidae; genus Drosophila; species Drosophila equinoxialis. The sequence continues at coordinate 5,504,872 of JAECWI010000047.1, forward strand.
TTGACCGGTTGTAGAATGAACCTTTTAATGCGCTTAAAGCAGATGTTTTTTATATCTTTCGATAAAGGTTACAAAAATTTGTCAGCCCCTCTGCAGCGTACAAAAGGAAGTCTAGAGTATAGACTTACTATAGAGTATATTTATTTATATTTATGAGCAGTTCCTGAGCTAAGAGGCCTTAAATAGTCTGCTCCTTTTTCTATACGGAAAGTCAACAAATTCTTTAGGTTTTTATATGGATAGGATGTATCTAATCTTAATATAAATAATCTTAATTTGCTACCAATTACTACACTAATCTATCTCTGTTTGATGTACTCAAAATTGAATAATTATATAGGTATAAATAGGTATATTGCGGATATGAACACCTTGTCTGGAATGAAATCAACAACTAATATGTGTATAGAAAATTTTGTTTACAACCATTACTATTTTCTACGAGATTTTCGTGTAGGGATTATAAAAATCATACGAAATATTCTGGGAATTCAGTGCATTTCCCAGGTAAAAAGAGAGTAAATAATAATCGGTTTTGCTTTTATGATATCATTTTAGCATATTTCTAGGAGAAAACTTTAATATTAAATTGCTAAGACAAGATAAATTCAAATACATTTGACTACGTAAGCTTAATTAACATCTCGATTCACTAAGATATTTTGCTGGTAATCCTTAGTTTACTTAGGACGAGAATAAATTCTATTAATAAGCAAACATTTCGTCATGGCAAATGGACAAACTACTTAATTGTTCAAATTCTTGACATAAAAATAGCAGCAGACTAAATTTAGTCACCAGCTGGTTTGATCACACAAAGCCAAACCGAATGAGGGACAGACAGTCACACACACACACACACACATAACAAAGGGAATGAGAGCACCTGGTTTAGGTAATGGCTAGACGACGAGGCCCAATCAATACGGAGAACAGCAATCGAATGTGTGCCTAAATATTCAGCCGGTCAGTATAGGGTAGGCCAGAGACAAAAGGAACGATGGTTTGGGCGAAGGCACACACTAAATGACAGGCTGGTAGGCAATCCTAAGGACGCGTGCTGATTAATTCATTAAACATTAATGTCTATGTGTCTGTGTCTGTGTTGGTTTGTGGCAAGTGCATGAACAGCTGACTTAGACATTTTCGTTTATTGACATATGCTAATAACTCCGTCTCACAAAGGGACGCAATGGGAGATGAAATTTGTAATGCTGCAGATAAATTGTTATTTTATGTGCCATCATAATAAGCGCATTACGAACAAGGGCAAGGACAAGGATAAGGCAAACGGATCCGGCAGAATGTAAGTCATACGGAAAACTACGCACGTCTAAGCAAAACTGCTAATATGAGAAGGAACAGTCATTGAGACGACGCCTTTGGGACACTGTGAACCTTCATCTTATTTCGGGGTTTCGTTTTTTTTTTTTTTTTTATTTCTTTCTTTCAGTGGCAGCGCGTGCCGAATCCAAGTCACAAAGGGCACCAAGGTGCGGACATGTGTGTGTGCGTGACTATATGTATGTATATGTGTGTGCGTATGTGTGCGAGATTGTTGCCAACTCCAACTCTCCTGAAAGTTAGAGTCAAAATTATAAGCATTTTTAAAACACTTGCCCAAAACGCACAGAATTTATAACCCAAAAAATTCGTACGTGCTGCGGTCACGCGTCAATTCTTTTTTCTTCTTTCCTTTTGAAAACAAAAAAGGACGAAGGATTATGCAGACAGGGCATATTTAATAAAGTGTTTGTTTGTGTCAGTTTCAATGGCGTGGAGTGAAATGATTTACAAGCAAGCCAGACACAATATCAACGGGGAGTATTATTTCAAATTAACATCAATTATTCGAGGAATCTGCCAAAACCCAAAGGTTGTTCATCTCCTTCACCGCCCTCCAAGAACGTTTTTATGCCAATAAGTGGCAGGTTATGATGGCAATATGTCTACATAATGTTTCCCCTTGATGGGAAACATTTGCTCCAGGTTCGGAAATATTAGTTGAAGTTGATTTTTCAAGAAGTACAATTGTTATTCTTAATTAGCCACTTGGACAAAGAATTGAAGTTCATCAAATTTAAATCAGTCAACTCCAAAGATTTCGAAAATCACAATCTCTTATATACCTACATTATGAGCAAGTTTTTCTATTCCAAGTAAGAAAAAAGTAGGTTAACATTTCTTAAACAATAAATTTCACTTATTCCCAAATGCATTGCAATTCCTATTGCAAATATTCTGTTCCAATTCAGTGACATAGAGCCTTAGCCTAGTCTCTGCACTGTGCACTTTATTTGCATTTCATTTGAGCTTGGCAATATTGCTGCCATATCGCATACTGCCAATCAGTTGACGAACAATTGAATGCCTCATCAGCGATTTAGCATAAAGCCAACTAGCATAGACAGAATTTGATTGATATTATGGGACAGCTAAACAGCTCTACTCGAGTCAGTCAGTCAGTCTGTAAGAGGGAGAGACAGCTGTTATTATCAAATAACCGCGCATATCAAATGACAAACAGACAAACACACAAAAACTTTGCCAATGTGGCAGAAATGGTAAAATGCTCAACAGTCACTAACCGAGTCCTTCCATTACTCCCACTCCTACTCCGACTACGACTTCGACTCTGACCCCAACTGCGACTCAAATAGACTTAAATAATGTGAACAAAGAAATAAAGAGATAGAGAGAACTCTCTCTAGCTGTTCCTGGCTTCTGTTTGCTGTTTGCACATTTGTTTGTATTTACCAGTTATTTGTGTATCCTTGCTCACTCGCTCTTGCGCTCTCCCTGCTTTCAATGTTGCCTGCAAAAAGTGCAATTTGATATTATTGCCAACTGGCAAATACTCTAAGAGCATTCACCCATCTCTATAACCGAACTACCCACCAACAACAACTAAAACGGCACGAGAATCCTTCTGTATCTTTAGCTCGTAGCTGTATCTGCATCTGCAGTTGGATTTGCATCAGTGTGCAAAATATTGCTAGTTTGTCACACATTTACTTTACCATGTGGTTTTCTCTGCTGAGGTTTTCACGGTTTGCCATTGTTCAAATTGTGGCTGAGAATTTCGCCTCCTTTCCCTGTCTACTTTTCACGCTCCACCTTCGTCGTTGTCGTTGTCGTTCACTTGCTTTCACTTTATTTGACACTGTTCAGTTTAGTTTACGCTTTTCATTTTCGCCTTAACCAAATATGATTAAATATTTCGTAATGAGGATGCGGTTTTATAAGGCTACAGTCCTTGCCAAATAAACACAGATAGAGTTTTGGGCTTAACAAGAACTGCAGGAGTAGGAAAAGTATAATGAGAAAGCAAGACAGCTAAGCTAATTGAAAATGCCAAGTTTAATGTGGCTCAAGTCAGTGCCAGGTGCTTCAAAAATTTGTGGTTGTCTTGGTTAGTTGAATGTGCAAAATGTCAAATGTTGTGGGTGAAATGTGCAGACATTAAATTTTAATTTATGTATCTTTTTCAAAAACCCAAACTATAACACTGGCAAAAATTATTACCAAAAAATATATCGTAAATTGACTATCTAAATTTTAGTATTTTGCCGGAAATCTATTCCATAAAATATACACCTACAATAAATTTTAAGTTTTAAACTAAGAGTTTTCTTAGATTAGCTTTATAATTGTTTTTCGCTTTGTCAAGGAAATGGCTTACCATTTTATTTCTAAGAATGAACTTTTTTTTGCCGGGTAAGTCAAGATACATCTTTATTTCTCAATTTAAGCTGCTTGGTCAGTGTCTGGCTTAAAAGAAGTTAGCCACAACACAGATTACACATCATTAAACGCCACTCTCTGCGAAATCGTAGCACTTTTTTCTTGGTTTGGTTTTGTTTTTTATATACATATTTACATTAAAACATCATCAACATGTTTATATCAACATCAAACTCATTTTACGCATCACCAAACTTTTCGTAATCCTTTGATCCGATGAGCAGAAGATACATATACATATATATGTGCATACCTACTAAAAAAAAGGGTCGCTTTGCTCATAAAGAGCTGGCTCCGCCATTTTTTTCGGTGGTTCCCCCTTCCGTGTATCCACCGACCCATACACAGTCCCATCATTCCACACAGTCGCACAAAAGAAGAGCAGGCAGACAAAAAAGGGTTTCATATGTCCTGATTGCTTGTTGTCCTTGTTCATGTTGTTGTTGTTGTTGTTATTGCTGCTGTTTTGTCAACCTCTTGCCTTCCGCTACCCAACCAGTGAAGCAATATAAATCCAAAATAAATCAGTAAACTTTCAAAGCCGAGTGCTTGTTAATTTGAAATTTATACGAATGAAGTAAGTAAGTCGTCTCGCCGACTTGGGTATACCATACACCAGTAAAACAAATATTTCAAATTTGTAATAACTAATGCATTTGCCTATTTTAAGAAATTCTGTTCACATGCTTTTTACTAGCATATTTCAGTATCTCGCGCACTTATGCATATAAGCACCCTAGCGCCCCCACCCGCCAACGGCCATCTCCGGCCTTATGCAAAAACGTTTATATGCATAACTCAGCTATTTTTTGTCCGATTTTGATCAAATTTGGTATTTTGCTGGGTATTAGTATCAAATTTAAGTGTGCCAAATTTGATTGCACAAGGTAAAAAATTACGCGAGATATTCGAGTTTTTCAAATTTCGGGGGCGGAAAGGGGCGTGGCAAAATCTTTATACATGCAAAATGAGCGCATTTACTAAGCAAATATACATACCAAATATGGTGTATCTAGCTACAATAGTTTTTGAGATAAACGTTTTTTTGAATTGCGGGGGCGGAAAGGGGCGTGGCAAAAATTTGAAATAAACTTGATCACTCTACATACTACATGAGCCTACATACCAAATTTGGTGGCTCTATCTCTTATAGTCTCTGAGATCTACGCGTTCATACGGACGGACGGACGGACGGACGGACAGACGGACAGACGGACGGACAGACGGACATGGCTAGATCGACTCGGCTGTTGATGCTGATCAAGAATATATATACTTTATGGGGTCGGAAAAGCTTCCTTCTGCCTGTTACATACATTTTGGCGACTTTAATATACCATTTCACCCTATGGGTGTATGGTATAAAAACAATTTAAACGTTTCAAATTCAGGAGAAATATTATCCAACAAAAAGGCTGAATCCACATGCCTGTATTTGTGAGTGTGGGTGTGTATGTATGTGTGTGTAGGCTGATGACCTTGTCAAGTCGAATAAATTGGGATAGGTCTATTGGTAATATGTAGGCTAACCCACATACATGTACATAAACTAATTGCAAGATTTGTAACTTTTTCTCCATCGATCAATCTACAGCAATTAAACTCAATTGAAATTCATTTAATGCTCTTAATGTGCCTTCTTCTTCTACTTTAAGATGCTTCCACTTGTAAGCAACTGCTACTTAAGACTTTATCAAATACGTGTAAAACTAGAACAGCCACAAAGTGGACTGTCAAAATCAATAGAACAAACAGAACGTGTGGTTGCTTATGTGGTATGCTTTACTGTATGTTCGTTGTGCGTTGCGGCAAGGTGCGGACAAGAGAGGAGAGGTAGGTGCCACTTGACTTTTCTGGCTGGCCACTCAATTTCATTTTGGTTCTCTAACTTAGTTTTAAAACTAAAACCCCAAGCAAATCTCATTTGCACCTTCTTCCCCTTTCCTTTTTCCCTCTCTTCCACACACTCTGTCTTGCTGTGTGTGTTTTGTTCTTTGCTGTCTCTAGTTGTCTTGTATCCCAAAGCTAAACATATTAGAAATGCATTTGGGTGACGTTCTCCGTTTGGGTTTTCCAACATTTTTAGCTTTAAATAATTCATGACATAGCCAAAGAAAAAGCGACACAGAAAATGAAAGGGAAATATATACAGATATCGTGGATCCAGATATGTATATGTACATACATATGTATGTATCTATCAATTTTTGTTCTTCTTTATTTAATTTTCTAATTATGCACTAAATAATATGACGACAATGATTAAGTTAATTGAGTTTTGTGACAACCGTTTTTTATTGAAATATTTGAGCGAGATGTTTGAGATAGTTAAAGACCTTACTTATACCACATTTCAAACTAACTCACTGCAGAAATATGTATTTATGTCTTTTCATGCCGTGTCACGTGGCCATCTTTAAGCCGAATGTTGTGTGAATTGCTGGTTTATTTTTTTATGCGTTTGTTTTGTGTTTTGTTTTTGGATTGGGAATTTTCAGTTGGTTCTTCTGTTTTTACTTTCAGTTGTTATTCGTTTGTTGCAATCGATTGACATAGTTTAGTTCCTAATGGATTTTCACACCACACATTGACACAATTGTCGACTTCTTCTCTTCACCCTACCTTTGGCTCCATCTCATTGTAACAGCTTGAAGTTTAGAGTATTTTCCTACTGTTTTGTTACCTTTTGCAAGGAAAGTTTTTCCTTTTCTTGACTTCACTTACCTGAAAGAAAAAGAAAGATAAATTGCATTAAAATTTAAGTTTAAAGTTCTTTTTGTCTATAAGGTCAGCTCTTACTAAACACATGTTTAAATATTAACTGAACCATATGAACATAAATTTCGTTTTACCTAATTGCCCGGGATTATCAACCCCTTTCGTCTAACGAAATCGAAAACTCATCGTGCTTACCAAAATGACTTGTATGAAGTATGAAAATAAAAATAAAATTTGATATATTTATGACCTCATTGAAAAACAAAGATGATTTCCTATCATACAGATTAGGGCAAACATATAAAATTGTTATCAGCATCTTTTGCTTTAGTTTTAATTAAAACGAATCGTCAAAGACTGAATAGAATGTTGAAGTAAATAAGCCAAAACAGAAGTTTGGTAAATGGGGAGAAGAGAGATCTTTGAAAGTCATAGGGCACATTTGCTTTATCGCCGCCTGTAATCTGTCAGAGAAGAAGCAGAAGACAGAAAAACGGATGGAGGGACAGATAGACAGACAGATACAATGCTGGGGTTGCACTCATTGACGAAGAGTGCATCAAGTGAAGTAGAGTGTATGTACATACACACTTACATACACACTCACATACACAGATGCATACTTAGCTCCCCTTCACCCCTTACTACTCTTTGTAGTTGCTGTGTTTTAGTTATTAAAACTGACAGTTTTATTTGTCAGCAGCACGCTCTGGGTCTTTCATGAGAGTTTTGGCTTGGGTCTGGTTTATGACACTTTTTATATTTCAAAATAGATTTTTTTTACTTCATCTCTACAACTTCTGCTCCTCCTTCTCCATTATACATAAGTGTGTGTTTTTGACATGTGTTTGTTTGCCTGGGGTGTCTGTGTGTGGCTGGGTGTAAGACAATTGATTTTTTGTTATGCACAGAAATAACTTTACTTTTTTTTCTTCAGTTCCTCCTACGAAAGAATGGGAGAATAAAAAGGGGGGAGGAAACACAAATGGAGCTAGTGGTTGGAAAAAGTGTTGAAAATTGAATTGAAGTGCTCTTTTCATGCACTTGGTTTTGACATTGGCAATCCGGAGTGTGAACTTAAAAAGGGATTCCTTCAAATCAAACGTGGACAAAGCTAATGGGTTATGTTTTTAGTTTCAAAAACACAGAACCCTTCAATACGCCTTTATTCTTGCATGACTTTTGATTCTTGAAAGAAATCTTTCTTAAAGATTCAATGAACTTTGTAGATGACAAGTTTATTTGGCCTACAAAAATGCTCTAAAGGGGTTTATATTTAATATAAATTATATATTTTATGGTTTTAATTTATGACTACATAGATTGCGAAATCGATTTACTATAGGTAACTGTTTAATACAGTTATTTTTGAATTTGGATTTGAAATTCAAAGAATCAAACTTGTTTTAGTATATAAATGAATAAATCATCAAGGCTCACTTTCATATGGATTATAAAAAAATATGTAAAGGTAAAGAATCGATACCAAATATAAATAGAAATACAAACAGTCCCTTCGAATCATATTTTATTTTATTCCAAAGAGAGCTCTCAGTAAGTTAGAATTTAAATTTCAAACCAAAAATAAAATGTTTTTTCCAGTTGACTTCAATCGATTTGATAGCCTTCATCAAATTAAAATTAATATTAGGATTTTTCTTTTTAACAAGATTATGATTAGGAACATTAATGTTATGTTTCCTTAATAAATTGATTGTCTTGCGTATATATTATTGTCAACAGAGAAGCATTTTTCTAATACTAATGAGTGTCCATAAAATTAATCGAAAATTTCCACGAACACGATTGGGATGACTTGTCGTTTTTGTGTGTTCTTTTCTTTTCGCACTTTCATTTTTCTTAGTTTAAAAATGCGCAAAACAAACGAGCCGTCTAATATTTGTTGTCATTTGTCTATTTATGATAATTAAGGTTTGACATTTTTATGATATTAATTAATTTGACAAAGTCAGAGAGAAAAGCAACGGGAATATCAACGCCAACGCGCGCTTCTAATTTTGTCAACGGATGTCTTCCGACCACAAAAAGTTAATAGGCCAAGCATGACCCCAAGGCAAAGGCAGAGAGTCAAAAAATCAGAGCACCGAAAAGAGCCAATGGAAATGCAAAAGGAACAAAATCATCGTCAAATGAGACGGGAAGGTGAGAAAAGTGCTTTTCCATGGGTATTATTATTATTGTTTTTGTTTCTGTTCTTCTTGTTCTTTTTGGTTTTTGTTTTTGTTGCTGTCCCACTTAATAGGGGAGCATGGCCCGTGGCATTAGCGTTGATCGGAAAGCATTTAAAACTGCAGTGACGAGGGCGGCGGGTGACGATTTTTCTATTTTTCCATTTTCCCATCTAGTTTTTCTCTTTTCCATCGTTTTTGTCGTAAAAACTGACAATCCAATAAAAAGTAAGAGAAATGGAAAGAAAATGAAACACTGAAGTCAATATACTCTTGCGAACATAATGTTCTAGCAAATAAAACTGATGACTAAATTGGTGAAAATTCCTTTAACGAACATTTAAATTATTACAAATTGTAATTGAGTTTAATTTTTAGAGGAAATATGTATATCAACCAAAAATTAGGAAATTTGAAAATAGGCGTCTTTAGAGTTCTTCCCTTTACATTGAGAAAAATATTTAAATTTGTGATGAAATATATATATGTATGTATATGTTTCAATATAGAAAATCCTCAAACTGTTTGCATTAAATTTTAAAATAATTTAATATTTTGTTACCGAAGGAAACCAGAATAGTTTTATTATAATTAGATAGAACAAACTTTCGAATGCATATCCATTTACCCCTATAATAAAAACGCAGAATTTTGGAGCCAAACACTTTATTACCAGAAAGCATTATTACAATGACAATTGGTTAAATTACTTTTGAAGCGTTTTATAGTATAGAAATTAGTTTTTTTTTATCATCATTGCGATTGGTATTTTATTTATTTTCTACCATGACTTCAAATTTCGCAATGATGTCAGCACAAAAAAAAAAAGAAAACAAAGAGTGTTCTATACAACACTTTAATTGTTAGTGTATCAGAATTCCACTCCATCAAGTTCGTTTTTTATGGGCATTGCAACATTTTCGTTTCATTTTCGTTTTTTTTTTTTTTTGTTGTATGGCTTTTATTTTGTTTAAATTAGGCATAAAATGTGCCTGAAGCGTGAAAGAGTTGAGTTCGTGGATACGTTTTTATGTACCCTCGTACTTTGCAAGACTTTAAAGAATGCTATAAGTGTGAGTGAGTCTATCTGTGTGAATATCTCGGTGTTTGTGTGTGTGTGAGAGAGAATGAGTTTGTATCATCAAAATTCACTTTGCGCCAGCTTTAAAATGAAATTTTGGTGTGCATATGCTTTGCGCCCTCAAAGAATAATGTGGCGCAAAAACTAATGCAGTAAATTTATGCGTTGTGAAAAGTTTACTTTTTTTCCTTCCTTTTTTGACTGTTGGTTGCCACCCACTGACCAGCTGCTAGCCACTCAATGGAAGCCAAATGCTTGGCCAAGACAGGCCCAACAATAATTTGGTCTTCCTTTGGTGCTTCTTTTTTTGCGCCCCGTTTTGCTTTTCACTTTTGCAAAATGAGGCGCAACGAAGCGTATGACAAACAGATTTTTCTCAAACGCAAATCCGTGCGCTGAAAAGAAAAGGCACGGCAGCCAAGAGCCAAGAAAAAAACGAAAAGAAAAAGTGCAGGAATTTCCATAAAATTAGAATAACAGCAGTGATTCTTTACCGACAAAACGACAGACACCCAAATTTATGAGCAGCACCAAATAAAAAAATGTGTAAAGAAAGAAGGCACAGAAGTAGACACACCAAAAAAAAAATCACAAAATCCAGCAAGGTAGACCCGGAGCGAACTTGAAGATACCATGTAGCCAACAGGATAGTCATTCATAAAATATAATCTAGAAAGCCAACTTATTTATGAAAATAAATGGGATAAATTATTCTGCTTTCGAAGGCTTTTCCATTACCATATTAACAGACATAGACTATTCTGATAGCATAGAGAACTCATTAAAATTGGCTTTTAGGTGAGAATATAGTTGAGCACATTTCAAACCTATATTTACAGGGTATCAACTGCAGAGGATACTTAGAAAAAATTTATCGCAACGCCAAAAAGAGACAAGAAAATTGTGTAAAAAAATAATTGAAGCTGAAGCAGCGACAGATTTTACACACTCACAGGATGGCTAGGACAATGGTGGAAAATAAAATATATGGGGCAGAAGGAAAAACCCTTTTTTCCCCATCATACATTTTTCTCCATAGACGCGCCGCGCCACCGCGACTACAAGAAGTAGTTTGTGCTTTTCCGGATTTTTCATTTTCATTTCAAATTTTGTCTCTTCGTTTTGTTCGTTTGCGTAAAACTTTTGTGGCAAACTTAGGTTAAGTAATTTATCTTGACAAGGAATGAGTATCTGTCTGTATGTGTGGGAATTTGATTTTATTTTAATTTAATTTTTTGTTTTTTAGTTCCACTTTACGAATTTCAATTTGCAACGCATCAAATGGGAGAAAAATTGTGCACGCTTGGATTTTTTCATCTGGCCATTTTTATCAATTTTTATCGCACACTCTAACTTTCAGTTGGAGTCATATTAAAAGCGTTAACCTGTTAACCAAGTATCGGATAAAACTAAATAATTTAAATATGAGTTCTTTTAAGATCTTATTATAATCAATATTTCTTCGATTATCAACAGAGAAGTGTTTTCAAATCTAAATGAATCAAATACCAGAAGAATGACCAGAATCGATCTTTGACAATATGTTTTATTCAAAACATTTTAGGAACATAAAAATTTTAAAAAATTAAATTAGTTGAAATAAATGAAAACAATTTGAGTATAATTGATAAGGATTTGTAAAATTAAAGAATGATCTATGTATTTTAGATTTATAAAATAGCTAAAAAGAATTTTTCACGCATTCAATGTTGGGTGAAAAAGTTATCCTTCTTCCTTCTTTTCCTTTCTTTTTTATAGCAAAAAAGTGCATCCAAAAGCGTATTATTGCAAAAATAGTTTTTCTCTACTCCCTTGGCGTGGTGCAACGTTAGTCCTGACCAGACTGTGATTTTTAAAGTTATTTTTTTTGTTGCATTTTACAACATTTTTTCACTTACAGAATTTTTGTTTTTTTTTATGTTTTTTGTTTGTTTTTTGTTTGGTGCCTTTTGAACTTTTATTTTTTGTTGCAACTCATTCGGTTTTTTGCTTTTTCTGTAGTTTTTTGTTATATTGTTACGCCGTTTGTGGTATTTTTGGTGATATTCGTTGCTGGGAATTACAGAATTTTTTATTACTTTTTCAACCCCTTTTCATGTGTGTGTGTGTGTGTGTGCGAGTTTTTCATAAATCTCTAAATTGAGATTTATGTTAGTTTTGCATATTTTAGCCATGTCCAAAAGCGGTTTGGCGGCCAAAAGAAAAGTTGACTTTTCATTGGGTTTGCTCTGAGCGTGTTTGTGTTAGTATGCGGGATTAATAAATTAGTTTGCGGATGAATTGTCGTCTGGCTCTTAACTTTTTGATTGCTCTTAGCAGTTATCTGACAGATGTTGAGCAATTATGTAACAGATTTTAGAATTTGTCAATATTAAATGGCAATATTTCATCTTGTTGTCCTAGCTTATTTGGATGCAATTTGAATATTGGCTTTACCTGAATTTGGGCAATGAAAATAAGCCAATAGACAATCTGAGCACCTAATGAGTTTAATTCTCATTGCTTAGAATCTCTATAGATATGTGTGTGTGTGTGTGTGTGGAAGAAAAGTCTGTGGCAGTTAACCTCCAACGATAACTAAGGCAACAACAATAATGACCACAAACCGCAGCAGCAAACTTCTAGACCACAATAACCAAAATGCTTGGGCTATCTACTGGGCTGCCAGCTAGCCATGCCAGCGGGTAGCCCATCCCTAGAATCAACTTTAGCTCCATCTCCATTTTGCCTTGGCCTTCTCTGAGCTAAGGCAAAATTTTAATCCCCAACTGAAGCTTAAACAAATTTTGTTCTCTATTGTGCTCCCCAAGCGGTTAAAGACATATGGGGCTATAATTGAAGTTGAAATAGGATGGAGAGTTCAAACTGAAAACACATAAACACACACACACACGTTATATAGGTCCTTCTATTGTATTTGCATTAGTGTAATGCAAAGTGTTATAAGCTTTATTATGGGTTGCCCAGACGACGATGAGTTGAACTTCAACTCTAGCACCGACTTCCACAAGGACTATGGCTCGGCTATGGATATCAAATTCAATGGCCCAAGCACGTAAAACTCGCTTTTGGGAATTTTTGTGTAATGATGTGCCCAAATCCCACACACACGCCGAGTAAACTATATTCCTCATACTGTCTACCAAGCTGAAGAGACAGTAAGAACCACATAGACAACAGAAAACACACAAGGCAAAGATTTGACCATGATAAACATCTGATGATGCATACTCTATTTTGTTAATAAAAGTAGCTATTTCTAGATTAGACCCACCGTCTTAACAAGTTTTTCTATCAACACTGTCTGTCACTTGTTGGTAAAAACAATATATAGTTTGTTATAAATTGAGATTACTATTTTCCATAAAGCAGCTAAGTTTCTACTACACTTTAATAGGGAGATCCTTAATTTCCTAGCTCAATCGAAGTAAGTCATGTACTTTATGTGAGGGTATATTCCAAGTGAGCCCCAATCCGAAATGCTGTCTTTTGCTATCTTTGGCCTAAACCAAAAACGGATTGATAATATCCCACAAATGATTAACTTGGCTGAAAGTTTTTGCATTGCTTTCTTCTTGCTTTTCTCGTGATGAGCGCCTCGGGAGGTCGATAAGGATAAAATCCGCACAGACCATATGTGAATATGTGGGTGTGTATGCTAATAGTTTTTGTGGGCTCGGGTTGGGGGTCGATTTGTCAATTCGTCTTTGGAAATTTGTCACACATTTAAATCAATCGCCCATTGCTTGGCTTTACTGGTTGTTGTTGTTGCTATGCTTGGGTCGAAGCCTTAATCCTGTTATCCCGGAAAGCCATCAAATTAGATTGGACTGTTTTATTGGACTTTTTGTGGGCTTTTTGGGTTAGCAAATTGACAGTCAATAATGAGCTTGGATTCTTTCTTTAACGTTTAATATGTAATTGATAAAGGGTTGTTACCAAGTGGCAGTTGGTAGCCCTGCTTAGAACTGATTTATGCAATCATGTCAATGTCAAATTCCATGCCATAACTCCAACGAAGGAGCAGCATGAAGAAGGGTCGAGAATACATGCATAAATATTGTATCACATGCTGTTGGCATCTCTAGCAGCTTTGCTTCGCTCCGAGCTGCGCATCATAAAGAAATAATGATAAATAACCAAATCAGCTGGCAAAATGACTTCATTTCACATCATTGTGATTGCTGCACAAACACACACTCACACACAAACACACACACACTGAGACAAGATGTGACACAGCGCCATAAACACAAGACAAAGTCAGAGTCAGATTCGGTTTGTATGTTCTATCTTGCCCCATGTCTCATGCCCCTGGTTCCATATTTTTATGCGTAAATCTTTTATCCGCATGAAACGATAATAAATCTTTGCCTGGCAAAAGGCAAATCATACAAAATTGTACAGATTATTAGAGAGAAACATAGGAGGGCTAAGCAAAGACAAGGCGCCTCGCCTCGCCTTAACAATGCGACAAAACATCTGGCGCAAATATTCGTATATGTTTATGAGACGATTATATTCCATCCACTAGCCGGCAATCGGTTAGCATGAGCATCAATATTGGCAATAGGCGATGAGCGAGAGAAAACTTCGGACAAACATGTAAGATACGGTTTGCAGTGTACCAAATTATTTATTAATTTTCTCAGCATCTTCTTTTATATATTTTTTTCTCAGTCTAATAAGATAAATTAGACTATTTTCTACAGAAATTTGTTTGGTGCACATGTGTTTATAAATAATAAGTTTTATTTAAAAACTAAAGTTTTTATTTAGATATTTAATTACAAGTATCAGAGTTTGTTTTGTCACGCAGAGGTTAGTTTTGAATATGTTAATAAATTTGGCATCTAACCAATCTATTCAGTACAAATGAAATACATAAAGTACATTAAGATACATAAAGTATCTAGAATTTGTCTTCAAAGTCATTTTAGCGCGTTTTTAATATTTTGTAAATTTCTAATGCTTTGAATATATAAAGGTTTCTTTATGGTTTTGTGCTAACTTAATACTTTAAGACTTGTTGCCAATGCTAAGGGGGCAATCCTTGCAACTGATTTTTAGCCAAAAAAAGAGCAGGTGAAATTCACAAAAGTATGCAACATGCAAAAAAATAAGGAAATGGTAGCTGTGGATGTTGGTGAAGGCATAAGTCGGAAAATGTGGTGAATGTCGACGGCTGGTAACTTAAAAATGGCCAAGTAAAAGGTGTAGACCCTTTGCCAACCGAAATGCACTTAAAGTGCTGAACGGCAGCCGGAGGAATAAAATAAAGTAAAAATATAACCATGCTAAAAGCCATGTCATGGCAAGCGAGTGTGTGTATGTGTGTGTGTATGTGTTTGTGTTTGTGCGAAGTGGTATAAGCAAACACTTTCAAGTGCATTTAAAGTGTGGCAGCAGCTACTTCACTTCTCTACCCCGTCACTGGAATACACACACATACAGCCTCTTTGGCTCTCTGTTAAGCCCAGACACCCACTTGAAGGCTGCCATTGTCAGCTGAGCCACTTTTTTGTTCGTTGTTGCCAATAATATTTACTAACCAAAAAAAAAGAAACAGCCAACAAAAAAATTACATGAAGAAAAAAATGTGCAACGTTGCAAAAAGGCCGCCGCCAAGTGAGCAACAAGTGAAGGACTCCAACAGCCGTCCTTATACAGCTCTTACTTCCTTTTTGCCTTTCTACTACTGCTGCTGCTGCTAGATTCACACTTGAAATCGAGGCACAACAAGGATGCTCCTTTACCCTTACCACGCCCTTTTCTCCAGCGCCTCATTCTTGTCCTTTGCTGCCATATGGCTGCCAACTTTTAAGCGCCTTCCGTTAGAGTCAACTTTGAGTTTTGTGCAACAGTTTGAAATTTTGCCTAAATATTTTGCGACTAAAAGATTTCCGGCACAAATTGTCTATCCCTTCTATGCTTTCACACTATCTCCCTCTCTCTCCCTCTTCTATTACACTCCGGGGGCAAGTCTAAAATCTAGTTGGCTAATTTTTGGATACCCAATTTGTGTCATCCTGTTTGTGCTGATAGTTAGTGCTCACTTTTCAGTTTCTGGCAAAGTTTAGTCCTTAAACAAAGACAGAATTGTTCAGGAAATGTGTTACAGAACGATTTGGTATATGCAAATTGGTAATTTGAGTAGCATTAGGATTAATGAAGTTAAATGGTATATATCTTCGTTGAATCAAACTAAATCATGACATCAGGTTAATGCAGTAAATATTATTTATGCGATTTACAAAGCTTTAGAATAAATTTTGATTTCAGTTTTCAATTTGTTTTGATAAGGTTTTGATTAATTCGAATTCAACAGAATTCTACGCACTAAACATATTGACACATAATTATCCTTTTCTGATATTCCATAGCTGCTCTTTAATGTAACCTTTTCGACTATTCTTATCCATCGCCAGCTGATAATCGCATTGCTTTAATATTCTAATAGTAAAAACAATCTTACAAGTAATGCAATAAAAACTTGTATAAATAAATCCTGTGACTTGCATTTTTATGGGCAATGCTTCGGTTTCATTCTCATCTGGTTTATCAAATAAATCGAAAAAATCATCGTGGCCCACAAATCGTTAAATTTCCTTCCTTGTGCCATAATTCACATTTTTCACACGCCATTCGTTTTCAATAACTTGAAGCGCAAAATTAGCGATGCCAAAGACACATGCATGCATATCTGATATAGCATATATTATATATATGTATATCGGAGGCTCACTTTGTAGAGTCATGCTGACTGCCGGCATTTCCAGAGAGTGAAGCCAGTGAAAAAGTTTATGTAAGCTGAAGCGTAAATTTTTCCTCAACATTTTTTTCATCTCCTGGTTTTTGCTGTAGTAGTCCTGGTAACGAATTGAACTACAACTCCACCTTTTTCACGTTGGTGTTGGAGTTTGGCTCAAGTCTCAACAGATTGCTACCAAAAAACAGAGACAAGACGATAAACTAAGAAAAGAGAATAAGAAGTATTCCCATATATGTATGCCACCTTCATATATACATATGTACATACGTATGTTCATACAAACATATATCGTTCTGTATGGTATATATGAGGAAGCTTTGCTATAAAAATTACTTTGTTTGCCTCATGCAATTTTATTGAGCTTGAAGCGCGCACACATACGAACACACCCACACAGTTGGGCATCCTCACAAAATTGGCACACAGTGGCTGCCAAAAGTTTTCACCCGCGAATCTCAGTCATCTCGTCGGAGCTGTAACTTTTGCCAAGCCAAGTGAGGCCAGCAAAGTCAGGAAAAGATTTCTCAGTTGTATTGAGCTAGTTTGCTAGCAAACAGATTCTCTTGGTATTCTCTTTTTCCTGATTCCCTCTGTCATTCTTCCTCACTTTTATTGCTATATAAACCAAAATCGTAAAAGTGATTTTGTGACGATTCAGCGAATTTCAACAACAGGACGGAAGATGAGAAGGGGCAAAAGAGGTAGAAAACTACAGGTACATAGGTACATTTGTTTTCCTGTTGTTGGAAATGGTTAAAGTTTGCTTCGTTTTGTCGTATTCCATGTGTTTTGGGAATGGAATAAACTACCCATAAGGGGGTTGCACACACATTCGACAGTAGCTGTTTTCTCATAAAGTAAATATTAAAGAATCTTTAGCTAGAGTTTGAAGTAAAATTGCCACATAAAGAGAAAGCCCAAACCAAACACGACAAAGGAGTAGCTAATTAAAACATTTAGTATGGTTTCAAGAAATGCCAGCTAATAAATAGAAAAGCAATTTCGATGTACACAGGATGCATGAAAGTTGTCTGAGAAATTTTATTTCAGTTGGCACTTAAACATCTTCACATTCTAACTTAAATTTAATTTAATCCAAACGAGCATAACTCAAACTCTATCCAATCACCCGTCTCTGCATAACTCCCTCACAATATTTGCCATGATAAGTTTTTGTGTCGCCCCACACTTGATAACCAGAATGAAAATTGTTTGGCAAATGATTTGTTGAGTCGTGATGCCGATGATGGTGAGACAAAGAAAGGGGGGCGGATGAAATCTTTCGAAATTGTCGCTTCGTTGTAATTAACACTTTTCTCGTATAATGGGCGAAATGGGGAAAAATTGCTGTGAAAATCTCTGGCCCCTATTTAGATTGAACTTATGCCAACAAAAGCAGCCAACTGTCATAATTCCCATTTTCTAACAACAAACATAGATGGCGCAAATTGCGGGACAGGGGCGGAACTGAAAGAGGAACAAAAACAATAACCTGGTCGCCCGCCCCTTTTACTTTATACCTACCGCAAACTAGGCATCCTCATTCCCCAACGAGTACTAAAACAATTAGAAACAGCCGCGCATCGTCTCCTGTTTAGAGACAGTGTCGTCCGGGGGCATGGTCTTGCTGGCGTCGTCGTCATTAACGCCGGATGACCGCCTCCATAAAGCAGACAGCCACACACACACACACACCCACACCCCCTAATACACACACTCTTGTATATAATTTGTAATTTTAGTGCAATTTTCATGGCAATTTTGTTGAAAATTTTTGCAATAAACGCCGCAACGTGCTTTTTGTCTCACATTAGGGTGAGGGGAAGAAACGAGGACTTTTTCTGGCATATTGAAAACATTTGTTACCAAAGTCAAAGAAAGCAAAAAAACAAAAAGAAAACATGGTTTGTAAAACTTTACTGAGAGCAAATAAAGACATTTTGAAAAACTGCAGCTACATATATGTTAGAAAACAAAATAAATGTCGTCTAGAAAAATAAAAGTTTTAAACTAATTTTTCTCCGTCTAGCAACCCATTTTTTTATATGCCCATCTAAGATCAAATGTCATCTTGATTTGGATTGCAATTGTCAAATTTATAACTGACAAAAATTTGTTACTTTAATAATGATAAGAAAAAATAAGATGCTGATAAAGTCAATAGCGTGGAGCTGCATTTTAAAAACAGTTAAAAGAATTCAAACCAAAGCAATACTGTTTTGATATAACGGTAACAATATCATTTTAAAATTTCAGAAGAATATTTCTTATAAATCAGAAATTTGAATCCCTTAAATAGCAATAGTAAAGAGAACACCAAGCTAAAATTTTAGGATACGAAAGAGGAATTCTTAAATGCTTTAAAACAATTTTCATAGTACATTTATGATTTGGAAGAATAAAAGCAAAATAAATCATAATTCAGATGAAATATACATACATACATTGCCATTCATACCGTTATGTGTTAATATAGCTAAACATTTCAACATAGAAAAATTCAGAGAGCTGTTCTCTTCCCGAAATTGACAAATTTACCAATCATATCTTTTAACTTGACAAATTTGTTGTTAACAAATTACAACCGTTTATTTAGACATATAGTTACCATCTCGTTTAGGGAAGTTGAAAAAACAGTAGAGAGTATTTTGTTGAGGCTTCGAAAATTTTATAGCGTGTCAAAGTTTTGACTGCATTTTATGTTGATTTTACTGTTGCATCTTCTAGTTTTTAGTTTGGGTTAAAAGTTGTTGATTGAAGCAATTAGCAGTTGTCCCATCCTATGGCATGGTCGGTGCGTGAGTCTGCAGCTGGTGCTAGTCGGGTCTAGTTGGAAGTGAAACTGGAACTGGGGACCACAATCGACCATGGGCAAATGTTTGTCTAATTACTTTGCACAGCTTTCAGCATGCAAGCATTTGTCTTCATTTTCGCTCTGCCACTGCCAATGCTTCTGTTGCCGCTGCTGCTGCTGCTGCTGATGTTATATTTGTGCTTGTCAAGCAAGTTGGGGTGCAACATTGACAGTTGCAGTGGCAAGTTTCGTCGTCGTCTTCAGTCAACAGCAGCAGCAGCAGCCCCAACAAAAATGTAAAAAGAAAAAAAAAAATGAAGAGAAAAAATTGCTACGGAAATTAATGTGGCAAAGTTTGCCGACTACACTTTCTCGTCCCCTTAGCCATCAGAGTCACCCTCCCAACCTTGCCCCTTCTTTTGCTGCAGCTACCCTATACCTCATTATTTGCTGCTGCTTTTGACATTTTGGAGGGGGCACCCCCGCCCATATTGTCGCCCCATTATATGGCCCCTTTGTGTCCTTGCATGCCTTGTTGCATTTTGCGGTTTTTTGTGCCATAAAATTATATTTTATAGCATTGAGCAATGCTATAAATAAGTTTACAACATCTCAGCCCCTCCACACGAATTTCGTCAGTTAGGTGGGCGTGGCTACGCCCCTATTTCCATGCTCTCCTCTTATTGCGACCATCGTTATAATTGTCAATGCAATGCCCAGACACGATTCCCCAGAAACCGACAAATTGATTGATGATCTGCTATAAAATGTCTCGTTTGTTGTAAATGTAACGCATCATAAATTCGCAAAATTATAGCAAAAAATAAAAAGTAAAAAATTCAAAAAAAGAATAACCAAAACGTGAAGAAAAGAGTATAGAATATGGAGCAAGCCTTGGGGCAGGCACCACAAGCCCCCATAAAAATATACAAAAGAAAAAAGGAAAGTGAGAGAATTGCTTATGGATTGAAGTCTGGAGACAGGACAAACTATGGACTGGTTGGCAAGACCATTGGGGCGGGGGTGTAGTTATAATTAAAAACACATGCCCCGGAACCAAGCGGGACGCCAAACAATGACAGCTGAGTCAGCATGAATGAGAGCCAATGTCTGCGGAGTAAGTAGGGGGTTAGGGGGTAGCTTGCATTTAAGTTGACTAACCCAGTATGGGTTAATTAAACGGGTGTTGAGGAGTTAAACGGCAGATGGCAGTTTTGGCAACCATCTACCAACGACAGCCAATGAAAATGAGCACAAAAAGTTGCAAGTTTTTTTGCAATGGGAAGTGAAAGGGAAATAACACTTTCCAAGGTCATGAAAGAGTGAGAGAGGTTTCCAAAAGATTAAATGTTAATAAAATGTATTCGCTACTGCATTAAGGAAGCAGAAGAAGATTGAAAATGGTTTGAAATGGTTTTAGTATACAAAATACTTCAAGTAGAGGTTTTGGGAAGTCTTAGTAGAAGATTCAAACGTTCTTAAAGCAATTTCCGGGTGCAACAAATGAGAATAGGTGAAATTCCAATGCAATTATCGAACATCAAGACATCATCGAGCAGTCTAACTCGGCCAGTTGACCCCATCAGACATTATTGCGCGACATTAACCAACACTAACTTAACATCATTGTGGGGCATCAGTATTAATTTGCACTATTCAATGTGCCACTTAATACCAAAGACGTGTCAATTTCATGGCTGACAAGACGACGTTGTTCATTGCTGCCCCATTGCTGGTTGATGGTTTGCTGGATGTCATCCATTGTTGTGGCTAGGCCATTTTGTATGAGTTTTCGTGTGTGTGTGTAAGAGAGTTTGTGTTGGGTTGTGAGCTGAAACGCTTGCGGGAATTAATTACAGCCATCAAAAGTTATTAGGCGCAATTATCACAATGTTGGGCATCGTGTAAGATGATGAAGATGATGATAATGGCACTGCCAACGAAGTCAAGAGCTAACCCATGGCTAAACTTTAGCTAATATGATGACTTAAAGTGGGCGTCAATATCAATGAGAGGCGTGTTCGAAATAGAAGAAAACAAAGAATAAAATAAAAAAATAAAAGGAAGCAAAGTAAATGAAACGAGAACATAAAGTAAGCAAATGTGCCATAAATTAAAACTAAATGCCGTTGCCTGTCAAAGACAGGAGAAGACTGGAGGCTGGCAACTGGAGATGTAGCTGGAGTTGGAGACGAGGACTGCAGTTCGAGATTAACGCGCGCACACACACATGCGCCACGCCCACTCTGCTCGCCACACTCTCTCATAGTTGTCAGGCCAAAACAAAAGTCAAGCATTGGCCAAATGATTTACGGCTCTAAATGGAAAAAATTGCTCATACACCATGTTGGTCGCGGGCTGAAAATGAAAAAAAGAAAGAAGCGAACCAGAGGGTGAAGGCATCTAAGAATTCTTTTTGCCCTCATAAATTTTAGGCCTTCAAGCATTTGATGCAAATAAACTACACTACCAGAAAACAATTGTCTTTTTCTATTGTTTGAAAACTAATAATAATAATATTTTCTCATTTCTCTAAGTGGATATAGCAGTCTCTCACTCTCGCTCTCTCTCTGTGTCTCTAGGGTTAAAGTTAAGAAATGATCTGAGAATTGTGAAACCGGGTGGTCGTCTGACACTTGGCAGACATTTGGTCATTTGTTGGCACAGCTTGTATCTGTCGCAACATCAACAACATTCACAGTCAGTGGAGAGGACAAAAAAACAGGCAGATATATAGATATAGAATCCAGCCAACGCAAAAAAAAAGAAACAAAAAAAAAGAGTTCGCGCCACATCATCTTGTTAGCATTTTGTCAGCCAAGTTGTCACACTCGCATCAGAGTTTTTCTTTGCAACAAGTTGACAACACCAGCAACTACATGGAAAGAAAAATGAATGAGGCAAAAGAAAGAAAGCCGTGGCATGAAAGCAGAATGAGTGGAATCCGTTATGTTTTGGGACCCAGTGTCAGTTGCCCTCCTCTTGCTCCTTATCCCCTATGTATGCCTTTTGCCATCACTTGCACTTTACGCCTCACTTGACTTACATTTGGATGACGCCTCCGCTGGCGCTGAGCAAAATCTTTAATTGTCGCGCAATTTTCCAGTTACTGCATTTCTCGCTATTCGCCCGTACTTTTTGTGTGACCCCTCACAAAAACAATCCCACCCAAACCCCTTCCAACCATTTCAACCTCCAATTCGTAACGAAAATTGCCAGCGACTTCATGTGTCTCACTCATTGCCCACCCAGTGATGCACAGTGGAGTACAAATTAAATGAAAATCTTTATCTCCTTAGAAAAAGAATAAATATGTTCATTCACCTTTTTTTTTTGGGAATTTTGTGAGGTTTCTCTAATCTCTAAGAGTCTTTTTTATAATTTCTTAAAGATTCTTTGAATTCTTTGATTCCACTGTGCCGCCTACTACTTGGCAATTCATTTACAATTCATTCATACGAATTCATTTTCATTCTCCTTCTTTTGATGCCAGCAGCTGCTGGCCGCCACTTTCGCATGCAAGTGATATACCCCATCCTCACCAGAACCAACATCACCCCCAGACAATGACAATGCGAACAAAAGCGGTAAAAGGAGCTGGGGAGCAAGAGAAGAAGGTGGCGAAGAGTTAACAGTGGAACAGTAACTACCAATTAGATGGGTGAGGCGACAGCAATTTCAATTAAAAGAATTAATTGCGTATGCGGCAGGCAGTTTGAAGAGCCAAAGACAGCAAGAAAAAGAGAAGAAGTGTTAGGGAGGGAGAGACCAAGTGATTGAGATACTTCCTTAACGATAAGCCGGCACTTATCTAAATACATATTTATATTTCGCCCAACTGCTTTCATTCATTTTTGAGAGGTGAATCAGTCAATGGAAAGACGAATGAAAAAGGTAAGGGTAAAGAAGCAGCAATACCCGCATTGTCATCAAAAATGAAGTGAAATGGAAAATGCAGCAGCTTTTGCGATTTTTATCACATTTTCACACAAGCTGACAGGCGCCAACACCAGCAACTCCAACACACACACACACAACACCTGAAAGAAGTTTCAACCACCCATCCGACACCTCACCGACAGCAACAAGAACACCCAACAACAGCAAACACATTTCCTTCTGTTGAAAGCAAAATTTCATCGCAAACTTTTAACTTTCAATTGGGGCAAAAACCTGACGCAAAACCGGAACAAATTTTTCTAAATAATTAAAGAAAAAAAGCCACAAAAAGTACAAAGAGATCAAAGATACAAAATTTAAGTATAACAAAAACTTTATGATAAACATTGCACAACAAAATGAGAGAGAGAAACTAAAAAGGAAAGACCAAAGAGAAAAAGAAAATTCTTGTGTAAGTTGGGAAAAACGATAAAATTAGTCACTAGCCGTTTTCCATCATCTAGAAATGGCCAACTATTTCAAATCGATGGCACAAAATTCTTCAAAAATTCTTGCTCAAACGAATCAGGCAAGATGAGAGTGAGAAAAAAACAACCAACTAAATGAGAGCACATAAAATTATATGTTTTACGATCTGAGCTAAACGGGAAAAAGACCTCACTTCAGCCAGGTGAACGACAGACAAAAAAACAAAACAAAAAAATACTCATGTGAAAATTGTCACTTAAAGTCGCTCAATATTTGATGATAGCCCGTTCCATTGGCCCAATTGAGCCACCTACGAGATGCAACAAGGGGAGGAGGATGTACACAAACAACAGCAACAACAACAATGTAAAGCATACAAAAAACAACGGTCTACCGGTCCAACGATCCAAACTGATCCAAAGGTCCAACGTGGATGCATTATAAAAATGTTTTACGATTGCCGCGCATATTGTATAAAGGAGAACGAACAAGAACAAGACCGAAAAACAAAAAAAAAACAAAAGACGCAGCTAACGTTGGGCATAAAGCGAGTTTTATTATGTCGTACTCGCCATGGAGATAAGCTTGACGATTGAACATGGCGAAGGGCAGTAAGGTTTGGGCGGAGGGAGGGCGACACTGGGAGCTGAGGGCATAGGGCCAGTGGATGACCGCTTTGCATGTCGTCGGCGTTGCATTAAGCGAAACGGCGACAGACCAACGACGTCTGGACATGAGCTTGAACATGAATAGCTGCCGGCAGCTTAATGGATACGGATACACTCATACACACACATCACTATATATGGTTGTGTGTGTGTGTGTGGTACAAAATAGCAACAGCCACAAAAGTGAGCAATAGTGAACAAATGGAGCAGCCGAGTTTTTATACCTAACCAGTAAGACAAAGTATCTACACTTTAACTAGAAGCAAGAATGATCATAAGTATTTTGAAATATATAACTTAGTTTTATTTTATTTATCATATTTACCATGATAACTCCACAAATTTGTTTTAATGTAATAAACTAAGCGAAAGTCAAATTTCTTATTCAAAATCTTATATCAACTAATTAAAATTAAATTTCATTTTCCATTTTCGCTTAAAGCGATTTAAAAGCATTAAAAATAAAAAATTATTATGCAAATTTGATAAATAAATTAGTTAATGATTTTTACTTGACATCACAACAACAAATTAGCACCTAAAGCTAACTGTAAATGTCCGTGAAACAAAAGAAAATCAATTATTTAAAATACAGTGAATGATTTAAAAAAAGTTGTTTAACATTTAACTATTTTCACCTTTTAAAATAGTGCAATAAAATTTGAAAAAGGGTGCAAAAAAGTTGTACTCTGACTAGAATCTTAAATGAAAAATATTCTAATTTGATTTTGATATTTCAAAACATTTAGGTGGTCTTTCCCTGAGTTACATAGGAAAGATTAGTATAGAATAGAAATATCAAAATTATTGATGTAAAAATAATAGTAATGGGATATCTCATTTATACAATTTGAGCTTCTATAAATGAATCGTATGACGTATAGAATATAATAATATTTGATTTGATTTGATTGATTTAATACTTATATTAAGCAACTTATAATTCAAACCTTCATATTCTAAATCTCTTCTGTAGATTGGAATTTAGCTTTGGATTGTTAATTTACAATAAAACTGTGAATCTGTGATTATGCAGAAAGGGTATACCAAAATTCGTTCATAGACAAATGAAAAAAACAGCTAGTTTTTAGAGTGCCTTATTTTACATTTCATTATCATGTTTTATGCTCAACACATGAGCGTACTTAACCGATTTAAATAGACTCTAAATATAAGCCACATATATAGAGATACTTATGTATATATTATTCTAGTAAACCTCCCACTTACCTATATGAATTGAAGGGCTTTTGCTATGACCTTAGTTGCAGCAGTTAACCCGCATTTTATGCATAAGCAGCTTTTGTTTTCCAATAGAATTTTTAATACTAGCAAATGGATCGGTGGTTGTTATTGTTGTTGTTGTTCTTGTTTACTAAATTATGCTTTTACTGAATCAATAAAGTATTGCAAACGATTTCCCTGCCATTTGCTATAATTCATTACAATTGTGGTCCGTTCGGTTTGCAGCAGTTTTAAAAATGCATATAAATTTGTCTTAGCTTGCCATTAATGCTACCTGATAAGTGCTCCAGCCACCAGATGTATATAGATATTTGCTGTGGCATATGTATTTACACACACACACATACACACAAAAGGAGCGATAACAACGATAACATTTTAGCACATAAATTACAAATTCATGAAAAATTTTACGCTCGTGTTGTGGGTTTTCCTTTTTTTTTTTTGTATTGTGGCTTTTTTTGGTTTTTTGTTTTAGTTTCTGTTTTTGGCGGTAAATGCATTGCATGTTCCTCGTTTGCCTCGTTGTTGCCGCCGACGTTGCCGCTGCTGCTGCTGCAGCCATTTATGTATGTTGCAGCAACATGCATAGAGACAAACAGATAGGGAGACAAAGACTTACACACGCACACACATATGGATCTGGATTCGAAGAGGAGAGGAAAATAGAGGGAAGAAAGGCGATTTTACCTTACTTGTCCACAAAAGGTGGCGGCAAAGGTGCAGTTGCGGTCAATGCGTTATTTGCAATTCATTGCTGGCCTGGGATTGGAAATGGGAGTGGAATCGGTTATGGGAATGAATGTGGAAGTGGGAATTCATAAGGGGGAAACGCAAGGCGAAAAAATGGTTACCCACAGTTGCCCACATGTGCGTTTTACTTTCCTTTCTTTCGTTGCCTCCCCACCCGCCCCATTTGCCATCTTGCTGGCTTTCAGCTTTATGGCTTAATTTTTTCGCCACATTGCAAGCAATTTAAATGCTAATCAATTTGCCAGCGTTGTGTTAAAAAAGTGAAATTTTCACATGTGCAAAAATTTCTTGTGGCAATTAAAACAAACAGACTGAAGAATTATGTTTCCAAATATGACAAACTAATGGGAAGGGGGCGATAGTATTCCTTACCCCGCCACGACTAGCTAATGAAATAATAATCACAATTCAGGCAAATAAATAATATGCATATGTCGACAGTGCCAGCAAGGGAGAGAGCATATGCCTTTTTGTATAAAACTTTCTTGTTTTGTTATGGACTATGTGATACCTCTTTAATCAGTCTTTCAATAGGCATGAAAATAAACTATTTAAACGACGTTTTGATTGACATTATTCCTGATTGAGTTTTGTACCTTTATAACTTACAAATCAAGATAAAAAAAACTTTAAAGTAACCAAGAAGATCATGCTCCCAGGTTTTTCATCAATAACATCTCATCTATTTAAAGGGCAAAGTTTTCTTTCATTAAATTAAACTTTCTTCAAGTTCTGGCATACCTTAACGCATACCCTACAAACTTTCAGTGAAAAAGTTTTTGCTTAGAAATGGAATTTAAATCAAAATAAATGCAAAAAGTGGAGATTTGTGTTTTTTGCGTGCGTCTCGTTGACTGTTTGCTTTTATTTTGGAACAGGAGATGCAGAGAGTCTCAGGGGCAGAGCTACAGGCTAGAGGAAGTCGAACAAAATCAAGTTGGATGGGGATAATTGTGGAGAAGAGGAGACGTGAGAAACTCCCACTGTAGGATAGCCAGAACCAAGGAGATACTAAGGGAGGAAAGAACGAGGAGCAAAAGGTGGACCCCGCTGAAAAGTTATGAGCGACGTGCAGGTTTAGAGGCGGCCATGGCGACGAGCCGGAAAAGCAACACGTAGCATTTTAATAACAACCCCATGCTGTTGATTTAGGCAGCATAGAAATTTCATAGATAGACAACAGAGAAGAGCAGAGAGATTGGGCAAGAGAGACACAAAGAATTGGTTAGATAGAGGAGGAAGCAAACAAATGAAACAGTAGCAACCAAGCAAACTGGTGCATAGTTTGATTTATGAGTTTGATTTGTGAATGTCGAGTTTCGGACTATATGTCGGGTGGAGTGAATTGAATGCAGTCTGGAGACTAAAGTCCAAAAATATAGTCCACAGTTTCATCACCCCATCTGCCTGTGTGTTGTATGCAAATGATGTTGCACAAGGACTGGGCAGGACAACCAACAACGGGTAGCAACTTAATTTCGAAAACGCATCAAAGCAAAATATTTGCACAAAAGTGGCCACCAAACTTGGCTGCCAGAAAGATGGCGGACGTTTCGAAGGATATACAAAAAAAATAAATAAAAAGAAAAGAAAAAATGCCGAGCTAAAATTGCATTATGTCGATTTTGTGGATTTTCCATTCTGCCTCTGCCTGGTAATGCAAAAATTTTACAAAAAAGAGAGAAGACCATTGCCAAGGAAAACAAGTTGCTGAAAAAAGCAGATGACAGGAAAAGTAAAGTACAGAACGGAAAATGGACAAGATTGGCCCGACTGCAAGTGGCTTAAAAACTGCGCCCTTCAGATATTCCAAACTCTCTCTACAACAGTAACAACAACAATATTAACAACAACATTGGTCCTCAACAGTGCATAAAAAGTTACTTTTTTCCCAAATCTCATCTTTTAGATAGGTCCTCTGCTTCTACAGCATCTCCTTCACCACAACGACTGCTGAGTGCGGAAGGCTAGCGGCGCTTGGCATTAGCTTAAAGGAAAAGCAGGTGCTTTTCTTCGAATCGCTTATGGAAAGCAGCAAAAGAAAAGAAAAATGCACAAAAAACGATAAATGGAAAATCTTAAAGTTTTTCAATTTGTTTTCTTTTAACTGAAAAATATTTTCCGAATCGATTTAATTATAATTAAGTCTTGCCTAGGCCTTTCCAAGAATAGAATAATGTTTTCATTTTATCTGCTTTAATTCTATTTATCAGCGGCACACGGCTGCCTTCAGATAAGTTGAATTTCGGGGCGTGTTTTTAATTGCCGACGACAATTAAAAACAATTTTGCAGGAGCTGAATCGGCCAGAGGAGACAGAGAAAGAGATGGCAATAAATTTAATTGGCCTCGAAGTGGTGACGCCCCCCCACAATGAGAAGGAAGGAAGACGCCCATTTGACTTTTGTCTGTTTGGCTTTGGCTTTGGCTTCGGCTTTGGCTTTGGGTCTTCTCTTTTGGTTTGGCTTTAGCTTGGCAGCCATTTTCACACCTAGTGACAAGGTGTCTGGGTTTTGGGGTGGCGGAAAGACAGCAATTTATGCGGCTGTCAAATGCAACCCAGCTTGGGGATTTTTTTTATTGGCATCCAGCACGCACATCAAGGGTTTCCCCTCCACATCCACCATCTTTTTATTTTCATCCTTTGCTGTTTGGTTGGTAATTGCATTGAACACATAAATCAATCGAATTGCATTTTCATGCGACAAGTTTGGCCAAACCCTTGACACCCTCCACTGACACTGACACTGCAAGTGAAAGCCAAAAAAAAAAAAAAAAAAATTGTTTTTCCTTCATCTATCCCCTCAACTATTCGGGTACCCCTTCAACTGTGGCATAATCAATTCAAATTGCATGCAATGCGTCAAAGCCAAAGACCTTTTCCCTATAAAAATAAAAATAAAGCAAATGGAATTTGAAAGTTGTCGTAGTTCAAGTTGAACTCGAAAACAGAATTTTTCTTTGTTTGGGCATCATTAGTTGAAGCGGAAATAGCTAAAATTCAAGCACTGAAAAATTATCAGAAATTTTCATTTATTGCTTATCAAATTAAATGATTAATGTTTGCCTCTGCTTTGGTTCCGTTTCATTTTATTTTTCCTCAATTTTTCTCAGTTGACTTTTCGCTTTTCGTTTATTCTAGGCAAATGTCAGCAGCAGCAGCAACAGTTTACCCCCCGCCAATTCCCGCTCTGCCACAAAATGCTTTTCATGTCGCTTCTCCTTGTGGTTCTTGTTGCTTGTGTATATATTAAATTGTTCAACATTTTATTGGGAAAGTTTTCTGCCAGCGACTTTTGTGGCTTTACGCTCAGATGATTTGTAGTGAAAATGAAAATGGAAATGAAATTTCTATGACAGCAATCAGACTAAGTTAAATATCGAAAATTAGCACAGAATTTTGTTTCACATTGTGAATGTTGCAATACCAACACAGACACAATATAAGGATCCGAATCAATGGAAAAGAAAATTAAAATCATTGATAAGCTTCAAGTTTTCACATTGAATCCAATTAAGGTCAAAGAACTGACATATTTTTGGCTGTCAATCATAAAAATCTTGAAGTATCACTTTGAAGAAACAAAAAAGTTCTTTGAATTAAAAATGAATTGATTTTAAGCAATCTAAAGAAAATATTTAATTGTAGTGTAAGTGAGGACAATTAAAGGAAATTTAAGGAACTGGAAACAGCTGATCACTCAAGGCAGTGTAACAAAACGAAATTTCCAAAGCTAAGATATATCATCTAAATACCTAATTTAGTTAAGACATATATTTACAAATTGTGGAATTATTTTAATTCTGAAAACTTCCACTTTTATGTTCCCATTTTTTAACCCAATTAAGATCAAATTGACACACAATTGTTAGGTACTGGAACATCAATTACAAAGAAAAAAGGATTACGTAAATGCAGGAAGTGTGAAAAAGGAAATTAGAAGAAGCTACAGAAATCTTTACTACTTAATTTCTCGATAAGAAATAATCATATTTAATCAACTTTACAATCGTATCATATTCATTTCATCAACTCAAATTGTAAAAAGTTTACTTAAACTGTTTTTGTCTATTTGTATGCATAGAGATATATCCAAGAATGTTTGAATTGTATTGGTCTTTTCTTGTTCTTAGAAATAACAATTATTTCGTATTAGAACGTTAGCTAAAAATGAATTGAACCTTTGGATTATATAAAGAATTCTTTTCTCCATTGATTTCTGAATGAAGACAGCTTTGAGAAAGGTGTAAAGTCTTTTAAAATTGTTTCATGACTTCTTCAAATGTTTATTATTGAATTATTAAAAAACTATTTTTAAATTATCGTTGAACATTTAACTAATTGAATTCCTTACCGAAGTATTTCATAAGTATATTGTGGCTGCAAAATATGACTTAACTGCAATCCTGCACCGTCATCATCAACTCAAGATCCATATCACATTAATCAGACCGAACACACGCACACACATACAGACACACACATATACTGGGACAGATACGAGGAGCATAACTCATCAAGTCACAAATTACAAAAGACAAACGATAACTGACAACCGCAAGGCTTTCTCTGAAAGCTGCACACGTCAGCGTTGCCATAGCTCACCACTTAGCACCCACAATCCACATGCAACATAAAAACACATACTGGAACCACTGTCACACACACATTCATAGCCATACCCCACACCCATGGGGCAAGCGTTTTTGTTAATTAAACAAATGCCGCAGTGACATGTGCACATCACGATGATGGCATTTTTGGTGCCAGTGGAACGGCAACTTGCAGCGTAGTTTTGCGGTTTATGCAATGGATGGAAATGGGCGAGATGTGAATGTGGATGCCAAGCTCACACACACATACACACACACAGACACAAACAACCAGTTGACAAAAGCGCACACAAATAACGGAAACTGGTGGCAATGTCACTGAAAATGGCTCCGAGTGCAATTTAATTTATTTCAATTGCAGCTGAAATTATTACGACAGACGACAAAGTGCCATTGCAGAGCAATTTGCTTACGATTCTGTTTGCTTTCTTTTTGGGAAATTTATTTTGAGTAATTTTTTTTGTCTGGTTTAAGGGAATTGTTCATAAACAAATTCATATGCGCATCAAGAAAGAAAAACTCGGCAAGCGTCAATTCCAATTAAACAGACGCGTGTCCCAATGACCAGTTGAGCTGATAATGCCCTCCCACAGAGTTCGGGTGGCGGAAGGGTGATCCGAAGTATTCCCCCCAAGAGTGGGGGGATTTAATGTTGTCTCTTCCGGATTCGCTCTCGTTTCCTCGTTTCGATGGCGCAGTAGCAGCCAATGCACCAAAAAACTCGCTATTAAGCGGTCAGTAGCGGACCATGGGAATAAAATGCATCAATGAATGACAAAAACTCTTTTAGAAAACATTCAACTTGGAAGAGTTGTGAAAGGAAACTACGACGAGGATTAAAGTTTATTCAAAACCTCTTATGGATGGGTTCATAATTTACAGCTAAGTTTTGTTCTTCTTGGGACATTGTTAGCATAAATATGGATGTTTTATTTGCTTTCATTTGCTATTTTGACTATTTACTGAATTTTATGAGGAGGCCAAATTAACTTTTATATCGCATATCCTAACAGATATAGACCACAATCGACTTATGCATGTTGGACCTCTACTAAGATGTACCCCGCCTGAATTTAACCTAAATAGCAAAAAAGGTGGGACTTGGCCTTAATTCATTTTAAAAAACAAACTTTTCCCTTACATTTACTTTGGAAAGTTTCATAAAGTTTTATTCAGTGTTGTAATAGTTAGAATTTTCTAATAAACTTTATATGTAATAATATAAGAATAACAATTATTTTTATTTACCGAGACAAACTTATTTGTCAAACGTAGCGTCCTTATTCAGCAAGTCAAACATTGATCGCCTTTCGATTCGATTATCGATGTCTTTAGCCCTGATATCGTTAGCACTCCTACTTAATATTTATTTTTTAATTATGACTTGATTTAAGTTAATCAATCGGATTTACTGTTGAAATAATAGGTTTGTAAACATATTTCGTTATATATTTTATTGATTGGTGCCACTGTGCGTCTTTTGAATATATACATGTATGTATATATACTTAGGTGAGCCTCAATCTTGAGTGTTTCATGCTACCACAAACAAAAAAATACAATCAAATTTTAACTGCAAAATGCTTTCGCAACAGACATATTCGCCATGGGTGGCACATTGAATTGCATTTGATTCTACGCTTTTGATTGTTGTTGTTGTTGTTATTGCTGTTGGTGTTGCTGTTAATGTTGCTTTTGCCCCCAGTGGCAAATACAGTTTCAAGTGTAAATTAATTTATGAGTCAAACCATGGCGCCTCGCTGTGGTCAGTCTGGTCGACGAGCGGCCGCCTCGCAATTTGCCAACGATTTCAAATGTCAGGCAAAGTGTGAAATTTCATATTGAATGTTGCCGGCTGCCGGTTGCCGGTTGCCCATTGCCCGTCGCCAGTTGACAAATGAAGCCTGACCGAAGCGTTATGCATAATTGAGGCAGAGTACGAAAAATTTATTGTATATATGCTCAGGATGGGTAAATATGTATGTACACTATATATACACATACATATGTCAGGCATATACAACATAAATAAATTAGAGAACAAATTGATGGCTTACTCACCTTTCAATGCGCCGATGACGAGCAGAGCGGCCAGCAAATTGAGACACCCAAACATTTTTATTATTGATGATGATTTTTTTTTTGGAGGTTTGCGTCTGAGAATGTCCAGAACGTATTCAATTCAGTCTGGAAAGAGAAAATGAAAGAATAGAATGAGTAAAAAACAATAGCATTGGCATATAAATGATTGTTTTGTCACTGGCACGCCCGCTTATACCCCAAAATTAGTTGTTAGTTGTTTAGTTGGCCATAATAGAGACATTACATTGGGAAAGTGTAAAGCGGAAGCGTCACCTGCGCCCTGCAATCATCATTCAAATGTCATACGCTTCAACGCCAAATTGTTGTTTGACATGCCAGGGTCACCAATCAAAAAACAATATAATATACATATATGTATACATATATACAAGGTGGGGCACAGAGACAAAAGATCCCAAAAAGAACCTCTCACTCGAATTTCCCTTTTTATACCATACACCCATAGGGTGAAATGGTATATTAAAGTCGCCAAAATGTATGTAACAGGCAGAAGGAAGCTTTTCCGACCCCACAAAGTATATATATTCTTGATCAGTATCAACAGCCGAGTCGATATAGACATGTCCGTCCGTCCGTCCGTCCGTCCGTCCGTCCGTCTGTCCGTATGAACACGTAGATCTCAGAGACTGTAAGAGCTAGAGTCACCAAATTTGGTACGTAGACTCGTGTATTACCTACGGTGGTCAAGTTTATTTCAAATTTTTGCCACGCCCCCTCCGCCCACGAAATTTAAACAAATTTGATTTTCTTAAAGACTATAATAGCTAGAGGCACCAAATTTGGTATGTGTATTTGTTTAATAAATGCGCATATATTGTATATGCAACGATTTTGCCACGCCCCTTTCCGCCCCCGTAATTTGGAAAAACTCGATTATCTCACGTAATTTTCTACCTTTTGTAATTAAATTTGGCACACTTGAATTTGATACTAATACCCAGCAAAACACCAAATTTGATCAAAATCGGACTAAAAACAACGAAGTTATGCATATAAACGTTTTTCCATAAGGCCGTAGTTGGTCGTTGGCTGGTGGGGGCGCTAGGGTGCTCGTATACTTGAGTGAGGGAGATTCTAACAAGGGGAACTTCAGGTATGCGAATCACCGATTTGGATGAATTTTGGATATGTTGTAGAATACCCCGTCATTTGAAGCTGTGTAAAATATTTCGGCGCACTATTCTATATTTTCCTTATAAATCGCGTTTAAAGCTATAGCTTCGGTGACTTATACGTAAAACGCCGAGGCGACTTTAAGCAGCTCGGCGGTGTAGTGGTTAGAGGTCCTGACTAAAGTTGACGGAACCCTGGTTCAACCCCTCCCGAAACTAGTTAGTTTTGAATTTCATTTTTTTTGCCTTTTTAATAATTATTTTTTTTAAAAGCAAAATAGGGATATTCTATGATTTTTGATTGTATTAATTTTGTATGCCTTTACAAAAACATAAATGTAATAAATACGAATATAGACGTAAAATACACTAATTAACTAGTTTCTTCACATTTTTTGTTGCGATATACACCATAAAAACTTGAAATACATATGTACATTTTTTCAAAACCATGAACATGCTAAAATGATGCTTTTGTCCAAAAATATACCAACTTTAGATCAATTTAAAAGAAGAAAACCAAATAAAACTTTTGGAAAACTACTTTCCCATCTCATCTCATCATCAACTTTGAAGCGAACCATGCATACTTGAGCATTCCCTTCAATATCAGGGATGACAAGTCGACAAGTGGTCTTCTTTTGATGAAATTTCTAGATTTTCTTCTATAAGCGTTGAGGAGTTTTGCATTCGCTTTATCATATTTTTAACCTGCCCGAAAAATACAGTTCGTAATGTCGTGCTTATAGCTAGTATTACCTTAAGCGTACAAGTTTTAATATATGTACAAAAAATATGTTTCCAATGACAAATCATCACAAATCATATATTGCTATGTACTTAAAAAAATAATTATTACAAAGGCAAAAAAAATGAAAATCCAAAACCAACTAGTTTTGGGCGGGTGTTGAACCAGGGTTCCGCCAACTTTAGTCAGGACCTCTACCCACTACACCGCCGAGCTGCTTAAAGTCGCCTCGGCGTTTTACGTATAAGTCACCCAAGCTATAGCTTTAAACGCGATTTATAAGGAAAATATAGAATAGTGCGCCGAAATATTTTACACAGCTTCAAATGACGGGGTATTCTACAACATATCCAAAATTCATCCAAATCGGTGATTCGCATACCTGAAGTTCCCCTTGTAAGATATGCTTGTAATAAAAAGCATGTGAAAATGCATATGTTTAATAAATTTAAAATATTTGCTTTACTGGTGTATGGTATACCTAAGTCGGCGAGACGACTTACTTACTTCATTCGTATTCAGATTGTCAATTGATGAAGAACCTGTCTAAGCGGTTCTAAATAAATGTTTTTGTTTCAGTTACGGTTACGGTTTTATTTATCGTACTTTTGGTTACATTAATTTTCCTAAGCTTTTATCAATGGAATGAAGTTTAATGGTACCAATGGTACCCAATAAGTAGGCTCAGTAGTTAGAAAAGAAAATAGTTCGGTTTGGAAATTTTATCAATATTTTTTTCCTGTATTTCACATTGCACGACTAATTAACAGTTTGATATTGCTTCTTTTAGAGATGAAATATAAATAACCAACATGTGTTGACTTACCATCTGTCTATCTATACCCAACCCCTTAACCCTTCTCCTCCCACAGCAATTAGGTAACTTTATTCAGGCCTGTCACACCCACAAAAATGTTCATTACTCTGGCCATTGTCCAGGTTCAAAAATCAAAGTCTGAATCACAATTGGATTTTAGTCTCTTCCTCCCTCCCTTCTCCCCTCTATCTCTATCTTTCTCCTTTTCTTTCTCTCTTATTTGAAAATCATTCAATGATTGTCATCGGAGGTGTGACTAATTGTGGGTCATTTATCTTCTTTGCTTTCTTTTTGCATTCTTCTATGTTTTGGTTTCGATTTGTTTCCATTCATTTTTTTTTTGTTTCTAGTTTCCCTGGAAACGATGAATAATTTCCGTTTCTAGTTTTTGGTTTTTCTTTCTTTTTTTATTTTTCGGGTTTGGCAATTGGCCGTATGAGACTAATTGATGGATAATTGAAGGCTTATTGGAAAATATGAAAATACATACATATGTACATATACAATGAGCAAAAGCATATTGGATTTAAGTTGCGACACCTTACCAAAATTCGACTTTAATTAATATTTCCATTCTAGATCGTAATTTGATCTTTTGGCCTTAACTTCGTCCTCATGTACTCATCTGATCTGCCGAGGTCTATTGAAAACCAAAAAATTCAATTACTTCATACGCTTCAAGCCACAAATGGTAATATGAGAGGTCTGCCACTCGAAGGCAAATTTTGGGGTCGGGGTTGTAAATTTGTGCATATGCTACACATACCTATACATATATACACACAAACAAATGTATTCTGGTTGAAACAAAGGAACCAAAATGCCAAAGAGAAGGTGAAAATAAAAAGAAGGAGACAATTGTGGGGAGAGTGAAAAAGTTTGGGATATAAAACAATCACTCACAAGGAGATGGAGGCAGCAAAGGCAAGTAAAGTAATTGATAACTTTCCAAAAAATTTTCAATGGCCATGGAAACGTTTCATTTTCTGCTGAATTGTCACACATTTTGCGGGGGTTGATTGGGTTTTGTTCATGGACGGGAGGTAGACCAGAAAACAAAGAAAATGTATTTTTAACATTTGATTATGTTAGCCTACTTGGATACCCTGCATATGCATAAAGGTTAAAGGGCATAATACGGCTCTCAAGAGTCGATGGCATGCTAAGTTAGTTAAGTGCAGTGATTTATTTCTAATTTATTTCTAATTTATTTGTACATCACATAGCATAAAAGTATTTATCTTTGAATGGGAACCCCAAATGCTGAAATTTCTAGCTAGAAAATAGATTAGTAAAACTTTATTCTAAGTTTTCAATTCGTCACCAAAATGTTGGCTTATATTCAAATTACAAAAAAGTTTCACTTATTGGAGGGTATATCAGAAGCGGTATCCTGCTATAGGAAATGGTGGTGTAACTTCTTATTTAACTTTCAAGACACTTGTGGGGCTGCTTTTAGAATGGGATTGCCATCTAGGATATTTTGGATTTCTTTATTTATTTTTGGCAAATTTGTTTTGTAAATTTCTCCAGGATAATTACAGTTTTGGGGACACCTTTCGTTGCGTTCGCCTATCTCTATTTCATTCGATTATATTTTTACGCCACTTAACGTTAGAATTATGTAAATTAGCGAAACACGCGAGCCATGGAGGTCCCTGGGCAACCCGGCAACAACCAGCCAACTGTATCGCATTTGCTTTGAAATTAGTTTAGGAAATAAAAAAGAAACACACACATACATACATCCGCCAAACGAACCAACAAACGAACGAGAGGAGAACCAAAAATACGATAGGTATTTAGGTAGAAAGGTAGGAAAAACGAAAATGAGACGTGTGCGACGACAACAATGTTAGGACTCCCTGTGTGCACCTGTCGTGTGAGGGTTGTGTGTCTGACAAAAGCCTCTGCCTGTGTGCAGGTCGCAGGTCGTAGGTCCTTGCCTTCACAAAATACAGACAGGCACAGAAAAAAAATTTAACACAGCAGACAAACATATTTAGATACACATGTATCACAAGTCATTTTGGGTAGCTTATGTACACTGAGCTCACTCCCCAACCAATACCCCCCACATATTTATACCAGATGCCCCATCCCTTGCCCAAGGCCATATAAATATTGCATGTGAACACAGTTTTTTGACAATCATTTCGGGCATAATAATATTTGCGTCTGGCTACCATCTACAAAGACATATAAGTGGAAACATTATATTTATTCTACAGATAGACAATTTTACACAAATTGTCAATTGTCAATCAAATATTTTATTGGCACAGCTGTTGTGATGCATGTTTTTACATTTATCGAAAACAAAAAATTAGTTCAAGTGAAGTTTTATGAGTATAATTTTTTAAATCTCAATGATTCTTAAAAGATAGATTAACAACCGCGAGAAAAGAAATAAATTAGCTAAGTAGCAAATAACTTCACCTTAATAACTTGACTTTGTAATGCCAATCAATGATCTTTACTTGGGATCAATATTTGCAGGTACTAAGAAAGAGCCAAACAATTTACCAATAACAATTAATCAAGACTGGATTTCAGCCGACTTGAGGGCAGCAAGTCTTAAGTTTGATTAACTTCAAAAAAGCCAAAGTCATTTATGAATCATTTAGACTTGGTCGTATGAATATTAAAATATGTTATGTATCATTACAAAAAACAACTAATTTTTTTTCTCAAAGAAATAAATAGAAACAATTCAAAATGTTATTTTGATTTATAAGTAAACAAATTTGTCTAGCTGCCAAATTAATGTCCAATTAGAAAATAAAT
Source organism: Drosophila equinoxialis (assembly GCA_018150345.1). Lineage (NCBI taxonomy): Eukaryota > Metazoa > Arthropoda > Insecta > Diptera > Drosophilidae > Drosophila > Drosophila equinoxialis. Next base: position 5,543,384 of record JAECWI010000047.1, read on the forward strand.
CAAAATCTGATATTGAGTTTAGCAAATCGATGATTTTCCAAGAATTATTTTCGATTCTCTTATATCGCCCACTTGCTGCGTTGCCAAATCGATTTCAAAACTTCATAAACAACAAGAAAAGGCCTCAAACAAATGGTCAAACAAATAAAAAAGAAGGGCACATAAAAAAATCTCAGCTAATAAACTAACAAGAAGCGGAAAATTTATAAACAACAAAAAACAGAAATATATATTCTTTCTCAGTGTGTGTGTGTGGGTGTGCGTAAATGCGTGTGTGTATGTGTGTGTGTGCATATGTGTTGTGTGCTCTTTAATTTGTTTATTTTGTGCTAAACAGCAAACAGCATCGAGTGCCATAAAAAATCAACAGGCCTTGCCGAATGCCTAGGGAAAGGGCAAAATGAGGGGAGGCCAAAGAAAAAAAAAGGAAAGGCAAATGGAAATTAAAAATTTATAAACTGGCAAAGGCAGCAAATTGGAAAATGTTATAAGTGAGACGAGAATATTTATGCAAACGTCAATGCGATGCAATTGAATTGAGAGATGGCACGTACATAACATTTCTTTTTTTTTTTTTTTTTTTTGTTTCAACCCGCTGGCAAGGGGGAGGTCAGGGTAAGCCTGCCACAGAGCGATTGATAACCCTCTGCAATACTGATACACTTGCCACAGAGTTTGTGCACGTAGATATAGTCAGCCCAATATTTTTTTTCTTTACATTTGATAATATGTTTTTCTGTTGGGGATCTTTCCTGGTTCAACATAAGTCAACAACAATTCTTAATAATAATTATTTGCAGTTCCTAGCTTTTTCGAGGGCTTTCCATTGTGCCTTTAACTATGAGTTATTTGTTAACTTATTGAAATCAAATTCATACAGCTTCCTTAAATTTCAGTTTTCACCAATCGGAAAGCGTATTTGATATTCTTTATATTAAGAGAAATCATTGCAACAAATTTGTAATTTTATTACAAATCAGCCAACACATAGAATAGAGGCGAGAAGCAAATGCCAAGCGAGCCCAATTGATACACAAGTCAGACAACATGACGTATGAGTGATGATGCGTGTACGTGGATATATACATATATGTATGTATGTATGTCTGTGTGCATATTAGGGGGAATATATAAGTACTAGTAGCTAGAGTTGGGGGCACTGTGTAAACATCAAGTCGATACTTGCAGCATATGATTGCCATATTTGATGTAGCGCCACTTGTTACTAGAAGGAGAGAGAGTTTGATTCGTATTTAGGTTGCCGCCACCAAGCGAACACGGGTCTAGCAGAGGCGCCGGCGCCGCGAATTTAAAACTGGAAAACGTCAAGCGGAATCTATATAGTATACTGACTTGTTTATAGCCATTAGAGGCACTTGAGGTTCAACCTACTTACAGATCGCCAGAGCGAGAAAGAGATAGACAGGGGGAGAAAGAGCAAAGAAAGTGGAACATTAAGAAGGAACTCTGAGTGATTGTTTACCCATATTCATTCACATATTGATATTCATATTGATTCGCATCTAGGCCTCACCATACATATCATAATTTATTTGATTGATATGCCTTTTTAGTTGTTTACCCATACGTATGTACATACATACATATGTGTTTGTGAGCGCACTTTTCGTATAATTTTCTCTTTTATTTTTCCTCTTGGTTTTTTCTTTTCTATAAATTATTTGCCATCAATAAATTGTTTGGGCCCTTGCCAACCAAATGATTTTGATTGCCGCTAATTTGACTGTCAATCAATACAAATTTCTGCTTTTCTAGCACTTTTGTTTCTAATTCGCCTTTTTGTTCAGTTGTCCCCTTTCAACATTTATAGCGTGCTTTTATTTACTATTATTTTTTATTATTATTATGCATGGTAATTTGTTGTATGCAATTTTGATTTTCAATTCGCACATCAAATTTTGGCAAATATGCAAAATTGTTGGCCAAAAATAAATTGAAATGCACTTGATTGCTGATACAAAAATAGAAAAAGTAATAGATATATAATTTAAATTCATCTGTAAAATACTTGATCAAAAAGGTTAATAGTAGTTCAACTGGAATATTTTGTAAACAAATGTGAAAGTTGATCCATCGACAGGTACGACAATTGGCTGACGAAAACTGTGAAAATTTTACTATTTTGGTTTTGCAATTAAAATTGGAAAGCCAGAAAGATGAAGTTTTCACTTCACTTTAAGTAAAACTGCAGTCATTTTATGTTGTCGTTAAAAGCAAAAAAGAAAAAACATAAGAGTAAATTACTTTCAGAGGTTTATATGTATGCACTTTTGTAGGTACCTATGCTTTGGCTAGTTATTTTGGCTAATACATATTGGTTAGGCAGGGGCACGAATGCGATTGTTTAGTAGAGGTTCTGTCCTCTAATCAATGAAAGTGTTTTTACGGTCTTAAAGTTGTCAAACATAAAATGTGAATATAATAATTTTTAGTATCTTGCCTGAGTTATTAAAAATACTTTGTATTAATCATTGTTGTTGTATAATGGTACAAGAAAAAGAAAAAGGAAGTTGATTTATTTAATATTACATTTATATGTACAATAAATTTTCTTCAATAAGTTTCGTTTTCCAAATATGTTTGCATATTATAAAAGTTTTATATATAATGAAAAAAATACTTGAAAAATACTTTCTCATATTTTTACTAAAACATTTTTTAATGAAGTGGGCTGTTTGATCTCTGATATCTTTGGCAACTATACGTAAAAGTGATCCGATACGACAAAGTATCAAATTTTAAATCGATGCTTAAACCCAAAGCTGTATTTCAGTACCTTTCTAATTGAAGGTGAGAAGTTTATTCGCGCAGACGGACATACGGACTTTGCTGTATCGACTTGGCGTTTCATGTTGATCAGTAATAAATATACTTTGCGAGATTAAAACAACCCCTTATCTGTGTTTCTAACATCTGAGTCATTCTGTTTTTACAAGAGTGTAAAAACAATAAAGAGTAAAATTTTCAACTGCCAAACTTTGAAAGTGATCCAGTTTGTTGACATATAACAATATTTCCATCTGGGCCATTCATTCAAATAACTTAGATTATCTAAGAGAAAACAAAGTTAAATTAAAGTTTAGTACCAATTAAAAACAGATGCTAAATCTCTTAATAAACGTCTCTTAAGTTCAACAAAACTAAAAAATAATAAGAGAAACTGACACACCAAAAACTAAAACTAGAAAAATTAAAGTTTATTCTGCAAGATAATAAATGCATTTAGTGCTCTTAGCTATTTTAAATTTGCTAATCTTTTTCCTTTTTCTTAAACAAAAAAAATGTTTTCTTTTGTCATATTTCATACTTAAACGTAAAGGAAGAGAATAATTAAATACTAAAAAATAAATATATGAGATTCTCTAATAAATGCAATATTGTATAATTAAATTTGAACAAATTCAATCAATGAATTTTCTGTACATTTACACATTGTACATTGTTTAAAAGCAATTTGTGTTACTCTTTTATTTTTTGAGGGCATAGGCAAACGTTCAAATAAATTGCCTACACACGAAATTTGTTTGTATTTCATTTTATGATTTTTAATATGTAAGCAGAATGTTTTAATGAATTTCCCAGTACAAGGCAAAAGAAAAAGCCCAGACAAGGCAAGTGGGAAAACGTATTTATACCATGAAATTTGCAATTATTTTTTTTATTTTTTTATGATATTGCATATGTGTTTTTACTTCGTTTTTGTTATATTTTTGTCTCAGTTACCATCATTTATGCATGACGGAAATGACTCCCAAAAACTATGCCGAGTGCTTTGAGGTTTTTCCATTTTACTTTATATTTTCCATGTCGTTTCTTTTATTTGCGTATATTAATGGAAAAACTTTTATCGATATTGGCATCAAAAATGCAGGCAACAATTTTGCATAACAAAGCCACAATCAAGGGAATATGAAATGGCATAAAGTAAAATATAGAAAAAAAAAAACAATTTACTCGATATTCATAATGAAAGAGAACTCCAATATGGAGTAAGGGCCATATTTCCAAATTAGGAATAGAGTACCTATATACACACACACATACACAAATATACAGATTGACAGGAACTGAGTAAATGAGTTGACCACGAAATGTCAGAACACCACAAGATGCAGTCCACCTACAATCCCACATGGAGCTAGGCAATAAGATGGTCTGTCATATCCCTTCCCTTCTTCAAGCCTAACCTCAAACACGCATTTTGTAGTGGAGTGGATAGCAATCTGGGTTAGGGGAAGTTTTCTGCAAATAAAATCAATCAATTTCGAATATGGCAAGTACTAGTAAACACAAGTACACTGAAAGAAATTTCAAATGTCATGATCTTTAAAATTTTAAGATAAAACTAAATTAATATTTTGGAATTAAATAATAGTGACAAGAACTAGTCAGCATTCCCTTCTCTTAATAGATATCAGATCAGATAACACAATCTCAAATCCGTTTTTAGTTACACAGGAACTCTAACTTGAGTTGCCTAATCCAACCCATCACTTTCTCTCAGTGTATATGTACATACATACATAGATGAAGCGTTTGTCTAAGTGCCTGGGCGACACTGAAATCTATTTGCTTAAGTGTTGAAAAAGCAAACTGCAGTCAAATTAGAGTGTGGGAGAAAGAGCTATAGTATTCACACGCTCATTGAGACAAAACTCATTGAAATAAGTAAATGATTGGGTTTTGTGGCATATACATCCATATAATTAATAAAATCAACTAAATTTAAAAGACGGCATGCACAAGAAGTATTCATTTTGGGATATATGTATGTACGATTGAAAGTCTCGAGTGTTGATTGATTTAGCAGCAGACATTGGCTAAGACATTTCTCTACTCTCTGCTCGAAAATAAAATTATTTCATTAACCGCAGCCCCCCTCAATAAAAATCAATCAACACTTCGACTTAATAGCCGTCCCTAACTCCACAAAAAGAAATGCTAACAGAAAGTAAGACAGAGAAAGAGAGAGAGAGAGAGAGTTGGAAACGAGACGAACGGCAAACGCATCAAAAGATGTAAATGTATCTGGCAGATACATTGGATACTTTAGTTGAAGATGAGCATTGAGCATCAAGTATTGAGGTATTGCCAAAGACAAATTGCTTTTGTCTCTAATTTTAACACGACTTTGGCTGTTGTTTAACTTTAATTTGTTTGCCGTGGGAGTGGAAAAAGTTCACACGGGTTTTCCTCTCATTGAATGGTTTTTTGTTCGATCTTTTTGGGCGATTGATTGGCGCACGTTTTGCGCGTGGCCCAAGCGAAAAGTTTACCTACATTTGCCCTCTCTCTGTTCTGTTTCGTTTTATGGTTTCGTGTCTCGCACATAGCAGAAGAAGGCCATAACCCAAACCAAAAAGGGCAAACAAATTTCGAATGCATACATTTATTGTTTTGGCTCTTCGGCTGTTTCTTTTTTTTTCTCTTTTTGTTTTTCTGGTTCACCAATATCTCTTTTTTTCACAATTCTTGTCTTCAATTTTTATTGAATAAGTGTGGCGTCTGGGACCATGAGTCGCCGTGTTGTTGGTTTTGCTTGGAACAGCACTTTGTGGGTGCTTAAAACAGCTGACAGGCCCCACTGACAGATTGATGAATGTTTATGCTTTGCCTTTGCTTCCCTGTTATTTCAGCCTCAATTTCTTCATCTCCCCCTCAAACACTCTCACTCTCGCTTATTCTCGCTACATCTCACCCAAGTCTTGGCATATTTGTGAATTTTCTTTTTAACAGCATTTTCATTTTCGATTTTAATGAAAATATTTTCGAAATTCATTTGGCTTGTCTTAAGATTTATGTATGTCTTGGCCCGGTTTTTGTCTGTCTTCCGTTTCGTCTCGTGTTGTCTTGTGTCGTCTCGATCTCGAGGTTAATTCGCTAAGGGCTAATATACGAAAATCGTTGACAATTTGGTATCATTTATGAACCACTTGATGATAGGTTGCTGCTGTTGTTTTTGTTGTTCTTTTTTTAAGGCATATCCCCCACTCCACCAGCATCTTGTCAATTGAATGTTTCCCTACACAAATCAAGGGCTTTACTTAATAGAAAAATTTTCTTTTTGGTTTGAGGGAGTTTTGAGTAGGTCAGGCCCCATTATTTTTCGACAAGCTAACAAGCTACTATGTAAATTTGAGATATTTACAATGTTAATTGATCTAGATCAATTTTAAAGTCGTCAAATTACATAACTATTTGGAATCTGTTTAATAAGAAAGCCTTTCACATTTTTAGAAAGTCATTTTTGTATACAAGATGATCCCAAAAACTGGCTACCTTAAAAGTTTACATATTCTATCACTTAATTTTTTTTTTCATTTGAATTTTAAGATTGAGCTGCGTTTTTTATTATTTATATAGTTTTTGGATGTCAATGGATTTTAAATGTGGATAAAAAATAGAATTGACATAAACATAATAGCTAAACTAACTTCAATCTTTCTTCTAGATTTTCAAAGATTGTTCTTAAGAGTCAAACATAACTTTTGTACTTTGAATTTTTGTAATTGAATTTCCTAGTAAACTGAAATCTATAAATTGTACAAGCTTTTTTATTTGACAGTATTATATAATATTTTAAAATCTGCTATTCGATAACTATAATTTTGGCGAATAAAGCTGCCTAGCATATAGTATTGGATCGTATTAGAATACGCGTAAAACTTTTGTGTTATATTCCATATTCTAACATAGATAAGGCAGCAGGATGAGATGTGTCTAAAGTAATAATTGTACCTCTATAATGGCAAGACTTGTCAAGATCATATAATTTTATAAATTCGTATCCAGTAATTCAAACTATTTTTATGGTTTTTCATAATTACATTAATTAAATTATTAATCTTCATTAGAGATCTCTTAAACGTTCATACACATTTGCAGTGTTACAGTTATATTTATACATGTAGCTCCTAGAAGTCCGATACATCTAAATTAATCTAATATTTTTCAACTTTTCACCTGAAAAAACGAATTTCCGAATAAGAAACTGTACTTAATTAGGTGAAAGAACATTTTCTAATCTTCAATTTTCTTACAATACGCGTTACATAAAAGATATCTAAATTCGTCCTCTGAAATTCTAATATGTTTTTCTTTATTTTCAACTTCCAGCTAAATATTCTCGTAAGCTGATATTGAGCATTAGAATTTATCAAAACTTTTGTTTGCTTTTACACAGAAAAAATCCTTGAAAAAAAATCTTCAAAAACTTTTGCATATCTCAAGCTTTTTAGTAGAAAAAGAATAATTAGATTTGCCCAAGTAGAAGGATTTTTCTGCAATTATTTTCGTGAGACATTTTCTGGACACATTTACTGACCCAAAAGGACCAAGACAAATGGGTAAAGAAAAAACAAAACCAAAAAACAAAATACAAGCAAAAACGACAAAAAAAGGGTCAAAACCCGATTCCATTGTGGGGTTTTCCTTGTTTATTTTAATGCAAATATTTGTTTATTTTTAAATGGGCAGCAGTTTGGCGGATTTTTTCTGTTTGTTTATTCTTTTTGCTGTTTTTTTTTTATTTTGTTGTCTTTCAATTTTTTTGCGCTTATTGTTGTTGTTGGGAAAATGCAAATTTTCTAGCGCACTTGCCAGGTTTTTTTTTTGTTGGTTGCTGCTTTTCTGTTTCCTATATGATTTAATTTAACACATTTTCCGGCCGCTGTTGTTTTTGTTGTTGGTTGTTGTTTTTATTTCATTTATTATTTGAATTGGCTTGATTTCGGTTGGTTTATGCTAATTAAAACAGGTTGACACACTTACTTTTTTTTTGGTTAATTTCTTCTCTTTCCAGCTTGTTTTATGTTTTAACTTTTTCTGTTTCGTTTTTCTTTTTTAATTTTTTTTTTTTTGTATTTCCAGTTGGGTTTTGTTTGATTAGGTTAGATAAATGAGCGATTTAAATGCTAATTAATTGTTAGACACACACACACACTCACAGTCTCACACACGCACACTTTACAACCCATAGGCACACACAGATAAACGGAGACTCGGCCAAATACATTTGACAGCGGTCAAAGGAGTGTGAGGTTGAAGACAATTTATGGTTGCCTATGAAAATATTTGTAATCAGTTTTATTCTTATTCCATTTGCTACATTTGCTGATCGCATCAAATCATATCAGATCGCGTTGAGATTCGAATTCAAACCGTGTAACGGTCGCACATAAGCACAAAACACATCACTCACGAGTCGCAAAAGAAAAGCCGAACCGTAGCCAGAGCAGCTCACGCACGAGCCTCTAGCCGAAACGAATTACTGTGCCTTCTTCTACTACAGTGCGTATGTTTGTTCTTCTTCTGCTTTGCAGTGAGCCAAAAGGAACAGATATGATAATATCTCGTTAGTCGTACCGTCCGTGACTTGCGTTCTTGCGTCTTGCGCGCGTCGAAAATGACTGAATTTGTGGCTGCCACAGCAGCAGCGGCAATCGAACGCAACAGCAACAGCAGCAGCAGCAGCGGCAACTTAAAACCAGAAGCAAGCAAATGTCACAGCGATAAACGAGCCTCAGCCGAGGCAGTCGAACGAAGGGCATACGAATAACAAACCCGACCACGGCCAGGCACGAGTCGTATGTGGGGGCGTGTCGTGTGTTAACAGTTGCAGCGCCCCCTATCGGTTTTTAGTTGTATACGACTCTTATACACTTTGCAGAGGGCACAGTGGTTGAAAAATGTAAAAACAATTATCCGTTCATTGCAGGGGAGAGCTTCCTAGTTAGTCCTTTGGTATAGTTTAAAGTTTTGGTATGACATAAAAGATGTTAAGTAAATAATTTAATTCAAATCACCATGTATTAGATATAAGGTATTGAAGACTCCTTACTAAGATTCTTCTTTCAGAAGTTCCTTGTTTTGTTACGACTCAGATTGGAATTTATCATTTAGCTTTTCGGAAACTGTTCTCTTAATTTGACCGCCAAAAACTATGAAAGGATTTCATAGTTTGGTACATCAGTTAATTAACATCTATTTAATTTACTTCAGAACTCCAAAAACAGAGAAAACTCCTCCGACTAGCTCTCAGAGAATGTTAAACCACTGCCTGATGTTAGCAGAGAAATGTTCGATGTTCGAAGAGGGGCAAATGTTAGCCTTTTGGCTTGATGTTCGATGTTCGATTTACTGCAGCAGCAAAAGCCCCAAAGAAAAAGACTGATAAATGTAAGCCAGAAATAGTTTTGTTTGCTGCAGGATAAGCAGAAAGGAAAAAAAGAGCAGTACCTTTAAGGACATTCGTATATGCAGAGTTTCTAAAAGCAAATGCGAGTAAGGTGCTCTAGTTTTTTCTCCATCTTTTCCCATTGATAAATCTGTCAAATGATGGATGGGATTCGGATCATTTAAGTAGCTGTACATTTAATGAATATGTAGAATTATTTTTGTATGGGGTAACATGACGAAAATAGGTCAGGAATGCATAATACATACATAAAAACATCAATAAATTAAGCGAAAATATAAAAGAATGTAGAATAAAAACAAATTGTATACATAAATAAATCAGTCAACAAAAAGTTTGATTGATAATCGCTTAAACTTTAAGCAAATTTTAGCTTTTTGTCTGTAATCAGTTGCTTTTTAAAATTTTAAAAGTATCAGAAGACGAAAATAAATCAAATTGTCAAGTTAAAAATAGCCAAAGGCGATACAAACAGGACTCATTACTAGAGGACTCAAAATACATAAACATGTACATACATTGAATTTAGAAAACTACTCTCAGGTATAAGAAAACTAAAGACCGAGTGCGTCTAAAACAAAATATGTACCTAACCCACATAAACTTGTTCATTTTATTTGTCTAGATAAACAGTTAAATATTATCACCAGCTTGGTACATACCATATAACAATTCACAATCTCATCTCAAGCTAATATCCATTGATAAATCCTCCAGAAACAACAACCACAACAATAGCATTACTTGCCATATCTATAATGTGACCGGCAGCGGGGCCATAAAACAATTTGCCAGGCTCAAAACGAAAACCTAACAATAACAAATATAACACTTAATTGTATTAACAGACCCAAAGTAGAGACGGTCATGGCCAGACCAAGCACAGGCCAGTCCATTGGGTTCAATAGAAAACCCGGGCGCGTGTCCAGCCGCATGTGTTTGCTTTAACAGTTAGTCGAGTCAAAGGCAAACAAAATACATAGCGTAATACAAGGGGCCACAAAAGGTCGAAAGGAACTACAAAAGGAGTAGAGGAAAAACCAAAAGAAAAATATGCACAGGATAGGGCTGAGCTGAGCCGAGGATGAGGGAGCGAGAACATTTGATTGATGATTTTATGACATTGTTTACTCAAGTGATGATGAGAAGAGCCCAAACCAGCATAGACCAGCGGGCATGGGCACTAGCCAAGCAGTCAGTCAGCCAGTCAGTCGCATAGACAGACAGACCATAGGCACACACACACACACACTCACCCAAACCAATGTCGAAAAGATAACAAGCGAGAAGGGATCTCAAGAAATTTGTGTCCTTAAGCCCGGGTGTTGAGTGAGTGTGACTGAGATTGCACAAACAATGCACAGTGTGACGATGAACTAAAACGACCAGAGAGAATCTAATAAAGAGATTTTTAATAACAATAAGGCCAAACAATTATTTGAAATATTCAAATGCCTAATGCAATAGAAACTATTCCCATCACTTTCTGTAGATTTTAATCTCCCGATAGTTTTAATTAACTGATAAAGTGTCCACATTTTTGCTTTCTCTCTTAGTATACATTTATTTCATGGGTTTTTCTGAATTACTTTACAATATGTTGTCCAAGTTTAAAATTTTTATCGATATGTCTTTCAAACATTTCGATCCTTGGACATAACAATGAACAACATTTTTAACCAGTGTATCGTGCTTCCTAGTGGGCCTTTTCTGACTGACCACTTTTATGGTCCCTTTCTTCCCTTGATTTTCTCTGTCTTTCTCTCTATCTTCTGCCAAGCTGATTGTTTTCCCAAGAATGCTATCAATCTTTTGCTTATTAGGGATAATATTACAATTACTTGTAAGCGAGATAAGCCCAAGCAAAGAAAAGGATAAGTGTCCCCCAAGTGATGGCGTTTCGTTCTCCTTTGATCTTGAGCTGTTGTGTAAACAGATATCATGGTTGAACGGCAAAGAAGTCACTTGAGTTGCTTATTTTCCTGAGCATCAAATGATTGACAGCTCCTAGAAGAAGTCAAAGAGCGAGAGTTTTACTCGTAATTCAGTTTTTTCGTTGAAAAAAAGTTTGAAACCAGGAAGAAAGTGACGGCGCTCAAACACACAGAGAAAGAAAGAGAGGGAGACACACACACTTCCTGCCCGACAGACTGACGACCAAACTCTATTCATACCAACAACCTGTTTCAATTTAGTCATAAACTATATTCCGCTACCTGGACACCAACCCAGTCGACCCGCAGGCATTCTTCTCGGTCAGCTCGAGTCAGGAAGCCAGCTGTTCCCTGGCCAGGCCGCATGTCCTTTTCGTGTGCTCTGTTCGCTGGCTGCTACTGCTATTTGATGATAAATTAGAGCTGGGCAACAGAAAAAAAGAAGAAAATAAAACATCCCAACAAAAATGGAACACAGGGCCAGGCAACATTTGCGGCTCTTTAGTTGGCCTCAACGGCATTTACCTTTCTTTTTGTGTTTTTATTGCTTTATTATGAGCTCGAATGGGTTGTCGAGCCCTCAGCATGTCCTGGCATGTTTATGCTGGCACGACACAAACACACCTACACCCATCATAAACATATACATATATATATTTAAGGATGAGTAGGTTTCAGGTTGAGCATTTTCTAATTACTTGAAATATTCAAATGCCAAAGAGAAACAAACTACTTTATTAATGAAACTTAATAGAATGCAAAGAGAATGTTTACTGACTACAACTGATTGGGAATTCTCAGAGATAAAATGCTTGCACTGCTTTCATAAAAAAAGATAGAAAAAAGTTAGTTAGAACTAATACTTTAATAAATAATCAATTAAAGTTGAATTTTAAATATAAATCTTTTTTCGCTGATAACTGGAATGGTACTTAAGAAAAGTAGTTTTAAAACTTCATGCACTTTAAAGCAAAAGACCGCAAGTTTCCGCACAATAAATAAAAACGAACTGATATTCGGCTTACTTGGAATAGTTGAATGGTGAGTACGCTTGATTAATATGCAGACTTCTCCAACTCCCTAGTGTGCAAGATTTAAGTAGAAGCATTTCCCATAAACACGGCATTACTAAAGCGATTTGCACGCTGACAAATTTCCCAAGCATGCAGAGTTTCAACTCTCTCGACATACACAGACACATTTGGCTCGAGTCTGGTCCGAGACATGGTGAGGCATATGCAAAGTTCTCTGACTACCGATGACTGTTGTGCTGCTTCTGCTGCTGATGTTGTGGAACGAAAGGGATGGGATGGCTGTGGCAATCGCAATCGGAAGGTGAAGGGTCGGTAGGTGATAAGCACAAATTAGTGGCAAATTAAGCCATCAGGAGAGCAATTGCTGCAGCTGCTCATATTTTGGTACAGTCAGCATTTATCCATTTATCCGATGTCCATGTCCACCCATTTGCTCAAACCTCAAAAACCCCATTTGATGGACGTGCACTCAACACTTTCACCCAGCTGACAGTTACACTAATAACTTCCCCCGCTCCCCACCAATCAGACCCCATCACTCCCCCACACATACACACACGCAGATACCGAGAAACCCTGTTCTCAGCCCACTGAGGGGTAACCGCCTAAACAAACAGGGGTCCTGTGTATGTCCTGTATACATATATGTGTGCCTGTCGCTTATCAGTTTTCAATCACATTTGAAACACATTGGTGTTTTCAGTATTTGTATCGTAAGTGTGGCCATAAATCAACAACAACAAACCCTGGTAATCCTCCTCAATGTTCAGACCGATTCACGGACATAGGCAAAAACGAAAAGAAAAACGAAACAGAAAAAAAGGCAAAAGACACCTTTTGGAAAATAGATAAACATTGACAGCTTGACATATGTACAATAGCTCTACATACAAGGACTAGTCTGGAGCACAGAGGGAAACGTGTTTTAATTTTTATTTGTGCGGTTTCCATTTTGAGTGATAAGCCAGCAAACTTTATCGACGAGCCAAAACCAAATGCTCGATCATCTCGTGTAAACCATTTGTGGGCGTTGAAAGAAAACCTTAAACCGATTATATAAAATATACATATACACACATACATACCTGAACTGAAAATACTCCTTTTCTGTGCTTTGTTTGCCGATATATGTAAGTAAAGGAGGTATTTTTTCTGCTGCGGTTGTTGTTGAGCGTCAGAAATTAAGTGGAAGTGAAGTGAGCACTTGAATTTCAATTGAATTACCTTTTGCGACTCTAACGAAGAACAATTCCGTAGGCTATAAATAAAAACTGCGATAATTTAATTAAGTGATCCAACTTCAAAATACCCTGCATCAATTAGTCATATTATTAACTGATAACTTTTTAAAATAAGTAAAATGTAAGAGAAAGATATGCTTATATGTCGATATTGTTAGAGGGACTGTACTTAATTTCTTTATCGCTCTTAGAGGGATTCATTTCTGTGAAAAGTCATAAAAAATTAACAGAGTTAGGTTTCTTATCCTGTTATTTACTTTTGCAAACTTTGGCGTTTAGCTTACTGTGAACAATGTTTGGTTTTTATAAAAAATAATTATTCAATTGACCTCCATTATGAAAAGGAAACTGCAAGTACTAAAGTTTAAGTCATGCAAAAAACATAAATTATATATTTAAATATACGAAAGTTTATATTTCACATATAATCTGAAGCTAAGACAATTGATATTAATCAAGGTAGAGTTCAAATAGTAAACAAATCCATTTGAAAATAAAGATTGAAATGAAGTGAATATATTCGGGATCTTAGGTCCTAAAATAACTTATTACTTATTGATGATTGTTCAATAAACTAGCTACCTAAACTGTTTCTTATATGACTTTTATATAGAGAAAACCTTAAGACATTGAAGTGAACGTTAAAACTGAAAATTCTTAATCATAAATATTGATTTCTGAAATAACAGATAAACATATATTTCATTTAAGAACTAAAAAAAAATGAAACATTTGAAAAAGCTCCAAAAACTTTATTCTCTAGGATATTTTTTTTCTATTTTTATTTTTACTTGCAATACTCTGACTAAATGTAGGTTTTTCTCGGCCTTAAAGAGATATTGAACAAGAGCTCTAAGGGACCCTTTTTCCAAAAAATATAGTGTCTTAGATAATCGCCAAAAAATACTAAAATCTTAAAAACTTTACCCTTCAGAGAAGTGCCCAGGAATCCATCTAATTGTAAGACATTATGCCTTTTAGTGAAAGTATTTTAGAATTCTTTGTTTAATCTGATTTCTAACATCTAAGACATCATGCCTCTTAGTGAAAGTTTTTTAGAATTCTTTGTTTAATCTGATTTACATATACGCCAAGAACGCTTCTAGAAATTGACTCGCCCTGGTATAGACCCTAATTTTTTACGGTATCAAAAGCATTTGCCTTTTGTTTTAATTTTAGTTGTTGGCTCCGCTGCTGCTGGCTCGCTCTGCTTCAGGTAGGACCAAAAATACAACCCTCAAGGGTCGAAAGAAGCTTAGAAGGGTTTGTTTTTCATTTTTGGTTACGGCTGTGTTTTTTTCTTTTTTGTTTTTGTGTTTGCGTTTTCTTCCATTTTTGGTTGAGAAAATGTTGACTAATGATTGTTTAAGTGAATTACCATTAAGAGCTGTCGTTGTTTCATGCTTGCGGGTATTTTGCCCAAAGTGTAATTGTATAATTGTTGACGAAACTGGCATTGTTCTTGTGGTTGTTGTTGTTGGTGCTTGCCGGTTTTATGTTTATTAATATTAATAAAGTTGATTAAATGGCTTATGCAAAACTAAGTACATACACAGACAAAGAGACAGAGGGAGTGAGAAAGACAGCGAGAGAGAGGGCAATATGCTATATTTGAAGTGGTGTTTGTTTGATTGTAAAGGAGTTTCATTTGATTTATTAAGCATTACTTGATTAAAGATGATTGAAATATCAATTATTGAACACTTAAGGCAAATTGTGCGGAAAATCACTCTCAATCTAATTTAACCAAACATTCTAAACAAAACATTTACAATACAGACAGAAGCTAGACACAGTGACAGAGATGACCAGAATGCATACATTTATTCACTCTTCCTTTCCATTTCAAGGACACACGTGGCTGACTAACCACAGAACGACACTCCCACATCCTAAAACCCAGCACGCGACCAAATGACTCAGTGTCCACACTCCTTCGCCCACCCATAGAAACACATGTCAGATACTCATTCAAGTTCAACAAACCTTTGTTGACCGTAAACTATAAAAAAAAGAAACAGAAAACACAGTAAAAAGACACGGGAACACAGTCATACAATTCTCCCAATCTAAATACTTTAAACATGCATTGGGAATTGAAATTTTATAACCAGAGACACATAAAAACCATATTTGTGGACCCTGCTTTGACTCGGACTCTGAACATGCAATTGGCATTTGCTGAAGGCAAGAAGGGCAACAGGATGGGGTCAGAAGCAGGGGGCAGGGCGAGGCCTTTAAATGAAAGTGAAATATGCCGAAAAATGCATACAACATACAATTCATATTTACACAGTAGAAAAAAACTATTCCAATAAAGGCGAAAAAACGCAATGTAACTGTATGAGGAAATATAAACATTTCGTACCTACTTGAGGGATAATCAAGGAGTTCAGAAAAGTATATTTTCAGCATATTGGAGTTAACTTCTTTATTTGAGTTAATAAAGACCCAGATTTCTCATTAATGTAATTTTAGTTCAAAATTTGAAACGAAGAAATTAATATTTCTTCCAAAATGGGAACTCTCTTAAAAACTACTCGTTGTATGATATGACAATGAATACATCTAAAAACAATTTATCAATTGAATAACTTTGAGAACAGCCCTCGTTAATAACTGGCGTGAGTCCAGAATTTGCAGAAAAACTAAAAATGCTGTGCAACTGTTCGTTGACGGTTAAGAATGGGAATGACTGTGATGGTGATGGTGAGGGTGAGAGTAAGGGTGAGGTTGAGGGTGGCCTTTGTTACGGCGGCACAGGGTGTGCCCTGCTGACTGTTCTTACTGTCATGCCACTGCAGACTTAATTAATTTCTGCACGCAAAAAGTTGCAACTGCCACTCAAAAGTACTTGTAATAATCACAATAATAATCATAATGAATCATAAATATAATTCAAGAAAAAAAGAAAAAGCAAATGCATAAATTGACTTCTTCTAACTTGCAGTTGCGTTACACTTGCAAAAATGAAATACATCATCTGATACACTAGACAAATGAGAGTAAATGGAACAACTTTAATGGAAACTCTGCAAGTAGATGATGATGATGATGACTAAAATATAATCCGTCGCCTGCACACATTTAGTGACAATCATCTGCTGACCATCAGCGGCAGCTGCCACTGAAATTAAATCCTCCAATCAATTTAAACACTCTCAAGAAAAGACTAAAAAAAAATAAATATAGTTTTTTGGAACCGGTTGTCATGCAAAGCAGCTTGCAGTTGGTTGGTTTCCCCTTCCCCCGCTCTGCTCTTGTTATTTTTTAGGTTTTCTGTCTACCTGGAGCATGGGTGTTGCATTAAAAGAGGGCATTTAAATGATTCATCAGAATCCTTGTTGAATTTGGTACAGAAGCTATATACATACAACTATATTGAAATTCACATGGGTAATTTAAGGTCATTTTTTACAATATTTATTTTAAGACGAACTTTCTTCCATTTTTGTCGTATGACATAAGATAATATATTGATAAGATAATGAATTCATCTTATCCTGAACATCTTATCCTGTAAATCTTTTCTAAAGACTCTAAGACTCAAACTTTGATGACATCTTCATTCAAAGCGAATATAAAGAACTGAATAAACGATTTCTGATTTTTAAACACTTTATAAATGAAGTCGTAGGTAAAAAATTTAAAATATTAAATAAGCAATCCCTTGGCCAAACTTTGACTACACCTATGATCCCATGGACCCGCATCGTTGTTATTGCTGAAGCTGAAGTGGTTTTTGTTGTTGTTGCCTCTTTTGTTGTTGGCGGCATCTTTTGGCTGGTGTCTGAAGGCGTTCGTGTGTCGACAGCAACAACAATAAAAGCAATCAAGAATGCCAGTTGGCAACTGCTGTATGCCAACTCGAGGATAACATTTTGGTTCTGCCACTGGCTCTGGCAGTGCCTTTGCCTCTTTGTTCTATTTATTTGTTGCATGTTGCACCTGATGATGCGTGGCCCAGACGCGTGCCAAATGTGACAACAAAGGATTTGGCAGCTGTCTGACTGAAATCGAAAGCATTTTCAGGGAATATCATATACATACACAGTTTGGCTTCTGTTTCCCATTTTCTGTTTCTGATCCTTCCGAGTGAGTGATAAACTGCTGTCATCGTGGATTCATGCATATTTAACAATATCGAATTTCAATTTAAGTGAATAATTGGTGGGGGAAATGTATATATTTATAATAAATATATATTTACACTAATTAAATGAAATCATTTGCTTTTGCTAGTTTCATGTTGCATTTTGTTGATAATTCAAAATTCATTAAGCCATTATAAGTTGATATTTATTTTTTGTTTATACTTAATTCCAATTGAATGCAAAAATTAAACATTATTATTGTCTAAATCAAAAAAGCAAAAGTTTTTTATTTTCCTGCTTTTTGTGTGTGGCATTTGGCATTTGTTGTTGTTGTTGTTATTGTTGTTGATTGAACATTAACGAATCATTAACAAGTTTGCTCAATAAATTTTTATTATGGCCAATTAAAAGCAAATAAAATCAGGGAACACAAAAAAATTGCAGACAAACATAAAAAATGAGCACAAATGGCTAACAAATTTCGATTAGTCGAGCGGGGCGAAAAAAAATTTGTGTGTTGTCATGCCATGAGGCATGAATGGAGAAACAGCACACACCTCCCTCACCCACAACCCTGGCCCCTTGGCACACTCATCAACTTCACTTACACATTTGCGCCACAAAATGTGGCCGAGCTGCCGTTGGCTGCAGCACGTTGCATTGATTTATTATGGCTGAATTAGAAGTCAGCAGAAGCAGATAACGAGCCAACGCACCAAGCAGCAGCAATAGCATCCAGCTAAAGCTAGAAGATGTTCCCAGAGCAGACCGGAGAAGCTGCCGGAGCTGAGTAGGAGCCGAGCAAGGCCCAGTCAGAGAGCAATTGCCATTGTTCAAGTCGGTCATTGTTGGAAGTATACAGTGGGAACAGATAGCACTTTTCTGACCTTTACTTATAAAAGAAAATATTAATTAGTGATAGTCTTCTTTCTTTTATTATTCTAACTAAACGAAACCTATACAGTCTTGCTAACGTAGATGAAAAACATACGTTGGATTTACATATATACTCTTTACAAGCAAGTGTATGTTTTTTAAGAACTCCTGATACACTACCCAAAGGTTGGCATGTCATGATTTAGATCGTAATAATATTCTTTAGCAATGCAGTATATTCATTATCTAAACACTTCTGATTTACATCTTATACTTTGCTTTAAAGCTTTTAAAGGGTATAACCATTGAATCTTTGAAAACTTTATCTGAACTTCTTTATTTGTAAAGTTCTCTCTATGATTATTTGATAACAACATTCTTTGTGTATCCCATTGTATGGCAGTGCGTCGCACTGTTCGGTTCGGTGGCAACTTAATACGCACGCGTAATCGTATATTTATTTAAATTTATTGCCACAAGCTAGAAAATTTCAGCTACCGGAGTAGCACTCCGAAGAGACTGGGGGCATCGGGTAGAAGACTGAGAATAGCTGCAAAGGGGTTTCCAAACAGAGAAACCGCAGACGTCGGAGTCGACGGAGACCTTTTCACAAATTCGCCAAGTGGCCAATGGTTACTCCGATGGCAATAGTGTAATGGTTATAGCTGATGGGTTAGGGTGATGGTAATGGTGATGCTTGTGGCATCCACTTCTCTCTCCCAAACATCTGGCTGTTCCTTCTCCCCGCCCCGCTTTACCACGCGAGAAACAAAGTAAAGTGAAATTCTCTGGTGGTGCATAGAGAAATATTCAATTAATCACACTTTATGGTTTTGTTCAACATTTGTTGCAATTTTTCTTGCTTTGCTCTTGAAGCTTTATTACAATTGTTGCTTCATCTTCAGTGGGTTTTGCTTGTTGTTGCCATGTTTCCAACTTGTAAGCAATTAAATTTGTGCGAGTGTATGTGTTGGGGTGGGAAAAGAGGGACGGGGATATCGTAAGTGTCTGTGTGCGAGCTGAGCATGACTTTCAGCTTTTGCTTAATTAATTGCACTCAGTGCAAAGCTTTGGCAATTGCCATTCCTATACTCATCTTTCCAAGTGTCCAGTTCTAAGACATTAAGCATTCAAGTGATATGCGATTTAGTAGCGACTAAAAAACATA
The DNA here is from genome assembly GCA_018150345.1 of Drosophila equinoxialis. Classification (NCBI taxonomy): domain Eukaryota; kingdom Metazoa; phylum Arthropoda; class Insecta; order Diptera; family Drosophilidae; genus Drosophila; species Drosophila equinoxialis. Next base: position 5,562,948 of record JAECWI010000047.1, read on the forward strand.
CAAAATAAAGAGCAAAGTATCCCCCATTGACTAATCCAGATTTTCAATGAAATCTTCTTAAGGAAAATACTTTATTTTAAACTAAATGATACAAGTGATCTTTATTAAAAACTTAACAAATGCCTTACAAAAGAAACATGTAACAAAATTAAGTCCTTTTTTTAATGTACATATATTATAGCTAACAACATTCTATACATACGATTGTGGAAAGTAGGGCCAACCAAATAGCCATATGCTTAAATTAGTTAATGGCTAATTAATTATATCAAAACACTTATTAAGTTTACATTGTGTTTTTATTGTATTCTTTTTAAGAGCCATATGAAAATGTCAACTCAAAATTGAAAAATGTCATAAAATAGGTTATACATTTATTACAAAGGAGTGAAACTTTTGCTACTTAGCTAAAGGCTTGTCTAAATTTTACTGCCATATCGACAAATCCATACAATTTCGAAGGTATTTACAGAAAGTGTGAAGTCTTAGATTTCACTTTTATTGGAAATGGAGGAAAAAAGTGAATTTTATTCCGAATCAAAAGCCAGTTTTAATAAGTTATAACTAATTGTAAACGTTATTTGCTCACTTGTAAAACTAGAATAATTGATTTCCTACTTTTTTAATTATTGTTGGTTGAATTAAACAAAAATCTCAAATGCAACATCTATCAAAATACTGTTATAAAATATAAAACAAACACATCAATATTAATCAACATGCATATTTTATTAACCCAGTACGAAAGCCAACAACAATAATAATAATTGTAATAATATTACAATAATAATGGTATCAATACCTTCATATCCATCATTAATCTCAGAAGCAATTTGCTCAGACCAGGATTGACCTCCATTTTAAATATGCATTGCAATCGGCAATTACAAAATTATATTTGCATATGCATACAAAAAATGGTAAAAAAAAAACACACACACACACACAACAAAGTACATATATATCAAAAAATCCTTTCATTTGTCACTGTTCAAGAAAAAAGAGAATGAACTGTTTTTCCATGTGCCTTTTTATTTTTATCAGGGCTGGAAACCTTTTACATTTTATAGCAGATAATGAAATTGAGTTTTTGTATTTATGTACTATTTTCATCTCTCTCTCTCCACTTAAAGTCGTTACAATGAATAAATTCCTATTACCATTCCATGAGAGTGTGCAATATATATGTCTACATTTATATTATATTTTCTGGCATTGATCTTAATAAGGATCATATTGTAAATAGACCCAGACACTGGGCGACAAAATCTCAAAAAAAATTGGGACATCCCGCCTTCTATATGTATTAGCTAAAGAGAACTACACATATAGATCATAAAATAAAGAAGCAGTCTAACACTCCTGTTTTGCACCCTGTAACTGTCGACATAGGTCAGCAAAACACAAAGGTTAGGGACACTGCGAACCTTTTGCTCAAGAAGATGGAGGCAGAACGGATAAACTAACTCCCGCGGTTCCACCAGGACTTCACCTCGATTTCCAACTAGAGTTACCCGATCCACTTGAACTATCTTGAGAACGCGTGTGATAGACTTTAGAAAAGATGTTTAGTATGCATATGACTGCTCAATGGGATTCATAAACAACTAGCAAAAACAGCCTGTGGGGGGGTTCTTTGTGAACGTCATAGCTAGTATTTTCACAGCGTATTTTATGTATGTCGGCTATCCATATCAACCGAATCCCTTGCCAGGGTTTTTTTAGAGAAGAATATAATAGAGTTTCGGACATCACTTCTTGCAGGCGCTATAGATGATAATTGCGCTCCGCGTCTGTACCCACCCTACCATGAGCCTGCCAGCGAAAGTTATCGCAGACTCCCAAAACGAAAGCTAGGACTTCTTCTTCTACATCAGGGAACTAAAGAAATTAATACTTCATAATGAACTTAATATTTATTCAAAACATTTCAAAATAATTAGCATCATCGTGCGATAGGTTCGATCAATTTGATCTACAAAAATTCTTCATTTTCAAAACAATGTTTAGCTAAATAGCTGAATCTCGGAACAAATCCGATTATAAGGGTTGCAAATGTTGCATATGGTTTCTTATTACTAATAATTACTTTACTATCTAATATTCATGATTTCCTAACTTTACTGTAATTAAACTTTTAACATTAAGTCAAAAAAAAAAAAAAAAAAAAAAAATTTAAAAAAAATTAAAAAAAAACATTTATGTGGCGTGATTACGCTAATATCCTCACAAAATTCATTCTCTAACAATATTTTGCTTTATATATGTCCATTGACAAAGTATTAAATGCTAATGCTCATCCAAACAAATTCATTTCATCAGATAAATTTTATAAAAATATAGGGAAAATTGGTTTTTGATACACTTACAGCTTGTTAATTTTTCCCACGCAGAAAGATCTTTCGTTGTGTTGTTGTCGCTGTTGAAAATAGGAAGGGTTACTTATTCCAAATAGAGCTAAAGCATCATACATTGTGAATTTACATGCATACTCAAATTCTGAAAAAGGAAAATTATTAACTAACGAAAATATAGACTGGCATTGAATTCCATTTCCTTTAAAATTGAACCATTTAGCCAACAAACAAACAAAAAAAGGAAATTCAATGTAAACTTAGCTGAAAATTAATTCTAAACTACTGAGGAGCCTTATATTGACTCATTTCACTTAATCCTGGTTATTTCGTCCGTATCGACGACGAATAAAAAATCTCCTTCGCAAATTAAACCCCTTGGTTATATTTGCAAATAATTCCAAAATGCTCTTCTCATCTACATGACATGTTGAGTGAGGTTAGGTTTTGTTCGTAGAAAGGTTAGATTTTGATACATCCTTCTACTGGTCATCCTTCATGCCTTAGGTTAGGTTAAGATTGGGAAAAAGGTTAGGTTTTCGTACATCCTTCTATTTTTAGAATCCTACACGTGTTCTGCTGGTATGGTCTGGATTACATGTGAGGCAGGATAAGCGAAAGTGCGATGTTGACAATGATAAATGTCTCAACATTCGAAATTTCCACTTTGCTTCGCTAACGCCGTATCCTTAATACCATCCGAGGCAAAAGTTAAATATATTTAACTTTCGGATTTCCACAATCGATCGTCGGTTCAAGCCGTTGACTGACGCAAACAGTTCACTCACAAAAATCTTGAGACTGCTGAGGGCAAGTCTGCCGAAGACAGGTGTCTCAATTGAAATGTCAAGCAGGGCAAATTTTTAGAAAAATTGCCAATACTTGATGGAAACTATTTCCAATGCTGTTAAAGAGAAAATGCATAAGTTAAATGCACAATAATTCGAGAATTATTGCAATGAAATTAACTTACATTAATCTCTTGAACACACACACACGGATTAAAACTTATTTTTTTTTTCCGCACACGCGTAGGGGTTATGATGCACTCCCCTATTGGGTTATTTAAAACTTTGGACGAATACGTCCGATCAGTTGGAATTCACGTGGAGGAAAGAAAGAACACTTTTCCAAAAACCACGCTGTCCAATAAGTCTCTTTTGCCTTATTTTTCTTATTGTTTTATCCAAACTCCATTTATAGAAAAATAATGTAAAGCAATGCAAAACAAACCGATCAGCTGTGTGGCGTTGCCACTTAGTTCATAGTTTTACAAGCTGGTTACCTACATTTTCGATTCTCACCACTTTAGCCAATATCGATAAAAAAAAAAATACTAACTAATCGAAATCAGTTGAATTTTAAAATAACTGAAATTCCTGTACATTACACCACTGTTTAATTCGTAGTTTATTCAACGTCACGAATTCAACAGAAATGTGAAAGTCTGTGATATTACCGTAATTATTGACGAATATCCTTCGCATGGAAAGTTCCTACTAATTTCCCTTGTAAATCTTCTAGAATATAGTATGAATTCCCTTGTTTTTCACGAACACGAGCTTTAAGAAACGCCGGGCAAAGTTTCGCATTAATTCCTTTACTAAAATTGCTCTGAACAAAATTCCTCCTAAAAACTTCCTGACCAACTTTGAAACAGATAGGCCTGGTTCTTAAATTATATTGCTGGGCTTGTTGTTCATAGGCACATTTCAAGTTCTCCCGTAACTTTGATCGTAATAACTTAAGCTGATCATCTCGATCGAGCTGTACTACTGGTTCATCTAACATTGTTAAATTCCTTAGCAGTTTATATTGACTTGCATGTGTTATCATATCTAATCCATATACCGCATGGTATGGAGATATCTTTAAACTTTGATGATAACTATTTCTTAAGGCACAACTTATTTCTTGGATATGGGTATCCCACTCTGTCTGATCAGATTTTAAATACGAACGAATAGCGGACACGATCGAGCGATTCACTCTCTCTGAAGCATTTGATTGAGGAGAATATGCAGCTGTATAAGTATGCTGAACTCCAAACGTAGTAAGAAATGAATTAAATTCGTTTGATTTAAACTGCACTCCATTATCACTTACTAAAATTTCTGGTACTCCATAGGATAGAAAAATCTGACTTTGAAGAAACTCAATAATTGGTTTTGTCGTGAAGTTTTTCACTGGACAAAGCCAATGAAATTTCGTTAAATGATCTAACACAATAAGTAAACCTATGTTTCCTTTTCTACTCCTTGGATATGGTCCTAAGAGGTCGATGTACAAACGTTGAAACGGTCGTTCAGACACTGCCTGTTTACCCATGGGTGGTTTTAAGGTCCTATTAGGAGGTTTAGTACACTTACATACCTCACAATTACGCACATATTCTCGAATCTCGGAAACCATCCCTGGCCAATATAAATGTCTTTTTATTAGTTCCACGGTTTTTACCATGCCTCCATGAGCTGTAATAGTGGAATCATGCGCACGTGATATAACTTCGCCGGTCATTCTTTGCGGCACCCACAATTTCCACATTTTCTTTTCGCACTCCTCTGTACCATCATTATGTTCAGTCCTAATATACACCAAGTTATCCATGACTTTGACATCAGGGTATGACTGCACATTTTGTAGTACTTTCTCCTTTAGTTTTTGATACTCTTCATCCTTAAAACAGTCTGAAGATAAATCAATTTCTGGCCCAAATGTGTCTAATTGCGCGATCTCTTCAGAGTACATACGCGACAATGCATCTGGTACTATATGTTCTCGTCCCTTTCTATGACTTATCTCAAATTTATATCCTTGCAATTGCAAAGCCCATCTCGCTAGACGCCCTTTGAGATTGGACTGCTTCATCAACCAAGATAGACTGGCATGATCTGTAACAATCTCAAAATCTTGAAGTTCTAAATAACAACGATAGCGTTCTACACCCCAAACTACGGCTAAGCATTCACGTTCCGTGACACTATAATTTCTTTGTGCCGCATTTAGCTTTTTTGGACATATAGGCTATAGGTTTTTCTTCGCCTTCCAAATCCAATTGCACCAAAACTGCACCAACACCAACATCGCTTGCATCACATTGAAGAAAAAACTTTTTACTAAAATCAGGGTTTTGCAAAACTGGAGCAGTCGTTAGTCGTCTTTTGAGATCATCAAAAGCTTTCTGCGCACTATCTGTCCATTCAAACTTCGTTTTCTTTCCTAGCAAATCTGTAATCGGTGCTGCAATTTCTGAAAAGTTTGCGATGAATCTTCGATACCATCCTGCTAATCCTAAAAATCCACGCGTTTGTTTTAGGGACTTTGGTGTAGGCCATTGCAAAATAGATTCAATCTTGCTTGGATCAGTTAAAATTCCGCCTCTGCCAATTATGTACCCTAAATATTTAACTTCGGTCACACAAAACTGACTCTTCTTGAGATTTAACATTAGATTCGCTTTACGAAATTGATCCGCTAATCTCATTAATACCGATATATGTGAATCAAAATCTGCTGTTACTACACATAAATCATCAAGATATCCAAAACAACAATACTTTAAATCCGCTGGAATAACTTCGTCCATTAACCTGCACATAGTTTGCGGGGCATTGCACAATCCGAATGGCATTACTCGAAATTGGTACAAAGGCCTTCCTGGAATAGTAAATGCTGTGATTCCACGAGATTCTTCTGATAATTCCACTTGCCAATACGCATCTTTAAGATCGATTTTAGTAATGATTTCGGCACGAGGAAGCCGTGCGAATATCCCATCAATACTTGGTAATGGATATGCATCCTTTGTCGTACACGCATTTATCTTTCTAGCATCTAGACATAATCTTACTTTCTCAGGTTTAACTACTAATCTCATCGGAGAACTCCACGGACTATTTGATAACTCTATAACTCCTAACTCAATCATTCGATCAACTTCGCTATACATTAATTTTTCCACGGCTGGGGATACGGGGTAAAACCTTTGCTTAATCGGTTTTGCCGATCCAACATCTATATGATGCTTAATCAACGTAGTTCGCCCAAGCCCTTTCTTTTCAAATGACGGAAATAATGCAATAATGGCTTGAAGTTGTCTCTTTTGACAGTCAGATAATGGGTATGATTGTTCCTCTTTACTATCTGGAATTCTGAATTCGCTTTCGTAATCTAAAGCTGATAACAACCCTGGCGCTACTTGAAACGCTTTCCAAAAATCTATTCCCAATATCATCCTTTTCTGAATGGACGGTATAATGAATAACTTTATCGGTCTGGTTTGATTTTTATACGTAATATCTAGCGTAATGAAACCGATGACTGGTTGATCTTGTCCATCCGCTGTGTTAACTCGGGAAGAAATACGACGAAACTTTGGATACTTTGACCAATCTTCTGAAGCCAAAGTCGAACCCACGCAACTTATGTTCGCGCCAGTATCTAAAAGACCTTGTTCACGAAAATTTAAAAATGATACTTCCGCATACAATCTTCCATCCGACTTTTCATGAATTATTGACGAAATAAGTAAACGCTTAGTTTGTCGAACTGCTTTCCAAAAAGTTCGCAGTCGAAGAGTAGATCTCTTTGGTCGTGACCGAGTTAAGATTTGGTTGCTTCCAAAAATTCTACTACGCACTTTGAGATAATTTCTCAAACGTTCTTGATAGGGTTTTACTGACGATATAACCTGCGTCTTATCGTAACAGTTGAAGGGTAAGTCTGGTATTTGGTTTGCTTGCTCTATTGGTTCTGAGCTAGCCGGTAAATCAGGTAAAATTTCAATTAAAGATTTTTCGGGGCCATCCGAGCTTTCACAGATGGACCCTTCACTAAGTTTTCCGCTTTCTTGGCGATACAATTTTTACATTGGGGCTTATATACGTTTTTCGAGCCACACCCGTAACAAAATATAGTGCGAGGCTCTAAGCAGTTGTCCCAGCCATGTCCATCCGCATCACAATTCCAACACCGAAATACTTTAACCGGAGCTTGTACTGCTTCAACATTGTACACATTTAAATCCATCTTTTCGGAGAGTTCGAAACTTTCTGGCTCTTCTACTTCCGCAATGTTGCGTTTAGCATACTGAAAATTGCCGGAAGTTTTATTTGCTCTCTTAGAGACTACATCACCTAATAAATTTTCTCGCATTTGCACTAGCTTTCGAAGATGAGGTATAGAGAGAATAGGTATATACAACAATTCATGCCGAATGTCTGGCAATAAATTACGTGTGAGCAACTGAATAAGTTGTTCCTCGTCTATGCTTTTCGACATACGTGACATCTGAGTCATAATCTCATCGTAAAAGTTTTCAAAGGTTTCTCCTACCTTTTGTTTACGCCCACGAATATCTTCTAGTATATCTACATCACTTCTGTAATCTTTATATTGATATTTCATGGCTGCACAAAATTCTGACCACTCTAAGTTTACTACGTCTCTACGGTATCTCCAATACCACTCTTTAGCTTTGCCTACTAAAAGAATATGCAAATTTTTGCATACTGCATCAAAATCTTGGTCTAAGCAATCCTCCGTTAACGTTTTGATACGATAAAGAAACTCTTCGACCGTAACTCCTTTTGACGAACCGTCAAATTTTACATTCCAACTATGAATTAGCTGTGTAATTTTATCTGGGTTATGACCTGTTCTGTTTGGTCGGACTGAAGATGAACTCATAGGAATACTTTGGTTTTGCGCTGACGCATTTACATGTTGCTCTGTAATTCCCATTTGTCCTATTCTTCGGTCTATTATGGACTCTAGTTGATTGCAAATTCTGTCATAATCAATTTCTACCGATGCTCGCGCTGGTCTCCTACAAGCGTCTAAGCTTCTACGAGGTATATTAGACCCATTTTCTGGAGGTCTTCCTCGTTGTTTTCTTATCGTTGTGGGTCGGTCTCCTGCAGACATCTCTATATTTGCAGTTGCTTTATTAGCTTGTTCACCCCCACTAAAATTTCTACGAGAGCGTGTATTTGGGCCTTTCGGCACCGCTCCTGTTGTGATTGCACCTATGTTTACAGGACGTTCGGATTCTATCTCTGCAAATGGCACGTTTTGCACTTCTAACTCTGCTCTACGTATCGACGCATTACAAACTTGACATACATTAAACTGTTCAATCCATTCTGATATACAATTTTTATGAAATAGATGATGGCATGGAGTTTTCACCACCAACTCTTGCGTGGCCCATACTGCTTTCTGACAAATTGAGCATAACGCATCTGAGATCTCATGAGCTAAGTTTTCTTCACTCCTAGTGAGAACCATTGTGACAAATCTGATTAATTTTAATATTTTAAAAATATATCGTGATTAAATTTGTATTTTATCTTAAATCATATCGTTCCCTTAATGTGAATTTGAAGTCACTATCTTATTTTTCTACTAATGAGTCCTATATACTCTAATATATCCCAAAACAAATTTACGAAAGTGAAAGAAAAAGATTAAATAATACACTGGGTTGCTACTGGCAAATACTTTAGATGCATCACTCTCTTAACTGGTCAGGATTTAGCTTAGCAAAAAACCTGAATTTCCTAGCATAGTTTATGACTGCACTATTTAAGTTATAAGATTCCAATTGCCCCTGGTGCTTTCGAAAAAGAGAGAGAGAAAAAAAAAGATTGGTTGTTAATTGTTTTCTTTTTATGCAATGCCAATGTGAATGTAACCCTGAATTGATTGGTCTTTATAGCTGCTTCGCTATTATAAAGAATTCCAAAAATTCAATCCGTTGATCGACTCTTATAGCAAATACATAACAGAAAAGGAGAAAAGAGAAAAAACAAAGTAGAAAGAACCAACAAGATCCTCCAAGCTATTGGTTCAGCGCTCTAGTGGTCGTAGACGTAAACACACTACGTTACGAATTCCAAACTAGATTTAATTCGCTAATACCAGTATTAGAGTAACAGTAATTATGCGAAAAGACGAAGTTTACTTAGCCAATCCTACTACTAGAGGTCGCTGTGGCAGAATTACTACCATACGATTTCCATTTAGTTGCATAGAGACCGCATCCATAACATTCGAACTTTACACAAAAATAGAATGAAAAGAGATTACCATCTACGTCCTAAGGAGAGTTTTAGTGGTCGCTATTGTAGTCTGGCTACAAGACGAATTCCAAGCTAAATTTCCCTCAGTCAGTAGAGAGCAAAAAAAAAAAAAAAAAAAAAAGAAAGGAAAAAAGAAACTCAATGACACATTCGGTCTTTTCTGACGAAGGTTCAATATGGTCTGATGTTATTCGACCCCCTTTACTCAAAGTGTAAAGAAACAAAAATTTTAAGTCAACCTCTCGTCCATGGGACCAACTCTTGCCCTAAAGAGTAAGACCACGTTTTTTTAGCCTCGCCATTCTAGGACCTTTCGTTAGGGCCCCACGTTGGGCGCCAAATATGTAATTAGACCCAGACACTGGGCGACAAAATCTCAAAAAAAATTGGGACATCCCGCCTTCTATATGTATTAGCTAAAGAGAACTACACATATAGATCATAAAATAAAGAAGCAGTCTAACACTCCTGTTTTGCACCCTGTAACTGTCGACATAGGTCAGCAAAACACAAAGGTTAGGGACACTGCGAACCTTTTGCTCAAGAAGATGGAGGCAGAACGGATAAACTAACTCCCGCGGTTCCACCAGGACTTCACCTCGATTTCCAACTAGAGTTACCCGATCCACTTGAACTATCTTGAGAACGCGTGTGATAGACTTTAGAAAAGATGTTTAGTATGCATATGACTGCTCAATGGGATTCATAAACAACTAGCAAAAACAGCCTGTGGGGGGTTCTTTGTGAACGTCATAGCTAGTATTTTCACAGCGTATTTTATGTATGTCGGCTATCCATATCAACCGAATCCCTTGCCAGGGTTTTTTTAGAGAAGAATATAATAGAGTTTCGGACATCACTTCTTGCAGGCGCTATAGATGATAATTGCGCTCCGCGTCTGTACCCACCCTACCATGAGCCTGCCAGCGAAAGTTATCGCAGACTCCCAAAACGAAAGCTAGGACTTCTTCTTCTACATCAGGGAACTAAAGAAATTAATACTTCATAATGAACTTAATATTTATTCAAAACATTTCAAAATAATTAGCATCATCGTGCGATAGGTTCGATCAATTTGATCTACAAAAATTCTTCATTTTCAAAACAATGTTTAGCTAAATAGCTGAATCTCGGAACAAATCCGATTATAAGGGTTGCAAATGTTGCATATGGTTTCTTATTACTAATAATTACTTTACTATCTAATATTCATGATTTCCTAACTTTACTGTAATTAAACTTTTAACATTAAGTCAAAAAAAAAAAAAATTAAAAAAATTAAAAAAAATTAAAAAAAAACATTTATGTGGCGTGATTACGCTAATATCCTCACAAAATTCATTCTCTAACAATATTTTGCTTTATATATGTCCATTGACAAAGTATTAAATGCTAATGCTCATCCAAACAAATTCATTTCATCAGATAAATTTTATAAAAATATAGGGAAAATTGGTTTTTGATACACTTACAGCTTGTTAATTTTTCCCACGCAGAAAGATCTTTCGTTGTGTTGTTGTCGCTGTTGAAAATAGGAAGGGTTACTTATTCCAAATAGAGCTAAAGCATCATACATTGTGAATTTACATGCATACTCAAATTCTGAAAAAGGAAAATTATTAACTAACGAAAATATAGACTGGCATTGAATTCCATTTCCTTTAAAATTGAACCATTTAGCCAACAAACAAACAAAAAAAGGAAATTCAATGTAAACTTAGCTGAAAATTAATTCTAAACTACTGAGGAGCCTTATATTGACTCATTTCACTTAATCCTGGTTATTTCGTCCGTATCGACGACGAATAAAAAATCTCCTTCGCAAATTAAACCCCTTGGTTATATTTGCAAATAATTCCAAAATGCTCTTCTCATCTACATGACATGTTGAGTGAGGTTAGGTTTTGTTCGTAGAAAGGTTAGATTTTGATACATCCTTCTACTGGTCATCCTTCATGCCTTAGGTTAGGTTAAGATTGGGAAAAAGGTTAGGTTTTCGTACATCCTTCTATTTTTAGAATCCTACACGTGTTCTGCTGGTATGGTCTGGATTACATGTGAGGCAGGATAAGCGAAAGTGCGATGTTGACAATGATAAATGTCTCAACATTCGAAATTTCCACTTTGCTTCGCTAACGCCGTATCCTTAATACCATCCGAGGCAAAAGTTAAATATATTTAACTTTCGGATTTCCACAATCGATCGTCGGTTCAAGCCGTTGACTGACGCAAACAGTTCACTCACAAAAATCTTGAGACTGCTGAGGGCAAGTCTGCCGAAGACAGGTGTCTCAATTGAAATGTCAAGCAGGGCAAATTTTTAGAAAAATTGCCAATACTTGATGGAAACTATTTCCAATGCTGTTAAAGAGAAAATGCATAAGTTAAATGCACAATAATTCGAGAATTATTGCAATGAAATTAACTTACATTAATCTCTTGAACACACACACACGGATTAAAACTTATTTTTTTTTTTCCGCACACGCGTAGGGGGTTATGATGCACTCCCCTATTGGGTTATTTAAAACTTTGGACGAATACGTCCGATCAGTTGGAATTCACGTGGAGGAAAGAAAGAACACTTTTCCAAAAACCACGCTGTCCAATAAGTCTCTTTTGCCTTATTTTTTCTTATTGTTTTATCCAAACTCCATTTATAGAAAAATAATGTAAAGCAATGCAAAACAAACCGATCAGCTGTGTGGCGTTGCCACTTAGTTCATAGTTTTACAAGCTGGTTACCTACATTTTCGATTCTCACCACTTTAGCCAATATCGATAATAAAAAAAATACTAACTAATCGAAATCAGTTGAATTTTAAAATAACTGAAATTCCTGTACATTACAATATTTTTGCTGCTTTTCTGTTTTGGTATGTTCCACTTTTAATACGAGGTAGAGAAGAATGTGTTAATGAAATTAATGAAAAATAATTCTAATGCTATTTTTCGAATACTTTCTTCGACTTGAAGCAGAAACCAAAAAGATGCCAATTAAGTAAGAATAACATTATATAAAATGAACGTACTTTAAAATTTACCACAAACTATAATTTCAAAAAATGAATGAAAAACCTTGCCTAAGAATTACTAAGAAATGTTAAATCTTTCTCTTTTTTTTTTGACAATAAATTTTGAATCCTCTTTGTACAACAATCATGTTTCGGATGAACTAAGTATTAAAAATCGTTTTCATAATTATTAAAAACAATATCTCAAAAACTAGTTTTACCCGCTTGAGTTGCCCGGCTGAAAATGGACATTTCCTCTTACCTTTTACAACTTCCCAAACCTTGAATTCAGTTTAGTTTGTTAATTCAGGCTTTTATTTTTCATGTTTAAGATTTACAAATTCAAATTATTTAATTTCATTAAAATCGTAATGTGCTTTTGCATCATGCCTAAAATTACGATATCTTGTCAGTTCCAGATCAACAAGCAGCCCTGAGTTTTATCCATAAATTGTACAATTACAACACACACATTCATGATATATATTCTCATACATATCTATGTATATATTCGTATATTTATATGTAATTTAAAATAATTGAAAGCTGCGATGAGTTTACATTGCGGATGTCTGCTGCCAGCAACAACAAAAAAAAAAAACCAACAGAAAAAAAACAAATTAATCATTATCAGTGGCTGATAAGCGCATGAATTATTTCACATTTGCCGCACATTAAAAGTGCATTAAGTGCATTAATTAATAAAAATATACACAATATCAAATAAAGTTGGAGTTGCATTTTCATGGAGTTTGGGGTAACTTTAATGGCAATACCAGTGCATTGCCCCCCCGTTTTTTCCGGTTGCTTAAATTACTTTATTTTCGTGCCGAAAGATTTTGCTTTCCTATCAAATTTCAACAGAAAAAACAAAAAAAATTAGATGAACGAAAAGCAAAAAAGTGTAAGGAGAAAATGCCAACTCAGAGACCTCAGACGGGGTGCTAAATAGGCATTTCGTGACTTGCAAGCGAGTCTGCGCGACGTTTGCCCCATTAAACGAGGCCTAATTAGGCGCAACAAAAAAAGCAGCAAAGGATCGAAAGAACGAGAAAAAATGAGCTAATGGTAAAGTATCAAACAAATCGCATCAAATTTGCAAATCATGCACCCATCCTACTTTACGTGGGGGGCGTGGCTGTGCCAGCTGTTTGCAAAAATTAGCTGAAAATATCAGCACGTTAGCGTGATTCACGCGACACTTTTACGACCAAACTAATGCTCACTTTCAGACAAAGCAACCAAATCGATTCGATTGAATACGTGTGCCAACTTACAACATTCTCTATCGTACCTATTGAGTGATATATTGCTTGAATCGAGTTAAGGAAAATAGATATTAAATATATGAAGTACTTTATATGTTTACTATTGCTGAGTGATATGTTGGCTATAAATGGGGGACTCCAATTGGCTTGAGGAAAATGGCCAATCTAACAAGCTCAGGTCAAATTTGTACCTTAGACAATATTTGCCATTCAAGCTGCGAACAAATTATTGGTAAGGTTTAAGTGTGTTTAAGCAGAATTTTTCTCATTTAGTTTCATTATGTTAAAACATACTAAATATTTTAAAGATTGGTTTCAAGCACAAGAAATAAACAAAATTATATTAGGAATCGCATAAAAATATCTTCATGGAATTAAGGCACTCAAATCTGACTAAATTTTGGACCTGTCTGAGGATTATTTGATCATCAGTGGCAAGTATGTCTTATAATTATTCTGAGTGAAGTCGGGCAACGATACACGAGTTTTTAAGGCTCTTGGACTTGTACTTACTAGAAATGAAAAGTACATAGTATATATGTACAACCACTTTCTAGGTCATTGCAGCTTAGATACACATACTTAAACATAGCTAGATCATGTGTAGATGTATTTGCTTAATTTTGATTTCCCATAGTTCGCTTGCCAATTATCTGAAACTTGAGTGCGGCAATTCAACAATATTCTGACACACACAGAAAATCCCATTGGATGAAATTGAATGGTTCAGTTTTTCCATGTGGCAAAACATTTTCCGCTTTTTAATATGCTTTCCATTTTATTCCATACACTTTTCCTCGCTATCTCCCTCTATTGTGTGTCTCGCCTTCTGTTGGGTTTAACTCATTCATGTGCAAAACTCTTTCAATGGCCAGCTGAGAGCAGGGTAAAAGAGAGAGAGAGAGAGAATGGGAGAAAGAGAGACAGAGAAAAGCAACAACCACAGTTCATTTAAGCGTGTAAAAACATAAATCAAAAAGCATGGCCTAATGGCAGCCAGCCTGGCTGGCCACACAAAAACCCAGATCTCTCGCTTTCTCTTTCTCTGCAGCCACCCTCTTAACCTCTCTCTCTCTCTCCACCCCTTTTGTATTGTCCACTCCACCTCTTCCACCCTCACTCCCTGCTTTGCCATCAAGTGTATATAAATTGCCTACTTGCATTTTAATTAAACTGACTAAAAACGAAGCCAATGTCAAATGGGCGACCAACCTCAGTGCCATGGCCTGCCGTCCCCTACCCCTCTTTTGTGGCTATGACTCCAGAGGATAACAACACACACAATCCTACAAACATATATATAATAGGTATATATATAGAATGGGCAGTCATGTGGAAATTTGCTTTAAATTGACCAACTGACCACAGTAACCTTTAAACAAATTACAAAAACTCCTCTTGGAGATTCAAGTTATCTGAATGGGACTTGCCATTTTTTTGTGTTTTTTTTTTTTTTTTGGGATTTTGGTTTTTGTTGTTGTATGGACTATTTAGTGTGTGATTAGCATGAGCCGCATCTGTGTCTGATGTAAATAATTTTTCCGTTTCTCGCGCGACACTTTCATTAAATTTACATTTTCGTCTGACAACAACAAAAAAATGCAAACAAAATATAGGCTACTGGGGGTGGACTCTTCTGGCCATTCCGGTCAACATGTTTCGGCTACTTTCAGAGAAAGCCAAAAAGAGAATATAAAAAAGAGGAAGAGAAAAACCAGTTAAAGTTGCCAACATATGGCACCTCCGACACTCCAGTGCGGCCTAAAGTGACCATACTGAGGGTGTGAGCTGGGTAAAGCTGATGATGCCGATGCGCTTGTTGATGAGGAGGTAGCAGAAGTTCCAGGGGCGCGTGACCAGGTAATGGACTGTAATTATGCTAAATAAGCCATGTTAAAAGTGTAGATGTGTGTGTCACGCTGCCATTGAGGGATGGCCCAAAAAAAGTGAATAAACGGAAGGAAATGGCTAATATCCTACTGTGACTGAGGCTTAGAAAAGCGTAAAATTTTAAACTGCTTTGGAAACTAATGTCAGACAGCATAATACAAATATTCTGTATGTTATCTAGATTATACTAGACGTTAAAGAATAGTTCCAAAGGGTTTTCCTTTGGGAGTTACATAATTTGACTACTAATTATACAAATCCTGCTTAATCCCTTTTTATTTTAATTTAATTCCAAATAAAACTTTTTAAGCACTTACAGGAGCTACAACCAGAACATGAACAAAAATTTACTTTAATTTCATTTTGAGTGCTATTATTGGGTACTACAAAAGGGATTGGTTAGGCAATTGTTTGGAATATAGATATTCCAAAATATTTTTAATAAATAAAGACCATAATTAGATCTGTAAGATTCTATCGTGCCAAACATTTATAATAGAGACTCTTTATGTTACAAGACTTACCACAGGTTATAAATTTGTTGACAATGAATACTTTTCCAGCATATTGCATACTTAATGGGCCAAGGTAACCAAGGCAACCAAAAGAGCGTAGCTAAGTATGGAAAGAATTGATTGGAGAGAATTGGCTACGCTTCTTTCTGCCGTCTCGGACTAACTCAATTGTACTATACGATTTGAGTGTAGTAGTACCTAATATTATTGTAGATACAATTTCTAAAGTTTTCCTTTTGACAAATCCAACATTTTTGTATAATTAATTTTCAGGTGTAAACACTTGAAATGCACAGGTCGATGCTATTGATGGTTCCCTTAATGCTTTTTCAAGCTCTATTGCCAAATTTTCCATAACATTCATAGCCAGAAGTTATTCGAATTTCACAAATGTATTAAATAAGATACCACAGTTCATACTTTTTAAAAATGTATATGCCTTAAGAAATAATTTACAGAATTTTAGTCTTGAATCAAGAGTCAATGCAATTATCCATTTCCATTATACGGATCAGCAGCATTTTCGCGAAATCCTTATTTAGATAATTTCATGTTTTACATACTTAATTGTTTTTCTTTTTCATTTATATTTTTTTTAAATATCTCGCAGAAACAAGAGTAAGATTCTATCGATCACGAAAAATAAAAAACAAATTTAAAAACTTTCATTCACAGACGCTAATAAAAGTCCTTGCCCCAGTAATTCCAATCGCGGAGCTATCAAGGAAGACTTTTAATCCAGCGTTAATACTTAAGCCAAATCTTATATTGAGCCAAAGACAAAAAAGAAATATGAAAATACTTTCCTAAAAGGACACCAATGTTGCATTACTAATAAGCATTAACAGGTCCTTCTTACACATATCTCAAGCATTCTTGCTGCATTTACCTTTTATTAATAGCCACCTTAAGCCTTCTTTTGATCATTTCACACTTGAACTGAATAAATGTGGCAGGTCTTCATGTGTGTGTGTGTGTGTATGTGTGCGGCAGTGTGGAATGGGATGGCTACGGACCATCTATTAATGCCAAGCAATTTACAGTTTTACGCCGCAGTTAACTTTTATAAATAATTTGTGCTCCTTTTCTGCTTGCTTACCCATCTGTCTCTTTGTCTCTGGCTCCAATGGCCACCTACATTTATACACACACATACAGAGATACATATATATATACATATATACGCACACACTGAGGCCTTATATTTATGATTAATGAGCCTTAACTTTTGCACTTCATGGCAATTTATGCGGCGTCTGGCCATTTGGCTTACCATATCTCTTGGCCTCCTCCCAGTTTTTTCTCCCCTACTTCCACTCTGTATGTAAGTTAAGACAGGCAACAATTGTAAATGTTTGTTGCGCAATTAAAAAGTCTGTCGAATTGCTGGTAACGTGCATTTTTTTGCCAGTAATTTGATTTATTTAACCCGCCCACCAACTGCCAGCCAATGTTGATAAAGAAAGGAGCAAAAAAAAAAACAAAAAACAGAACGAACACTGAGCCTTGCCGCAAATTGTCAATAAACATATCAATATGCAACACGAAATTGGTTTAATGTCAATCAACAAAGAGCGTGAAACAGGAATGAGTGCAAGATCAGAGTAGAGAGCCAATTGGAATGGTATGCTGATTGGTAGTGGCACAGGCACAGTCGCAGCTTATCACTTGGAGCCACATGAGAGGAGTCATCCATCAAAAACAAATTGGAATTCCCAAAAACAAAATAAAAAAACTTTTTTTTTATTATTTATACGCAGATTACGAAATAAATTCAATAAAAGCATATTGTAGTCAAAATGCTTCTGGTACAGTTAACTACACTTTTTCAGTTGATTGATAAAATGTTAAGCCAGAGTTCGAGCATAAAAGTTTATTCATGCCGTCGTTTTTCACTCTTTGAAATTAAATATTTACTATCTACCCATCGAAGTTCATATCAATGGTAACATTTTCGGTGGGTGCAAATGAAAACTGATTAAAAGCTTTACTGCCTTTGCTTAAGTTATAAAAATGGTTTTAAGTTTCGCAGATTTTACATGATTATTTATATATCTGTAAGACATCTGTAGATTACTGAAGACAAGTGGCAAATTATAAAGTCAATATTCCAAGTTTATAGTTAACATTCACCCGCTTAACTATAAGTTATACATAAAAATCCTAAATGAATTGCAAATATTAGATTGGCTTTCTATATACAACGCATGATTTAGCTTTCCTTTTCTTTCGATTGAATATCAGCTAAAAAATAGATCAAAAATTGACTTAAAGAACTTTAAGCTAGTAACACAAACATTTAATTCAAGGGACGTGGCAAAGGGGGTTAAAAATACTTTATTTACCTAAGAGACAACAGGATACAAGAATATTCATTTTACAATCAAAAAGGAACTTCAATTCACTAAAATGATCTCCTTAATTTAAGTTTTTACAAAACGAATAATAAAACACAATTAAATTTAATAACCTTTTACATAATGAATGTTTAAAGTTCATCGCTTAGTTTCATTTTTCCAACTGGCATAAAACTATTATTATTTATCTTCCACTCTAAATGGTGTTAATTTTAAGTTGTTCTATTGTGATTTATAAGATCAATGTCCAGCTTTATAGATATACAATTTATCTAGATCCAAGCTACTTTACTTCCTTTTGATAGCTTATGTTCTGAACTTCTGTAAGACCAAATACTTATTCATATAATGGAATTTTTTGATAAGAAAATTCACCATCTCAAATATTTTGCAAACTTACCTCATGCAATTATCTAAATAGAAATCCCTAAGGGAGCTACGCCTTTGAGTCTCTTGCCCGTATATTCTTAGTTTCTTTTTTGGTCTATTGTCCTTTAGCTGCTTATTTATGCGACAATTTTAATGTTCCTGCAGCACGCAACGAATGGCAAATGCAGCATGACCATTTCATCTTATACTTTTATTTTTTTGACTTGGAATCAAATAGAAATGCGCTGTATGGAGTAAAAGAGGAGGAGAAGCAACGATACGAAACGAAACGAGCCAAAATGCATTGTCAAACTATCAAATTCTTAAATTGCAACTGACAATCAAGTCACGTTCGCCCAAGCCAATGCCAAAGGAATATACACACACACACACACTCACACCCACACACACAAATACACATGGTGGCACAGAAACTAGAGATAGCATCTGAAAGGCCACGAGAAGGATGGAAATCCCATTTCAAGGCTGGGTTAAAGCTGTTTAGTGAAAGTGTGGGTCTCTTTGAGAGAACTGCGTTATTTAATCAGCTGATGGCATATGCAATTAACTGCACTGTATACAAAATTGATTTAAATAGAACACCCCATTCTTCTAAACAAAAAAAAAAAAAAAAAACTAGAAAATAAACAAACAAACTAACCAAAATAAACAACTTTCATTTTGCGGTTCAGTGAAGTTGTAATTCACTTCGCCGACAAACCGCACTGAGATATTTAAGTTGTAATTAAAATGCAACAGCAAATGGAAACATCAACATGGCTACATTTTCCTTTGCTTTTCACTCTCCATCTCTCTTGGTCTGACCAATTTTTCCTTTTTCTAGATAAACTCAATTTCGCCTTTTTCTTGCCTGGACAGCCAAAAAATATTTGCACAGGTCTAATTGAATTTTCAATTAAGTCGCCGCAAGCCTTGAATAAAACAAGGAAAAAAAAGAAGAAAATTAAAATGAAAAACGAAAGCCAAATGAAGCATAAAACATAATTTATAGTAGCCAAGGTATCCTACTCACTAAGGACGCGAAACAGGCAAAAAATAGCAATCTAAAATATTAAGCATACGCCGTGTGCAACCGCAAAAGTGCAAAGAAATAAGAAAAGGAATCCATTAGCAAAAGTGTGCAAATAAAAGACTAGCTCGCCTGTAGAACTTGCTGCTTTTTTGAGCCTAACCAACGACATGCAAATAAACAAGTTACACACTCACACACACACACAAGCGAATAACAAACAAAAAAACCAAAAACCAAAAAAATAAGAACGAACGTTGTGTGAGAAAATGAAAGCCCTACGAAGCAAATGCGCCATCAACAGTCAAATGTTGGAGCAGATTTGCATGTTACTGATAAAAATGCCAGGCAAAAGTCGACTAGAGTGGTAAAAAGAACAACCTACTCCTAGAGATGCCCATCTCTATCCCTAGGCATATAGTTGAGAAACTTTTTGTAAAGATTAACACTGCTTAGAATGCAGTTAAGTCTTAGTAGGTTACTTTTTGGGTCATACTTGGTTGGTTTTATAAAGTGTGAAAATAAAAAATTTCCGAAACAGATAATATCATTCAGTAGGGCAATGGATTTCTTTCTTTCAATTCTTTTTGGAATGACAATAATAAATGGTAATGTATTGAAAACTAAAAACATGCAAACTTTGTGAAAAGTATCAAGATGTGTTCGGAATTGAAATTTAAAATTTTTGATTGACGGTAATCTGAATGTATTTGTTTTATTGCCTTTCCAATCAGCTCCAAAATATATAGTTTACATGGGTAATGCAGCTGTGTCTATCTCTCATGCGGTTTAGGCTAATAAGAGATGATAGTTTGAGATTAGGTCGAAAACCCTTCGATCATCGTCTTATAATCAAATCGAATGACTCGAATTGCTGAATTCCATTTGTCCTTTTTCGCCAGTTATTCTATAAGGCTGGCCGATCGGAGATTCCATACCAAATCCTATATACAATCGGTCAAATAAGGAAAAACTACTCTCAGCCAATAACCAAATATGTATGTATTTATCAATTCATTTCAATTCCATTTTTATATTTTATTCTCACAAAAAAGATTGTTTTCAGGCCACCAGACGACAGAGACGTCAGGAAATATTCAAGTTTTCTCACAATACATCATACAATATACAGGAAATGACATACATATACTCGTAAATAGTAACAAATTGGACATTAGCAAAGTCTCTGGCTATAAACCCGCCAAGTTTTCCAGCTCTTGCGACCGCCACACACATGAAGCCATAAAAGTTTACAAGTGCGAAATTGCATTTCATGAAAGTGTCCTTGGCTTTAGGAGTATGAGTTTGTATGTGTGTGTGTCTCTGTGTCTATTTTTTTTGCTTTCTGTACTCCTCCCTTTGCTTTTTCCAACGCTTTTTAAATTCACTTATTCAAATTTCTTTTAGGCACCCACACCAGGAAAAAACACCCACCCATATACTGGTAGAGCATTGCATTGTCTGGGTGTTTGTTAGCTGGTTCTTTGCGTCTTTCCTTTTTTTTGTTGGTTGCCTTTTTGGACATGTCACGTGCATAACGAATTTGTTGCCAAAATCTGTTTTTGATTTAGTGAACAGCTTGCAATTTTTCTTCATTTTTTTTGTTTTTTGTTGGTGCAAAACTTGAAATAAATTGAATTTGTCCTCAGCCTAGGCGAAAAGTGCATGTCCAACAGTTAGCAATTGGCAGTTGGTAGTTAACAGTTAACGGTAATCAAGCATTGGTCATAAAGTTTGTTTTCTTTTGGCCCTAATTTTGTATGTCTGTGGATGTGTGTGTTTGCGTGTTAGGCCTTTCGCAGAAGTGGTTCAATCAAATGAAACTACTGCTGATTAATGTGCTTGTGTCAAGAAATCAATCAATTCTTCAAGTTTTTCTGCTTACTGGTATATTTTTATTGGGTTCAGTTCAGTTCTTTTATTTCGTTTTTGGCTCGTGTCGTTTCTGGTGTATCTGTGCTCGCTATTTTTTCTTGGACCTAATTAACACGTCCATACATCAATCATCTGGAGGGGAAGAGTTCAGCGATGCGCATTGTTGTGCGTAAATTACTCAGCTATGGCATAGTTACAAGCCATACACATACGTGACGTATACGCAATATACCTTAAAGTTTTTGTTAAAGTTTGCCATTTATTTTCATCATTTGAAGGCAAAAAGTTGCTTCATGCAGAAATGTCAGTTTGCATTTTGTTAGTTAGATAGAGATAGAAACAGAGTGAGAGAGGGGGGGACAAACAGAGCTGGCTAAACGTAGAGCACAAGGGAGTTCTGGGTGATACGAACGGACTCGTATGTATACATAGAGATGGTCAGAGAGAGAGAGAGAATTGTGGCCTGCGGGGTTTGCTGAGCGTCGCTTATAAATGACATGACATCAAAGCGTAACAAGCGGCACTAAATCTAAACGATGCAGCATATACACGCACAACTACACACACACATGGACCTCATGTGTGTATGTGTAGAGCTGTTAAGTCCTCGCCGGACAATGGAGTTTGATGCGTCTCTGTCTATGTTTGTGTGGCCCAGCTCCGATTTTGTGGCCGTAATTTTTATCCGGAATAGTTCCATTTGCTTTGCTTTGTGCCCTGCAATCTTCAACTTTAATATATTAAAGGATATTCAATTATGACTTTCCATCGAAAAATTATTATTCATCCTGTATTCTAATTAAATTTACTGGTGATATTCTTTCTGAGAAAACCATAATAAAAAAAAACCAAATTTATATGAAACTAAAAGAGGTGAAACGGATTAGCTTGAATCAAAACGTTGTAATTTTCATTTTAAGCGTGTTCTCTATGGTTCATTAAAAAATTTTATAATCCATGAAAATATAATTACAAAACTGACTTTTCAATTGAGTTTAATTTGATATCTAAAATGAATAAATTCTCTAGATTGTGGACTCTAGGATCTACTTGAAAAAGAACAAATTTGATAGCAAATCTGGTAAGCAATTTTATATAGAAACAAATGATTAGGTAGCCGGAAATTTGAATTCCCACAACTTAACTCTGTCTCTTCGAAATTTTAAATCCTTTTACCAAAACGTTGAACTTTATTTTAGAACTTTGAAGTCGAACTATGTCTCTGGGTTTTATATAAATTTCAATTGTTTAAGCAATTTATTATCATTAACATAAACAGGATGAACATTTTACTCTGGCATTTGCTTAGCAAATCTTGATAAGTCTTTGGATATGCTGCCAACTTAGCGTAAATTATTTCCGCAGCATGCAGTCCGTTATTTATATTGTATAATAGTGGAAATGGAAACTAAGTTGGCCGTAACCAAAGTTTTCTGTTGCATCTTTATGCGCATATGTAAACACTTCCTGCTAACAACGGGCCCAAGAAGCGTAAAAATCCTTTGGATAAACTACTTTGGCTTCACACTTACACACATACACACACACTAACTGACAATGTAAAAGTTTCTTAGCCAAACTTTCGTTAACCAAAAGTATCTGAAATGGTGTTATAATTCTCTACTTAGACCAAAAACTAAACAAACACAAAAAAAGAACAACTTTCGCTTGATGGAATGCAAAAGTCAATTCTCAACAAAAAATATACACAAATTCTGAACTATTTCGAATGTTTTCGCTTAAAACTTTCAACCATTGATACCATCTAGTTAAAGCCAACAATATCCAGTGTTTCTCGTCTCTTTTTTTTTTTTTTTTTTTTTATACCCTTGCAAAAAGGGTATATTAATTTTGGTCAGAAGTGTGCAACGCATAGAACGAAGCATCTCAGACCATATAAAGTATATATATTCTTGATCAGCACGACGAGACGAGTTCAAATAGCCATGTCCGTCCGTCCGTCTGGATCAACGCGAACTCCTCCGAGACCGTAAGAGCTACAGAGCTGAAATTTTGCACGTAGGCTTGTATATACTGCAGGCATTGTCTCTCGGATCTCGGATTCAGCCGGATCGGACCACTATATCATATAGCTCCCATACAAACATCAAAGTCACGAAACAGTGACTTTCTCAATAACTTCATTAATTTTATAGCTATTGTCATAAAAGTTGGTATTTGTCGGTTTTATGTTCTTATTAATGATTGTGCCAAATTCGATCAAGATCGGGTGACTATATCATATAGCTCCCATACAAACAGCAAAGTCACGAACAGTGACTTTCTCAATAACTTCGTTAATTTTATAGCTATTGTCATAAAAGTTGGTATTTGTCAGTTTTATGATCTTATTAATGATTGTGCCAAATTTGATCAAGATCGGATGACTATATCATATATCTCCCATACAAACGGCAAAGTCACGAACAGTGACTTTTTTCAATAACTTCGTTACTTTTTAAGCTATTGTCGTGAAATTTAATAAACGTTAGTTTATTGAAGCTATAAATGTGCCAAATTTGGTCAAGATTGGCTGACTATATCATATAGCTCCCATAGGAACGATAGGTGGAAAACAGTGACTTTCATCAAAAAGTTCGTTATATCCTATGCTAAGATTGAAGGCCGTTCTTTCGCAAACATTAGTCTTTTTGGATAAAACGTTTTTACACTTTGATGGCTATGGGTAAGGAAAGAATTGCCAAAACAGTTGCAAGGGTATACAAACTTCGACGCGGTCGAAGTTAACCCCGGCTCTCTGGTTTTTTATTTTATTTTGTGTGTGCTTAAATCACTTGCATTTGCTTTCTACTGTTTTTTCTGAATTGTTCATATAGAATCGCAAAAAGGCAGCAAATAACAACAATGAAAAGCTCTCATTGAAAACTGATAGTTATAGGGGAAAACAACGAAAGTGTTTGCAGCATGAAAAAAAAAACAACCTTAACTCACACACAAAGCCACGTACAAGGGCATTCATTTCACAATTTGACCATTATTTTATACAGTGTTTGATTTTCACTTCACAAAGATCAACAATGTTTTTTGACTGCTCGATAGACACATACATACATACATAGATATACATACATATATGAAATATATAGGTGTAGATTTTTTTTTTACTTTCACAAACGGATTTCGCAAATCTATTGAAAAACACAAAATTCGTTTATATAGCTTCGATTGTGTCCCTTATAGTTTTTTACTTTTTGTATAAAACAAAATCCATTGACCATTAAAATAATATTGTAACAGCAAATGCCAGGGGCTTTTCAAGTTAAAGTTGATGGGAAATATTTTTATAAACCACTTTTTTTAAAGAACTACTTTTTCTTGATCACTTTGAAATTATCTAACTTAGGCAATCTTTGCCTAAATAATAAAGTTTTAAAGTTTCTTATTTTTTTAAACTATTCACAGTGTCAATTGATTATAATCAATTTGTAAGACTAAATATAAATACTTTATAATCTTGGAATAAACAATTTCGAGGTCAATTTCCAAACAAACAACAGAATGAGCTATATTTCTCATCTATTCGATAAGCATTCTAAAATTGTAAAGGCATGCCACTACTTCAGCACTAGAACCAGTTGGGAATTTCAACTAGATAAAGCAAAAACAGAAAAGCAAAGCTTAAAAGTTTAAAGTTCCCTTTTTGTTTTCATAGTCAGAAAAATGTTTGTAAATGTTTTAAGGCCATTTTTAGTTCGAGTGTCGCCTCAATTCGAGTAAACATTAATAAGAAATCTAGTATCCTTTTTATTGTAGGCATGTTATAGCTATCCAAAGATTTGTTATATCAAAATATGTTAGTAAAATATTATTAAATCAACATTTTCTCTTGTACGTTTTCTATGTATTCTCCACCTTTTGTCATTCCACGACGTCTCTGGCAATGTCATCTACCTGTCCTTATAGGCTTGACCAAAATCTGTGCATGTGCCCATAATTTATATGTATATATGGTAAGTTCGACTTTTTGTAGTAGTTTCTGTTTTTGTCATGAAATTTATGCACAAAATGCAAAATAAATATATAAAGTTATTTGTTTTTAGCCTGGTCAAACACACACACACAGACAAATACGCAAAGGTTATTGCTCATAAATATTTTCATTGATTTTATGGCGTAAAAATTTTGTAATTTAACACTCAACACAAAAAGTTGATTGTGTAACCAGCGAGTTAAAGTTCATACATTACAATTTGTTGGCCAAATAAAATATTTTCACAAAAAGATCAATATTTACACTGAAAAAATGCAAAAAGTTTCCATCAAAAAAAGAAACATCAAATCTAAATTGAAAGTTTACATTGAATTGCCTTTTTGTCAGTAATTACATAAATGGGATTATAGAGTAAACGAAGTTGGAATATTACATAATCGACAGCTGGCATAGAACTTGTCACGCCTTCATCCTGCTGCAGCTACTGCTGTTGTTGATCCTGCCAAACAGCTGTCCTTAAAACAAATTACCTTATCCGTTAATTGATTACAAATAAACACCAAGAGCGATACGTGCTCGAGCCTGGCATGCGTCTGCATATTCATGCGGTTATATTTGTTTAGGAAAGAAAAATGCAAAAGGGGTAGTCTGAGCAACTCCTGACCAACCCCAAATACTGTTTGACCAGGTGCAATAGTTTCCAAAAGGTTTACCATAAAAAAATTACTCTAGAACAAGTAAACAAAACTTCAAGCAAACGTACATAAATCTTTATTAGCTTCATTTTACGTCAATAGAACAATCAATTAGATAGTGTCACTTGCCTTCACATGTTATGTACATAAGAGGTAGATGGTGATGATGTTAAAGCGAAAAGACCAACTCTTTTCATTCTGTTTAACCACACCAGGTGCGCGCCATTTCCAATGGCTTATTATTAACCCATAGACAAGTCAAGGGCATCGATTTTGAAAACTTAAGTGGACAATGGACAAGTTGAGAGAATAGCTTGCTGATACGGATTGCTTTAAGCATTTAGTTGTATTTGTGTCAATTGACGTAGGTTTAAGTTGTTTTATCTTTAAAAATCATTTAATACCTAACAAAACCAACTTCAAATGCCAGCCTTAACGCAATATTGCTGCGGTTGCTCTAAAGTTTCATTCATATATCATCCATGGCTATCAGCTAAACTGTACCAGGTGCCATTTGAAATGGGCCATGAAGAAGTACAAAGTTCCTGTTCTAATAGTTGACCGTGGACTGACGGCTAGTATGACTTTTATGGCAATTCACTTACCATTTTTATTGCCTCACAATGGGTTAATGCTTAAGTGAATGCCAAGCAATCCATTTAAAGATGCCTTTGGGACGAGGACTTCGTTGGGTGGGTCATTTTATAATTTATCAAAATGAAAATTGATGCGCTACTGCAGCGCGGCCGTTGCGCTGCTCCTGCACTGCTCAAGTGTTTTGTTCGAGTCTTGAGTTCTTGTGTGGTGGTTTTTTTTTTGGGGATCCATCCGTTGCATGCCGCCACATTGTCGAGGGCTATGTGGCATGCCACACGAAATGCCATCGTAAATAGCGCAAATGCTTTCGCAAATATTTAGCTGCACTTTTCAGTGACACGCGCATTGCCTGACCAAACGGCCATACGATGCCACCAAAAAAACTATGCAGCAGCTTTAAAAAATGTTCCTTTTCCTTGGCGTTTTTCTTGCTTTCTTCCTTTTTCATTTTGGGTTTCTCCAGTTACTGCGGACAAAGGCATTTATGTCAGTTAAGTTGTTGGCCAGTTTCGTGACTGCCATTTGCTGTATTTACGCTTGCATTTTCATTTGTGCCTGCAAATAGCATTAAAAATAATTTTCCGGCTTAAACAAAATAAAAGGCAAAACAGAAGAAGAGCCGGATAGTTGTACTGGTGGAGGGGGACAAAATGAATGCTGCACACGCAGCCAAGCGCTGACAGGACGAGGGCTTATGCACTTAATGAAATGTACACGGCAATTGTCCGAGGAGAATGCAAGGACGAAGACAATTCGGCCATAAATTGAGGCAACTTAAATTTCATTCCACACATGTTTTTTCCCTCTAGCCAATGCGACCGATGGGAAATTTCGGATTAAAGGCTTTCGATAATCTGACCAATCTGAAAATCCATGCCAAGTGAAAGGTGTGAGAAAACTGTTGTCGTATTGTTTGCACATTTTAAGTGTTTCTTTTCTCTTGTTAAATGCATTTAAAAGCTTAAACAAACAAGAAAAATTGAATTTTGCTTAAATTGACTAAATAAATTCCATTTATTTTGATTCATCAATTAAAGTTTCCCAGAATTTCTACAAAATTCTACAATACAAAAAAATATGTATATAATTTATTCCATTTAATTTCATTTCTTGTTATTGAAAGGTATGGCTGGGGAGAAAAACAACATCTAATTGAAATCTATACAAAGATAACATTTCCTTTACTTGAACCATTTCATTTCGAAGTCATCATCACAACGATTGCTAATGCTGCAGTATTTCGTAAGCTTAGAATTTTCTTAAAGTATTCTCTCGCAATTGGGCAAATAAATTGACTAGGCTTATAATAATAATAACACAGAATTTATTGCTTAAAAATTGCATGCTGCATTTAATTGTCAGTTTGTAACTTATCACTTGACCTGAGCTATTTATGAATATTCGACGAGACGAACTTTATTTACTCTTGAAAAATTTCCATGGCGAATCAATCCGTGGGATTAATCATACCTAAGTGCATAAATACCTTTCAATAAAACAAATATGTATATATAAATGGCAAAAACACAAATACACTTTCTAACAATCAGAAGCAAAAAATCAATATACCTTGTCAACTTGGCAATAAACTTGCCATTAGGTTAAATAAGAGTAAAACCTTGAACAATAAATCACAATAAATTTATATTCCATACTATTGTCCCATGCAGAGAGAGAGAGAGAGAGCCAAGGCAAGTTGTCTTGAAGTTCAAGCTGCCAAAAGGAATTTTCAATTACAAAACAAAATGACCAAATTAGTTATTAAACAAACTTTTGCATCCAGAGAAAGATAGATATAGCTAATGGAAACTACAGAGAATTCTTAATTAAATATTTAACAGGAAAATCAACTTGGACAGGAAGACAAGAAAACTGCTAATCATATCAACATCACAACAGTTTGCCAAAATCCAAACACAAAAGATGCGCAAAAAGGTCAAAGGTTATTTCAAGTGATAATAGAAAAGGATTTCACATTTCTGTATTTAGTCAAATTTATTAAGAATCTCATGTTAGTGGGTATTGAGTCGAAATTATTGAGAATTATACCTTTGACAGAGAATTGATCAAAGAGGAGATTTTGCTAAGAGTTATAAAGCTTCTTATAGACTTAAAGACCTAATGACTATCTTGGGCTCAAAGTTTTCTACATATGTTGCTATAGGCTATGTTTTTTCTTCCCGACCCGACTCTTTTTAGCTGGAAAGTTTTAGTAATGAATGTCTTTCAAACTCTTCTCTGGGCTTTTAGCTTAAGTTTAAGTAATGGATAATTTTTTCTTATTCAGATCTATTTAATAACAAAGCATTTAAATAACTGATCGAGTCGAAATTGGAAAATTGGCACTAATAGAAACCATCGACTATTTGGCGTGTTTTCACTTGGGTTTGCTTAGATAAGCAACGATTTTTTGCTCCGAATTTTTTTGGGTTTACTCAGGTTTTCATTTTTCTTCCTTTTTTTTTTTTTTGTTTTTGTGAAGATTTTTGTCTCTTTTCTGCCTTTTGTGGTTCTTCTACTGCAAAGTTCTTGGCCGGAAACGGTGTGGTGCGTGGTTCTGCCAAGTGACTCAATTTCCACTTGAGTAAACATCAACTGGCCGGACGCCCCATTGAAATTCAAGCGCGCAATTCATTTCCACTTAATTTTCAACGCTTTCATTTCCATTTTTTTCCTTTCAGTTTTCGTTGAACAATTTTTTGTTGTCCTTCTTTTATTTTTGTCGTTTCCTTCGTTTGCCAGTTGCCCACATCGAAATTATATACATACTCTTTTTCTGAAATGTTTCTTTTTTTTCTTTCGTTAGCAAAAAGTTTTGAGCGAAATGTGTCGCAAATTAGTCGCAAGTGTCTCAATTTAACCCAAATTTATGGAAGTGTACTACATATAGAGCAAAAAAATAAAAACACAGATACGATTGCAGGAAGAGCAAACTTGTTTTTGGGGCTTGTAAGTGTTAATTACATTGGGTCAGAAACAGAGTGACCAAAAATTGAAATCAATTAAATGTGGCAAAGGCACGTGGCCAAAAAGAGATTTGATTAGTTAGTTCCACTCGTTGGCTTATTGAAATTGATGGAGCATGCGGAATGTTAGTTTCCATCGCTTCTCTCTATGTTATGGGAGGGAATAATTGCCTGCGAATGGTCTATAAATTTTCATGGACAGGCGACAGTGATATTTATGAACAGCAATCGAAAAAAACAAAACCATCTGCTAAATTCATTTCCATTGATTTCATGATTTGTTGTGCTGAGAATGGGGAATTTGCTTATTCAATTTGATAGGGCGACAAATTAGATTCACTGTGGCATTTTGTGCCTTGGGTTGCAAGTGTTTTGCAAATCGGTAACTAAAGTAATTTTCATGTAAATTGATATAAATTGATTGAATGATAAACTGAACTGATGTTGTTGAAGGAAAATCGACCTGAAAATGCCCACAAGCATTTTGTGCTTGTTATTAATTAAATTTCTTCGTATGGGAAATTCGCAAATTTGTGAAAATATTGCGGAAAATATACAGTGTCGTTGACATTTTGTCAGGAATGATATAAACCAACAAGTTATGGGAGTTAATTATATCAATTCGGAATTAATTTTAATTAGTTCAAAGAATGAATGAAACTGATTCATTTTTTTTTTTTTTTATTTAATTAACTTATTTGTGATTTTTGAAATGTAATCAATGAATACGCATAAAAAATATGTACACAAATTTTATATTAAATATATATGAAATATTTTATCCTTATTAACTCTTAGATAGTGTTCTGTACTGTGCTTCCAAACGATCATCTTTACAAATATATGTAAAGTTAGTTATAAGCCCTATCATGTCCTTAATTCCTGAAATTGTTATCGAATTTAATAGTCTGCTGTTTCTTTTAGTAAAATTGCAAATAAGTTATACTTACTTTAGTTTACCTTAACTTTCGGTCACTTTAGTGTTGTTTTCCTGTCGCATTTATGTCACTTACCTTTCCTAAGGACGCTTTAAGGTTACCCTATTACTTTGGCTTGAACTGTTCCTTCCAAATTCACAATTTTTAAATATATAGATAATAAAAATTAAACCGACTCAAGATTTCGTCGATAAAGGTTTTATGATGGTAGTTTTTGCGACATTTTTATTGATATTAAACTTTTTGTTTGGAAGATCGATATCGATTAATATGTTGGCAATATATTTCGATCTCATTCAGAGAAATCTTTACACAATAGACATTTGTTTTGTCAGTCATCTGTTAACATAAAAATAGTCTTTTATAAGGAAATCACTTCGGACTTTAGTTTTAAAACTGGCTACTTATTTCGTATTACTTTTAAAAACTAGATACTTTATTGCTGAAAAATTCATAAATTCACATTCGTAGTCTCTCTCATCATATGGATACGTCTGTCAGTCTAGACAGCAAGTAGACAGAATTTATTTTTTATAATCCCCAAAGCAAAGTTTTCGAATTATCCCACACAGACATTCACACTTAAATATACGTTTCGCAGCAAGCATTAAAAACTGTCTAGTAAAACTGTGAGTTGTAAAAAATCATATTTGTAACCATAAGCCATTACCATAACACTGTGTTTAGCCACAAGATGGAGTCAGAGTAGTATCACTACCAGACTGGGCAACCTGTGTTAAAGTTAGTTTATTACTTTATTTTTAGTAGCTGCCAATTTCATGCGACAATTTGAGCAGCAAACAAGGCAATGAACTTCAATCTGGATCCAAAACTATATACGGTGTATACATCTGGGATACGGGTGAGAGATCATTCCTACTTAAGCGAGTGTATAAGGAACTGCACTAGTTACGCACCCCTTAAGGCCACCCTCTTTTGACCATGCATTGTCCAGCTTTTATGGCACGTTGTAAACATTTCGCATAAACTTTGCACTAAAGTGTTGTCGTATAAATTGTATTATGGCAGCTCCCTGGTCGGTCATTTTGCAGGATTGGAGTAAAGAGTGTGTGCGGGTAACAAAAACCAGCCCAGACAAAAGCGTGCAAAAACCTTATATACTTA
Source organism: Drosophila equinoxialis (assembly GCA_018150345.1). Taxonomy (NCBI): domain Eukaryota; kingdom Metazoa; phylum Arthropoda; class Insecta; order Diptera; family Drosophilidae; genus Drosophila; species Drosophila equinoxialis. Next base: position 5,594,975 of record JAECWI010000047.1, read on the forward strand.
TTTATATACATACATATTTATAAAAAAAAAAAAGAAAAAAAGTAAAAGTTTTATTCTCTACACACTTTTGTTTCACTTTTTCAGCAAATGTTGATTTTGTTTCCCTTTTTTTTTTTTAGTTTTGTTGTCTGTTCTGTGCCAAGATATTTATCTCTTTCGGTTAGTGTTGGTTTTAATTACAATTGTTGTGGTCAGCTTTTTGTTGAACTTGCCTTGAAAACAAAGGAACCGTAATATGATGGAGCCTGCGGCACAACCACTAAAAACAATCAGAGATGCTAATCCTAAAAAGCGCATAACTTTAAACTATAAGCATGTGGCATTCATCAATCGAAATTAAGTTGATTGTTGGCAAAATTTGAAAACAATTTTTGAGGGACTCAGGCAGATAACTAGCATACAAGAGGAACGCGTCTCATATTCTTAGTACCACAGCCAAATCTATCTTATTAGGTTGCAGGAATACTACCAAGCAGAAATAACTATAAGCCTATTTTCATTATTCCAAGGACCTGACAAATTAGTCATCAGAGTAAAAAAATGAGAATAGCTTAAACACTTTTAAATTTCAATAAAAATAAGCTGTAAACTAAATCACAAAGAAAGCTTTTTTTTATATCCCAGGCGGTCATCTCTGATGTGAATTTTTCCGTGTGGCTGTAGGGAAAGTAAATTGCATTTTCACGCCCAGCTTGCAACAGACGACGACGTATCGCATGCAACATTTACTGTTTCTGGCAGCGTCTGCCATTGTCATCCCTTGTCATCCCGGTTGTTGGTATCATCGCTAGCAGCGGCAACGTCATCATTTGCCTCCTCACCATCATCATCAGCACGATTGGCAGTGGCTGACCAATTCTTTTTACTTTGATGGGTTGTCCTCTCGCTCTCATTCTAAGGATATTTTTTTCCAGTCTCTTGTTTGCTGATTCCCTTTTTGAGGCCGTGCCAGTGAATTTCCCTGATTCGTTTTTATTTCGTTACCATTATTTCAACTACACACAGTCAGACATACAAGGATTGAAGCGAAAGACCAGTCAGCTCCCTATCCATTTGCTTTTTGGGACCCGCCAGACAATTTTGCTTCTAAACTCATTTGCATGATTTTTCATTTCGCAGTGTTCATTACACAGGCCAACCAAAGAGAAGATTTCGAGTCTTAAAATTACAGTCTATGGCCAGAAATTTCCAATCGATTTCATATTAATGAAAAACCGAATATTGTGGTTGAGAAAGTAACTTATTAAAACGAAGGTTTTAAGTGGTTCTTCAGAATTATGTTTGCAAGTGTGTTTTGGTCTTATTCACAAATCCTTGGTGCTAAACCCGAAAATATTTTCAATAATTTAATTGGCAAAGATGCAAACTTTCGAAACGAGTTTCCATTGCGTGCGGCCAAAGAGCCATAAATCATAGTTAACTTTTTTCGCGTCGCGTTTCCCTTTCGTTGCTTTTTTTTTTAACCTTTTTCTCGTTTTGTTCGTTTTTGCGTTAGATCTTTTTGTTCCTTTTATTGCGCCCACGGCCTCTGTCGTTTGGATGTCAGTTTTTGAAGGCCAACAAGCGCATATCGACCACAGAGGATACGACCAACAGTGGCAGGAGGAGACACACATTCTTTCATTCGCAGCTATGACTACAAATTGGCCGCATTTCCTTCACTCCACCTAACCATTCCACATCTGATGACTCAGTGCCCCCAAGGGCTGAGCGTAATTTTTCCTTGAAAAAAAAAAAAAAGGAGCAGGGCAAAAAATTGCCGTTCCTTTTTCTGTTCTGTTTGTTGTCCCCACTCCCCTATCCTTCCTTTTGCAGCCTTCATTCGTTGCAATTTGGGTTTTAGTTTTTGTGTTTGCTGCATTTGACATTTTGTGACTTTTGCCTGGGCGCTTAATTTATGTGAGTTTTGCACTCGTTGAAGTTTCGTTTTTGTTTCCAGTGAACGGCAACAGCGACGGCGACGGCTACGGCGATATAAGTATAAAAGAAAAGAACTACTGTAACTACCAACAAGTTTATGGGAAAAGACAACTTGCCGCATAAGTTTCTTTGCCTCACATAAGTGGGTAAGTAAGTAAGTAAGTAAGTAGTTGGTCTGTCTGCATGTTTGTTGTTTGTTTGGTTTGTTTCACTGTTTGTTTGGCTTGGCCTGGTCTTGTCTATCTGTCGGTCTGTCTGTCTGTCTGTTGTTTTTTCTCACTGTCTCATTGTCCCTCTGTTTGTTGTCAAGTGCTGCTGACACGTGTGCGCTATATGGATATGAATGCTGCTGTTGGTTTTATAAGAAGTGACTCTCGTAATTCATATTCATTAGCAGACAATTGTGTGCCATGAAATTGTTAAAAGGACTGCAACTTTCTCCTTGTGAACAAAAACGATACAAATATTTATGATGAGCAAAACCTTGGTTTATTTAAACTAGAATACATGCTTATTATGAATTCTTTGGCTGAGGGTAAGAAATCACATATATTAGGGATAAAAATATTTGAACTTTTAAATGTAAAGAATAAAAGATTAAGAAACTGATGAAACATATTGAGAAACATAAAAATCGTTGAACATCCTGTTTATAATTAATATCATTACTACATACTTATAATTGCACTAACAATAATAAGAAGTCGAAATTCTATTGGCTTTTATTTACTAGTACTATGCAGTTATTGATGTATTTAACCTGGAATAGAATGGAATATTTCCCAATGATATTTTTAGCACAAACATAAACACATTAAAGGTTTTTCTAGGGCTGCTGTTTGTTGTTTACACAATTTTAATTAAATTTCATTTTTAGTTGTAAGCAGCAAAAATGTCAACAACAACAGTAGCAACAGTAGCAAAAGCACAAGCAGCACCAGCAACTCGTCCGCTCGTCAAATTGGCAAAAATCTAATTAAATTGGTTTAATTATAGTTGCATATTAACTAGAAAATATCCCACAAGTTTACTCAATTGCAAATAGCACTGGCACTGGCAATGATGCTAAAATTAGTTGCAGAAAAGTATTCCCAAATATACTCTTTCGTCGTGTAAATGCAATTTAGGATCATTTCTTTTCTGAGCGAAGGGAATTATATGTATTAATAGACGAAAAAATTTAAAACAGTATAGAAACTTTTACTTTGTTATAGTTGAAGGATAACAGTTCAACGTTAACCTTTGTTAAATAGATCGACTGAAATCATTCAGTTTATCCTAGAGACGTTAGAACTGATTTGAATAATTTCCCAGCCTTAAACTTATATTTGCTTATTTTTCCATTAAACACAATAAAAAACTCTCTGTCGAAACACATTTTTTAGCTTTATCTTATTACATAGGTCATATCTGGGTTTATTCTAAGGTGCTCTAAAAACGAAAATGAAGTTTTCGGGCATGAACTGAATTAGGCATTTGAATCAAAAAAACTCCAACAAAGTTAAAAAATACGAAAGACCAAAATCATTTTGCAAAGAGGTTAACTAAGTTTAAGTTTAAGATTTAATTTATTAAAGACAAACTTTAAAATTGAAACAAATTGTAGTTAAATCGTATCCTTGAACAAGAAGAAATAATTTTTCCTGTTTTAGTGCATATTATTAGAGAGTTCGCCAGTTTACCCTTTGATTAAGTAGAGTATAATAATCGGGATGCATGGCAACGGAATATAGTAACAAGCAACCACAGAGCACAACGACGATGAAGGCTTGGGGTTGGAAGGAGCAGGCGAACTGCCAACTTTATTTAACTGTTTGCCAAGCTGTCAAGCGCTAGCTAACTGCCACACGCTCTCCACGAACACTCCGCTAGTTTTGCTCTCACTTGCCTCACTATGCGGGATGTGATGTAGGATCCTAGTGTTCTATGCACTTGTATTTTTGTTGGTCGATGGCTAAAGCCAAAAAGGAAATACGCTACATTTGCGTTCAACGTGTTCTCTCCACGTGGTGTGTGTGTGTGTGTGTGTGTGTGTGTGTGTGTGTGTGTGTGTGTTAGTTTGTGTGTATTTGGGTGTATGTTGCCTTTTGCAACGTTTCACGCTTCGATGGCAATGCAGCAGGCGAAGCCAAGTGGAGGCGAGTTGCAAGAACCACTCATTTTAATCTTACTGCAGAAAAATACTATGAAATAAAAGCCCAAACCAACTGAAATCAACAGCAGACACACACACAGTCACTCACTACTATATGGATGTGTGGTGGTATGGCAAAATTAAATTTTAAATATTTATAAAGTTCGGAGGCCAATAAAAGGAATTTGCAATTGGTCTGATTGGCTTTTAATCGCAGCAGACAGTTTTTAATAAATATGCATAACCGTACCGTGGTATTAAATGGGTGAAAATGGGACAGAGGACAGTTCAAATCCATTGACCAACCAATTGCCAATTGAAATGACCAACTGCTAATCCAAGGTGGGCATACAGAACCAATAAGTTCTTACGAAACCATCGCTCCGGATGCACATGCCTGGCCATTGTATGTTACGTAAAAGATGTGTGGGAGAGTTGGGAAAAATACCAAAAAATCAAGTAAAATTTATGATTGCCATAAAATTGCGTTGAGATGTGAGTAGGGATGTAACCAACAGGATGATGCAGCTTCCTGTTCTCTAACTCTAACAATTCCTTCACCTCGCTTCCTTACTTATGTATGTGCATATGTTTGTTTTGGGTGTATGTATGTGTTCATGTGCGTTTGTGTATTTGTGGGCTTGTCTGTGCGAATAAACCGAATGCATACAAATGCAAGGCAATCGCACCAAACTGCAGTTCCGTTGCATTGAAGAAAAATTGTTGCATAGCTCCCCCTTCCATGTGACTAGCTTAGGCAGTCAAAGAACACGAATTGAAAATGGCAAACGGAATATGGCAACTGAAATTGAAATCGTCATTGACTAGTTGCACTTTTTGGCTAACAAACAACCCATCATCAATATCAAGACCCATCGTCAGTAGCAGCTTTAGAAACATCAACCATCATCATCAACCTCATAGTCACTTTTATCGTCTTGTTTGACGCATTGCCACAGCTGATAAGCAGAAACCTTCACAGTCCCTATGAATATGGCCTAAAAATCGTTTACACTGAACCAAAAAATAATGATTGGCTTAACATACTCAATATGAGTACAAAAACGTAGAAACTGACGACTAATTACACACATGCTTCCTCTGTTTATTAGGTGGTGGAAAGGAAAAGGGCAAACACATAAAATTAAAAGTTTGTAGCCTTAAAATTTCATACAAAATTCAGTTAATCCTATTCATTTGAAGATTTGGAATCGGTACACAGTTTATTTGTTTATGTTTAGGTTGGATATTACCAGAATATAAATGAGAGGTTGTATTTGAGAATTTTCGTAATAGCTGTTTATTTTTTCGTATCAGTGTATCGCTTACTTTGATACAGCAATGCAACAAGCCTTGTTTACTTTCTGGCAAAATTGTGAAATAATGTGCTGCAATCAATTCGCAATACATGCACTTTGCCTCAACTCCAGCCATACCAATATGAGATCCTGTGCTGCTTTCTGCTTCCGCTTTGAGTAAAATGGCAAAAAATGCCGAGACACACACACACACATAGACAAGTACTCACACACATGCCCACATGTGCAGTGAAGTGTAGTTGAAGTGGCAGCTGCTGCCAGGAGTATACTGCAACGGCAACATCACCATCAACAGTAGCAGCGCTATCGTGATGAATATGTTTACATCAATAACAAAAACTTGGGTCAGAGCGTCAATAATGAAGCGTTGCGCTGGATCCATTTGAGATACCTAAAGCTCCTCTGCTCCTTCCTCATCCCGAATACCCATGATGAACACGTCAAAATGAGTTTACTTTGTGGTCTGACGATTGCGATTGTGGCTTATGGAGAAGAAGTTGAAGTTGCTATCGCTGTCGCTGTTTCGGTTGCAGTTTTGAGTTCTTGTTGTATGAGTATAATTGAATGCTTGACATCTATACAACAAGGATTATACGAGAGGATGATTGCAGAAACAACTGCAAAGACTTGACTTTTTCTTTTTCAATGGTTTTCATTTACTTTATGGTGGAATTTTAATGAACTTTAATATGTAATCAAGTTACTTTCGATTATTTAAACATCTTAGTAATAAAGCATTCATTCAATAATCAAATGTACACATCCGAACATATAAAAATAACTTTATTAAATAGATTAGCAAATTTACATTCATATATAGAATCCAAGAAGCCACTATGGAAAATGACGATGCTGTTCGTGGCATACTCAAGGCTGGTAGCGTTTACGGCCAAAATCCCCCACAAACAACGAAAACTGCCAAATTTGATGAGCTAAACGTTTTGCAGACATTTCATCCCGCTGATAAGGATTATGGACATATGATCATTGATGAACCGAAGACTCCGTTTGTCTTTGAAGAGGATATACCAACAGATTTGGATACGACAACACTTATAGAGAAATTGCGTCTAGCTTCCAATCAAGAGGCACCATCATTTGGTATGGAAAATGATTCCGATGAATCGTCTGATGACGAAGATTTCCCTGAATCGGTGGAGGAGAAAGTGCGTCGCTTGGAATTCGAAAGACGGCGCAAATTGCATTATAAAGAATTTTTATCAGTGCCATTGGCTCGTCGTCTGATAGAGCAAGAGTTTTCTCATTTCGCAACTAGTTCAAATGTAGATTCAGAGTACAATACAACAAAAGATTCGGAATTCAGCACAATAGATATATGCCCAAGTTGTGAGGAGTTATCGCCCATATCATCGTTGTCTATGGCCTCAGAGCGATCGGCCAGTCATAGCAGCGAGGACGGTGGTCATATTTCACGTGAACCAGAACCCGGTCTCAGTCCATCGCATCATTGTTATCAAAAAATTATGGCTGATTTGGAAACGCAGGCTATAACATCCCTATCCGGTCTAAGAATGATGCCATCATTTCACAATGAGGACTCAACCATCAACCATCCACGTGAACCGCATTCGTCTATTATCCAACCATCATACTATGGTCAAAAGGGAAACCTCAACAATCCTAAACAATCCACTAATGAACCGAAGAAGTGATACTATTATGACTTTTGTTTGTTTTTGGCTTCTAATATAGTAAATTGTTTCCAGTATATAAACAATCTAGTTTAAAGTTAATTTAATATTTCCTTTAAGCGCTTAGAATAAAAATAAGTAATTCCTTTATCGTCATTTAATATCTTATTTTATCATCCAAATAACTTTTCTAAGTGTAAATCTTTACTGTGTTAGGTATTCTAGTTTTATATTAAATTTATTTCTCTCATCATTTCAAAAGGTCAAGGTGCAGCTTAACTGTGACAAATTTGTTGGTTTTTAGAAGTTTTGTTAGTTTGTTAGTCCGCTGTCAGCCAGTGTCAAATTGTCAAGGGCTTTTTAGTCGCTGCCGCACTTTCATTTTAAGACAGGCTAGCCACACGCCATGAATGAATTCAGCCCGAACTGGTTTCTCCTAAGTCATTGCTAATGAAACAAAAACAAGACAAGTTAATGTACAGTTGATGTACAGTCTAATGGCATAGCTTTCATTCTTGTTGTCTGCAGATTTGCATAAAAACCGAACGAACTGACCGTGCTAATTGAGTGACTAAGCAGTCTCCACTCTTGTTGGTCGACTAAAACTTTTTAGCATTTCTCTTCTAATGCCATTGTCAAGCTGCTTGAGCTTCAAAAACTAGTTAACATTTCCGCCCATTCACTTTACCTGCTCCCAATTCTCATGAATATGCCTTTTGAATATAAATAATTCAAGCGCATTTAGTGTGTATTGTAAGTATGCTGATAGCTTTGGCCTAAGCCTTGCCTTGCCATGCCTTGCTTTAGTTTGCCTAAAACTGGAATGGGCTTTTCTAGAGCAAAAATTAACAGAGCGCATTGAAAGCGAACGAATACAAAAGGACTACGACAACTGGACCAAAATGTCACAGCAGTTACACCAACAAGAAGCAGCAGCAGCAACAACAATATAAACGGAAGTTGGCCCCCTTTTACAAATGCAAATACTTATTTAACGCACAATGGGACGAAAGGCAATCGAAAATTGTTAAATTTAAGAGAAAAATACTTCCATTCATTTAATTCAAAAAACATCAAAGAAACTAATAAATGGGACTAAACAAGGGATCATAAAAGTATATTTCAGTTTTTCTAAGCAAGATTAGAATCAAAATAAAACTTGGGTCTGATTTGACTGATGGTCCTTTATTTGGGGTCCCACATACACCTAATGTCTGAATATTAAAGCGTGCCAAAAACTACATGTTAATAAAATTAAATAACTGTTAAATCATTCAGCTGTAACATATTGCCTAGGTTTTATTTTATGAAATGTTTTTCTTTGCGGATTTTTATGAGCTCTTTTTCATAGGGGTTTGCCACTTTTTCGCTTTTTGGGGTATTTAAATAAATTCTGAATGGGTTTTTATTTTTGAAATAATTCAAGCGGAATTTCTTGACCGGCATCTGCTGCCTTTTGTATTGACTTCCTTTTCTTGGCACATTAAACTTAATTTGCACACAAAAGTGTTGCCTACTTTACAGGGCAATAGCAGCAGCAGCAGCACGCGCCATGGCAAATTAGCAACCAAAAAGAGCAAAAGCAACAAGATGAGCAACAACAGGAACAACAACGAAAAAGAGAACTGTCAGTGGATGAGGCAAAAAAGAAAACAAAATAACACAATTTACAGTTAATCTAAATGTTGGTTTTTATTAGAAGAAGTTTTTGTGGCTGGCACTGCAAGTGAACTTGATAAAAGTTGTACGAACGAGGAGGTTTGGATGAGGTTTGAGGGGGGCAGACTGAAGTGGGGTGAGTGCATGGCACAGTATGGCATGATATAGCAACAGCAAAAGTGACTTTATTATAATTTTCAACTTTTGATTTACTACGCCCACTCCACGCTCTTTCTGTGCCTCTCTCTCTCTCTCTTTCTCTCTCTTTCTATCTATCTATCTTTCTTTCTTACGTTGTTGCTCCTTCTTTGTCTGACTTCTTCTGTGTGTGCACTTGATTATGTCTTTGTGTGCGATTCAAGATGACTTCAATGCCTGGGCCCACCCCCCAAGGCAGTCAGCCAGTAAGCACAACAAAAGCCACATACAAAATGAGGCTAATTTTTACATATAAACGCACACACACACACACATAGACATACAAAAACTGTGGCTGAAGAGATAGCAACAGCGAAACACAATTGCAAAACTTTTTACTGAATTACAACAATAAAAACAAAAATAAAATTAAGCATTGTAATATGGTGACAAAACACCGAAACAAGAGTAAGAAACGAATGTAAAATTTAAAACACAAGTAAAAGCCGAATTTTTAACACTCTATAAAATTCAAAGATTAATTGGCAAATTCAAAAACATAAAAAAACAATGAATAAATGAAATCAAAACATGAATTTATTTCATTAGAAGTGGAGTTTAATGAAGAGAGTCTAATAAATTGTAGAGAAATGTAAATCTTTCAAAAGTTATAGAATAATTAATTAATAGAATAAACTGCCCACTTAATTGACAGAATATAAATACTTATCATAGTTCTTGGTTAAATTTCTTAACATTAAGGAGACCAACCTATTATCGCTTTCACCACGGCCGAAAAATGTCATTAAATTTCTCTAGCCAAACTGTGAGAAAAAAAAGAATGGTTATCAATGGCTAAGCTAAAAAATTCAAATCCTTAAGCCAACTTATCTTGAATAACATTACCGAATAATTTAATTTAAATGAGCGCTAACATTAAATTCGGATCAATATAATGCATATCCCTTTCGCTTGCTATCCCAATGGCGAATTGTGTCTTCTCTTCTATATAGTAAATCTGGCACGCGCCATAATTGCAAATCAATGAGCTTGCAATACAATAGCCCTACTGATTATGACGATGGCATAACGATGATTACGCCAATTGTGCAAGTGTATGTGTGTGTTGGTCCTAAGCTGGCAAGTAACCACGCCCATTTGTAACCTTCATGTGTATAGCATTTTAATAAATTACGTGACAAACTGCAAGGATCTAAGGTGGAGATGCAACAGCAGCAGCAGGTGTCCCTAGTATTTGCTCCATCCTCGAATTTCCGTTAATGTAGGCTCATTAGTTGTACAGCAGAAGGAATTCAAGGGAAACAGCAACAAGGCGGAGAGAGAGAGCGAGAGAGAGGGAGTGAGGCATTAAAGCAACATTATGAGCCCAATTTGCCATTGGGGCCAAGCTGCATATTCGGCTAGTATTCGCATTCGCATTTGCATTTGCAGCATCTTCTACAATTTGCATACTCGTATCTTGTTTCGGGTATCTCACCATTCCAAGTGTAATTTGCGAAATTAAATGACAAAGTTTTGCACACAGTTAACAATATTAAATCCGATTTCAAAAGGAAAAGCGCCAACATCGTCACCGTCGTCGTCGTTGTCGGCAAAGTCGTAGTCGACGTCGTCCTTGCCAGCTGAAAATGTAATTACATTTTCTGTTTTGTGTGTTAACAAACCGTATAATTGGCCTGGCGCTTTTGTCGCGCACAACCAAGCGCATGCATTCCATGTTAGACTTGATCCTTATATTCAGATTCGATAACTCACAGCAGCAACAGTTAGGTAAGGTCATTGCTGCAATGAATTGCAACCAATGAAATGCTTAATAATGCAAGTACTGCCTTGCATTAGCTTAAATGTCGTTTTAAAGTCAACACAAAATCATTTATTAATTAATTAATGGAATATTCTATTCATTAACCGACTTGTTTGTTATAACTAGTTATAGTCTTTAATGCCCTTCTTAGTGTCCTTGGGTTTGTGTATCCTATCGAATGAATATGTCAGGATTCTCATAAACTTTCTTAGGCAACGGTTTAAATTTTTACTTTACTTTTTATTAAAAGTATTTCTTTCTTGTCTTACGAGATTAAAACAAACATTTAACTCAAAAAGGGAAAAATTGAAAATCTCGTAAAAAGCAGTGAAGCTAATCATTAAATTGAATCACATTACACTCTGTATAGATAGAATATTTATTAATAACTCTTTTATGTATCGCCAAGACATAAGAAGTAAAAATTATCTAGAACAATTACTAAAATAATTATAAATTGCACAGAAAATAGTTTTAGCTCATCTTTTTTGTTTCTAAGAATCGCATTGTGTGTCATATTTTTGGCAAGTAGACTTAATGAAATTCTGTGGCTTTTAAGTTTCCAGGCAAGAGAGCACAATAGTTGCCGCTATGCATTTCGTCGCCTTTTGTATTTGCTTACACTCCCTTCTGTGGGCGGTAGGTTGGATCAGATCTCCTTGGGATGGGGCGAAAGAGAAACTTGCCCACATTTCAAAAGTCAACCCGGCCCGTTGAGCCCTTGCACAAAGCGGAAGGCAATGCGGCAGAAAATTTGCGATGAAGTTAAACAAATTTTGTGGTCAGTTGGTCAGAGAGAACGCAATAAAAGCGAAATACCCAACGAGCCAAATATTTACTTAACCTAATTTTGACTGGGGCGTATTGTGTTTTTGATCTCATTAAAAGTACAAAAAAAAAAAAAAAAATAATAAGATGTATAGGAATAGAAAAGAAATTACCACAACAAGGCATAAGGGATGCGAGTATCCCTTTCAAGGCATAGATTCGAAATTGATTTTCCTTTAACTTGCCCTTTTTTCATTATTTGAGTTGCACTTGACACATGCTGAAGTCATGCGGAAATCTTTTCAAACAAGAACTTTAACATACAATACAAGAAAATATATATATTTCCTCCCACATCACACGGTATACACTGAGAAGAAAATGCTAACAATGTAAGATATTTCATAAGGATATGGAATTCTTTATCCTTTTAATAGAAACTACTCTTTGAGTATCGTTGACTACCTAAAGAATATTGAAGGCCCCTCTTTGAAAATGAAATGTTTATTATAGATTTTGTATATTGACTTGAACAGCTTTGGAAATAAATTTATTCATATCATCATAATATAGTCGCTCGGTTTGTCTACGTATTTAACCTCATAGGCAATATAATTTACAATGTATCAGATATTTCATGGAAATTAACAAATTTTCTTTATTGTACAGTCATTCGTAGGCCAAATTTAAGATAATCAAACTACGTAGAATATCTCAGTGTACCTCTTAATTGATAAAGGAAACACTTGACTGAGCATTCAGTTCCGCAACATAGACTTATAATCCGAAAATCTATCTTACAATTTCAATTAGCTTGATATCTTAGCTAACCCTTCAAAAAAGTTGCGATAAATTTTTAAGTTTTTTTTGCAACTGTTAAGCAAAATAACTTTTTCAAGAAATTCAAAATGCGGTAAGTATAAATTGTTGCCTGTTAAGTGGTACAAGAATATTGAAATTTATATAATAAACTCGATTATGAAGTCAGTATTTATATATGCCCACACATACATACATTTCATAAAGGATATTTTGCAATAATGAAGCTGATTTGCGGTCCTACGTGGTTGGCTCATAAGTAAATCGCATTGGAACTCAAATTCCCTAGCCCCGCACCCCCTTGTCAGAGTCCCAGGCCAGTGAAGCATAACAGGCGCGTGGCCAACTGACAATGGCAGCAGAGAAAAGAGAGTCTGACAGAAAGTGAGGGGACACAAAAAAGACAGAAAAAAAAAGAAGAAAAGCATCAACAAAAGGAGGGAAAACTGAAAATGGCTGCTTTGCATGCCAGGCGAAACGCTGTGCCAATTTTTCAGTTAAAAGGCCGGAAAAAAATTGCGCAAAAAGCAATGTAATAAATGCGTCTGCTTTTTGTTATGGTAGGGGGCGGCGACGATGCTTGTGGTGTGGGATGGATGGACCATTTCTTTCTCTGATGAACAGCCGCAGAGAAAATTGGCAAATGAAAACCGACGACAACGACAAGCGATAGAAACAGAAATTCATACACACACGCACACACACAACTCCGAAAACGAAACCGAAACTCAAAACTTTGCCTTTGGCCCATAAAAGACACTGAAAGAGCATGAGAGTGGAGTCAACAAAGGTATAAAGTATAAAGATGGCAGAGAGGGTGAGGAAGGTTTTTTGTTTTTTTGGGTGGTACAAGTAAAAAGAGTATGTTAAATGCCTACTTTTATCTCACCGTTTTGGCCGGTGTCATTTCTCAATGCAATGCAAAACAGCGTCAGCATTCACCTGTTTCATCATTTTTCGTCGGCATTCCTTCATGTGCCTTCACTTTTATGTGGCACACTTTAAGGCACATAAAAAATGGCCCTGGCCCGAACTCAATCCCCAATTCTCCACTCTCTCGCATTTGCCTTATCTTTTAGCGTTTTATGTCGCATTTGCGTAACCCAGCTACGTTTTATTGTAATAAATTTAAAAACATTTTTGCACGCTTATACACATTTTATGAATCTTGAAGATGGCGCTACGTAAACGGGTCATGGATAGGTCGCTGGAACGATGAAGCAGATGAAGCGAAGGGGTTAACTTCTCGGTGGGCGGCGTAAGTAAAGTGCAATCCAGCTGAGCTTCTTCAGATATTTTATTTGGCCATTGAGACACACGAGCCATGCGAAAAGTGCAACGCAATTGGGATTTATGCAAATGGTGATATATATTTACCCACTCTCGCTCGCTCTCTCTCTTTTCATCTTCTTCTATCTATGTACATGGTTCTCTTTCGGTTTGCTTTTTCGCACAAAACTTTCAACATAGATTAAAAAATGTCAACGGAATTTATGCGAAATTATGCAGTAGCAACAGCAACAAAGTTAACAACAACAGCACAAATCTTATATGCATATGCAAAGTTGACATTACGCATACGCCGCGTTGCGCCTGCATGTGTGTGTGAGTGTACGTGCCCTGTGTGTTATGTGCGTTTATTCAGCTCAGTTATGTTCCGCTCCATTCGGAAAATTCAATGCCACATTCTCTCCCTCTCGCACTTTATAGCACTAACAATGCGCTCCATTTTTAATAATGCTAGAGATTCATATTTTATGATGGCAAAAACCATATCCCTTTTGTTCCAATCGCAGCAGCTGTACGGTAAATCAACATTCTACCAACATTTTCATAATATAAACGAAACTTTTTAGCCCCCAAAAACTAAAATTGAAATGCTTTTCAATGTCCATGACAACTTATTACCACAACAATAGAAAAACATTTTAGTCATCCGTTTGCTTTTACAATGGTTTCACTATCTTTAAGTACAAATATTGAAATTCTATAAAATACAACGCAATTGAATATTATACATATGGCAATTATTTCAAAACTATCAAATTTGGCAAAGTCTACAAAGAAAAATAATTGTTTAAACAATAGAAAAATGTGTCAGATTGCTGGTGTTATTTTTTATATGAATTTAAATTTTCTGTTAAAAAGATAATAAGAAATTAACCGAGTTCATATACTACAAAACAGATTCTGCTCCGTCTGTTGATATGAGAAATAAAACTTTAGGCCGTCTGTTGGATCCAGTAAAAAAATATACTTGAAAATGACTTTCAAGGTTATCTGCTAACCAATTTGTTCTGGCTCTGGCACCTCCAATAAAAGTTATGCCTAATGATTTGGGTACTTAATTATTCTGTATACAAAATATATCAGTTCAATATATTATATGCATATGTATATAAAGTCTGAATCCATCCTTTGCTGCCAATTTCTGCAGCAGTCAGTAAAAGTCAGCAACAAAAATGAAGCTTCATTATGGTAGTCAGAAAATTTGTTATGAAAATTGACTTTTTAGCCGACGGCCAAACTAATTTTGTACTCCGCATCTTTTACGTTTCATTCCGCCTTCTGTATGGATGTTCTGTCTTTGTGTCTTGCTGTTGGTCCCTCCGTTTTGCTTTCCTTTCTTTTTGATTTTTTTTTGTTTTTTGCATTCCTTCATTCCTGGCATAAAAGTCAATCGGCAATGTCGGTTCCAACTTGCAGTTGGTTGTTGTTGCGGGTGACTGGGCGGATTTGAGTTCTAGAATGGTGGACGGACAGGGTGGAGGGGCTTCGGTTATTATGATTGTACCATCGATGGCATCGTTATCATTTGACTGGCCATTTGCTGCTTATCAAAAGCTGATTGCTATGCCCCAAGCAGACTTTTGTTTTGCCATTTCCGTCTCCGGCTCCGCCTTACCATCGACGACTACTTTTCCCACAGACATCTCTCACAATTCACATGGCTGGAATACAATTGCAGAATTCTGTGGCAAAAGTAAACTTATTGCACTTGCCTCCATGCTGTTGGCTGTTGCCATCTTTGTTTATTGTTTTTCACTTTTGCTGTCGCTGCTCCTACGTTTTGCCTTGTTATTGCATATAAACTTCATAAATCTTTTGCTCGGTTAAACTTTTGCAATTGAGTTGTGGATACAAATTAACTTAACTTGCTGTGAAAACTTTTTACTAAATAACAACAGCAACAATACTCGACTTTGACTTCATAGCAACAGCATCAACAGCAGCAGCAGTTGCATGCAGCTGTGGCAGCAACAATAACATTTACCTTGCAGTAAATCAAAACTTTTATTTTGGGTGCGATGAGAAAAGAAGAGAGAGCCGGGAACCCACTTTTCAGTTCAGCCTTAAAAGGGAATTATTTGGAAATGGAAATTTAATAAGATTAAATTCCAAGCACAAAGCTTTTAGCTATTCACTCTACTCGAAAATATATAAACTTTTAGTTACCAATCATGCGTTTTAAAAATCCTTTGGTTTATTTATTTCAACTAAAGTAGCTATAAATGCATTTATATATAGCTGAATTTCGTCAGTTTATCAGATTTTAAAAAATGTCTACAGGGATATTGAATGGGGATTCCCGGAGAGAAGGAAAATAACCCAGTCTTCATTCGTTGAATTCAAAATATGAACTGATTTTATTAACAAAAGTACGGAGTTTATATAGGATTATCTTAGGCTCTAGGAGGTAACAATTGTTCTTAGAAGATCTTATTTTAGACTCACACCCACGTATTTGGGGGTTCAAAATTTATTATTATTTTGGACACGGCGTCGGCCACTTGACATCCTGCCGTTGTGATCTTTTGGGTTAGTTTAGAATTACAAGTGTTTTTTCCCACATCGTGTGTGGCTGATTGTAATTCTAGTCATATGCTAGATTAGTTGTTTGGTACAAAGGTACAGTTGTATTGTGTTTTCTTTAGTGCATCTGATTTGGTGAAGCCAGCTCAGATGAACACTATGTTTATTCTTAAACAGATGTAAAGCCACAAGCGAACTGTGTTTATTCTACAATTAATACCCCAGTCCCACACATGTAAGCAAATCTAAACATCATTTTAACAACATTTATCTTTACAACATTGAGATAATTAATATTGCAACATTAAAGATAAATAATTGTAATACTAATTGAAGTCTCATGTAATATTTGCGAGTATATGATTTTATGTAAAAATTGTATACCATACTTTTTGGTTCTTTCAATATAAGTCAATGAAGATAACAAACCCGATCGAGTTTAATAGATTTGACTTTAGATTTAACTACTTTGGCTTATATATATTATATATGTTTACTTTTTTATTTTATATATATATTTAGTTTTGAATGACTCCCTTTTAACAAAAAAAAATTCAATGATAATTGCAACGTAAATATAAAGTTTCTCTTTTATTTATTAACAATATATGGTTAAATTGTTGAAATTATTATTTCTTCAGGAGTTTTCCCTAAAGTTTATGTAAACAATTTTTTGTATAAGCCTATTTATAGCATAACGATTAGAAAATTGATTTTGGTAAATAACAGATTATGCTAATAGATTATGCTCGGTTAGCATTTGCTGCTATAAAACTTTAATTCAATTTGATTTATGCAATATTAACGGGCAAGTTCCATTATTGGTTGCACACAATAAAAGTTAGTGTATACAATTCTGTTTGTCAGTATTATTTATAGTATTTTACCTACTTAAAAACGATTTGAAACAAATGCAAGTGCGAGTATATGCCAATATATGTATATACAAGCAAGTGAAAGGGCGTGCGTGTGTGTGTGTACGCGTGTGTGTGGGTGTATCAATAACAACATCAACAAGCTGACACAAACACTAAAAACAACAATAATAAAGAGTCTGACAGTCAGGCAAGCGTAAGCCGATGCGTGTTTATATATTTACTTAACTTTTATGGCGCTTGCCTCTCTCAGTCCCAATTGCAAGTGTATACACACACAAACGCACACCCACACACATACCATTACTTGTTCATATATACATTTGCATAATTTTATGCACAACTGAGATCCTGGCATGGGAAGTTCGGAAGTGGAGTGCATAAATATTTGCATATGTCACACGCACAAAGCAAAGGGAGCCAGCGGGATATCAGGTCGTATGAGCGATGTCAGAGTCATCATTTTGTTTTTTTACTTTTCTTTCTCTCTTTTTCTTTTTTTTTTTATTTCAATGATGCATAATGACAGAAGCCACGATGACAAACAATGTTGCCTTAACTCAATGCCACACAATTGATTGATAAACACAATAAGTTTGCATATTTATTGAAATGACCAATTTGAAAATTTAATGTGCATACAAATTAAGACAATTTTAAAACGAAAATGATAGCACAAAGTCAAGGATAAGTTCATTGTCTGTTAAAAATTGATATTGTTAAAATTTCATGTTAATTAATCAATTATTTTTGGACTTTAATTTGAATTGTTTTATTTTGGTTTCAATCAATTATTCTACGTTTTGATAGAAGGATTAAAACAAGTTGAAATAGAATAACAAATTACATATATATTAAATATTACTTAAATGACAATTATCCTTTTTATTTTATTATAATTAAAATAGTTTATATTTTCATTTTTCGATATTGACTTTAAATCATTGAAAAGACTATATTCAATTCACTTATGATTTTGAAGCTAGATATGTATATTTACTATATACATACATAGTTATAACCATGAAATCCATAACTAATTTGTCCAAAAAATTTACAAATACTTTTGCCATTCGATGCGCAATTATAAATCAGACTACACACCACAAATTGCGGTCATTGCGACACGCACACTCTCAATGCAATTACGAATCGCCACAAAATGAAATATTGCACAAAACAATAATTTGATATGTATTTATTTATTTATGTTATTAATCCCCTACCAACCCGACTTCAACTTTGGTTATGAATTTAAGCTACGCTGATAGGCCACAAATAGGGCAAATACGCCAATGGCCAATAGTGTGCAACATAAAGGAAAACGTCCACTACTAAAGGTATCTACACTTGGGTTATTTTCATATTAAATGCCCTATCTGCTACCCGGGACTTATCCATTGCAAATGTTCTTTAGATTGGCTTGCTACAACAATGTATCAATTTCTCATATGAAAGTTCATATTTTCATTATTTGTAAATTTAAAATAATAATACACAGAATGATAATTGACAGATGGGAGAAAGCCTCATGGGATGCGGATATTTCACAGCAAACCTCATATTTCAAGAATGATGATGAATCATCGGATTCAACGGCTGGGCCAACTGCCTGCTGCTTGCTGCCTGCGCCCACAATATAATTGAATTTAGTGCTAATGATGGCATTGATGATAATACATAATATTCAACATTAATTCAAGCAGACATTAATTGATTGATTATTTGATTGCATTATTGTCCTATCGCAATTGCAATTTCGCTGGAACAACGCGTCCTATTGCACAAACTTATTTACATACATAACGATATACTATATTCATGGTTTTATCCTTATGTATAATAATTTGACAATATTCACACGTTGACACGTTTAATTAGCCGACACGAAGGCTGTTTGTTATGGCAGTCCACATTACTCAAACAGATCAAAATCAATAATCAACTTTGCAAGTCGATGTAAAGTCTTATTTCTCTTCCTGATTCATTTGTAAGTACCTATGCTTTTTTTGCAATATTTCTTTTAGGCAATCTAATTATTAACGAATATAATTTTAATATTATTGTGTTTTAAAGAAACGGACATTTTAGACAGATGAAAAATGTGATAAAGTATATAAAAATAAACTGATTGAACTTTGTTTTGATTGAACACAATGAGAGTACAGTGAGTACAATATTTTGTTACCTAATACTTTACTCGTAGGCTAGATAAAGTAAATAAGTTCAAAAGTGATCGTAGACTGTAGAACCTCACTGTGTTGCTAATATGAATGTTAACCTCTACTCTACATATAAAAATTGAGTCAAACGAGTAAAAGATAGAGAGACAGAGAGAGAAATTACTAATAAGTTTAGGTAAAAGAAAATGGTTGTTTTTTTATGTTCTACAGTGGATTCACCATCTAATAACAAACTTATTTAACTTACATTGTATTTTATTAAGTCCAAGATAATCCTTGCCAAGACCTTTAAGAAAAATATATCTGAATTATATTTTTGAGAATGTAAATTTACATTTGTGAAATGTTTATAGTTCACTGTGCGTATACTTAATCTCAAGCGGCCACAGAAACATATGGAGAGACAGAACAATGCATTACTTATACATACGTCAAGCCACAAAAGTTACATGTTTTTGTGCACACATTTTAATAAGTGGGCAACAAAGGTAAACAAACAAAAGGGCAAATATAGGCAATAAAAATAACTACAACAACAACTACAACAAAAACAACACAAAATGTAAATTTAACACAATTATGTGATTTTTATTTTTCCTGTTTTCTGGAAGCCCAACATGTTTTCACATTTTCATTTCATTTTCATTTTAATTTTCATTTGCGTTTCGTATTGCGTTGATGCCCAGCAGCTCCAAAAGTGTCGACTGACTTGCACATTAATTAAGCGTTTTGGTCTTCCTGTTGCTCTTACTGTTTCAATTGTTATTACTGTTGCTGTTGTTGTTGTTGTTGTTGTTCCCGTTGGACAGTGTTATGTTTGTTAGATGCAATTTCCTGGCCATAATGAGCTTTATGGCCCCCCAACTTAAGCAATAAAATCACACGAAACTCGAGACAAAATGTAATACGCACACACATATCAACACACACACACACACACAATATAACTAAAAAACGTTTCTTGGTTGCATCTTGTGGTCTCTCAGCTTGGTGTTGCATAAAAATCTCATTTACACTTCATATGCTGGCAAGGACAACAAGGATTCTGGCATGCCGAAAGAACTAATGCGGTTTTGACTTTTACTTGTTTGTGGTTGCAAGTGCAAATTACTGAGTTTTTGGTAGCAACTCTATGGTCAAAATGTACTAATACTACTACTGGAATCCGTGGGGATATCATTTATTTTATCTTAAGTTATCCCATTTGATACCTAAAACAGTGCGACCTAAAGCTTTAGTTGCTTAAATGATTTGAAATACTCAACAGAGTTAAAAATCTTTTAAAAGAATGTTTAAAATCCTTTTATTCCAAGCTTAATTTTTGTTTCGAATAATGTTCAATGTTGGTGCCCCCAAACAAATTTCAAACGATCCGATATTTATTAAATTTCATTTATTTTACTTGTGACATTCAAAGACTTGCAAAAAATACTGAATAAGTTATTAAAACTTACTATCCTAAGACTGGGATAACTGGCTAAAAACTGGGAAGCCTAATTAGACTTAGAACTAAATTTAATTTCGATATCTACTAGGTAAAATGAAACAATATTGTTTTAGGAAGAATGAATTATCATTATGGTTTATTTATCAAATTTATCACCATATTTATAGATAAATTTGATAAATAAACCATGAAAGTATCGAAGTCATCCAATCTCTATGATTTAGATAACTCTGCTTAATAATTAATCTATTGTTAATTGAGGAACCTTTTAATGTTTATAATACTTGGAAATTCGGCAATTAGAAAGGTATAAAAAGAAGTTGCAAAGACCATTCACAATCAATTAAATCAAGCCAGATTCAGTGGCAATCGTTGGGCTTGTCTTTAGTGGTCTCGTATTTCAATTAAGTGTAATTAAAGCAACAACAAGAATGAATGAAAAAACGTATGTGAGAATGGGCAACATGTGACACACTCAACTTTGTCGACGACTTTCCAATGTCTTTTTTGGAAGATTTGTTTCTTTTTTTTATTTTTGCTCTCTCTTTATTTCTTTGTCACCCAGCAAATGTTGCCAATTTGTAGACAATTAAAAAACTTTACATGTTTTGGCATTAAACGAGCAAATTGTTTTAAAATGACTTTGCCAAAAGACAAAGAAACAAGTGTGCGGGGTAACAGCAACAAATTCAATTCGCTTGGCGGCTGCCAAAACTGATTTCAATCGCGCACATGTGTCGTGGTTGCCTTACGTTTCCTTCGAGTCGCCTCCGCCCGGCCTGCCTTTAATTCTGCCACGAAATGGGAAACTTTTGTTTGAAAATTGTATGTACATAAATTCAATTAGTAAGCAATGCCACAAAAGTAAAAGCATAACCAACCGCCACAGCCACCGCCAACACCGAAGCCGCCTCTGCCGCCACAGCCGCCGCCAATTCAAACTCTGCCTAAATGTTTGCCACGTGACAAGGATGAGTTAGGTTGTGTTGGTTCGAGAAGAAGTTGCTGTGGCAACCTGTTTGGAATTCTTACATATATAAGCGCCAAAATCATTTAAGCTTTGAAAACGTATTTGATTGCAGCTGACACATGTGTCAGCTATAACCAGTACACAACAGAATGAAAGGGGCCGAAGAGGTCTCCTTTCAAATTGCAGCTTCATTCGCACGTAATTTCTCAGACTTGCAACCCAATGCAAATATAAAAAAACCCAAAAAACCCACTTAATTGGTGAAACCTCTCTCTCATAGTGTCGATAAGAATTTTATAACGACAATCCAGAGCGACATGAATCTCAAAATCGAAAATTGTGGGAGTGCGTCGAAGAAAATTTCCATAGTATCCTGCCAACCTTTAATTAAGAGTATGTCCAACCGGATGGGAAAAGTAATGGTAAAATAAAGGGGGATACATTCGATATTAATCAAAGAATGAAAAAAAAATAGATTTTCAGTGATTCCTAAGTGAAAACCTTCAGTGAAAACCTAAAAATTTAATAGAAGTCAATAACGTATACCAATTATTTTAATCAAGGACGAAATTCTGCAATTTCATTTTTTTTTTTTTAACTTTTGAGTAAAGTTATCTTTTCGAAATTAAGCTCTTTTTATAAACAAATGTTCAATAAAGAAAGGTGCATTAAAATTTTGCTGTGGTATAGAAAAGTTGTGCTAATCTAAATTCAATAAAGTTAAATTTTAAGAAGTGTACTTATTATTTTCATCATGAGTGTTTATTATCTGAAGATGTGAGTACCAAACTGGAATACCAGCTTGGGGCACCGTGTCTGACGCTAGCGCATTAGCATCGACCGCAGAAATTCACAGCGCACTGGGGATCTTCCATGACTAGCTAATAAGATTAGAACTAGACTGACAAAGGTTTATTTAGACTGCCCAACAGTCATTTAAGATGATTGGCCATCAACCTGCTGGACAACAGAATAACTTTAACCCTGTAACCTCATACACGTCCTTAATCCTATACCATTTCCAATATCAAGGGTCTTAATAAAAAAATTGGCATGGGTACATCGAAAACCTACAAATACAACATACAAAAGATTCATTAATGTTGCTAAATATGTTGATTGCTTATTTTGGATAAGCTTATTTACACAAGTTTTACAGTAATTATTCGATCGATTGAAAATGTTTAATCTAGAGTTAAACAATCATTTGATTTCGATTTTAAATTGCTGACAATTTCAATCTAAATCAACCGATTTCCGTTAGTTTCGCAACTCACTTTAGTCGCTGTGTCTGGTTTGGAGGTTTTTAATTATAAAATAACTTTCGTTATTTTTATGTATTCAAAAAGGATTCTATCTGTCTGTAACTCTGTGTGTGTTTGCTGTAGGCAATACCGAATACAAAAACAACAACAACAAAAACAACAGCCAAAACAGAAGCAGGAACATAGCATAGTAATGTTGAGGGCACTAGTATCCTGGTCACAATTGATGGCCATGCCGTGTAATTAGCCACAAATTGTTTAGGCCTAGTCGCACATCTGCAAACATGCACACGCACTCACACACACACACACGCATCCACACACTCACTCTCTGTCTGGCTGTCTGGATAAAACCCAAATTGTGCGCACATGCAAAACCAAAGATGACACAATTTTGGTCTACTGAAATGCATAGGATGTATTTTCACTCTCTCCAACTACCACAAACTAATCCTACCCCCATTCTACCCCACACCCACACCTCATCTTTCACAGTACAGACTCACTTTGTGTGTGTCTGTGGGTGTGAGTGTGTTTTTAAGTGTATTTGCGCAATTAAGTAGGCAATGCTCGTACAGGTTTTCACCTTCTCCCATTTCCGTTGCCCACAAATGAAAAATAAATTATGCTTATCTCTAGCTCACATGGAAAAACTATTGGAAATTTTCACAAATAGCAACTCTGGCAACAAAATTATATTATGGCAAGCATATGCAACAGCATTCCGATCCCTCTCTCTCTCTATATATATATGTATGTACACGTATGGAGGGCTAATAATATTAAAAAACTTAAGCCCAAATATTGGACAAATGGTGTCACAAATTGATTGGTTTATCAAATTTAGCGTTTGAAGCTTGATTTGTTAGCTACATTTATTTTGTTTTTTACATAATTGATAAGTAAATTACAAAATCTTATTTCAAGGCTCTTTATTAACCGATTATCAGCCAGAGTTGTGTAATTAATGGGCACCCAAACAATTTTAATTATGAAAACTTCAAACAAGAATCAATTGTAAATAGTTTCTTTCTTTTTTTAATTTTTAGACTCACTAAGGGTATTTTTTTAGAATTGCATTGTATCCAAATGTTTTCAAAAACTTCATCAATCATCCAGAGTTATGTTGAAACAAAGTTGTAATTGAAAAAAGAATCGTAAAAGTGCTACGACTCTCAGTTTATTTCTCTTTTCAAAACTGCAACAAAAATGAAAAAGGTGAATTCTCTTTATAGGCTATGATTGCTTTAAGCCAAAAATCTTTCAACAATTCTGATAGAAATTTTTTGTGAAAATTGCTAATAAATTGCATAGAAATGTTACGCATACGCCACGTTTGCCAGTACAGCAAGCACGAAAACACATACACACACACACTGGAAAACAATTTCGATGCATTTCAAGCAGTTGTTGGCATGCACACACACAAGAGAGAGAGAGAGCGAGTGAGAGACGAAGAAAGAGAATGCCTCTGTGTGTGTGTGTGTGTGCCTTTTGCTCCTTTTGGCTTGTGTAACAGGTGCAGCTGGTAGAAGGATACATATTTTGTTGTTGCTACTCTTGTTTCTGTTTGCTGCTCCTGCCACAACTCAATTTATTTCAACATGTACTTTTGAAACAATGAATTTCACTTTAGTTGCTAATGGATTTCGTATACGAAAATGGAGCAGTCAGCAGACTTCACATAGCCAAAAACATGGGTCCATGTGCCACCTAGACTAGTTTGTTTTTTTTTTTATTCTGTCTTGCATCGGGTCGAAGAAAACTGCGTAGGTCTTTTCAATTCCTCCCTCTGTCTCTTTTTCTTTCTCTCTATATGTGGTGTGGTAATGCATTTTGTTTGCTTGACTTGACACTTGCATCAGCCACCATCACACAATGACAAATGAAAGTTGACGCACATGCTACGTATGTATGGATGTATGTATCTAAGTCCTCATTGAGATAAATGGAGATGAAAACCACTGAAATCGTCTGTGTGACCACTATAATTATGTAGAGAACCGAAAGAGATGGCAAAAGTTCATGCACGAAGTCAATGCAATTAAAAATGCACCCAAAAAAAAAAAAAATCAAAAAAAATTGCTGCAGGCTATTACAAGTTAAAGAATCGAGGCAGAGTCAGTAGAAATATGCAAAGTTCCTGCACTTGCCTGGGCACTTAATTAATTTTCTTTTTAAATTACATTTACCATGGTGCACTTGTATCAACATTGTGCCATTTCTCGTCACTCCCACTCCCTTTCTCTCTGAGCTTTCCTTGCTCATTTAGTGCTTCCGAGAAGCAATTCAATTCATTGTTGACTCGCAAAAAGTAAATTTTCCAATTGCTGACACACCACCAGAAACAGAATCTTTTTGCTCCTTTTTTTCTCATTTGCTGCCCATGCAAATACTCTAAGCCATTTTGAGGACTCTGGTGCAAAAGTTGTCCTGTATCCCTACCTCACAATGCCTGCCTGACATTCCACCCACACCGCCTAGCTCTGCCTGCCTGTCTTCTCTTGTCTGTCGTGTTGTCATTGTGTCATTGTCAGAGTCATTGTTGTTCTTGTTGCTCTTTCATGGAGACTTTATGCTGTGTTTATAGTTACCATGTTTTTTGTGCCTTATGGCAAAAGCCTAGTAATAAAAGTTCTTCTATCCCCGATTTATTTTGTCCGTATTCAGTTGTCCTTTGGCCTTGCTTTCATTTCTCCAACCTCCTATTTTTTGGGCTTTGCATTAACAAGTGTCTTTGATTTAGGTTAACAGTTTGGTATTACATGATTGTGAACTTCTACGGGGCAATTGAACAATAACCAAAAGTTCATCTAAATTTCCATTTAACAAAATGCTAAATTAAAGAAAAATACTTCAACTCCAACAATAAATGGGAAATATAAGGCCGAAAACACTTTTGAACAGCCATCCAATTGCATGATTTTCACAATGCGAGACCATATTGGTTAATAATTCTATTTTTCATTTCATTTTTATATACAAATTTTAAGTTAATCACATTCATTTTCTCAATGTATTCAACTTATTTATTATATTTTTTTTTTTTTTTGCAAGAAAATTGCACAAATTTGCTTGGAGAAGAAGAAAAAGTTTTCAAGTATCTGAGAGTTTATTTTCCTTGCTGCCAAGGATGCGGCTTAATTAAGCAAATTTCCATTTCCTGATGCACTTGAAATTTTATGCCCGCCAGTCACATGACAGGGTAAATATAATCAGACCTTATCGACATGTACCACAACTTGCAGACCCACTTTTTAATGATATTTGCCTTTTGTTCCCATGTGTCATAAAATCAGCGAAAAATTGCCAAATTATTTAGATTTACCGACGACAAGAGGTAGTCAGCCAAAACCTCTCCATATTGTCAAATGAGCAATAAAATGTGCTTTTATGACCGAAAAGGGCATATATGAGCGAGCTTAGTTGCACGCCAAAGAAATATACCCGGGTGTACGTAGACATTTACATAACACTGTGGCGTAAAATTATCAAATGCGAAGCACATTGTGAGGTTGGCAGGTAGACTTATGTTTATAAATTGTGTTTTTATTGAAATACACAAAAGCCAAGGAAAACGCAAAGCATCTGAGGTGGATTAGTTGTTGAAAATAACGAAAAGACACCATGAAACATCTGCACAGATCTAAGGCAAACATAAAGATTATTTCAAGATTATACTTTTTGCATATTTTTCTAGCAGAATAACATGGTGTACGTTTGGATAATAAAAGAGATTGTTAGGAACTGGTACAATTGATCTTTTATGAATCAAAATACAAAATTTGCGTGGAAATGAAAAAGGATAGTAATTTTATGAGTTAAAAGTTATCAAGAGGCATTTGGAAGGATTTTGTATTTCTTTTTTTGTCATGCGATACAGATAAATCAAAAAAACTGCTCTAACTTAAATCTGTTTCTGAAATGCTAATACAAGAAAAAAAAAAACCTATGTACCCGTAGTCCATGCAATAATTATAAATAACATTTCATTGACATTAAATTAAATGGACATAAGAGACATGCAAAAATTAAAAATGACTTTTTATTTATTTCACACCATGACTCTTTTCCACGAAATTTCAATTTACCGAGCATTCAATATTTGGCCATCAAAAACAGTTTGAAACATTTGCATACATGAGTTCAATATAATTACAATCAATTCGCAATCGACCCAAAAAACAATCTAAATGACCTTTATCAAACCAACTTAATAACTATATAAAAACCTCCATCAAAATGCAATAACAGCACAAAAACAACTTCATTGACCTTGTGCGGGAAATACTCAAAAAAAAAAAAAAAAAGAAAAAACAACAAAACATAAACAAATCGGTTAAAAACATGGGGAAAACACAAACGCGACATGTCATTATTGTGTGTTTGACAGGCCAAATTCAAAATACAAAATTCAAAATCGATTGCAGGACTCTGCAAAATCCACTGGGTCGGACGGAGGAGTTGGCGACTGGTGGGAATGAGAAGCAATTTGCATGATGCCGCTTAGATCAGATACCATTGAATATTCCAACAAATATTTGAATATGTATTTGAATATTTTGTTGTGTATTTTATTTTTGCATAATTTGGAATGTAAAACACACACACTCACACAAAAATGGTGGGACTAAAGCAAAAGGACGCACTGATTGCAGCTCAATTTGGTGTCAGAATCGAATGGGTATATAGCACATGGTTGCATTTGTCATCTTTATTTTCTACTGGGTATTATCCCATGTCGAGCACAACTATGCAATTCTGAATATTTTCACTATTGTTGCTGTCAAAATACATGAAAGCTTTGCACGTGCTTAGGGCGCATCCTGACATCCTGATGATGATAATAATGATGATGACGATGACGTTGTTTTTACTGGGGATATTCCATTGTAATTATATGCATGTAAAATATGTTGAATCAAAAATGTATTTTTCATTGGAATGCATGGAGCAGGAGTGGATTAAATGGTGAACAGGTCTTTGCCATTTGAAGTTATAAATTTTCAATTATACAAAAACATATCGGATTTTCAGCCAAAGCATAATACACGCATGTATAAAAGATTTTCTTTTACCAAAATAAGTCAGTTCTTTTCATGTGATTGTACTATCAACAGTCTTATAAATGTTGTCCCTAAGAAAAACTAACTTATACTCCAACACTATATAAGACCATACATTTTAATAGTACTCTCAAATCTTTATTGACGAACTCTTAATAATAACTCATAGCCAAGATATAGAATTTAATTTGAGCCATCCCGCATATATGCCTTAATTCGCTCCTGTGTCCTTATAAATATTGCCCTAACTAGTTTGCATTTACCTTTACCACCAAGACAAAAGTCAGAATCAGGTTCTTTTACCTGTATCTGAATCTTTTGTTTTTTTGCTCGTTTATGTTTCGGTGTCAGAGCCGAGCATATTTTTTTATGCAAATATTGCAAGTTTAGAGAGCAGTTTGTCTTCTTGGAGTGAGGACATTTTTTGTTCTAAGTTGCTTGTCATATTTATTTATCGAACTGAGGGAAACAAAACCAAGTTCCAAACAATACAAAATGCCGCAAAGTTTTTTGGCGTCTTCCCTTAGAAGCTAAGAATTTGATTTTTTTTCCTTATTTCAAGTGAGATTATTTATTTTATACAGCATAAGCTTTTTGTCTAACTGCATGGCAATTTATGTTTGCTTACATTTGGTTGTTAGATTTGAAAATATTTTGTAAAGGTTTTATTTTTGTTGCAGTTATTTTAAGTGCCTCTTCTGTTAAGGTGCTTTAGTTTGGGAACTGTTTACTTGTTAATGCTTTTGTGGGAGTTTTAAAATGTTTTTTTGTGGAAAAAGTTATACAGCGAATTGCCTAAGAATTCGTTGAGTTAAATACTTATTCTGGTACAGAAAAAACATTCGAAAACATATAGGAAAGGAAGCGCCTGGAATAAAGATTAATCAAATTAAACTAATTGGGAATCTGTTTATTTTACAAGGATCTGGACATCCCGATTGACCTTTTCAAATTGTTTTCTTTACTTCACATAATTGGCAATGCACAGAAAATGCATCATTTATCATCAAAAATTTCAAATTTTACTAAAAATTGTTCAATGAAGAAAAAAGTAAAACTCATTTCCTTTCTATAAAGTTTTAAACGAAATCTTGAGCGAACCCAACATCTTATTTAACTTCTAAATGAAAAAAATAGATTTTTTTACTCAAATCATTGAAATGTTTTTAAAATTTTTTAAAGTTTTTTAAGTTTCTTTTGGTTGTATATATATATACATATATTCTTAGATGCATTGGTATTTTTTTTGCAAGGAAAAAATTACTGATTTTCTGGTACTGGATTCTGGGTGTTACTTTCCAACATCGACCATGAACATTAAAAATATTTTTTTTTTCTGTCCATTCAGCATTCAATAGAAATTTACATCACGTCTGCACTTTTACATCTACACACGCATGTCTTTGTGTATGGGTTGGTATGGTAAAAGGACATTTTGATGTGGGAGAGGCGCGTTGAGCATACTAACACTTTTTTTGTGTGTGTATGTGTGAGTGTGCCTATCTGAGGCTTTCACCTAACAAAAAGTCGAAAAGAAACAAACCAGAAAAAATAAAAATGGAAAAGGTAAAGGTAAACCATAATAAATGTCGGAACAAATTTAGTGTAGAAGAAGTAAAACTATATTGCCACATAGGCAATTTCATTTGGCAAAAGCAAATTGGTTACCCTTTTTAGGACACTTTACGGCCAGTAGCCACATTGTTTCTGCTGACAATATTGTGGAATATTTGCTTGCCACTCAGGTAAATAATGGCATGTAAATATGTATATTTTCATGCCTATATAGGAGAAGGAATATTTTAGGGTGTGGCCTAACGTTTCATACAAATTGATTAGCTGTAATTTGCTAATTACCACAATCAAAGTTCCTTTTATTTTTGGCTGAGTTATTTGTCTAAGCACAAATGCTTCAAAAAAGCTTTCAACTGATAAATGTTAAATGAAAGTGAATTTTTAAAAGTTTCCCCAACACTTCACTGCATAATTCACGAGCCATCTCCGACTCCTCCTAAAAACCCAGTCAATACGCATAACTTCAATTGACTTGGCCTTAATACTATGCAGTCAAGGGGCAAAACAGCTCATTGTGGGCGTTTCCTTTCTACGTCTCTGGGCGAAATTAGTGGCCAAAATGCGGCAGATTACAAGGCTGTAAAATGTTCTTCAAATATTTATTTGCCTTTGGCCTTTGTTGAGGGCGCTTTTAATTTGTAGTCAGGCCATGAATAATGCATGTCCTATATACATACCTACTCTCTCGCTCTCTGTCTCTCTCTCTCTCTCTCTCGCTCTCTCTATCTTTCTATATAGATAAAGCCAGTAAAAAGAAAAGAGTTTGCTTAATTGCATAGTACAGAAATTGGTCAATGTTGCCTTTAAGGCAGGTGGCAGCTGTTATTTTGGGCAGAATAAATTCATCGTAAACATTTTATCTTACAACAAAAATTTCAATATTAGAAATTGGTTTACCGATAACAATTTGCAATCCCTATACATATTAGTTATTTCTTTAAAAGTCAATTAAAAATCTAATCTGAAATGCATATCAGAGTATCCACATGCTTTGGCTAAGTTTGTATTGAAAATTAACTTTCAAAAGACTATAAATATTTTATATATTTATTTGTTCTTCTTTTGATTTGCAAGTCGATTGTTAAATTTTTAATTGGAACTGTAAACATATGCTCCAATTGTTAACCAAATTTTCAATGCGAAAGTAATAATTAAAATAATTATCAGAGATTAAAGAAAACTTATATACAATATTCTTTTCTATGCCAAAATCATTTTATTTTGCCTTTTGGTGTCAGAAACTATTTTAATTCTGAAAGAGTTAGATATTGAATTGAGGCCTGGAAAAATAGTTTATGTAAATTTTATGACTTAATATAAATATAGCAAATTCTACACATCCACATCAGCAATTATTTCATATCATAATAATTTAATTCAGAACTGCTTAAGGAAAATGTCTTGGCCTTGTGAACAAGACAGTTTGAAGTCTTGTAGGTGGTGTCAGTGATGACAGTGTCTTGGACCTGAGTTCAGTGCGGTTGTGGCTTTGGGGAGCTCGAAAGCTGAGAGTGCATACACTTAGCGGCCAAGTTGAAGTCGTCATCATCGGCAAAGTCAGCATCGTTGTGCTCGTTGTCCTTGTCGTCATCATCATCATCATCATCAGTGTCACAGGCATGTCCTTAATAACGAACAACAACAACAAAAGTAGAGAGAGAAAAAAGAACCCTTTCGGCTTATTCAGACATACAGACACACATGCATCGCTGTCGGAATGAAGTGCAGGGGTGTCCTTGGCATGAACTTTTAATTTACAACTGCGTCAAGTTGCAGGCTATCTGCCATTTTTTCTCTTTTTTCTGTTTGTTGGTTTAATTTATTATGGAGAAAAACTTTTCTTTCTTATTCTGGCAACTTATTATAAGGTAGAGAACAAAGCAGCAGCAGCAGCATCCTCAGCAACCCTTTTGTCGGCCTACAAACACAAACACTCACACACACTCACACAAATAAATGACAGTCATGTCAAAATATTCTCACCTCGATTTTTCATTTCATTTAGGAGGGGACGAAGTTGTCGAGGTTTATCAGTCACATAATGCTGCGATGCTGACATCATAACTTATATCATGATAAATAACTATATGTTCGTTACCCTTTTTTTCGTATTTCTGTCTCCTTAACTCTGTTTGGTAGGGATGCTTCCACAGTCAAGCAGACAAATGACTTGACTGAAGCTTCATCTCATCTCGTCCGTTGTCTGAACATGTCCTGGCTGGCTTTATCTACCACTAATGTGCCAGAGGAGGTGCAAGGAACAAAATACCATGTATGTGCGTGCGTATGTATGCTTAGTTATCCACCTGGCAAAGTTTTCTATTGTCTGCAAACATTTTCTTCCCTCTCATTCTTTGTGGTGTTTTTTTTTTTTCTTATATTTTGGTCTTGTCTGCTTCTCAGTCACGCTGCGCAAACATTTTTTATACTTTTCACTCTCATACCATGTTGGTTTTCCTTGTCCCCTTCAGTCATAAGTTTTTGCTTCTTCAGTTTATTAGGAGTTGATACAGTCTGGAAAATATTTTAGTCAATTTTCCATTATAAATTGATATCAAAAAGGTAAGAGGGAAAGCTAATTTAATCCAAGTGTGTACACGGACAGTCTCTAATAACGCAATTTAACTTTTTATGCCAACCATTGAAGTGTGTTGGCCATGGCTAACATTTGCATCTCCAATGGCTACATAAAACCAACTCGTATAAAGTGACGTGACGTCAGTTGGCCGGCCATCTACAGTCTGGACATACCACACCTCATCGCTTTGCTAGTTTTGTGCCACAAAATGTTGCATGCATACATGCCAAGCATATACAAATAGTTAAGTCCGTCTATATACTATATACCTATATACATATATAGGTAAAGTAGAAATGTGAATAAAGTTTACAAAAATATTTTACACAGCAGCTTTGGACATGGCATAGTTTCAGAAAAGAGAAAACTGGTTGAATCTGTAGTTAAAAATCTCATGTATCCTGTATCCTACAGACACACACACACACAATTTCACAATATGGATGTGTGTACTTGTAGGATATGCATCAGTACAGACCAATCCTTGGTGCATGTTCGTAAATAGGTTACATATTTGCAAATGCCTCTGTATGGGGTAATAGATGTTTTGCCACAAATATGCATGTGTACATATATTTTAGTTCTATTAATTTCAATGACTTACTTATCAGCATAACCAACATAATTACCATTTAAAAGTTTCATCTTTGTTCTATAATAAGGTTGTTAGTTAGTCCCTTGCCAGTTGGCATTGAGTTTAACTTCAACTGGACGATTTTACATTTATAAAAACCTTAGTCATAGCACTTTTAATTATTCTTTCATAACTTTGATTCAACAACTCTTCAGTGTTGCTTTTTCTAAAACTTATTCATATTATAACGACATGGAGGAGATTTGTTGCAGTTTACTGCGTTTTAACTGTATATTAATTGGAGAATCTGGAGTTGGCAAGCATCGCCTGTAGTTGGAAAGTCCCCGGTCAGTAGGCGCATCAAATAGCTTGACTAAGCTATGCTAAGACAAATATCGAATATCACATGTGGAATTCGACGTACCATGCTTATGTCGCACATAACGATAAGGAAATCAAAGTCGTTACAAAGTGAAATATCCATTAAGTCTTCGAAATCAGCCTCCAAATTATTTAAGCATATATTTCCGCGATCTGTATAAAATTTGATTGGAACCTCACCTTTGACAGCATCGCCTGCGCCTACTGACCGGGGACTTTCCAACTACAGGCGATGCTTGCCAACTCCAGATTTCTCCAATTAATATACAGTTAAAACGCAGTAAACTGCAACAAATCTCCTCCATGTCGTTAAAATATGAATAAGTTCTAGAAAAAGCAACTCTGAAGAGTTTTTGTCAGTAGGCGCATCAAATAGCTTGACTAAGCTATTTGATGCGCCTACTGACCGGGGACTTTCCAACCAGGCGATGCTGTCAAAGGTGAGGTTCCAATCAAATTTTATACAGATCTCGGAAATTTATGCTTAAATATTTTGGAGGCTGATTTCAAGGACCTAATGGATATTTTACTTTGTAACGACTTTGATTACCTTATCGTTATGTGCGACATTAGCAAAGAGGATCACATTCCACCTGTGATATTCGATATTTGCTTACCACCAGTGGTGTTTGCCAACAAGCGAGACGCGGTGGATAATGGTTTAGAATTAGAGGATTACCATCTTATGCCGTATTTTAAGATGTCTGTGAAGCAGAATTTGAATATTGTGCAGCCACTACAATGGATAATACGTAAGCTATTGTATGATGACCAAATTATGTTTGTTGAGGAATACGCTCCATGGCCACCAAAACCCATGGTAAGTAATTCTCAACCTTTGGGAAAAAATTGTAAGCCTAAACTATTGACAGACAACTGTGATCCAGAAGCATCCATCTAAGCAAGTCTCAACCGGAACCGTCGATAGACAAGAGCTACCTAGCGTCCATATATCTTGAAGTGGCCTTTAATAGTCCTCTACCAGAGGATGATGGTATTTGGTAGAAACCACTTTACTCAACCTTTCTAATACAATGCAAATGGGTTGAATAATTCAAATTAATTTGGCAGACCTTAAAAAGCAATATTAAGCAGTCTATCCAATATTATTTTTTATCGCCCATTCGATTCATTATTAGGAACTTTGGCCACTCATTGAGGTAAACATTAGTTGTATTTTTATACTTCCCATATAACTAAGCTAACGAAATTTATTCTTTTGCATTTTAGTTGAAATCATAATCTAATCTGAATGTTTTCTGCACATATGCATCTATGTATGGTGTAGATATTGTTAAAGTTTACTTTATATTTACACTACCAAAAAGTGAACTTCCGGCTGTTGGCTAACTAGTGATGTGGCTTCTCCTTCTACATTAACACAAAACCAGAGGGCCGGGGTTAACTTCGACCGCGTCGAAGTTTGTATACCCTTGCAACTGTTTTGGTAATCCTTTCTTACTCATAGCCATCAAAGTGTAAAAACGTTTTATCCAAAAAGTCTAATGTTTGCGAAAGAACGGCCTTCAATCTTAGCATAGGATATAACGAACTTTTTGATGAAAGTCACTGTTTTTCACCTATCGTTTCTATGGGAGCTATATGATATAGTCACCCGATCTTGATCGGCACAATCATTAATAAGAACATAAAACTGACAAATACCAACTTTTATGACAATAGCTATAAAATTAATGAAGTTATTGAGAAAGTCACTGTTCGTGACTTTGCCGTTTGTATGGGAGCTATATGATATAGTCACCCGATCTTGATCGAATTTGGCACAATCATTAATAAGAACATAAAACTGACAAATACCAACTTTTATGACAATAGCTATAAAATTAATGAAGTTATTGAGAAAGTCACTGTTCGTGACTTTGCCGTTTGTATGGGAGCTATATGATATAGTCACCCGATCTTGATCGAATTTGGCACCATCATTAATAGGAACATAAAACTGACAAATACCAACTTTTATGACAATAGCTATAAAATTAATGAAGTTATTGAGAAAGTCACTGTTCGTGACTTTGCCGTTTGTATGGGAGCTATATGATATAGTCACCCGATCTTGATCGAATTTGGCACAATCATTAACAAGAACATAAAACTGACAAATACCAACTTTCATGACAATAGCTATAAAATTAATGAAGTTATTGAGAAAGTCACTGTTTCGTGACTTTGACGTTTGTATGGGAGCTATATGATATAGTGGTCCGATCCGGCTGAATCCGAGATATACAATGCCTGCAGTATAGACAAGCCTACGTGCAAAATTTCAGCTCTGTAGCTCTTACGGTCTCGGAGGAGTTCGCGTTGATCCAGACGGACGGACGGACGGACGGACGGACGGACGGACGGACATGGCTATTTGAACTCGTCTCGTCGTGCTGATCAAGAATATATATACTTTATATAGTCTGAGATGCTTCGTTCTATGCGTTGCACACTTCTGACCAAAATTAATATACCCTTTTTGCAAGGGTATAAAAATATGCAGTTTCTGAAATGAAAGTCTCCAGGCTCAGTTGGAGTTGAAGTTTTAATGAGCTACCGGACTGAAGGGGAAAACCGGGTCTTGTAGTGGGTAGCGCTACCATATTCTCAACAAAGGCAACAGTAACAAACAGTTGTGCAAAATGTAAAACATTAAAATGTTGTTTAGTACTTTTAAGAGAACAAAACAACAAATGGGTCGAGAAGACGGGGAGGGGGAATGGAGGAAGCTAATGAAACGGCGTTGAGATGCATAAACTATGAGTTAGTGATGCTTAGGGAAATATGCATTTCCGACTCATAACTCGAAAATTTTGCAATTGCCAAAGGAAAATGGCAATGCAGCGGAAATGTTCCCTTTAAACGCATTAAATACATACACATATATTAGCAAAACAAAAATGCGAAAAAAAACACAAATAAAATTTAAAACCAGAGGGCCGGGGTTAACTTCGACCGCGTCGAAGTTTGTATACCCTTGCAACTGTTTTGGTAATTCTTTCCTTACCCACAGCCATCAAAGTGTAAAAACGTTTTATCCAAAAAGACTAATGTTTGCGAAAGAACGGCCTTCAATCTTAGCATAGGATATAACGAACTTTTTGATGAAAGTCACTGTTTTCCACCTATCGTTTCTATGGGAGCTATATGATATAGTCACCCGATCTTGATCAAATTTGGCACAATCATTAGTAAGAACATAAAACTGACAAATACCAACTTTTATGACAATAGCTATAAAATTAATGAAGTTATTGAGAAAGTCACTGTTCGTGACTTTGCCGTTTGTATGGGAGCTATATGATATAGTCACCCGATCTTGATCGAATTTGGCACAATCATTAATAAGAACATAAAACTGACAAATACCAACTTTTATGATAATAGCTATAAAATTAATGAAGTTATTGAGAAAGTCACTGTTCGTGACTTTGCCGTTTGTATGGGAGCTATATGATATAGTCACCCGATCTTGATCGAATTTGGCACAATCATTAACAAGAACATAAAACTGACAAATACCAACTTTCATGACAATAGCTATAAAATTAATGAAGTTATTGAGAAAGTCACTGTTTCGTGACTTTGACGTTTGTATGGGAGCTATATGATATAGTGGTCCGATCCGGCTGAATCCGAGATATACAATGCCTGCAGTATATACAAGCCTACGTGCAAAATTTCAGCTCTGTAGCTCTTACGGTCTCGGAGGAGTTCGCGTTGATCCAGACGGACGGACGGACGGACGGACATGGCTATTTGAACTCGTCTCGTCGTGCTGATCAAGAATATATATACTTTATATAGTCTGAGATGCTTCGTTCTATGCGTTGCACACTTCTGACCAAAATTAATATACCCTTTTTGCAAGGGTATAAAAAAAAAAAGTGGTAAACAGCATTAAAAGTTTTTCCTCTCTCCCACACAGAGAAAATCCACTTAAATGTGTTTTCCAATTAAAAAAGTTTTCTACACTTGAACATTTTTCGAGCATGTGCGAAAATCTTTTATGCGAATTGCATTCAGAGTGGCGAAATAGACTTAAGCTGAGAGAATCAGTGTGTCCAGAGTCTAGAGTCAGACCACCATCGCACACAGCTCCAAAACCAGATATAGCTATAGCTACAGAAACCTAATGAAAAGTGATTACAAACATGATAGATAAATGCTCGACTTCAACACAAATACACACACAGACACATACAGCCACAGTCGTTCATTCTGCCTTTAAGTAAAACATCTTTGGTTTGGCTACACTAAATGGCCAAATAAACTTTTTGGTCAGTTGTGTGCATGTGTGTGAGTCTGTTTGTATGTGCTTCTCCTTCTGCCAATCTTCTTTACATTGCCATTGCTATTCCATTTCCATTGGCAAATGCTATCGCAGTAATGAACTTCTTAAGAGCTTTTCATTCTTTCTATATTCTCATCTCTTGCTGTCTTCCTCTTTTTTACCCATCTGCTATCTTCATCTCGCTGTCTCACTTTAAAGTTAATGAAAATCCATTAAAAAAGTCCAACATTGTTCTTTGTTTCACTTCAAGAAAAGTATCTTTCAGAGGCAGAAACATAAAAAATTTTTCTTATTAGGTTCTCACGATTTGTGTGCTTCCACTTGACTGGGTTGAATTTTGTGCAAAGAACTGATAAAATTAGGTTCAAACAATGCTTTGAGAATGCAACTGAAGCGAATAACTGTTACGGTGATCTCACTTTGCATTTGGTTTAACGTATTAATGTTAATTGAAGGTCACTTTAATGGTTATACATATGTAAGTATGTAGAGAGCCTTGAAGATACACACATACATGGGTTCTAGGTTACTTAAGGAGATATGAGTTAAGAAAAAGAAGAAAGGCGGTTTCTGGCAAAAGGATATAACAATCAGCCTGAAACGCTAGTTTCTCTAAATTTCAACTGAATTATTCTCAAACGAAAAGTTGGTTGTTATTAACTTGATAATTAAAGATATTTTATAACCAATAACAATCTCCACTTTTAAAAATTTAAGTACAGACTTTATACATATACATATTATTGCAACAAATACTGCAAAATGTGGAATTGAATTTACCTTTTTGAAATATTAATATCAAGTATTCATATTATGTATAATATTATGTGGGACAGTGAGTTAAAAAGATGTTAAAATTTACATAAAAAGCTAACAAAATGAAATAATTTATTACCAACTGCCTGAAACAAAATACAAATTTATCTCTCCCACTCTTGCTCGATATCTCTCCTGTTACCGTGTGCTCACTGTCCCTTTCTATCTCAATGTTATATTCATAAAATATAAAACAATGCAAGAGGACGAATTTTACGCACAATTTGGATATTTTAGACTCTGCTTGAAGCGGCATTAAATTACACACACACACCAAACACCTACACGTTCAAATAGCTAGGCACACCCACTCAAACATACAGGGAGATATAGACAGGGGTATGGGCAACTCTCTTGTAGATTCCTCAGACCCTTTTGCATATACGTTTACAGGTTCAAGGATCAAAAACAAAGTTGACAGCACTTTGATGCCGTTTGAACACACTGAAAGTGTCCTTTTCAGTGTTGCTGTTGCTCTCCTATTGCCCACTTTTCACCAAAATGTGTTGAACCTTTTCCTGTTACAGTCAAATAGAATCTCAAGAGCTAGCGGCTGGGATTCATGACATTGGTGGAAGGAGGGGTGTGCATGTGCGGGTGAAACAAACAAATCAATGGGAATAACACATAAAACCAATAAAAGTTTAAAGACCTAAAAACGTCAAATGCATTTGCTTTCGTCCTTTTGAAATATGAAATTGCCACGAGAGTGTGAGAAGGGGCGAATTCTCCGCTTGATAAATAAGTATAAACAAGGAAATCGTAAACTGCAAAAATTTATTGGAAAGCAAAAAATAAACTCACACACAAAAACACACAAAAAGGACACACACACACGCACTCAATCTGGTAAAAGTTTTCAATTTAGCAAAGATATGGTCAAGGACTTGTTTCAACTTTTGTCACGAATTGACCAATCACTTGTTGTTGCTGTTGTATTTTATGAAATATTAAACATCTTACATTTGTTCAATATTGCCAGATTTTATATTTACTTTACGACTTTCGATTTTCTGATTAGTTCCGAGAAAAAACTCAATTCATAAAACGAAGCTATAAAGATTGACTTGCCCCTTCAGAATATGTAATGTTTACTTTTTTGAGTTTGGGTAAATAATTGCCCAAGCTACTTGCAATAAGTTCAGTTACTATTGCTGAACAATAAATTTTCAATAGTACATGTATGTAAAACCAATTTGGTTATTTTACCAGCTGTTCATAATCTAATACGGAAATTATACTATGGAAAAGGTAAATATAGCTTTGGGAAATACATGCAACAGTAAAATGATGAGGGATAATATTTAGACTTTCCGAATTGTAGCCATCCCTGTTTTTCTTCCTTATCCTAATTTATTGGTAACAATACAGGTATATTATACACATTCCTAAACACTCAACAGTTGTTTAACACTTACTTTACTAACTTTTTGTTAGATTCTACTTTTAAAAACCCAGCATATTGCAATCTTCGTGACTAAAAAAACACGTAAAATATACTTTAAATCTATCCAAATAAAATTTAGTTTAAACCCAAATTTATAGTTTAAACCCAGACATATCATTTTGAAGCATTTTCGTGGCATAATCGAGTGCCAGTTGAGTGGCAATATTTGATGATGCGTTGCAGTCAGAAACACATTCAAGGCAAAGGTGCAAGATGTTTCCTAACACACTAAACTGTTGCATACTTTTTGGTATGGGGGGATTTACCGCACGCGGAAATGACAAACACAGGAGGAAGCCGACGGAGACAGCTATGAACATAGGGAGAAAGAGAGATAGAGAGAGAAGAGAGAGGGCAAAGCTCTAACTGGAGGACATCAAGGACATCTCGCTGCGCAATGTAATTTAGTGTGAACTGTGAAAGCCGACCCCGACAGCGACATTCCGATCTCATCCGCCATTTCCTCCCCTCAGCCCAGCGACCTCCCACCAACCGCAAATCTTGCATGTTGCGTACCTTTGTTTGGCTAACCTGAGTCTGGCAAACATGCCAAGAGTAAGAGAGCGAGAGAGAGTGTGGGAGAGTGGGCTCAAGTGTTTTCAGGTAAATTTACTTTAATCACTGTAAAGTGCAAAGCGGCGGCAAAAAGCGCAAAACACTTAAAAATGTCCTAGCACACTGGACTGGACTTTTTAGCCGTGCCTTTTGTCTTATGTTAATTACTGGTGTCAACTTGCGGGGCAACAACAAAACATGCAACTTTGAGAGCATACTCGTATATCCTTTGAGCTTCATCTCGCCCTGCCTAACCGCCTAACCCCTGCGCCGCCCCATTCCCTTTAACTTTTAGTCGAAATTAAAAACCAACAGTGGCCAAGGCCCAGTGCTCGCTTAACCTACAATAACACAAGCCTTGGCTTGTTGACATTTTCACCATAATTACCGTGAAGCAAAATTGTTGATTTTATTTCTGCATTAAGCTTCACATCTTTTCTCATTTTTCTTTTCCTTTCATCGGGTTTTTTTTCTTGTGTTTT
This sequence comes from Drosophila equinoxialis, assembly GCA_018150345.1. Taxonomy (NCBI): domain Eukaryota; kingdom Metazoa; phylum Arthropoda; class Insecta; order Diptera; family Drosophilidae; genus Drosophila; species Drosophila equinoxialis. The sequence continues at coordinate 5,635,533 of JAECWI010000047.1, forward strand.
GTTTGTTGGCCTTTGTTGAATTATAAAGGGGATACAGAAGCACCATAATTTTTTACCATGCAACATGCTGCAAACTGTTATGAGATATCTTTAACATTGTCTTTAACATCACTGTAACTGTTAGCCCCACCTTTGCTTGTATTTCCCCCACTGGAAGTGAATATTCGCAGGGGCAGCAGAGTTCATTTCTGGAAGCAAACATTCTGGTAAAACGACTACTCCACTTGCAACTGATTTCTGTTAACTCGCTGCTGTTATGTTTAATGTTAAGGCTAAGAGAACAATCTCAAAAATAATAACAATGACAGACTTCGCCATTTATTTGGCTTACTATAACCCACAAAATAAAAGTTAAATATTATAATATTTTATATTAATTTATTATGTATAGCCATGGCTACAAACTGTTGGCTTAAACTTTGTAAGTTTAAGTTAACTCTACAAATAAAATAAATTATTATGTAGGAGAAGACAATTCTGATCCTAAAATGCTTTTTACTAATTTATATGAGACACAAGTAAAAGAAACTTAGAACTCTGAAAAGCGAGTAGTGCTTGGCATTTACTGAACAATTTATTTTTACTATTATTTTATTATAGAATATGGTTGTAATAGTAAATTATAAAAGCACCTGACAGAAAACTATTGCCCAGACTATAAGCCTATACTCTGAAACAGTTCACTTGTCTAAATAAAGCCATTTCAACAACGAGAACTTTACTGATTAGTACTCAGTTATTACATCAACCAAAAACCATTTGTCACAGTCCTTAATATGTGTAATAGACGCACCAATATTTAATTTCAAGACAATAGCTCAGAAAATAACCAAGTTATTGAGAAAAGTCACTGTTCGTGACTTTGCCGTTTATATGGGAGCTATATGATATAGTAGTCCGATCCGTCTGAAACCGAGATATACAAACTGAGCAGTATATACAAGCCTACGTTAAAAATTTTACCCTGTAAATTTTACCCTGCAGGGCCCTGTAGCTCTAACAGTCTAGGAGGAGTTTGCGTCGATCCAGACCGACGGACGGACGGACATGGCTATTTGATTTCGTCTCGACTCGTGCTGATAAAGAATGTATAAACTTTATATGGTCGGAGATACTTCCTTCTATGCGTTAGAATTCATTGTTATTGCTCATTGTCAAATCTGATCATACTTGTGTTATATTTTCTTAATTGGCATTAACAGTGCGATCAAATTCTTAGCTCAAAATGTTTGATTTTAATTACGATTCACGTGATATACTTCTGTTGTAGGTATACAGAATTTCACTTGCGGCTAATCTATGACGGAAATGCATTTAAAAATTATGCGGAAACTTGACAACAAATGAAAGTGTATACATATATAAAGCCTTACCGTACCCAGACCACAGCACTATTTCTATCCCACACCATGCTCTGTCGGTTAAGGCCCCCTGCTGTCTTTGCCTCCGTTGCCTTATTCCAGTCTCCAACCGTATGCATATTTGCATAATGGCTTCACTTCACAAAAAAAAAAATAAAAATAATAATAAAAACTTGCTAAACACTCTTGATAGACAAGATAAAACACTGTGCTCCGGTATTTTTGCGCATAATTTATGCTGTTGCTATGTAGATTTTGCATACAGGGAGCCTAGACCCGAACGCGGACTCAGACTCGTCAGCCTCCTCCTCCTTCTCCACCATTCCACCTGTCCAACGGCCATGGTGTGCATACATATTTTCACTTGGTTTCGTCTATTCTTCTACGCATCGGTATGGTGATGCTATTTATTTATTTTAATGCACTTTGCACTGTGTTTAATTTCATTATTTTAATTAGTTCAACAATGTTTTTAGATTTCTGCGGCTTATATATATTTTCAAACGTTGTTTTCAAAACAAACTTCCGGATCTCATAATATTTGCTATGCAGTTAACCCTATGTGCATTTTCTGTGTTGCCCCAAAAGGAATGCACGGATTTATGAAAAACCTGCTCTAGGATGAAGAAAAATATTATTAATTTTGCTTCCTTTGTTTATTCCTTTCTTTATTCTGGACCCCTTTTCGTTGTAAGGTGCGTTTGTTTAATTTACAAAGTATAGTTTAATTTTAATAAACAATTTCATACATTATTAATGAAATTTAGAAGAGTTAGTCCACAATTTACATAAATAACAATGGGCACATGGAATTTTCTCTTTCAAATTATAAAAAATTCTACTGATTTCCAATCTAAAAAGTCCGTCAGTTCATTACGTATACGTAATATCATCTAATCCATTTATGAGTCAGGTATTTATCGAAACTTTTGAGCTTTATTTCTCTTCTTTATCAAATTATCGAAATTATTATAAACTTGCAAGTTACTTATATATATTGTTAGTCTATTGATAAAAAAAAATCGCCTAAGGTTTATATACATATGTACATATTGACGACTGAGCCCATAAATGTAGGCAACGGAATTTAAACTTTCACGACTTGAGTTTTCTTTTAAATTTGTAAAAAAGCAAACATTTCTTGCAATTCTTATTTTTTTAATATTTTAGATATGTACACTCCAGTCGAATTTAATTTGACTTTTGATATTATACCGGAACTTCTTTCTTTAAATTCTTTAAAACCTTTTCGGAATTCTTCTGTCAATGCTTTCCTTAACAGTTTCTCGATCCTCGCTACAACTGATCTATTTTGTTTCGCAAATTGAGCTGAGAAATGATTTCAAAGACTAACAATTTAGTCCCAATCGTTAATTTTTTTATTCTAAATGTAGGTTTTAACAATTTCAAAACCAACTCATAGCTCATGAGCAGCTAAGCTTAAGATTAGCTATGAAAGGCCTCCGTGGATAATATTTTACGAGATATGCTTGCATAAGCTTCTTTTTGCTCTACCAACATTCAGAGTACCTACATATGGGCAGAATAGTAAAAAAAAAAACATATACATTTGAAAATTTGACCACACGAAAGGCAAAATGTCAAAAGGGATATACCCTGATACTTTTTCGATTTTTGGTAAATAAAAAATGCCTAACAAACAATATTATATTACGCATAGCTGACTTAGAAGTTAGTCGTGATTACCACTCAACCATTATTATAATTCAGGAAATAAACAAATACTTTTAATAAGTTTCCTTCTACTGTCGAATCTCCAGTTCACATTTGAATAGACAATCTTTGAATTTAAATAAATGTATTTCCCTATTTCTCTCAACAAGGTTCACAAGTCAAGTTTATCTGCATATAAAAAAGGCGAGCAAGCGAAAAAAAAAACATCACGGCATATTTATTTTGATTGAAAAATAAATCGAATTTATGAATTTATTATGAAAACATAAACGGACGACAACAATGGTAAGAGCAACCCCGCCTCCAACAGTGCCCCAACTCTCTTCTGCACAATCGTTTTCCTAGCTGTTTCAATTTTTTTCAACAGTGGAAATTTATAATATTGTCGTTTGTAGTTGAATTTTCTTCCTTTCTTTCTGTTTGTGCGCAAGTGTGTGCTCGCCTCTCTTGTAACTCGAGATTGGCATAAGAAATTGGATGTTGCTGATGAAGCTTAAGTAATGCCTATGAATATTTACTTTAAGCGACATATATGTCGCTCTTTATATGCAGATTTGTGTTTACTTACCTTTTGTACGATGCGTGTAATGCGAGGGAAAAAGTGACGGAGTCTCAATATGTGGTTGTGTGTGTGTGTGTGTGGGGTGACTCAATAAAGTTTCGAACTTCTATTTCGTATGCCACTTGTAATTCCATTGAGTTTATTTGCCTAATCACAAATTCAATATGGCAAAGTGTATTGGAACAAATTGCATTTGGTTGAGGTTCAACTTTTGTGTCCTACACACATATAGACTATTCAGAAAAGGGCAAGGGTAAATGACACTTGTTCACAATGTAACATCAAGTTTATGATTATTAACAATGGAAATTTTCTTTTGTGTGCGTATGTTGCCCATTTAGATGAGGGGTAATTGCTTACTGAATTTTTAAATGACTATAAAGGCCAAAAAGAAGACAAAAGCATAAAGAAAATACATATGTTTTTCAATTTTATATCATATTTTCAATATTCAGTTTTCAATTAAATTTATAAATTTTTATATAACAATAAGTTTGACTTTTTAAGGTGAAACCAAGCAGTCAAACTTTAGCATATTGACATAAACTCGTAAATGCACACTTATACTTATACATACAAATTCAAACAAACAATGACCAAGTCAACAACAAAGATGAAAGTGCATTTAAATTGAAAAGCCTACAAAAAAATGGTTCAAAAGCCAAAGAGCTAGCCTTAAGCCATGAGAAATACGCCACAAAATACAAAAAGAGAAATATAAAATAAAAAAAGCAAATAAATTTAAACTTATTTTTAACTGCACTAAGCGAAAGTTAACAATATTATTTGAGGCAATTCTTATTAACCTTTAACGGAATATAGATACGAACTGTTTTTAAAAAAAATAGTTAAAATTCCTTTAATATTTGAACCTGAAATAAAATTCAAATTTTAAAATATGTATTTACTTTGAGATTTTTTTATGACTCTAATGATCGAATCTGTTTCTTAGACAGTTAAAAATAGCAGCTAAAAAATTTTGATATATTTTTTTCGTGAAATTTTTTTATATTTAGCGTATGATCCATTTTTAGTTTGACATATGTATGAAAAATCAAATTAAATAACTAAATGATAAGATAATGATTGAAAAATCAAGAGTATCCAATCAGACGACTCCTAAGAAATTCTCAGAGAATTTGTTTCCTTTTTTCTTTTGCTTTGCCAAAGGTTTTCTCATTTATAAAATTGTTGGAAAACATTTTTATTTTTCTCGTGTGCGCCTTTTTATTTTTGCCTCGATTTCTAAAGTAAATAATTTTTGCGGTTAAGTAAATTGAAATTTTCTCGGACTTTACTTTATTTACATACAGTCGTTCATACATACATACATGCATTTACGAAAATAGCCTCACTTAAAATAGCCAGGAAAATAAAACCCGGAAAAAGTTTAGCTAAAGACCCTTTTTGATTTAATTGAAATTTTCCAGGCTGACCATTTATCAGGTTCGAGTGTTTGCAACTACCACTTTAATTGATGAAGTGAAATGTGATTTCAAAATACCCTTTAGCTATAGCCAATGGGTTTAGATGTCTTCTGCTAAATTGGGATAAGATTTAATAGACAGGTTTAAAATCAAGAAAGCGTATTATAAAATGGAAAATATTGTAAAAGTTATGAGTCTATAAAATTACCTTAATAATCTTAATTCTTATGTTAATATTTTTCCCTACCAAATATGTTAAATTATCTAACCTACAAACTTTTTATTAAATGAACTCTACCCTGCTACATACATAAGTAAATAATATTAGTCACAAGCAAAAATCAAATGAAAATTGAAAAATACAAAGAGAGAAAAATAGAGAGGAGGAAAAATAAAAACCTGATGAAAATTTATGATGATATCTTTCTCTCGATGCTGCTCGATTCAACAAAATGCGCTTAAAATCTTTACTTATGGTTGGCCAAGGCAAAGAGAATCGGCCAAAAGAGTAGAAGTCGCCTAGATGGGGAGAGTTTGGTGGTTCTGGGACATTGTGAGAAAAAGCTAGAATCTCAGCACAAAAATAAACAAACAAAGACCAAAGCTTACAATGTATGACAGTCAAGAGATGAGGAGGATAAAGAAATAGAAGCATGTATGTATGTATGTATGTGTGGGTATGGGTGTGTAAGCAAACATATTGCGCATACGCCATGTTAACCATAAGCTTGCCTCGTTGTCAACAGCTGTTTGTTGGTTACAGTCTAAGTTCCTAGCCCTGGCCCTGGACCTGGTCATAGTGTTGTTGCTGCTCCTGATGCTGGAACGCTTTGCCCCTGGCCTTCGCCCTGGAGTCTTGCAAAGTGTTTAATGACAAATGACATGGGCTAGTGCACGTCTGTTGTTCATTCTTCATCTTCTTCTGCTTTGGTTGTATGAATACATAGATGAATGACCCCATCAAGCCTCCAAAAAATGTAATGAAACCTAAGATACAACAGTCACAGAGTTCTCAAAGATGTCTCTTTCCCACCCTCTGTCCTGTCTGTTTTTCTCTATTTATCTGCATGCGTGACTGCATGTGACCGTCTGTCTATCTCGAGTGTCGAGAACAATGTGCAGTCTCCCAAAATGTGACACATCATATCAGGTGCGTAACCGCAACAGGGGTTCAATCTCACTGAATTCTCGTTGTCGGTTTACTACACGTTGCCTTAACGAATTTAGATCAAATTAGAATGTTAAAGTTAAAATTATATAAACTTCCTTAGCCGAAGGCCTCAGTAGCCATGGCTACAAACTGTTGGCTTAAACTTTGTAAGTTTAAGTTAACTCTACAAATAAATAAATAAATAAAATATATAAACTTCTTATATATTTTATAATGCAGTTTCATTTATGATTTGGTAATGTTGTTTTCTGAAAATTACAATCAAAAATTGGAAAAAAGGTAAATCCTTTTAGTTTATAGGGTTTCACTAGCATAGATTTATAGGCCCGTAGACCTGTATCATTATTCCTGCTTACAAGAAAATGTCTTAGCATTTACAGTCAAGTCTCAAAAATTTGAAATGGCAAGGGAATATAATTTTTTTCGAATTACAGAGGTTTTCGATTTACTGGGTTTTGAAGATTTCTCAAGGGACCAGCAGTTTCTTTTTTATGTTTAAAAAACCTTTTGCCAGCTGAATATTGATAAAGAAAATAAAAGTTATTCTTTGATTTACCAACATATTTTGAACTTGCGCGAAAATCATTGGTATTGAATATCCTGGATCTAAAAAATTATAAACGTCAAGCAAGTAGGTTACAACTTATCCATTTTGTATTTATGACAGATAATCATTCATACTTTCTAATGTAGTAACATACATGTTGTCAAAATAAATTGAACTTTTATTTCATTTACTTAGTACACTCAAATAGGTAAACAAGAAAGCAAACTTCATGCAACAGACACGATCATGTCATGTGTAATACTTAACTAATTGCAATTAAATAATCCTTGACACTGAAGTTTTACGAATATTTCACATTATTACTTTTAGAAATTAATATATATTTTAATACTCATATAAGTTTGTACCTTGAAAGTATATGTAATAGACTATACGTTCCTACATTATTATTAATTTAAAAGATATTCAAATGGGACCGTAAATACATTATGAGCTCCTTAGTTCCCACTTACTACATACCAAAATATGTGAGTAGAACCCTATAACGTTTCGATTAGCCTTTAGTCTGAACTAGATATTAATAACTATTATATACATACATGTTAAACCAATTCAAGACATGATTCCCACTGCTCCCCTAGTAAAATATAGAATCTCTGCCTCTGCAGTGGCATACATAAATTGTCTACCATTGAGCATACATACAGATGTGAGAGGAAGGCAGAGCATATAGAACTGTTTTCAAGATTGATTTGCATGTGACAGTTGTTTTTAGGATGGCCAACAAAAACTAAAATTAGAAAATTTAAATTAAAATATATGACCATAAAATGTATGTGTTTTTTTTTCTACTGTTGCACAAGTTATTTATCAAGAAACTGCATTGTTCATAGAAATTTTTTGAATGGAATGTTGCATTTTGCTTTGATTAAATTGTTGCAGTTTGTTGCTTTTGTCTACTTTATGTTTTCTTTAGCAAATTCAATAGACCCAGACAGACAGAGCAAGCAAAAAAAATAGAGAGGCAGAAGACAGTATAGACAGTGAGATAGAGTGAGATAGTTTCCAAACTCTCCTATTCCATTTCACTTTGTTATTTTGGTTGAAATTATTAAAAAACGATTTTGTGGCGTAACGTCAGAAAGGGCTTTTGCCACATCGTTGGTTTTTATGGCTTCGCGCACGCACAAAACTTTGGCCAAAACATCAACAGTAAAGGCAACAACAGCAATAGCAGTAACAGCAGCAACTGGGCCACCAACTTGCGCCTAGCAGCTTTTGGAGTTTATGCAGAGTTGAGCACTGCGAAATTTTCATTTTGTGGTTTTCACCTGTAACAGCTGCATTACCGGACTACTTGCAATGTTTGCTAAACTAAAAATGAAAAGGAAAACTTTGTTGGCAGGGCAGCCAATCAAATGAGCTTGGCTAAACGTGCGTAACCAAAAATTTTGCTAGTTTGGTAATCAAAAATGTATGCATCTCTCAGACATAGAATCCACTCTAGCCAAAGAGATAGAGAGCCAGCGAGAGAAGAAGATGGGTTGAGGATGAAGATTTAAATTACCAGTTGTGATGTTCTGCTGGTAGCTGCCTTTCCATCCAACATTAAGTGCCACATAATTGCTTAATCTCTGCGGCTTTTACACGACAGAGCGTAATAATTTATTTGACTGTCAGTTTCTGCCCCAAAGTAGTAAGAGAACGAGTGCAAAAGAGACATGGAAATTAAAACGAAAAATTGCAGAAAAGGACGAGACGCGACGCAAGAGGATAGCTCTCAGCGAACAAGGCAAATTATGCAGTCACGTCCCAGAAGGGGTTAATATTTTTGCGGGTCAGCAAAAGGATTTATGGTTAGTAGCCTAGTGAAAACCAAATTGTAATGGCCTGGGGCAGGTCGGCGGAACAAAAAAAATTAAAAAACGGATGTCCAGAAAACTGTTGCTTTGGGGATATATTTTAATGGTTTAATTATTGCAGTGGAAAGCATTTTAAATAATGAATAATTTAATAATAAAAAAAAATTGTCCATTGTATTCTTGAAACGCCGCAGATGTCTATATAAGTCTTTCGATGTCGAAGTTGCAGCATCAGCCGGAAAATGTTGCCTACTTATTAGGACGTGGCTCACTGGGCTTCATCTTGTTAGATGTTTTCTTATTAAATGACTAGCCTAATGCAAACTCACACATTTCAGTGGTTTCGATTTCTAATATTTAATCTTGTGGGTTTTCAGGGTTCAGGGTGCTCTAATTTAGAATTCATTTGAGTTTGCCTATTAAAGAAAATTTGTATTTACTTTTAAATGTTAGGATTGACCAAGTAAAAACACAACAACTTTTCACTACGCTTTATTATCACAAAAAGAAAAATCAAAGACATGATTGCAAACTATTATGAGAGCTTGAAATATTTCTATTGTTTCATATATTTTGACAATTTACTTAAGAAAACTGTGAATGGAATTTCTTTGACCTTTATTTGACATTCCAAAGATATGCATATTTCTCACTTTAAAACAATGCAGCGATAACGACAAAAATTTCGAATTCACTATCAATGGAAATTACAATCATATTTTGTATGCTTGGATAAAAATGCAGAAACTGGCATTTGCCAGTGCAAAGGTGTATGGGTGTTGACATGGGCGGGGCCATCAGTATCAACAGTTGCGTCATCATTATTATCGTCATCATTATGATCATCGTGTTAACAAAAGAGCATACTCAAGTTTCATACGAAATGCAATTCCACTTTTGCGCACTTTATGTCAACATTTTGTACGTAAATCTTTGTGTAAGACTATGCCAAACGTTCTGGCCCTGGTATCAAGGGGCGTGTTACTCTGTGTGTGTGTGTGGGTGTGTGCCGACTACACACTCCTCACCGTGTGTCATTTTCTCTCTATCTGTCTCACTTTTACATTCGTTGTTTCGTTCGGTTGCTACATGTGTGTGCGTGTGTAAAAGTGTCAAAAGTGCTTGAAATTTCAGCAGGCTTCATGCAAACGAGTAGGGTGTAGGATGGAGCAGTTCAAGTGTGGGCAATGGTGGCATGCCTTGCCAATGCAACTCAAACTGGACACACTTGAGAGGCACACCCATTTCTTTTTTTTTTTTTTTTTTTTTGTTTTTGTCGGCCCACTTTCATTTATGCCCCAGAAAAAGCTCGAAATGCAGAAATCACACTCATATGCTCAGTTGCACGCAAAGTCAAAAGTCTCTTTGAGATTGTTACTATCCCCTCCTCATGACCCTTGTCTCCTTCTTCTCCATTCGTTTCCTTTCATTCTCAACAGCAACTCTCAGTTATACATTTGAATACTGTTAGAGTTTTCTTTTTATTCCGTCGTGTCCTTTACCCTTGTGTGTTTTGCTTGCGAAAATTTGATATGCGTTTTTGTGTTGCGCTTTTCTCTTGGCTGCTATCCAAAAATTCCTTTTGGATTCACCTCCTTTTTTTCTTCAGACGGCGTTAAAGCAAATAAACAGTTACATACACACACACACACCAAGTGCAGCTAAATATTTGGCGTTTGTAGCGTTTTTCACTTTGTGGTGAAGTGCCCAAACCGGAAATGCATGAGGAAGCTCTCTTGATATCCAAACTACATATGTGGGCAATATGACGATCAACCATTTTTAACGGTGTGTGACTTTGAATTGTGACAACACATAAACCAACAACTTTCAATTTATAATTCTATTACGATTTACGATATGTCAAAATAATTGAAGGTAAGCCGGTAATTAAGCAAAAAATAGGTAACATCTATGTGTTTAATAACACAGGACAACAAAGATATGTTGAACTCGGATACACTTTTCTAATGCCTTGTGGTGAGCAATATCTTACCCAGGATTTAAAGATATCATAACATATATATAGGAACCGCTGATAAGGCACCGATAGACAATAAGAGAACCAGAAGCGTAATGCTAAGCCAGCATTACAGCACACTTGACACTTTCGGGACAGACCTGCAGTCAGTTTGATTTTTGTTAAAGTCATAATATTAAATTGTAACACCAACATTATTGCCATTAAAGAAACCGGAATAAAAATAAATACCACATACATATTTAACCTCAACTTATTTAACTTGTAAATTGATTTTCTTTACAGAGTTCAATCTATTAAAGCTAGTCCACAATCCTTTCCAAAATACCTTTTATCAGGGCAAATCTCCACCTAAAGTCGGGTATCGAACTCGAGTACAACAGACTTGTAGATTTAGTACGGACGGACTATAAGCCAACAGCTCACCATATGGGAAAATGCTTTTGGAAACGTAACAATTTTATATGAAAGAAGAAGAAATATATAAAAAAAAGAAGAAAACATCGACAAATTAATATATAAATGATTTATAAAAAAAAAAAGAATTCATGTTTCCGCCAGGGATCGAACCTGGGACCTTCTGCGTGTTAGGCAGATGTGATAACCGCTACACCACGGAAACAGCTGAGATCCTGCGAGTCAGAAAAAGTTGTTGGGATACTTTCACTTCTGGAAGTTTGGCCAGCTTAATATGGGGGAAAATTAAGATTCGTATTTTTCTATTTTCAAAGAACACAAAAAATATTATACTACAAATTAAACAATGACCTTATCTTGTTGAATTCATATCTATTTTCTTATAAATAAAACGATTGCATACTTTCAGGCTTTTTTTGAAACTACAGCCCTAAATGTTAACTCTGAAAAGAAAGCAACATTTGTCTACTTTATCCATGCTGGCATACTGCTACGAAATCTCAATTATAGTGAAGAGTTTCCTGCATTTTCAAAAATATTTGTATTTTATTAAAACATTTAACTTAATACTTTTTTTTTATCTTCTTATCTTTATCTTCCAAACAAATTAGTCAGGTCAACTTAGTTTTAAATAGTTTGCCTTTTTGCCAGTGTATCAATTAATTTTCAAATATTAATATTCTTATTTTAAAAACGATGCCACAGCAGATTGTTTACATATTACTGTGGATTTTGTTTCCCGGTGGCCAAACCTAACAAGTGCATGTATAATAAGGTCCCACAAATACATACAGTAGATCTCCACACTGTTAAAAATATCACAAATTTACTGATCTGTAAGTGCTCTTCTCTCTCAGTAAATTTTAGCACGTCATTCATATATATAACTCTAAGTGAAAAAAAATCAGTTCGTTTTGCGAAATCCAACGAGAGCAGACGTGTGTGTTTATACTATAAGCGTAACACTGATCACTCTTTCGCTGTAGACACCGAAGTAGACTCGGAGAGCTCGTAGCTGATAAACAAACAGCAAATATTGATTAAAGACAACATTCTATAAAATTCAATATTCAATACCGTAAATATCGCTTAATATATTTAGCCAAATAGCAATAATAACAAAATTTGTGTAAGATTGTGTGCGTGAATATTAGTCAGTGGTGCGACAGAGAAAGAAACTGTTTGTGGACTCGGTTTTCTTTTGCTATAAAAAGTAAATGAACATGACTAATTGTAAAAATCAAGGCGCACTTTGGTTTCCCTTTTATTTCTGGAGCTTTATGCACGTTACGTTAGGGAAAATTACTAAAATGCACAGGGTAATCTAATAAATGTTTTATCATTTACTAATACTTTTAACAAAAATATTTTCAAAAAATTGATACAATTTAAAACTTTTCAATAAAGACTTGATAATAGAATTTTATTGACAGAATATACATACATATGTACATAAAGTTACGATTTGGCAAACAATAAATTTTTGCAATTATTTCTTAAGCAGTTTAGTTGGAATAAATAAAAACATTTTTTGAGGAATGTATCATTTATTTCATTATACCCTTGCAAAAAGGGTATATTAATTTTGGTCAGAAGTGTGCAACGCATAGAAGGAAGCATCTCCGACCATACATATAAAGTATTTATATTCTTGATCAGCACGACGAGACGAGTTCAAATAGCCATGTCCGTCCGTCCGTCCGACCGTTCGTCTGGATCGACGCGAACAGTGACTGTGCCAAATTTAATTAAGATCGGGTGACTATATCATATATTTCCCATAGAAACGATCGGTGGAAAACAGTGACTTTTTTCAATAACTTCGTTATTTCCCATGTTAAGATTGTGGGCCGTTCTGTCGCAAAAAATAAGACTTTTTAGATAAAACGTTTATCCACTTTGACGGCTATAAGTGAGGAAAGAGTACCAAACAACTTGCAAGAGTAGGTATACAAACATCGGCGCGGTCGAAGTAAGCCCCGGCCTTCTGGTTTTGTTTTTTATGTTTTTATGTACCTGATTCTACTGTTTACTCTATATTGCATTCAAAACGCTAATACCGCTAAAAAAAATTTAATTTTTAATTTTTTAATTTTTATGCATTAACTCCATAAAAAAACAAAAACTAAAGTATAAAAATTAAATCTTGATTTATATTTAATATCTTTAATCGCAATCATTTTTTATCGATTTGAATTTAAATATTAAATCTTTTTAGGTACTTACTTATTCCAAAATATGTATTTAAAGGTATTGCCTTTTTGTAAATAAAAAAAATATAACTAATTGATTGGAATAAATGTTTCTTCGTAATTTACACCAATCGTACAGTAAAATAAATATTTTAAATATTAAAACGTTTGATTTTCTAATCTTTAGCTTGTTTTTAATATTTTGGCACTCCGACTTGATTAACAAACATGGATAAATTATCATTAAGGCACGATGAAATCAAATTGTTTCTCTCTTCACAACTTGACAATTTGGACGATCATCCACTTGAGTTGTTTTTAAACTATTCTAAACTGAACCTATTCAGCAAAGACGTCCTCGACAGTCGGAATTTGAATGGCCAAAATTTTAACCGGTCTCACTCTAGAACATTCAAGTTACTGCTTAAGCTTTTCAATACTATGCTTGAACAGGCTGCTCAAATACCACAAATCCGTCCAAGCACTAGAAGAGAAAAGCTTTTCCTGATGAAATTAGTTTGTCATGTGGATGTATCGACGCAGATATTAAAAACAGGCAGCCCCATCGAAGCGATTTTTCGATGTCTCTATGTGGATGACGCAAATATTTCAGAACCCAATGTCTATTGCGCCGTTGTATCTGGTAAGAAATGCATCATTTAATAACAATGCATTTAATAAAAACCTTTCTAAATTCCGCAGACAACGAAGTATCAATACTTCAGGGGTATGTGGACCAGGAAATTGATTGGAATTTTTCTACAATTGGGACAGAAAAACTAAAATATCAAGATGGAAAACGCTGTGCCATATTTAATAAGTTGACAATCGATAGAATCCATCAGTTTGATACACATTCAGCAAAGAGTTTTGAAGGAAAATGTGCTTTGCTCTTTTACACTACTCTTTCGATCAACAATCAAGAAGTAGGCTTTTGGGCACTGTCTCGTCCCATGGTTCAGATTTCACACGCTAGTCAAGAGAGGGCTGCTGAGGGTTCAATCTTTTGGGTAAATTATTTTTCAAGGCAAGCAGATGAGCCATGTACTGTTGTGAATACAGTTTATTGCTGGAACTTAACAGTGGCTGTGGTTGACGAATTTAATAAGAGGGTGAATAATAGGCCGATGAGTGATTTGAATGTTATATACATTTGTAAGTATGTGAATGGAAGTTTTCGACATATACTGACTTTCGTATTACATATTTGCAGATGAAAATCTTCTAGCGTTAGCAGAAAATAAAAGCATTACATCGCAAATTTTTTTGAAAAAAGTTTGGAAATTAAATTTCTCCTTTTGGGAATGGTTTTACAACCTTATGAAGTTATTGGAGCCCAGAAAAAAGAATGGTCGTGACGATGTCAGAGATACCTCAGTACATGCGATATGGGAAGCTGGTCTCATTTCTGGATTTATAAGTAATGAAAAGGCTGCGGAACTTCTTAAGGATCAACAAGTTGGTACTTTTTTAATTCGTTTTTCCGACGCAAACTTAGGTAAGTAGTCATTTGAGAAGTCAACAAATGTTTTGAACTGAAAAGTTTTATTCCAGGCGCCATACAAATCACCAAAATGACGCCAAATAGAGTGGTGGATAGCCTTGAAGTATTGTATTCAGATCTTAGAGATCAAGGCTTAGCCCGCTGCATTTACGATGTAGATGGTGCAGACTATTTGCTTTCCACATTTTTAGAGGATGTGAGAAATCGGGATGAAGCATTAAGTCCATTTATTAGTAACTAAAACAACTCGCACATAAGCAAAACAATTGTAGTGAACCTTCCATAAGTTTATTTAATGTTAAATAAATGTGCATGTACACGATTAGCAAGTAGTTTTACGGTTTGTACAATAATCAGAAGCTGGAACCATTTTATTCCTACTGTTAGAGTAAAACCTATTATGCTAAATCTGTTTTAGTTTTGGAAAAGGCAATTTTCTTTTGTAATTTTTGCCACTAATTGCCATGTAAATGTTATAGACTTTTTTAAAATTCAAGGTTTCATCTTTTTGTATGGATTTATCCATAATTTAAAGTGCATTTTTATAGTTACCAACATTGAAAAATGCAATGAATTTGGTTATTTAATGTAAGGTTAAGGTTAGTTATAATGTTTAATGAAAAATTTGATAAAAGAAAATAATTATTAATCTATTTTTGCATATCTTTTAGCTGTGAAAGTTTCTCAAACATTATTTTTTTCTCGCTGTGAATCAGCTGTTTCCGTGGTGTAGCGGTTATCACATCTGCCTAACACGCAGAAGGTCCCAGGTTCGATCCCTGGCGGAAACATCTATTTTTTTTTTTAAGTTTTCCATCAGAAATGAATTTTTGAATATTTTCAAGCAATTTCTTCGTTTATTACCAAATTTTACTAAACAAAAAAAAAAAAAAGACATGTAATGATGAAAGTAAAAAGAACTTAACAAATGAATTTAAATTTCAATTGGTTTTTAAATATTTTCATATTTTAATTTAATATTTGGCTTGTCACAAAAATGTTATAGATAAGAAAATAACAAACACATTCTATTACTGCATTCATTTCTTTTGACAAGGAGGATTCAAATTAACGCTTTACGGTAGGGCAGCTTTCCTCTCTTGCTCACACCTGGCTAAGTTCTTGAGAGACGAACTCAGATACTCTAGTACTTTGCAACACATCTAACTAATAAGTTTTCAATTAAAATTCATTGCTAATAAGAATAATGAAACGTTTGAGAAGACTCCACATTCAATTTCACATTGAATTTTTAAACTTACTTGTGCTTATGTATACTCGTATGAATAGTTACTTCATCTGTGTTGTTGCAATTTTCTGCACTCAAATGCCAAAGATTTTCTTTGTAAATTCTCTGGAGTAACCTGAGTAACCTGAACCAGTATTTCCCCTGCCGCAAACAGCCGCAAATGTATCTCCACCATGCCAACAGTCTCTGTGCGTTTCCCGGCAATATAACTGTTATTGACACGACATCATATTGAAAATATGTACTATATATTGTACACGCTGCTGTCGATTTTTCAAGTTACTCTTTTTCTGCGCTTTTCCATGTGGGTGGCTCTAAAACGCCTCAATGGGGCATAAGTGTCGCCCTAGTAAATAAATGCGACAACATGGCGTCACATGTACACTGAGAGAAAACGCTAGCACATTGTTCAAGCTGAAAGTAAAAGCACTATGAAACATCCAATCTTTGTAATATTTAACTTTTTCAATCACGAAAATCTTTCCAGATATTTGAAGGAGAAAACTTTTAGGCTATATACATACGTAATATGTCATATTTAAGAACTTGTTTACCTTCTTCTAAACGGTATTTAGATATTAAGTAGCCTACTCGATATATCCTTGTTCATCTGGGCCTATTAGCTGCACGCCTTCAATAAAAAGGCATCTCGAAAAATCGAATAGCATACTTTTCTGATAAATTTTTCATAGTATAGAAAACTTTTATGAAATTCAAAAGTAATTGAAAAATAAAATTTACTAAAAGAATTCTGGATTTTTGAATGACTTACAATTGCATTTTGTGGAGAAGAAAAAAATGTTTACTGATTTGTTGTTTTAGTGTACAGCAAATATGTGTACATATAATGCTATATATCACAAAATGCAGTGCTGTGCATATTTTATGTGCACACCCACAACGACAACAACAAGAACAACAATTTCACAAGGGAGATGAAATGATAGAGGCAAAGAGATATGATGGAGACATCGGGAGCTCGGCGGGAGCGAGTGTTTGAGAGCCTGGCAAAAGCTATATCATCATATTACAACAGATAAACGCCTAAGGCAGTGACGGAAAATGCATTTAAGAGGATGTTGATGCTGCAAGTGTGTGTGCGTGTGTGTGTGAGTTTGCTGACAGCTTATGATTTTGTAATTAAATGCCGTTATAAACAAACAAGGCGGTGTGTTTGCCAGTTGCCCTTTTCCACACTTCTCCTGCCCCCAAACGACCACATACATTTGTCTTAAATATGCCGCCAATTCTATATTATTATCGTGCGGCTATCAATCAATCTCTATTGAGTTGATCCAATACGAAATTACTTGCCCCACACGCCCTGTATGTTTTCTAATTAAAATCCATTAATCTTCCAAGTTTACATACATACACAGGCAGACTCGGACATTCATATATTTACAATGAGAATGCATCTATCTTGACCAACTTCCTGTCTTATTGTGGAATTTATTTCAAAATATTACCATAATTATAGGTGCACACCTATGTCTTTCTACATATACGCTCTAACTCTTCATCTTTTATATTTGTTCATTATTAGTTGCACAAACTGACTAACAATTTGAGGTTAAACTTCAACATGATTCCATAGCTACATTAGTCAGTGCTTCATCTTCATAGTCTGCCCTTAAATTTAGATTTTCTCGCATATTGGAATTGATTGGTTATTCGGTTACGAATTTTGTTTGGAATTTGTGGTAAACTTAATCAAATATTATGATTTTTAGACTAACATTTTGCAATGAGCTTGTAGTCTGTGAATTCCATTGCAACTTCAATTCATATACATATGTAAGTGAATATATGTTCACTAATTATTTCAGTAGATACATACATATTGTTTAGTTTAATGTAAAAAAAGGTATGTGAAACTTAAACTTAAATAATTGAAAATATTTCTTTTAAATAAAAGATGTTATGAAATGCCTTAAATCATAAAGTAAATTGAAATCAACCTCAAGCAAACAAATGTATAAGTATTTCAATATATTAAGAAACTAGTAATCAAACATTTTGTCAAAAATTGATTTTTAACTTAATAATAAGCAACGTTTAGTTTAAACAAACTTACATTATTATTTATTGAACCCTTATCCAAATAAAATCAACAACTTTCGGTTTTCAATTAGAAAAACATATCTATCAGACTAGGCTACGGACTATTTAAGAATTTCGTAATATTATTTCTTCCACTCATATTAACCTTTAGTATATATAAATAAATAAAATTTAAGGTAACGAATAATTGATAGACACCTATTGTCACTTTGAGTAGTCTCCATCAGATCATTAATTTGCAATATATCTGAATCTGTTTTCTTTAACTAAAAGTAGGAAACAGGAAACAGATACTTCTTCAATATTACATTGTTATAAAAATATAACATTTAGTCTTGACATTTGTTTAGATATTCGTTGTTTAACTTAAACGCGTAATAGCCCGGAAGGTAGGTAGGTTTCTCCGCAGTAGTGTAGGTTTCTCCGCTTGCAACGTGCAACAATTATGTCAACACCTTGCAACATTCATTTTTTGCACCACGCATTTGTTTTTTGTTCCTTTGTTTTGTTTTTGCTACACCACTTAAGTGGCCTTTAACACCTGCTGATGCTGCTGACACCCGGTGGATTGCATTGTTGGTATTGCAGCCATTAGGCAAAAAAGAAAAATCTAAAGCAAAATATAAAACGCTACGTGACCATTAATAATTTTTGACAAATGTGGTTTGGATTATATTTTCGTCATTCTCTTTCCCTTTGTTGCCGTTGCGTAAATTGAGTTCGTTATGCAAAACTGAAATAAACCAAAGAAACGAATTTAGTAAAAATTCCAAATATATGTAAATGTATATGAAATGTATTGCCCTTGAGCTGAAAATGCAAAACTCAATTAGATGAAATACAAAAAATATGCAAATCACATTTTCGTCCATAATAATACCGATAATCATTTTCCAATTTTTCTTTTACTTTATATTGAAGATTTGCCCGCGAGATATACACAAAAAAGTAGGGGGAACATCAAATATACACTGATTTCATTACGTACATGATTTGGCGTAAGTATAACTAAACTGAAGTATTCGATAATGATCATAGCCCCAGCTCCATTCTCGACTCCCCGTACACTCTGCCCTTGCCACCCGTTATTTTCGTTTTGCCATTTACCGGCCGGAGGCAATCTTTGTCCTGGTCTTTTGTTTTAAAGCGTTCATAACATTTAATTTGATTGCTGCATGCATTCGGGACACTCAAATGGCCATGAAAACATATTGAGCAGCGAGTGCCGAGTGCCATAAAAGCCAGTTTTATTAACTCCCATACAAATACATACCCACTCACCATTCACATACAGACACAAATACACAAATACATACAATACATTCATGCAGACACACAACAATGGCACAACAGAAACAAAGTGGCCTATAAGCACATAAGCAAACAGCAAACAAACATTGAAAGGGAAACACTGAAGCTTCTACCTCACAAAATTGTCAATTGTGAAGTGACAAAATCATTCTCTGGCTCCTTGTATATCATCATATCCTGTTTGGAGTGAGGAGAAACCCAAAAGCAGTTTCAACTAAGGTATTAAACATTTTCAATAATTATACTGGTCTTTAAAACTTTTAAAACGGTAGATAATATTTACATCTCAGGAGCAAACTATTTCAGAAAGTTTATTGTTTTATATTTAATACGTTGCTATTTAGTTGATAGTTTAAATTAAGCATCACCCACTAATATTAGCTTGCTATACCGACAATTTTCAGGATGAATCCCATATACAATTTGATGTTTCGCTCTCTATGATATCCATTTTGTTATTAATAATATAATATGAAAACTTCCAAAATATTTTCAAGAAATTAAAGAACTATTTATATTCCAGTTTAGTAATACAAATTGATGAATAAACTATGCATATAAAAAATCTGCAACTAAATTGATGCCTATAGGAAAATGTTTTCGACTAATATTGAAAAATAAAGAAAAATCAAGAAAAAACACTACAGAAAGTAAGCCAACTACTTATACATAGTTTCTACATATCAAAATTATTAAGGTTTGAGTTTCTTATAATATAAAAATCGTACGGTCCAAATCAAGAAAAAGTTCAGAACTTCATGTATGTAGGCAATATTGAAATATTTCAATTCCAACAAGCTTCAAAGAAGAATTCCATGCAAGGATTGTGGACAAAAAAAAACACACTATTTTTCCATAACTCAAAGTTTTGTTTTTGTCACCAGAACCATTGGTATATCTAATAGAGAGAATCAAGCTTATAAATGGAGATACACATGAATATACATATACGTAATACAGACACAACAGAGGCATACACATCTACAGATATAGAAACATATAAGCACATACAATTCAATTTCCTCAAATGTTGTATTTATTATTTCCTCATTGCAGTGACTCTGACGATGCCAATGCCCACCTCGACTTCGACGTTGATGTTCTGAAGCGAGTCCGTAAATCGCAACAGTTAGGCGGCAGTGAAACAAATCAGGGAGCAGGAACAGGAGCAAGACAAAGGCAAACAAGCACATACACGCACACACACACAAGCAAGCACCGGTATATTCCCATACCCACATGAAATTTGACAATATTGTTGGTATACAAAAGGGAAGCAGCATCAGCAATAGCAGCAGTACAGGTAGGAAGACAGACAACCAAAGGATGACTGGGTTCTGGCATCCTGTTTGTATCCTGGCAAGGCATGTGCAACGCTGCCAAGCTTTAAACAATGCGATAAAATGGTATTAGTCACGTTAAATTGAATTTATTTAAGCGTGCTTTTAGGCGCATAACCGAAGGAAGCCACGGCATAAGCCACCGCCGTCGCGGTAGCGTTTATGATCCCCTTTTCTCCATCTCTCTCTCTCTCCCAGTGTGTATGTGTGTGTGTTTAAAAGCTAAGCCTCATTGTCAGCATATCCTTTGAGTGTTTTATGTTGCAGATCCAGGCAACAAAGCGGCTCGACAGTCGGCTTCAATTGCCCAACGACTACCTGGAGTCGACTTCTCTCTATTAAATACGAAAATTATGCAAATTATGCGGTATTATTAGATTTATTTCCAACATTCTGCGGGTGCCAAGTAGCTTGTGTGCCTGTGTGTGCGTGTGTCTGGTTATATGGGCGTGTATTTGGGGCGTGGCACAGTCACAGTTTTTGTTTTAAGTAACTCCCACACGATGGTATTTTCAGATCCAGGCAAATGATTTACAAGCTCGCACTTGGGCAACATCGCGGCAACGCTTATGAGACAGTGAATTATGGCTGTCGGTGACATTTGCCGGCACTGCTCAAAGTCACATGGTGCCGCCCATACACAAATACACACATACACAGAAATATTGTAGTCGAGTAGCAATTGAAAAAAAATGAGATTCCGTGTGGACTAAATACATAGCTGGACTCGAAATCATCTTAAAAAACCAAAGACTTAAGACTTAAAGACTCATATGCTTCTTTATAAAAATATATACCAAAGAAAAACCTATATAGAAATCACATAAGGAAAGGACAGTTTTCATTTTGAATTCTTTTCCAAAGTCTTCTTTGTTTCATTCTTCTTTTCATTAACTATTAAACATTCAATTTTCGATAAAAATGCGAACGTCAAAAAAAAAAAAAAGAAATAACAGCCAAACAGTAACATTTTAGTTAATTAACATTATAAATATGATTATCTATAAAGAAACTATATTTATTTTAATCTTTTATTTCACGGCCTGAATGTGAGTCCCATTCAATCATAGCTAAAGCAAAACGTTGCCTTCCAATAATATACACGAAGAATTAGTTTTCATCAGGGACCGTAATCATTATAAGTTATATTAAAAAACTTATTTGATAATCATTACATTTCGATTTTTTTCAATTTTCTTCAAAAAGATCATTAATTTTGAGTAATTTAATAAGAATTATCCATAAAAATCTTTTTTGATCAAAAAAAATAAAAATCAAAAATAATGATTAAAAATGATTTTTATTTTTTTTCGCTCAAAATAAAACTCACTTTTGAAAAACGGCTTCCATCTTAAATATTTTCAAAATATTTTTACACATCCTTAAAAAGGAGTTCAAGGACTACCACTCCATAAAATTTTTTTTTTTTTTGCATTAGTATTAATACCAATTTTATCATTGTTTTCATTTTTCATACATTTGTCAAAAGCTAAAGCTGATGATTTTTATTTTTTTCGCTCAAAATAAAACTCACTTTTGAAAAACGGCTTTCTTTTGACAAATGTATGAAAAATGAAAACAATGATAAAATTGGTATTAATACTAATGCAAAAAAAAAAAAAAATTTTATGGAGTGGTAGTCCTTGAACTCCTTTTTAAGGATGTGTAAAAATATTTTGAAAATATTTAAGATGGAAGCGTTTTTCAAAAGTGAGTTTTATTTTGAGCGAAAAAATAAAAATCATTTTTAATCATTATTTTTGATTTTTATTTTTTTTGATCAAAAAGATTTTTATGGATAATTCTTATTAAATTACTCAAAATTAATGATCTTTTTTGAAGAAAATTGAAAAAATTGAATTTTTAAAAATCTTTCCAAAAATGCATAGATGGTATCGAATTAAATATTTTGGTGTAATCTATTCTTTTCTAAGTCCTCTATAAGTAAATGATTTTTTTCATTTAAAAAAAAAAAAAATAATCATTATTTACGGTCCCTGGTTTTCATAAATAAAATTTCTCAGTTAACGATTATGTTTAATTTATATGATAAGTTAATATAATCAGCAGAATAAGCAACAATTGTATTCAAGTTAATTGTAATATTTTTTACATAAATTGCAGGTTGATTAAAATATTAAACCTTATAATTAAAGAATTGGAACATCAATTCAGAACTATATTCGTAGCAGTAGGAGGCCCTCATAGCCCAGTAAAATTAATAAAATGAGTCTATGATTAGGATAGCAAAGTTATGAATCCCTTCAAAGTTTTGAAAATAATAAACTACTGTAAAACTTACCAACTCTAGCCTAACCCCTTTCAGAACTAGTATTGTCATAGGCAACATTTTGTGGAGGGTAAATCATTATACTATGATGGTATCTCAAAATTATGTTCAGTTTTAATATTTCCATTTATGACATCATCCCTTTATTAGAATATGCGCCTTAACTCAAACGTTATGCTTATGCATCACTAAAACAACAAAGAAAAACCAGCTTTAATAATAAAATCATAATTTGAAGAGTAAAAACGATTACTCTAAATATACATTATTAAATCCACATTACCTAACCATAGCTACACCAATTAGTTGCGCATGTCTCAGAAATAAAGCTGATGAGAAACAAAAATAGTACATTTCTTAGAAAATTTGTCATTGAAAAAAGTCTAGAATCTAGATACATTTTACTCAAAGCCACACACATATCCACTATAGGACAATTAGAATGGAACCGAAAAAACGTAGAGAGAGAAAACTTTAGTAGGGAGGGAAAGGATTAAGCTATTTTGATGTTGTAGTTTCTGTCATTGGAGTTGCTGTTGTTGCAATTGTTTTTTGCTTGCATAAGGGAAACATATGGAAAATTTTGTTCTCTGGCTGGTTGGCTGCATAAATATTTAAAATTTAATTGAAATTGCGTTCGTGTTGGTGCTGTTGCTTTTGTTGATGCAAATACAAAGAGGGACTGCGGAAGCGGGGTCATGCCGGAGATCAAAAGACAAGCGTTTGGCAGTTTGTGGAAATCAACGCCCGAAAGCATGCAAACGCATATAGACACACAAAAACACATACACACACAGAGGCGAAAGCGTGACAAGCGCCAAAGTTATCCCCAAGCATTGGGACTGAAGGAAACGAAAAAGCAGGGCAGAGTGAAAGGACATATGGTAGTCTCCATCGCTTTTACCCTCTCTACCCATTGCTTGAGAAAGATGCAGTGCTGCGTGCTTGTTTACTGTTGTCCGGGCTTTGCCAAACGATTGCATTACATACACACACGCACGCATTTTAGCAGTACCACGCCCACATGCGACTTGCCTTTCTGCATGCTGCCGCTACGGGAGACACTTTTGAATGCCATGGGCACACAGTGCGTATGCGTTATATGGCTTGTTATTTATCTTTAGCTCATTGCCTCTCCGGGCACTCTGTCGCCTAGAAATGAAACTGGAACTGGCACTGGTAGCCACTGGTGCTGCTACTACTACATCCTCTTCCCTCTTCCCTTTCCGCACATTCACATCCACTTGCAGTCTCGACTCCCACTGTCATGCCAATAAACTGACTGAGCATCAGGCGTGGCTAGGGGCCACTCAAGGGCGTTTAATTGAATGTACGTGCTCCTAGGTAGGCAGAGATGGAACAAAAGCCGTAGACACATTAACAGTGCGGCAGTTCACGTCGCTTTCATACCCATCTGCTTACCGTAGACTTTGACATCGTTTCATTGTTGCATCGACATTCAAAGCCGTTCTTTGTGGGTAAACTGCATTTCGTTGTCCTCTTCCTTGTTCCCACTCCGCCGTTTGAACCATAAATCAATGCAAATTACACTTGCCCTCGTTCAGCTTAAGGCTTAAGGCACAATTGTGGCAAGTTCAACGGGTAAATGGGAGTATTACAAGGTGGAAAAGGAAAAGTGGTGGCATAAAATACTATAACCTGTTGTTGTTGTCAAGTGAAATTGATTTAGGCATGATTTAAATTTCATTATTAATATTCCTTTTTTCTTAATGCATCTGAATTGCTTGAATGGAATTTCGATTTGTATTCTCCTTTTATAGTATAAAAAGCATCTTAGCTTTGTATTAACAATAAAAAATATCAAAGAAGCTAACTTCGGCAATGCCGAAGTTTATATACCCTTTTAAGATAGTGTGTGATTTAAGTATAAGAAAAAATAAAGAGAAACTTAAGCCACATGAGTGAATTAATGAACTTTCCAAATTGAGCATAAAAATAACACAAACCAAAAGATTTTAAATGTTATGTGCTACTGTTCAACGTAAGGAAAACTTTTTAAATAAAAAAAAAATAAAAAAACCGAAAGATAAATGCATTTGCATCGGCCATCAATTTGAAGTGCAATCCAATTTTCCTGATGATATAAAAACGTATATTTCCATATCAACAGACTGGCAAATCATCGAACAGCATTCCGTTTTTTACAAGTATTTCGCATTTTTATTAAACGAAATACAGGGGAAATTTTTAAAATATTTTTACAAAAAACAAAAGCCAACAGTCGGCAAGCAGAACGAAAATTAATTCTGTTTACAACAACTTTGACTCTGACCTTTTTTGGCTTTTAAGGATAACAACCATATAAATAGATAAATACTTTTAAGTGAAACTTTTAGTCCGATTATTTTTAATAGAACAAAATAATAAGAAATAAAAAAAAGACATTGCGTAACTTGAAAACGAGGGTATTTACCGTAAGGACAGCATTATAGAATTACCACCTATTTCTTATATATCTAAAAACATCTATTACCAAAATACTCTTCTGGCCTACTATACCTTGTCTTGTCTTTTTCTCTTATTATGTATCTTTCAACTAGTTCTTTTTAACAAACTTTATGGTTAATAAAACCTTTTGGATATTCTTAATAAAGGGGGTAAACATCTTTTGAGGGGTAAACATCAATATCATATTTTAAATCATTAGTTCAAAAAGTTGAACTTAATCTCAATTCATAGAGACATCTTGCTAACTACTATAAAAAAGAATAAAGACCTTTTGAGAAGTTCGAAGTTAAGAATTGTCTTCATGTATTCCCCATAATGTGAAAGTGTTACCATTTGGTAAACTGAACATACATACACATACATATTTGCCAGTTGCTTAGATTAAACCTCGTTTAGTTGCAGCTTGTTAGTAGCTCTTAGCTATGATAATTTTTCAACAAAATTCTAGTTGAAAAAGTTATTGTGCATATTGCATGTACGCATTTTAATCACTCACTCAAAGAATGCTTACAATGATAATCTCTGGTCGTTATGCTCGTTTTTCTCGTGATGGTGATGGTAATGGTGCCTCCTCCTGATGGTGGCTACTCTGTATTGCGGTGCTCCTGCTGTTTTTTGGTCTGTGGCATCAAGTTTGGTTTCGGGTTCAGGTTGTTCATGTTGGTCATTTTTTATGCATACAGACACACTCACATGCATACATATGCTATGCAAATGCTGATGTGCATATACATATGCATGTATAAGAATCTATATATACATATCAATGTGTATGTGGTATGCATATGTGTATGTACGTATATGCAATTCCCATGCATGTTCAACATGATTAATTTCTGTAATAACTCGATTGGAATCACGCGCGCCAGCAGCAACTTTTCCATCACGCGTTCCAAAGACTCTCTGTATCCATGGTCCCCTGTTGGCCATGCACGTTCGCGAAATACGTGAGTGAGAGTGTACGAGAGAGTGTGTCTGTGTGTGTATGTGTCAGTTGGCATGGCATCCTTTGGTCCGTATGCTGCGTCCTTACTGGCTGCCTCTGTGGCGGCATTTAGCATTTGACTGCACTTAACCAAGCGAACGCAATACTGTACTCGTAGAACGAGTCCAGTCACCAGGCATTCAGGGACCAGGGACCGGGGACCAGAAAAGAGAAGATGCAGAGTCCTCCATGTGCTAGTTAAATAATTTGCATCCAACTGGCAAGAGCATCTCTCTTTTCAGCTACTTCTTCTCCTCTGATTGCCTCACCACTTGCTTTCCCCCCTTTTTTGGTGCTACAGTTCAATAAGTTTTAATGCACTTAATTAATTCCCACTGCGTCTAAGCATTTTGCCATTCTAAATTGGATTTTTCAAAATATATTTCCATCTATTTGTTTTTTCGGTTTACTTTTGCTTTTATTAGCATTTGTCAATAACATTAGCATTCCTTCTTCATCCACTTTACAACACACACACATACACAGTCAAACTGTCTGACTGTGTGTCTGTCTCCCTGTAAGTCTGTGTGTTTACCTAATTTAAGTTATTCTAATTCAATTAGTTCATCTTCTAATTAATCGCATTGGCACAGCATTCGCTTTCCCGTTCCCTCTTCAGTTTGATAAAATGTTCTTTGCCATCAAGGAAAATTGCAAGTCAATTGGAAAATGCAATTTAGTTAAGTAAATATGGAATCGAATGATGGATAACTATCTATATGCATATGCAAGTTCTATATGCATGTGTGTAATGGTATACGGAAAAAAAGGCAAGACTTAATTTAACCTTATGGTGAACGATATGTAGCCAATAATAACTTCAACTAACTATAGTATTTGTTATTGTAAAGCAAACACGGAATGCTTTTAAGCAATTTTTGTTTGTTCGTTTAAAAGTTTAAGTCTTTTATTATGCCTAATATACATTTATATCTAAATAATGTTCAGTTTTTGTGTACTACAATCAATTACTCATTAAAATCTCCACCTGTCATCGACTTGTGTTATGTGGCCACAATTGCAGGCCACGCCAGACACCAGACACTGACCAAAACAAAAAACCAAAAAGTTCACAAAAACACTGGAAATCTCTACGTATCTCTGTTTCGGCCTGTGTCTCTTGTCGCTGCTCCCTAAAGTATCGCAAAGAGCTTTGCAGCGGGCTTAAATTAAAAGCAAAGCTCCGACTGCAAGTACAAATTGCAGGAGAAGCGTTTATTTGTCATAGGATTTGGCGAGGCAACCCAAACACAACAGCGGCCAAGCGGCAACGAGCGACCAAAGCAACAATACAAACATGCACATTGACAGGCGCGCAGAGTAAAACAAAACGAGAAAACGTACCAAAACAGAAAAAAAGGACACAAAAAGGATGTACGAAAAGGGAGAGGGAAAAACGATACACGGCAATGGCCACAGCGGTTAGCAGTGGCGATGACTTAACGGATTTTCAATCTCAAAGTCTGGCCCCAAACAGGGAACTCAGCTGGGCTTGGCTTCACATAGATATATGAGAAGGAAATAGCTGTTCCATAGGGTAAAACCGGGTATATTCTCTAGAATAGCAACGGTATCTAAGGCTTAACCACTAAATTTAGCTCCGATTATGACATTCTTAGCAACACTTTTATCAAACCGAAGTGAATACAAAGAGACGTGGATTAGGAACTAAAACCATACAGAAAATATTGAAACGCTAAACCTTTTATAAACCTTTATAATAAAATATAGTGCAGACGGTTAAAAAAATAAAAATATATCATTTTTAAATGGTAACTAAAAAATAAGTATGATTTTTCCAATAATCATAATTCCGTGTAGTCTGCAGGTACTCTAAAAATAATGGGACTTCAAGGACGTCATCTCTGATTCGTTATACATATATTAATTTTTAAGCCATCGCTCTATAAAGCCAAATTCACATTTAAGATCTCGGACGATGGCAGTTTCGTGAACATTTAAAATCTATTGAGTTTACAGTGTCATACTACATAATAAACCAAAACTATTCTAATAATCGGCCCTCTAAGTTCTCTGATCTAAATCTGCATACATACATAGATATCAAACTGAGTCTAGTTTCATTTAGACATAATTTGAAAATCACTTTAAATGAATAGAGGATCTTCTTCTATTCTTCTTCTGTTCTTTTATCTTATCATAGGAATAGCTATTTTTTTAGGATCTTCATCAGTAAATAGAAAGTAGTCTAAGAACTTCAAAATCCTTCTTAATTGATCCATCAAAAAACTCAATTTCAATTTATCAACAAAAGTAAGACTTACGAAAAATTGGCCACCAAACTGTGTAAGTTTCAGTATTGTTTTACAACTCTTAAACAAGTTATAGTCCTTTTATGTAGTATATACTGTTCAGTTTTTTTTAAACCAATGCATTGATGGATATCGACAAATCGAACCATTTAGCCACATTGGTTGTTACTCTTTTGGCTGCTACTGTTACTGACCGTTGGCCACTTTGCAGTAGCCGATATTTATATTTATTTTATTTTTATATTTACACTGGACCGCTCATGTTGGTTGTTGGGTTGTTTGTTTGTTCATTGGTTCGTTCGTTTGTTTGTTCATTCGTCTGCTCGTCTGTCGCCTGCTCACTCTCTGGGAACTTCTCGCTACGGTTTGGGCGTTACATCCGCAATGCATTTCCTTGTGGAGTTAAAATAAATTGCGAATAGTAAAAACCACCAATAAATTGTCATTTCCGTAAGAGGGATATTACATTTTTTAAATTTATGATCTTCTGCGTACGTGAGAGGG
Organism: Drosophila equinoxialis; assembly: GCA_018150345.1. Lineage (NCBI taxonomy): Eukaryota > Metazoa > Arthropoda > Insecta > Diptera > Drosophilidae > Drosophila > Drosophila equinoxialis. Next base: position 5,664,698 of record JAECWI010000047.1, read on the forward strand.
AACGGGGTAAAAGAAAAATGAAAGCCAACAACAACAAGTACAAGCCATGTTTGCATGTGTCCAGCTCGAAAGTTTGTTTTGCAATATTATCCGTTTTTTTTTTCTGTTCGTTGCAGTTGCCAGCGAAAGTTAAATCGAAACGGATACAGGAACAAAAAAATTTCCATAATTTTGCCTTTATTTCCCGTACAAAACTTAAATGCCCAAAAAAAGAAAAAAAGACAAAAGACTTTGATGTCCCCCGAAAATTCTAATTAACTGATAAAACAAAAGTTTTTATGAAATATTATGCATAAATGCATTGACATTTTTTGACCCAAAACAGCCAGCTGGCCAACAACAAACAGGCACAGACGATGAAAAAACAGGCTAGCCAAAAGCCGACAACATGGCGTATGCTTTATATACATACATCTATATGTATGTACATACATATGTGTATGACCGACCATGTCGGTTGAAATACACATAACAAATTATAATAAAGTTTATCGATTAATAGCCAACCGGAACCAACAAAAACTCCCAACAAAACACATTCCCTGTCTCGTTGCAATGTAATATGTATGCTTTAATATGTTCCCCCACCTAAAAGTGACCCAAAGCAAACACCCATCACTCGCACCTCATCCAAATTGCCTCCCACTCAACCTCAACCTCAACTGTTTGACCCATCCCAAAGTGTTTGTCATGGCAATTTATGTTTGACCAACTGTAACCATTTTTTTATCTTCTTCACTTATACACTCTACCAAAAAAGTGTTTGTATAGACTTAATAAAGAAATTATTCAATAATTTTACTAACCTATTGAGGCGACTTAAATTTGCATAAATTTAACATAGATTTAAGCTTAATTATGTTCTCCTTCGAATAGACAATATTATATTAATTTTATATAGTTCATAAGGCTCTGAGAGTTTTTTTAAATAAAACTCTATATCTTCGATTAATGGTTCTTCTTCCATTCTTCAAATAAAGTGAAATAACGAGTGGGACAAATAACAGAACTAAACCAAATTGGTCGTTGATAATATTCTAGGAAAAGTTCAAGTAATATTAGCATTCAAGTCAAGTAAATAGGATAATCCAATGACATAAGGCAACACAATATGGTGTGTATACAAGTAAGGCTTGCCGGCCATCATATAATGTATATAGAGATAAAATGAGTGCTTACTTGCTAAAGAGTCAACAAAATGCTAAGAAAAATAATTTTTTTCCTCACTCAATCGATTTATCGTACCTTGGTTAGTAGTCGACTCTTTGTAAGCGTTACGTGTTTTCAACGAGCCAACGTTGAAAGGATTAGCCCAGTTGTCGAATGAAATTTTTTAATAATTATAATGGGTTAAAGGGTATTGCTTTAATCTTTTATTTTTACAATTTTTTTTTTTTTTCTGATCCGTATTTTCAACTGTTTGTTATGTTGTTTTTGTGCGGTTGTTGCAGCAATTTACGTTTTGACATCTCTTTCTACATGTCTCCCGGTCCCTTTTTTGTTGGCAAACGCGTAGATTATTATTTGCACATTTCCCAATGTGTATATATGTGTGTGTGTGTGTGTTTATGCAATGTTGTGGGTTGGCAATTTGCATGTGGTTATGCGCAAATTTCATTGTTAAGCGCAAAAGCTATGCTAAAGGCATCCAGCCAGGTGCTGACTGAGTGGAGCTTCACCAAACGAACAAACAAACAACCAACCAACAAACTGGAGCATAAACCTTCTATAAAAAAAACCAAAAGGAAAACAGCAAAAAAAATAAATGAGGATGCTCCATGCAGATTTGTATTTGAGCCAACACTAACAACCAAAAATCCAAAACCCAAGCTAAAACCCAAACTCAAATGAAAATGCAAAATAATGAAAAACTACCGGCTTTCATTTGCAATGAGCTGCGGCAACAACTACATGGATTTTATTTCGATCGTAATGGTAAAGATAATGATGATTATCAGGAGCGGACTTAAAAATATTAGCAGTCCAGGATGGACTTAAGTTCTCGCCGATCACGTGTTCATGTCTTGTATAGAATGCAGTCGACTAAATTTACGTATTTCGATGTAGTTAGAGAAGTTTATTGACTAGGTAACCAAAATGAATTTGACCTTTTCCAATTACATCAACAACTCTGAAATTTTTGAAAATCGACGAAGAATCGCACATTTCATTCCATTCATCTTTCCGACTTTCCGTCTTCCCTCTCTAATATTCATCTCTTTTTCTTATGCTTGCTTTATCAGACTTTAATAAAACGCAGGCTATCTCTTTCACATAAAGCATTTATAAATAATATCATTTAGAACCAATTTCTATATTAATTTTATCTTTTCAGACCAGACAACCCATAGCAACTAACGTAAAACGTTTGATGTCCAACAGGGTGAATCTAGTTAACACGATGTTTTAACTACCTCTACGATGACATTCGGGCATTTAATATTGTTCAATTATTCCCACTTGAAATGTCGTGCTCAATTTACATCATTCTCTCATCCTAGCCACCATTTTGCTGCAGGATATCTTTTAATCCGGGCCTGAATAATTGGGTATATTCTCCCGCTGCACAAACTCAAATATGAATATTCATTCTGTAATTTTCTGCATTAGGTGTTGCTCGGTAGTATCTGCAGTAATTAGGTGTGAATATTTTGTTGGTGTGAGTGTGAGTGGATTATTGGTAAATTGGTTTCCCTACGCGACAGTCGGCTAATTACAGCCAATACAAACAATGGATACCGAAAATCTACATCAGCCATTTTTCTTTTATGTTGTTTTTTGTTCCATTTTTTCATTCATTTCATTTTCTTGAAACAAACTAATAGCCTCATATAAATCCCAGCTAAAAATGCCTTAAGCCAAAGAATACGCAGAAATTTTCACGATAAATTTCACAAACAAACACCTGAGATACATCATTAGATTAAATACAAAAGATACAAAAGAAAGCAGCAGCAGCAGCATGAGCAGAAAACGAAGGCAGAGAGCGCGTGCCAGTGGCAATATTTAGATGCCGTTGTAGGGAAACTAAACGGTGGGTCAAAAGACATCTCAAAGCGGAAAAAACTACATAGTATAGAGAATTATACATAATAAACTCCTCAATAGAAACTTCAAAAATTAAAAAAGAATATTAAAAGTGAAATCATTTTTTTCGAAACTCTCAAAACTGAATAAGAATTTAAAAATTTGTATAATGTTCATATAGAAATATGAATATAACTTGTAACAACAACAGTTTGCAGCATACTTCTTAGGCAGGACTCTCTATTCCCTTAGCTCTTTCGGTGTGACGTGGATTTTTGCTATTACCCTGACTCTGCCACTACAAAATCGTATCTATTTAAAGGATTAAAGAAATGCAAAACACATATATCCATTCGATTTTTTAAGTTATATATGTTTAAGTGTAAGATCTCTTGACAATGACAAGAATTAGAAATATATCTTTTATCTTTCGAATATTATATAGATTAAACCACTGTGGTGGGATCTCTGTGCTTGCTACTTACCTCGGCAAGCTCATTAGTGAAAAATTACTGTTGCGGTGACTTATGTCATTTTGCATGAATTTGTATTTCTGCTTTTATTTTCCATGTTGCTATTTTCAGTGCTGCTGCTGCTGCTTCTGCTATTACTATGACTGTGGCATGGTCTAAGAAATCGCTGGCCATGTATCATCTGCATCATTTGGTTGGATGATGATGGTGGGGGGTCTTTGGCGAATACAAACAAAGACAATGACATAACAGTGACAGTTGCCACAGTTGGAGTGACGGCTTTAAAAATGTGAAGCAGAAAAAAAGGATTTTCTATGTTTCATTCTTTTTTCTGTGGTTTTTGTTGGTTTCAATGTGTTTGGCAGCTACGCAATTTTCTTTAGCGTTACGTGCCACACTTTCTGAAGCGTCAAATATGCCAAACTCTGTGTGCGTTTATTTGACTTTTACTGGCATGCAAATCATCAAATGGAATGCCAGGCATTCGAAGATTCGTTCAACCTTCTGTGTAGGTATTCGGTAGCCCACTTACCCGCCAAATGCTCGTTTAATGAAGACCGTAAAATACACGCACACGCACACACACACACTCACACTTACACGAAGACACACACAGGCAGGAAAAATTATTAACGCTGCTCTGTGGTTGGTAATTAAAAAAAAAAAAAAAAAAAAAAAAGAAATTGCTCATACGTCACGTGAGGCATTTTTTAATGTTTTCATAAATGTTACGCATACACAATGGGAGGCAAAGTCCGTGTACATGTAACTGTGTGCGTAATCGCATATGTATGTGTGTGTGTGTATGGAAGCAAGCAAAAGTCAGCAGCAAATGTCAACAGTAAATGTTAAAATTTAATAATAAAAAAAAAAACGTTACATTCATGCTGACGCCAGCATACGTAGCCCAAAAAATATTTCATATTAAAAAATTAAGCAAACATTCAAACAGGATTCTTTTATGGCAAAGATATTGTTACTTTTTTTAAAGCTTTAATTTTAAATTTAAGAATCAGTAAATTTAAACACAAAAAAACTCTCAAGTTGTCCTTGGCGTTTAACTTCATGAAGAATATAGAACAAAATAACGTATTATCTTTATTTGATTGCAGAATTTGAAGTTCTCAATATGACTCTCTTATTATAAATTTACTCCAGTTAATGTTCTTGAAAGTCAAGATTTCATAAAGATTGGAAGGTTAATCCTTGACTTTAAGTGGATAATTAAAATTTGTTTTAAATTATTGTTTTCCCGAAATTGTTTTGTTGCGTTGTTTTTTGAGCAACTAAAAGTGTTTTTTTTTTTTTTTGTTACAGTTTTCATACTTTACTTTAACGATTCTATAAAGAGCTTGCGATCCATTAGAAGGAATATTTGAGTCCAGTGACTAAAATCTAGCTTTTCGGGAATATCCCGAAATCGATGCTTCTTCACAATTGCGTTTCTTTATTATAAATGTGAAGACGTCTTTATTTTGAAAGATCAATATTAGTCAAAACTAAGTTTTAGTTTGAAATAAAGTTATTATCCAACTAAAGGTTAATAAAATAGCTTTGGTTTTTGAATGATGTCTGTGTCGAGTGCTTTTCTTATTTCTCCGAAACTAATCCCAGGTAAAACTTTAACTTTAAATTGTTAATATACCTGAAACAGTTATATTTTCACAGATATTTCAAAGGATTTAGATTTCGATTCAAATTTGTAAGCAAAAACCAAACCTACGACATACATATATATGGGACCGAATATAATCCCACTTTATTTTTCCAAACTCGGAGGTTTTTCTACAGTTTTTTTTACAGTTTTAGTGAACATAATTTTTTATACACTTGTCACTTAATTATTACATTAGTATATTCTTTTTCGAGCAGCTACAAGGAACTCGTTACATTACGACTTGACGCCAAAAAGTCTCTCCCCTATAATCTCGATTGTTTGTCATTGATAACTTTAAATTTATACACCCCTGAACTAGTTCAATCCACCGTCTTTTTCGTCTTTCGACCCATACCCAAATTAAAACAAATTAACTTAACAAAAAACATTGCATTTCTTTAGGGCAATTATTTAATTGTTTACATTGTCATTCTCAATTTATTCTTTTGAAATATGCTAATTATTCTGTATGGTAAAGTGGAACACCGACTTGAAGATACCATGCACAAAGAGTCCACATGAAGGCACAATGAGGCTTATTCTTAATTGAATTAGATATTTAATAATATTAATATATTCTTCCACTATATTGATTTCCGTATACCCATTTACTATATAAATACAGGGTAAAAGATTGGAAATGCTTCTTGATTCTTTTAAAAATTATATTTTATTGACAGCTTGTAACACAACATGGAAATTATTTTTAAATAATCCTGTTATTGGCAGGTTGAATTCTGCCTTTGCCGATTAAGCAATATCATTTATATGTAGCTGCTGGTTGCTTTAAACTAAGAGAGAAAATATAGCACTATGAATTTTAAATAAATTGGTTTGTTATTAAATTAAATAAAGATGACAAGGCTAAATGCTTCAATGGCTCCACAGCAAAATGTTTTGGCCAAATATTTTTACTGCACATGATTCTGTGTTTGCTTCTTTCTAAGTTTTGTTTAGCCATTTCCCTTTTTTGTGTACTCTTGGCAATGAGTATATTAAACATTGGGTTAAAGTTGTAAAAAGCGAAATAGGTTTGAGGTATGCAAAAAAAAAAAAAAAAATTATTTTAAGAAAGAACCATTTATTGGGATTCAATTAAAAAGTAAAAATAGTGAAATGTAGGTACCGCTCGAAATGAAGGATTGCTAAAAATTTTCAAGTAAAACTTCAAATAGAAATATGAGATTAAACTCGATATATTTTAAAAAGCCCTTGGTAGAAGAGTTGTCTAAGTGGCTTAGTCATTTAGTCAACTGAACAACGAGGATCCGGGTTCGAAACCCAGCTAGTGTTTGGAATCCAAACACTACATCCAAACTTTGGATGTAGTTTTCGTCTAAGGCGAAGGCTTTAGTTGCCAGTGCTTGTAAAATATAGTTAGGTCGACAGTTTACAACTACTTTCATAATAATAATAATAATAATAGATTTTACAAAATGTGCCATCTTTTATCATTTATATATAGATACTGGTATGTAATCCCTAGAAGATGCTATTCAGTCACTAGCAATAAACACTTCAAAAGGAGTGTTGGAATATAGAAATAGAAATATAAGCCATTTTATCATTACACAGTTTGATTGCAGAGCTAGAGGTCAGTTTTCAGAATCTGCGTTTTATTTATTATTAAAGTAAAGTATTTCATACACAAACAGAAAAGGTTTATCGAATTATCCGGTTTTAAACTACCTCAGCTGAGCTCTAGCTTAATGTATGAGAACTATATTGGATAGAACTACAACTTTCTAACTGATTGTAAAAAGTATTGTTTAAAAAGAGTATAGAAACTTCTTTAAGCATTATTGGGACGCTTTTGTCCCGTTTTGTTTTCTTGTTTTTCTTTTCGTTTTTTGTTTGCCCTAGCACGCTTCATATTGCTCACGCGCGTAGTAAAGCTTTGGGAGTAGCATTTTCATCAGCCCTCCGCGGTGTCATTTATCAAAAAAGCTAAAAGAATATATTTGCATTTTGAAATATGGCATTTTTATGCATTGGGTGTGTGTGTGTGTGTGTATCTGTGTTGGTATGTGTGTTGCAGTTTTCCATTGCAGAAATTACCCCTCATCGCGTAGAGAAGAAAAATTCATATAAAATACGAATTCATAAGGCGAAAAATATTGTGTGCGTTGTGTATACGCCACGTTTGCCGCAATTTATGCATACATGTGCAGCTTCCCAGTTCCGTTGGTTTTTTTTTTTTCTTTCTCCGAGTCGCCTTATGCTGTTTGTTACATGGCCAACAGAAATTTGTCATAAGTGCATTGGCCAGACTTTTTTTTTACAAAGAAATGATTGCTGTAGGAAAATCATCAGTGTCAGAAAAGAACGATACATCAAGAAAGGGACATCCAATAACAATGAGGAATATCTTCTAAAAAGGAATTATGATAGACTATTCTCATTTAAGGATCTCTCTTTGAAATTTAGTTGGCCTCCTCAGTCTCTTCCATTCTCCGCTACCCTTTATGAAATTAGTTGGTAGAATATTATAACTCATACACTGCTAGCAACTTTTAGGTGACTTTGTTGAAAGCTCACTAAATACAAAATACTCAAATTTTTTGTTCATTTCTTTAACACATATGTACATACATCTTCTGGAAATTGTTAATTAATTCTATTTAACTTCTTATTACACTCACGACTAGATAGACCTTGAATGGGAGTAGCAATTTAGCCTATATGGTTGAGGCAAGTTTACTTTCTTAAGCTTAGATGGCAAATGAGCCGCATGTTGCACCATAAAATACAATACTTAATGCTTTAATAAAATGCTCCCCCTTGTTTACACACACACACATACACTTACATGTTATTCAATTGGAGGCTGATAGCCATGTGGAGATGGGCGTGGCTGGCAGCTAACTACGCCAACAAATTAAGCGTTGAGGGCATGGACATGGCTAAAGATATATACAATAGCACTTTAAGCAGACTTTCAGCTTAACACTCAGTACGTCTCTCTATCCCTCTTTTTTTTTCTCTCTCTCTCTCTCTCTCTCTCTCTCTCTCTCTTTTTCACTCTATCTTTCAGTTTTTCTTCCTAGTGCCTTTTGGCCTTAACCACCTGCCAATGTTCGCTTTTTTTTCTTGGCAATTTATGCATCATTTTCTACCCTGTTAAAAGCAACTGCATATGAAAATATTTTGCTTATAAAAAAAGCCAAAAAACCGATAAAGTATGAAAATTATAATGAAAAAGACATCATAAGATGGTAAATACACTGATTAATGTCATTCTATATTGAAATATTTTTAATATCGCTAATTAATATATAATTTTACAGACAACGTTCAGATCATTTTATGATTTTCTTAAACTATTGTAATCTGAGTGGAACTTAAAAATTTGAACTAATTGCTTCTAAAAACCTTGGTCTTGAGATCGGGAAAAGTTATTTTTATATTTCATGGTTCAATGTGTAAAATATTCTCTTTAAAAATATCATATTGGCTCAAACTTTTTTCACCAGCTTCAGAATCGTTTAAATAAAATGGGCTTAAATAACAGTAATTATGTACTAATAGTGCTTAGTGCTGACTAACCTTAATTAAATTCAATTGTCTTTCCAGTGTGTTAACACGAAAATGACACAAAAGTAATGTAAATTTGTAAAACTTAATAAACTATGATAAATATATTTAATCCATTCAGAATAGACGAATTTCATCGGGTGTAACAGACGTTTATTTTGTTTTTTTTTTCCAATTAGTATTATCAGTAATCTTCTTTTAAAACAAATGTAAAAGCATTTCATCGAGAGAAATATTTTCATCATTGTCCAAAAATTACAGATTTCACTCCTTTAAAAACATTTAACCTACTTCGGACACATAATTTTAGGTGTCCATCTAAAAAACCTTTGAAATTTAATTAATGAGTGATGGGTATTTTGTAGTCTTAGCAAGTTGTCTGTGATATATTTTCTGGCTAACTCCTTTTACCTTTTTTTTTGTTTTGGCTAGTTTCTTGTCTTTCTTGTTCTTTATTTTGTTCGTTTGTAACTAGTTGGTATCCTGTAATTGTACGATAGGTGAGTATATTACGGTTAAGTAAATGTACCTAATGAACAAATTAAATAATTTATGAGTAAATTAAAATATATTAAGATTTGCCTAGTAAGTTTGGTAGTTTTAACTGATAGAAGAGATTACCTTATACTCTCCTTTGACTTACTGTGTATCTTTAAGAAATTTAGCTTTAAATGATAGATCCATCCAAAATCTTATTTTTAGGGTATGAATACAGTCTGCACTCTGGTAATCTTTTTTTTTTGTTTTGCTGTTTTTACTAATTAACCGAAACATGGGCTTCTTGTAGTTACGCCTTACTTTGCCACTTCCTTTGTTACATCTTTCACCCACCACTTTCGCCGTGTGTGAACGAGTGTGTGCGGAAGTGCTTGGCGAGTGTGTGCGAAGTGTGCGATGTGTGTGGGCTGTGTGTATGTATGGCATTGATGAAATACTGAAACTGTGTGTATTATTTTGCAATTAGACTGTCGGCCATGCTGTTGGGCTAAAACGCCTACAGACACACACACGCCCATGAGTTTTTCCTCTTTCCTATATATTTTGTGGAAATTTATTAGCTTTAAGACCTGATGCTGAGAGTTTTTGCCTTAATTTTAATGTTTATATGCAAAAAGTAAAACAAAAAAAAAAAAAACACACAAAGGGAACTGCATTTACACGTAGTATTAATTAAGCATTTACTCACAAAAATTTCAACTCGCTTTGCTGTGTTAATGAGCTGATAATGAATTTTTGTAAAATTTACAACTCGTTTCCATTTTTATTATGGCCAGATAAATTAACTGTTTGTTTGTATGTATGTGTATATATTTATACGCATATTATTATATATTATTATTGTAAATGAACCAAAAACATAATACATTATTTATGCAGCACGGCGCCAAGTAAATTGATCGGCATTTTTCACTGTTTTTTTGTTTTTGTTCATATTAAATTGTTAATTTATGCACATTTTTTGTTGCAAGCTTTTACTTCTTTTTTGTAATAGTTTTTTTTTTTTTTGTCATGAGAAATGAAAACTGTTAATTTTTGCTGTAATATATGAGCAACTATATTAAAGCCAATGTCATGTATAAAAGGTTTCAAATATAGAGTTCAACAATTAAAAGTTATTTTTGATGACTAACTCTCGATTATCATGCATTTATAATTTGCAACCAAATATAATTCATTTTCGAACTGAACAAAAAATGTAAGTCCAAATGTCTTGCAAGGAATTGGAAATTAGCTTGGAAAAACATAAATTTCGCTTCAAAAGATTAGGTGTCTATTATTTGTTGATTTTAGCGACCTGTTGGTTGTTTTTGGTAGGTTTGGCGCCTAGTTTTTTTTTTTTTTGGATAGATGAAAATATTAAAAAACAGTTTGTTATTGCTTTCTTTTGCCCAACAACACGCTACGGAGTATATTCAACTGGACAAAAAGCAAGGTTGATACAATGGACAAGAGCAACGTAGTTTATAAAATACCATGTAACGGGACCAATGAAGAAAACTGTGATAAAATGTAACCAAATCGAGGCTAACAACTAGACTATCCAAGACAGATCTGACTACAAACTTCGTAAACACTCCAGCATACAAAAAACGGCACTTATGGCCAACTGTGCCGCCAGTGGACATTCACCGAATTTCGACACAGCAAACATAATAGAACAAGAAGAATACTACAATAAACGTTATACTTTAGAGATAAATACCCCAACTAATATAAGACTTAATTATAAGGTAGATACAGACAACTGCGCGCATTTATACAGGCATTTACTAGGGACAAATTAGTGTGTAGCTCCACGGCACAGTGTGCGGACGTGTAAAACTAAGTAGGTGTTTCTTGTTTTTATATTAATACTATGTCAATCACAATTCAATGTTGCCCTGAAGACGACCACCGATGAGTGGTCGAAATATATCGGAAAGGAAAGCAAAAACAAACTGTTTTTTAATACTTTCATCTATTCAAACAAATCCTCGAGCCGGCCAAACATACCAAAGAATATGTTTCTATATTTATCCAAATACAAACAGCTCGTAATAATAATTTGTATTTGTTTCTAGGGGTCGAAATTTTAGAGTTTTACAGATGTTATTTTCAAACTATAAAAGAAAGCAAACTCCTCCTTAAAAAAAAGACATTATTCATCGAATAGATAGAAAAAATAGGTAAAGTTTTTTTGAGATCACTTTTTCCAAAAACAAAGTAAAATTCTAACCAAAAATTCTTAGTTTTTAATTTGATATATGTAAAGCTAATTTGTTTAAATGCACAATTATTATTATGTATCCATAATAAAGATAAATTTATTTTGCACATTACAAATAACAAAACAGTTTTATAATACTTAACCCAAACAGATTATAACAAATTCAATTTATTGTTAATTATAAAATTTAGATAATTTAAATTGTGCTAAAGTGGTTTTTGAGGGTACATAAATAATGGTTGGAATAAGGACAGAACTAAAAAACAAATTAGTTAAATAATAAATGGATTTGTATTTAGTATGCAACTATCTCTCTCTCTTTATCTATCTTTCTCTATCGCTCTCTCATATAGCATCTGCATGCTTTTCGGTCGCTTTCTCTGTCACTCTAGTAGGATGCCTCTTAAATATGCCACAAAATGTGTAAACATTTAATGCTGATTTAATTTAAATGCAATTAAGTCGAGTGCTTGATTTGTGAGTAATTTAATTTGCTATTGGTCCTGTCAAATTTCGCATTATTCGTCCAAACAGTTTAAATGTGTGAATGGGGGAGGTAAAAATAACAAGAATCCATTATGAACTAAAACAAAACATTGTAATTCCATGTGTGTGTATATACTTTTGCGCATTTTGCATTGTGCAATATTAATTTAATTAGCTGAAAATGGAATTGAAGCAAATATTGTGGCATAAATCAATCTTTAAAATGCATTGAATAAAAATGCAGTGATGGAGATTAATTAAAAAATAATTATAAAATTGTCAATTAACTTTATTCCTGGTATATATAACTTTATTTTTTCATTCTATATTATTTTTTGTAGCCAATCTTTACAATTTTATCTTAATTATTGTTTTTAATTAGGTATAAAATATTTGATGATAGTTACAAATTAAAAAGAAGAGACATAATAAATATTCAAATCAAGGATTAAATACTAATTTGTCCCTTCATTTACTTCCCATTAGTTTATGAATGCTTTTTATGATGTAATTGAAAGATATTTGACTGTTAAAACACATACATACATACATACATACATATATCAATAACGATTGACGATTGAACGAAAATTCATATTAGTTAAGAAAGTTGGAAAAAATGTCAAAATTTCATATTGATCATTCTTAATTACTTTGTTCTTGTATGTTCGATTAGAGTCTATGATTAATTTTGATTGATGATGATTCATTTAATTTGGTTTTATTTTTTTCATTTAAAATAGCACATAAATTATAAAAAGTAATAATAAATTATAGGTGACCCAAGTCTTTTTCAGGGTAGTGTGTTCAGCATCAAAAAATTCATAATGTATGTATTTCAAAATAAACATAATAAAATTGAGAATTCTTATTTGGTCCAATCAAAAACCAAACTGGTTCAATGCAGCACCAAATCTCTGATATGATTCCAGTTTCAAAATTTGTACATTTTTCGTTTAATGTATATCATCTTAAGTTTAGTCATAATATTGATTTTTATTTTGTGAATAAGTATTAGAACTTGGTTAGGGAACTTGTTATTAGAATTGCAAGCTTTAGATGTTTTCACATTTTTCTAAAGTTTTCATCTAACTTTTATACCAACTGAGACTTATCGTCCTGCCTTTGAAACTCAATTAGAGAAATCCTTAATTTCTTTTAAATCTTCAACGCTTTAAAAATTTCACTATTTACGATTATTATTTAAAATAAGAAAAATTTAATTTATTAAAATAAATAAACCAAAAATGAATTTCTTGTGAACTGTTGGTGAATTATTCTGCCCACTCTCAATATTTACATCTGTCAGCAGCAGAAAATCGGCGCATCGTCTAACTAATTTAATGCATTTTACATTTAACCGCATTTATATACGAACACCCAACCCAAAGCACATATAGAAAGGCATCGGATGACCGGAGAAGGGTGACACCCACTAGAAAAACAAAAGCGAACAATAGAATTAGAATCCAACTTTTGTATTGTTTTCTACGGCCAGTTAGGTTTAATAAACGGTAACTTGACTATGCCCAACACAATTCCATTTACCCACAAGATTCAGCCCCCAACCCCTTATCCTCTCCGCCTATTGTTGGTGGCTACCACGTGTATTATTTATTTATTTAAAAATCCCGCCTACTTGGAACCTAGGGTGAACCTTTTTAGCCACTTTCATTTTAATGTAATCAAATGAACGTGCCTGGCATTATACTGTAGCCAATAAATTTTCACAAGGCAAATACAAAGATGAGAGTAGAATTGGCTATGGCAATGGCCACCCGCGGGATCTTTTCCCCAGAAGCCATCACAAAAATAACAATGAGAATATTCCACGAATGGGAGTGGCATCGATGCTACTTCTGCTCCTCCCCCCTCTCTCTCACTCTCTCTTACCCATTTCTTTTCTGCTCTTTGGAAACGTGTAAAATTGAAAAATGCTCAAAGTAGCCAAAAAGAAAAGTGAAAACCGCATTCGAAACTGGCCGCATAATGGCATGTAGTGGTAAGAGAAAGTCCATGACTATTAGATAACCAGATGGGAAATACTTTTCTTTGGTATAACCTAAAATATTTTCATCTGTTGGGAAAAGCAACACGTTCTAACAAAAGCATAATCCTACATCTTATCTTATCTTTCTTTAATTCAAATTTATATATCATAAATCCTTCATAAATCAATCATAAATACATCATACCTTTTAAAAATTAAAGTTATATCTCGACTTGGAAAGATTTCAATTTTATCTATATTCTGAAATTTTTATAAATTCTATCTTCGATTATTTTACATAGTAAGTCCATTTCATTGGTCGATTTCAAATAAACCTTCTCGACTTTATTGATCTTTAGGAAACTTTCTGTATAAACATTTTAATCTTAATTTTAAATGTTTCATTTTATTTTAGTTTTATAAAGAAACATGGAGTCTTCCTTGAAAACCCATTAAAATAGTCTTTTTTTTAAAAAAACAATAGGTGATCATGTACTGAATTTTTTTATTAAATGTTAAGCAAACGATTTCTTTAATATATTTAAAATTATATTCTGGTATTTGTTCCGATCTTTTCACAGGAGCAGGATAACTTTTTAAAAGTTTCTGCACTTTTGTATTATGACAAGTTACATTTTTCAAACATTCACTGAATAGGTTTTCTGACGACTTTTTTCCCTCGTTTTTCCATGGTCACTTTTCTTTAGCAGTGTTACCGGTTTTGTTTCGTCCTCGATTGCTTGTGCCCGTCGCTGTCTCTGGTTGAAAGTGAAAGATCCGCTTGGCGTGGCATATAATTGAAAGGGACAACACGTCGAAGCGAGGCTATTAGGTTCGCTGCTATTGCTATCATTGCTCTTGAGACTCGACAGCTAATGGATTTCATCCCCTTCTTTTCCTTCCCTGTAACATGTTCCCTTTTTTGTTGCCACCAAAACTCACCCACTCATATTTTTGTTATATTTATTTATTTATTTTTTCCCCTTACTACAAGTACTTTAAAATGTTTACAAAAAAATGGAAAATAAAAGTAAGTAAATAATGCCAAAAACATCGCACATATCACAAAAAAGAGAAAGCAAAAATATAGAGGTATAAATGTATGTGCCTCTCTCTCTCTCTCTCTCTTTCTATGTTTCTGTCCCTTATGCTGATGATGGCCTTGTCCTGTTTGCTACTCGTACCTTTTGGCCGGACTCTACGTGAAAATATGCAAAATAGCTGTGAAAAATATTTCTATTATTTATTTACTCACACTTGTTTGTATGTATTTGCATGTCGTCTATATACACACACACACAGCTCAATGAAGCGTACGGAATGTGTTTAGAGAGTTTTTCCTTATTGTATATTTTTCATATTTTACACTTACATCCAGGCCAGTGAATGGCCAACTACAATACAGAGAAACAGAGAGGTAGATAGTATGAGTAAGTCCCATCCCAGGATAGGGCCTTGTGTCCCTTTTTACTCAGTGGCGCTGTAAACAATTTCTGTGGCATTTACGAATATCTTTACATCTTGTACTTCATAGTTTTCAATTAAAATTGTTGAAAAATTGCAATGAAAATCTTTCTAATTTTTTAACTCTGGCAAGAATTAAACTCTCCTAAAAAGCTTAATTGACTTACAATTAGATCCATTAAAGAGTTGCATGAATTTTAGATTTGGAAACAGGAAATTCGAATGCTTTCGACACATATAAACTTATTTTTTTAGACTCAGTGATAAAACCGGTTAATCCATGATTCATTGGCTCTATACCTACTCATATTTTCTACAATTAAAATTTCTCTACGAATGCAACAGCAAAAATTGTTTATAATATAGTTAATATTTTTAGGTCTATAGACACACAGTAATCGGGAAAGTTTGATAAAAAGTTGAATGTTTTGAACGTAATCAAAAAAAAAAAAAAGAAACGAACCAACTGGATAAGTTTTTTCAGTTGCCAAAAATTTTCAGTCTTCGATTGTGATTTGCCTGTTACTGATAAATACTTGCAAGTTCGGTTAATCGATTTCAAATGACAAAATTCAAATTCACAAAACTTATCGATATTTTCATATATCAAGGTTTGTGAACTTCCGGTTTCGAATTCTAGGCTAATGTATGGATGTCATTGTCATAAAAAAAAACATAAGTTTACTTAATAAAATAAATATTGATCTTCTCGACTACCACAAGAAAAGCAGCGTAAAATCCACTTATGATTATAAAATGAACTCATTGCTTAGTAGTTTAATTAAAAAAGACTTAATTTCAAATGTTAAAATTTCACTACTTGTACAGATCATTTTCCACATGAATAACTAAGATATTTCAAATAGATTTAGAGTAACATGACATTACAAACTCAATCATTAGTGGAAACACAATTACCATAACCCCATAGGTAAGTGGGTTCACATGAACCTAAAAAAAATTTGCTTTGATTGTGGAAAAATTGTGCTTTTGGCACAGATTGCTTTAATAGTTTAGAATAACATAAATCATAAAATAAAAAATGTAGTAAAAAAACAATTTTTTATTTTTTTAGCTTGTTGTAGCCTAGTTAATATTTGGCTAACTATCAAACACTATATTGGTATATATGAATTACGACGTTGGTTGAGCTTTTTTGATTTTGTAACTTTATTTTACCTTTAAATCCAAGTCCGTATTAGTGTCTTTATTTAAAAAACGTATTATTTATGAAAGGGTGCAAAATACTTTAACTACAGCGCGGGGCTTGCCATAGGCTATCCAAGTTATGTTGTACAAATAATCACCCTCAGGAAACGGTAGAAGTTTGGTTAATCCATTGTTCATTGTATTAACCGCAACCTTATCAACAATAACATCGTGCTGCAATAAAAGAGAACTATTTTTTCATCTATTACAACATTTTGATATACTATACCCACTTTGTAAGGACAAGTATGATTTATATTTGAATATTTTGAAAATAATCCAAAAAAGAAATCTGCCACTGGGTTAATTTTTTGATTCGCCAAAAATTTGCAGCCATCAACCGTGATATCGTACAAAAAGGGTTTATAGCCGTTGAGTCGTTTTAAGATTTGGAATCGCACCTTCAAATATTAATTTAGGCACACAAGTTATAAATTGTTTTCGTAAACTTACCGAAAATTGGGTAACGGGAAGTTGAAGCAAATTTACTCTTACTGATAAATACTTGTAAGATCTGTTAATCGATTTCAAGTAACAATAGTCAAATTCACAGAATTCCTTATCGAAATTTTCATATTTCAAGTTTGTAAATTCAAATTTCATTCGGATCTTGAAGAAAATATTAAGAGACATATAAGAAGACGAAAAAAGTTCCATCCAGTTAAACTCACTTGTTGAACATGGGCCAAGAAAAAAACGGCGAAAAGTATCCAACCAAAATTACAAACACAACTCATTTTTAGTAGTTACTAAGAGAAACTAACTATATTTTAATGCCTACATTAGTAAATATATCAGTGATAGAATTCCACTTTATTTTACGGTTGAATTATTTACATAATCATTTAATAACTCTAATTTAGTGTAACGCCCGATCCTCTGGCTGATTTCCATGTTTACCACTCTGTACCGTAGTTTGCCTAACAAATTTACTCTTTAGGTGCCCACAGTTTGTTTTAAAATTGCTAATTCGAGTCGGTTTGGAATTAGTTTCATAAGTAAATCTATTTTTTCATATATATTATTTATTAAAGTTTCCAAAAAATTTCAACTACAGCTCGCGCTTTGCCATATGCTGACCAGGTCAAGTTAAGCGAGTATTCACCCTCGGGAAACGGTAGGATCTTGGTGAATCTATGATCTAATTCACTAATGGTAACCTTTTCTATAATTACATCGTGCTACAATGAAAGAAACTTTTTGTACTTCATTTATTAAAACGTTTTCTGAAATTTTTTGTACTTAACTAGTAACTTAAAGTTGAATTTTTTATATGAAAGTGAATTTTTATGTCAAATTTGCAGCCCAATGATTATATCATACAAGAAGGGTTTTAAACATTAAGGGGTTTAGAAAACCCAAAAAAAAAAAAAAAAAAAAAAAAAAAAAAAAAAAAAAAAATTACTGATAAATACTTGTAAGATCTGTTAATCGATTTCAAGTAACAATAGTCAAATTCACAGAACTCCTTATCGAAATTTTCATATTTCAAGTTTGTAAATTCAAATTTCATTCGGATCTTGAAGAAAATATTAAGAGACATATAAGAAGACGAAAAAAGTTCCATCCAGTTGAACTCACTTGTTGAACATGGGCCGAGAACAAAACGGCGAAAAGTATCCAACCAAAATTACAAACACAACTCATTTTTAGTAGTTACTAAGAGAAACTAACTATAGTTTAATGGCTACATTAGTAAATATATCAGTAATAGAATTCCACTTAATTTTACGGTTGAATTATTTACATAATCATTTAATAACTCTAATTTAGTGTAACACCCGATCCTCTGGCTGATTTCCATGTTTACCAGTCGGTACCGTAGTTTGCCTAACATATTTACTTTTTAGGTGCCCACAGTTTGTTTTAAAATTGCTAATTCGAATCGGTTTGGAATTAGTTTCATAGGTAAATCTATTTTTTGTATGTCTCTATTTAATATTTTATTTATAATAGTTTCCCAAATACTTCAACCACAGCTCGCGCTTTGCCATATGCTGACCAGGTCAAGTTAAGCAAGTATTCACCCTCGGGAACCGGTAGGATCTTGGTGAATCTATGATCTAATTGACTGATGGTAACCTTTTCTACAATTACATCGTGCTACAATGAAAGAAGTTTTTTTTGTTTTATTTATTAAAAGGTTTTCTGAAATTTTTGTACTTACATTAACTGGACAAGCATGAAATATATTTGAATTGTTTATAAATGATCCGAGCAAGAAAGCAGCCACTGGGTTACCTTTTTGATTTGACATAAATTTGCAGCCATCAATGGTGATATCGTACATGAAGGGTTTATAGCCATTGAATCGTCTTAGCACCTGTGCCCGTATCTTAGAAATATTTCTACAAATTAATGCATTCAAAATATATAATTCAGGGGTCAACATACCGAATAGTTCCTGACTGGAAGTTGAAGTAAATTTACTCTTACTGATAAATACTTGTAAGTTCGGTTAATCGATTTCAAGTAACAATATTTGAATTCACAAAACTCCTTATCCAAATTTTCATATTTTAAATTTGTAAATTCAAATTTCATGAATACCTTGATTGGAACATATAAAGAAACACAAGTATAAGAAAACGAAACGAATAATGCCATAATGACTCACTTGGTCAACTTGGACTAAAAACAAAAAAGCGACAAGAATCCATCCAAAATGAAAGAGACAACTCATTATTACTGGTTACTGGCAAAAACTAACTTTAGTTTTTTATGCAGGTACACGGATTTAACATAATTTTACGGATGAGTTAGCCATTTGAACATGCAATTAGTATAATAAGTTTTAAAACCAACCCATTAGTCTAGTTTTGATATTTCAAGCGTACCGAATGTAAATGCCCAATACATCTGTAAAAGTAAAAAAAAAAAAAACCATTTCCTGAACAAATTATTGTTTTGTGAACAGCATATTTCTGTTTACAATTAAAACATATGCCTCATTTCACATAGTTTTACCAATGGTCAACAAAATATCGTACAATCGATCATAAGTTTAGCTCACTTATTTCCTCTGCTATGAATAATATTGTTAAAAAATACAATATTTTCGAAATTCAAAACAATCGTCTTAGTGCACAAATGCCATGGATCTGTTGATATGCCCAAGCATAACTAAAGCACTGTAGGGCACTTTCCATTTGTGTGCTTAGAGAACTCTCAATTGAATCTTGATGCACGTGCTATCCGTAAGGGGCAAGAGAGTCAGACCCAAACCCCTATACAATTCAGAGAAGCGCCCATTTACGATGGCATCGCTACTTGGGTCACATTGCCGGCATTGGAGTCCGCACTCTGAGGCTAAGAGACGCGATGCGTGGTCCCAAAGGGTACAACAACCAGCCTTCCCATCCCATCCCATCCCTTTCTATGCCATCCCATTTACACAGTTGGTCCAGAGGCCAGACCAATTGAGAGAATGGGTATGGCCAATGGGTTTTTCTTGTTTCTTGTTCATTCATAATAATTTTTATTATGGGTCATCGGCCATTTGTTTGACGCAACGCACACACACACACACACTTACACACATAGCATACACTCCTAAAGGACTGGAGGCTTGGCCTATTTCTATTCAGCACTTCTATTAGGCTAAATGTATCCTGTTTCTGATCCTTTTTTATTCTTTTCTTTTCGGCAGTTATACTTCTTTGCTTTTTATATTCTTTATTTTGCATATTTCTGTATTATTTGTTTTATTTATGGGTCTTTGGTGCTGATAAATGGCCACAACTTTGTCTGTCCCTTTGCCCGATTACCTATCAACGTGTTGATGTGATTTTTTCTGCCTTATTTTTTGCCCAATGGGTAGCATAATTCAAATTTGAAGTATATAGGTTCATACAAATCTTTTTCAAAAATTAATCAATGTAAAAATTGCAAGCGAACTTACCAAATGTTTTCAAGAAGGCTTTCTGCTTTTAAGCCAATTTTAAATTATTATTCGAACATTTCTTTTCATTTTGAGTTGAGAGAGCTAAAATATACGCAGCTATTTTTAAAAGACCTTATTCTATTAAAGCTGTGTCGACATCCAGTGAACAAATTGCCAGCTTCATTTAGTTAACTTAAAAATTAAAAAAGGAAAAATAGAAGTATTCAAAAAATAGGTATTTCATTTAAATATAAATTTTTTAAAACCACTTTACAAAGATTACAATGATTACGAACTGAGGGTAATAACAAACTTTTAAGATGTGAGAAGCAATCTTATCCAACTTCGAGCCAAAGCCGTACTGAAGAAAATATCTCGTTTTTAGATTGAATCTGTGTACATTATTCAATTTAAACTAACGAATATTTCATTTTAAACTTTGATAACTATCTCAAAATACAAGCTCACATGAAAATATAACACATAAACCAAAAACATAACTAATTTTTGCTGTAATATAAAAACGAATATTTCAAGGCCTTAAACATTTTATTTTTAAAATGTCTATACAACTTAAAAGGTTTACATTTCGAAACTAACTGAGTATTATGACTTTTTTCACATATTGAGTGTTAATTACATAAGAATTAAAAGCTTAATGGGTATCGAATAGTTCATCTTAAAAAGCATAAGTAAGACACATATTTTTTTAGAAATTATTTTCATTTCTTATGCAGGGCCTTGTCTCTTGGACCCACCCAGATCGATGTGGGTAGCAAATTGATAGATGAGATATCCTGGCCCGTTCTTGCTGCCACTTTTCCTCTCTTATCGAAAAGTATGAGAGAATGGGACAGATGCTACTTGTCTGCCTTTAGCAATTATTAAAACCAAATGGCTGAACTGACATGTTTTTTTGGGTGTCATATCAAAAATGAAATTAAAATTATTAAATATGTTCAATATAAAAGCCGATAGGCTGAAATTTTGTGAAATAATTGAACAATGTTGTATTGTGCAATATATGTAGATATTAAACATTTATCATTTTACGCCCGTTGATGTTTATTTATAATTCCAAAATGTAGCATTTTGCTTACATTTTGTGTGGCATTTTGTGTAAATTACTTTTTGTGAAATGCAATTAAATTGAACTTGATGAAATATCAGCCTCTGGCTTTTTCTGTATTGTTTCAACATACTCTAGAATGGTTTAGTATATATAAATATGTATGGATGTGTGCAGATGTCAGAACTTGCTCCATCGCCCACACCAACTCATCTCATCTCTCCCTCTCACTCTGTTTTAACTATCTCTGTCTGATTCACGCTCGGCTACATTTTCATTTTGGTTCAGTGTGCAGTGAAAACTTTGTTCCTATGACAAAGTTTTCGTTTGTGGCCCGTGCTCTTGTCCTTGTATTCGCGCGGAGTGTTTTATTTAATTTCCAACACGCGGCCATTTGCAATTGCATTTCAAATTCAAACTGCACAACTCCATGTTGATGGGCATCTCAAACAAAGTCAGAAAACGGGAAAAATGAAAACAACAACAGAAGAACAACATCAACAACGGGAATGTTTGAATGTTTGCCAAATTTTTTGACATTTCACCAAAATTGACAAATCTTAAACCTATTAAATCTGTTTGTTTAAAGTAACTGAATACTTAATAGTTATTTAATCGATGTTTTACCTCTTTATGCGTGAATACACAAAGGGTAATCTATACCTTAAATCAAACTTTATGAATTTTATTTTGAATACCAGATTTTCTATACCACTTGAAATAAGGGTGATCTAATACTAATCTAATCTAATACACTACTTAAGTTTGATTCATAATAACTCTTAAAGATTCTAAAATATATTCTATACAAATAATAATTTTGTTAATTTGAAACAACTTGCAAATTGTGCCTCTCTTTTATGCCTAATTTAGTTGAAATTCAAAAGCAGTTTTAACCTTTTACCAAAGTACTCAACAAAATTACATTAAAGACTATTTAATAAATATTTTAAATACCTTTACCAAACTATTCGTAACAAAATAAATATAAATATATAGATATACAAATAAATAATCACTTCCATTTAATTTTTGTTGCAAAATAAAAGCATAGTTAAATATAAATGGCAAAGTCCGATCTGATTAATGATTTAGAACCATAATTTAGTCAAAAATTCGATTTAATTTTTATTGCTTATTGAAATCAAAGTTGCTTTTGCCTTTTAGTGCACATTTTTACATCTAATGCAATGAAAGTTTTAATTTGTTGGTTTAACATTTTTGACCTATTTATTGTGCATCCAGACACATAGCCCCTTGACCAGATTGAACAACTGGTTGGCCATCTGTTCCAGTGAATAAACTCAAAGTGGTTTTGGACCGCTGCTTCCTTCCTGCCACTGCATGTTGCATTAGCCACTCTTAACACTCGCAACTTTAAACGCCGCACTAAGCACATCATTATGTTGGCTCAACTTTCCGATAATTTTTAATTACCTCCATTGCAATTGGCCACTTTCTTTCATCCATCCTAGCATCCTTCCCATTTTTTGTCCACTCCAATCCTCTTTGCCATTTTAGTCCGCCCCCCATTGTCGTTAATTTTCTTTAATGGAATGCTGCATTAATAAAAAATATGTTATGAGCACATAATAGAAATAAAAGCTAATGTAATTACATACCGTACTTGTTTCGCGAGCATTCTTAACACGCCCCCAATTCCCCCGCACTCATCGCTTCATGTCCATCGTCAAGTCGCCGTTTTAGCCAATGCGCAAAATACTAAAAATTTAATTCAACAGCTTTGCCAATTGTGTTTTTTCTTACTTCTTACAGTGTGGGATATAAACATACATACATATGTATAAGTAGAGAATTGAGGGGTATATAGCGGTATGCATTTTCGTCCACTTTTTAACAGAAAACTAATGTTGGAAGAGATATTAACTGTGAAAAAATTACCTTGAAGGTTACCCTCTTGAAATATTTTAATCTTTGATAATAAGGAAGTAAACTTAAATAAAAAAAAACTTCTGTTATTTTGGCAACTTATAACATGTTCTATGTGTAGGATCATTTCATCATCATGGGCACTTTCTACAGTTTTGATGCCATTTTAATGCCTAGAATCCTGTGGGGTTTCTAATGTTACATTTGGTCCAAGTAAACCTTCTATTCAACAATAGGGCAGATTTTTAACTTTCTCTGCTTCAGACTTTATGTACTTTACACAGACAGATTAGGGCATAGTCTAAATATAAGACAATTCCATCCAAATTTTCTGTTGCCTACATTTCAGCGCACCAAAAAGAATGGCTAGAAATTGCATAGAAAATGTATATTTATGTACACAAAAGGCTTACAGTCAAGGTATAAAGTGTTCGTTCACCCCCGTTAAATTTGTGCTATAATTTAGAGGATTCTACTACTTCATTCAACAAAACACTTATTCAAAATTGAAACTATGAAAGTAATTGACCCAATCACAAAAAATAAGGAGAGCACAAAAATCTTCGTCTTGAAGGAAAAAAGTTCGTGAAAACTTTAGACGCTTTCGATAAGTTTCTTTATTGTAGATATTTTATCTCAATGTTATTTAAACCGGATTCAATCTTCATAAAGAGAGAGTAACTTAATTTCAATTTCAGAGCATCTTTTCAAGTCTACTGGAAAAACTAAAACCAGTAGACTAAAAATGGCAAAACACATTGCACTATGATCCTTAAGGAATAGAGAATCATGTTGCCGCAAAGGCAAAGGCCTTTTTAAGCTTTTAACACTCGTAATTTGTATTCCCAAAGAATATATTATGAGTCCAATAATATGCAGATCTCTAATTACAAAACTCGTAATTTTGAAATTTTTAAAATGTGTAGTTTATGGTGAATTTTTGAGTTTTTTAAGTTCACATTTTTAACATTCCTAAAAGTGAACGATATTTGAAAATCATTATTGATGTATTAATTAGAATTTTATTGGGCAATGTATTCAATAGACTGAATGTTAAAATATTCAAAAAAAAAAAATGAAGACTTATCTCAAATTGTCTCACTTTTTGCTACATATTTGTGAAAAATAGAACTATCAAGTCAAAAGCTTAGCCAAGTTAAAAAAGAGGTATTAAAATATTTTTAACTTCTTTGCAGCACTCTTTGCTGCATGGAGTATTTGTTTTTTTTTTGTTTTTTTTTTTTGCATTGCGCATACGACGTGTTGCCTGCTGGCGGCTGCTTAAAAGCTTTGCATTAACTATTAAACGTAACTTAAATTGCATAATAGCACTTACCAGGCGGGTGATATGGTATAGGGAGTGAACATAGTTGGATCCAGGCGACTTCTCGTCGAGGCGCAACAAATGGAAAACAAATAAAACGGTGTCAGCATTCAGCCAAAGGGCAAAATGCATGCGAAAAAAAATGGAAACTAGACTTCAAAAGGAACAACAGTACAAAGTCAACATATACACATACAAAGCTTTAGGCCAACGGCAGGTGACTTTGGGTATTGTATGCTTTTCAGTCAATGCATTTGAACGGATTAAATTTTGTTTTTTTTATCCACTTAATCTAAAGTATTTATACACACACATTTTCTCCCACACACACACACACATATTTTGCAAACGAGTACAGCTAATTTTGCAATCATTCAAAAGGAAAAGTCTTTGCTTTTCCACTGCAGCATTCTAAAATATTCATTCGTGGAAAGGAGAAACTAACAAAACAAACAGTCAAACAAATAGACCGAGTTGGCTAACTGGGTAGTTGCTATAAAATGCAATCAGCTGCAAAGAAAATAGGTTTTTGCTTCACCTGGCAAGCACTAAGAATGAACGTGGCATAAATTAAACTATATTGGTAACATAAAACCAGTTTGTGCTCAGATGGGAAACATCTTCTTCGAAAAGAGGGTGAAAAAAGACATTATGATAAACCAAAATCGAGAAAGTGAATTCCAACTTAACGATTCAGTTATTATATATTGAACTCTTGAAATCTTTTTCATCTTTGACACGTCAGCTTCCATCGGGTCATTTATTTTTCATCAAAAATCTCAAAATAAAATAAAACAACAAAAATGCACAAAAGAATATGTTACCACAGAAACTTTCAATAACCCAACCAAAACTATTAATATATATCGGTACAACAAAAAAAATGCAATTGCTTTTTTATATATTTTTTCCATTCCCTTTATTTTCTGGCTTCAATTGATAAAAAAAAAAAAACTGAGAAAAAAAATCTATGCGATTTGATGAAGTTTGGCAAGTTTATTAAAAACTCGCTGGGTGTCGTGTGGTTAGCCTTCAACTAATATTTTATTCATTTCATATTGAAGTAAAAAAGTTCTCAAAAACCAAACAAAAAAAAAAAATAAAGATAAAATGAAAAGGTTATATCAAAAAAAAAAGCAAGTGGCAAAACCATTTGCAATTTTAGTTATTGTATGCGATCAGTGAGGTGTGAAAATGGCTGGCAGTTATGCTTTTGGCATTGGCTTTGATTTTATGCGAATGAATAATGAAAATTTTCTACATCATGGCCATTTCGATTAAGATTTTGAGAAACAAAAGAATTTGAATCGAAGTCAAACAGAATTTGGATGAGAGTTTAATCCAGCTTAATTTATTTATTACTCACGATTTAATTAAAACAAGTTGAGTAGATAAATTTAGTCAAGACTAATTCTTTCACCGAAATGGCTTGGATTCGTTACGGGATGTGACGAGATTCAATGTTCATAGTACTTTTACCTTATCACCCCATAAAGTCCATATTTATATTTCTGATTAGCTTGGTTTTCTAACTCTTTATTTCCTAATAAAGATCATTACAGTCTATCGAAAAAGCCTTTTATGTTTAAAAATTATATGAACTATAAAAATCTTTGAAGAACGAAATTTAATCAAGCAAATTTAAAAACAAATTGAAAGGTTTCAAAAGCGCACACAATACTCTTAGTCACGATTCGAAATTGTTTACAAATCATCTTTAAATTTGTTTATTTAATTAAGAGCGATTTAGTCAAATAATTCAAGCTGTCCCATGACATAATTTTCATCTTAAGCATTTGCTACCATTGAATTTATATTTAATTATAAGTATATTCACCAAGGAATACCAATTAAATGCACGCATAAGGAGCTTAAATCAAATCCCTGAGATGAACTCTCAGCTCCTTAAGACTCCAGTACAATTTCAATTTACGAAATTGGATTTAAGCAAATTAATATATCTTATCTCAATTCCGTCTTTGATATTTAATTTCATGTTAAACCCTTTCCAATTCCGTTTTGCAAAAGATTTGTAGTTTTTATGTTCTAGCTCTTTTAGTTAACATTCTTGTAACAAAAATATGAAAAGCCAAAGTGAAATATTGCATTTGTTTAACTAAGGATTTTGGTATCTATACTGCGAATAAATTTGATTTATTTTACCAATTGTCGACTTTTGTTTCAATTACACACAATCAACAGGCCTGGCCTTCGTTTTCTTCTGTTTAGTTTTGCCTCACTTTACATAAATTGCCACCCAGGGCTGGGCAAATATTGCATTTTCATTAAGTTAAAGTTTTGATTTTTAGTTTTTTGTGCCCTCGAACCGTGCCGCATGAACTCGGCTCCAAAAAAAACCCGTTCCTCATTCTCTGCGTTTACTTAAAAAAGTTTTTTGGTACGCGGGGTTCGAAAAGAAGTTTTCGGTTTCAAAGTTTTCCATGTGTCTGTCTATCTGTCAGTCAATCTGTGTGTCTGTATGTGTGTGGGTGTGTGCGTTGGTGTCTGTAGGTGGCTGTATATGTAATAATCATATGCACAGTCAAAAGAAATGACGATAGCATTGACGATGCCTTAAAAGTTTTGACAGGCAAGTCTGCCTATGGCAAAAAGCAAAATCAAGAGTTGTCAGTTACAGCCAAAAATCCAAAAAGGAAATTTGTTTGGAGTCATATTAAGGATATGCTGAAACTTACCTCAAAGTCATGCTAAGGTATAAGTATTTCTTAGGAATTTATGCCTGGTTTAACATTTAGAACATTTAATTTATTAAGCAATTTTTAATTAATTAAAACAATGGATTTTACCACATGAACTAGTTATAATCCCTTAGTTGTAAATTCTTACTGAAATTAAAAATATTCTATTCTAAATGCAATTTAAGATCTATGTGGCTATTACAGACTGATAGAGAATCGCATCGATTCAGCCTTTGGAATATATGTATAAAAGACGCACTCTTATATTTCATTTTTATTTTCTGGCTTGTTTGCTTAATCTTAAACTT
Organism: Drosophila equinoxialis; assembly: GCA_018150345.1. Classification (NCBI taxonomy): domain Eukaryota; kingdom Metazoa; phylum Arthropoda; class Insecta; order Diptera; family Drosophilidae; genus Drosophila; species Drosophila equinoxialis. The sequence continues at coordinate 5,692,418 of JAECWI010000047.1, forward strand.
TTAGTGAACAGAACTGATCAGACAAAAAAATATCCATATGTATGTATATTGAGGGGTTATGAAAATAAGTAAAGGAACATATTGATTGGTAAAATTGAGTCAACTCTATGCCTAGAATATAGATAATATCGACTATTTCTATAAAATTAAAAAATCGAGTAATAGATATACATTTGTCATACGGAGTACATATACCTGCTCTTCTATAATATTCACTTCATAGAAGATACTAAAACAAGCCAACAATAAACATAATTCTATATAAGTTATTAAGCTACTAAGTGTTTAATCATTTCGAGCTGAAAATTAGATTGTTCTTCACTGAATAGAGGTAACAATTTTGGCCAAATGTTGCTGTAGTTTACAAGGTTTTAAATTTAAAGTCTATAAACTTATCCCCAATTATGTAGGGGAGAGGGCCCATTTGTGACCCAGGTTTTAAAAAACCTCAAAATTTTTTCTTCAGTTCCGGAAAATGAAAAATTAAGAAGTTTAACATTTAAATATTAACCAAACGCAACTTTTTTCCAAATTACTCAAAAAGTTTTGGAACAGATTTAATCTGGATAACTTTTTTTAGGCCGAAAAAAAGTGGCCCAGTTATGACTCACCTTAAGAAATTCACTGAAAATATGAAAGGAATGTCACACCAATTTAATGGTTTATTTATTATGAAGGCCTTCAATGGCAAAAACAATGAAAAAGAACAGAAGAAAATGGCCTCCAATGGCCATAAATGACGATTTTTATTCCTCGTCGTCCATGTCACTTTCGCAGTGTTTGCAAGTGAAATAACTTGCTTGCACGTTATCGCACTTCGAGTGAACTGGACGCTTGCATACACTGCAATTGATAGAGTTGGCAGCGGTCAATTTCTTCGGCAACAGCTTTAGGCAAATTATGCAAAAATCTCTTTCTTCATCAGATGATGGTGATGCTCGATCGAGATCTTCCAGATGTAAATTCAATATGAAAATTTTCTTTCCTTGTACATTTTACGTAGTCCAAGTGAAAAAAAAAAATTGGACATAACTGGGCACCCCAGCTAAGTCATATCCGGGCTTTTTTATAGTTTATAGTTTATATGTATGTACATATATATTTTAGAGACACTGCATAATCACATAAATCCTTATAGATTCACAAAATATACGGCAAATACAATATTTTGATGCATTACACTCACGTTGGAGTCTGTCCAAAAACTGCACAACGTCTAACGAACATGGTTTACAGGGCTCAAACTGTCATTCAATATCGCATTTCAAAAATATTTTAGAATGTCACAACTGAGCCCTCTCCCCTACTTATTCTGTATTTTTTTATTTTTATACCCTTGCAAAAAGGGTATATTAATTTTGGTGCAACGCATAGAACGAAGTATCTCAGACCATATATATATATTCTTGATCAGCACGACGAGACGAGTTCAAATAGCCATGTCTGTCCATCCGTCCGTCCATCTGGATCAACGCGAACTCCTCCGAGACAGTAAGAGCTACAGAGCTGAATTTTGCACCTAGGCTTCTATATACTGCTGGCGTTGTATATCTCGGATTCAGCCGGAACGGACCGATATATCATATAGCTTCCACACAAACGTCAAAGTCACGAACAGTGAATTTTCTCAATAACTTCGTTATTTTACCAGCAATTGTCGTAAAAGTTGGTATTTGTCAGTTTTGTGTTCTTATTAATAATTGTGCCAAATTTGGACAAGATCGAGTGACTATATTATACAGCTCCCATAGGAACGATCGGTGAAAAACAGTGATTTTGATCGTTATTTCGTATGCTAAGATTGTAGGCCATTCTTTCGCAAACATTAGCCTTTTTAGATAAAACTTATTTCAAACCCAAAAAGTTGCAAGGGCATATGTACAAACTTTGACGCGGTCGAAGTTAGGCCCGGCCTTCTGGGTTTTTATTGGATTTTCAGTTTCCTGATATATATATTTATACATTTTCACAAAGAAGATTTCAAGAAAACATATGGACATTAAATTCTTCAATTATTATACATTTCCATTCGAATTGTTCATTTCCATGGTCATGGGACCAAAACAAAAGCAATTCTCATTAAAGACCTTTTTGCATGTTTCATAAGGAGTACACATGAGCGTACCTCATTTAGCATAATGCTCATAATTTAAAAGAGAAGCTCCTGCCCAAAACTTTCATACTTGTAGAATGTAAATCCTGTTTCCCCCTTTTTTTTGGGTGCATCGCATTTTGTATTTTGGTATGAGTATGTGTGTGTGTGTGTGTGTGTGTTTGAGCAGATAATCCAAATCTCATTACGCGAAAGTCGTACTTAAGATTAAAAATAATTATTGCAATTTCTGTGCCATGGCATCGTCATCACGTAGTCGGCGCCAACCTGGCTAAAAAGTGGGAGAGTCGGGAAGAGGGGGGAAAAAAAAGTGAAAATTCAATTAGAATGCGCCAACTTCATGTGAACATGGAGCCCAGCCAGGCGGCTCTAACTGTCTGGCTTTGGGTTTTCCCACACAGAATTTTACTACCGTCCGTTATCTGTCTGTCGGTTTGTCTGTCTGGATGGTTGACTGTCTCACTGTGCTCCTAAAATGCAATGGCGGCATGTTACCCCAGGTAGAAGAAGGCGTCGCGTAATCCTTTTGCCAGCCTGCAAGGCAACCACAATAATTTGATTTTACTTTGCTTTAACTTCATGAAAAAGTTTCAAGTTTTTTTCACACACACACACACACATTGCATGACACCTTCCCCCCTGTTCCTTGCTCTGATAAAGTTTTTAATTTTGCTGCTGAAACTCATTTAGAGCAACGCGTAAAGTGGAATGTCTGCTGCATATTAAATCTTACCATCTACATATACATATATAGACTTACACTTTGTATATATATCTATGTACTTACAAAATACTAAAGCTCTCTTCTCTCTATTGACTATATTCTATGCCTAACAACCAAAAAGTTAACCTCCCATCAAACTTTGGAAAAAAAAAAAAAGATTATTTTCAAAAAATTTGCTTCACGAGCTGGAAAAATACACAATCTTCATATTTATCTTCATTTACAATGTCGGAGGCGAATGCATTTAAATAACTTACCCAGGGCAAACAGTGTGGAATGTGGAATGAACAGTTTCACAATTCTCAAGAATAAATTTATATCTACGCATTTTATTTTAAACCAAGAATAATATTTGAAATGAATTTTTCAATGTATACTCTACTAAGTTTATAATGAAATCTAAAAATAAAAAATTAAATTTCAAAAATAACTTTGTTCATTTCTAGCGGAAAGTAAACATTAAATATTCATTTCAGACAGGTTGCTCGGCTTGCACATTTCGACAAACAGGGAAGGCTTGAATAGAACTTACAATCAATAGACTCCGAATGCTCTTCTTGGAAGTAAGTGCAAAGTCAGAGAATGATTTTTACTCTCAAGCCTAATGTAAGAATGTAGTATTATGCTAACTACCGCCACCAATAAAACAATTTGATTTGACATATAAAAATCCCTCATCAAGCCTTATAGTAAATCAGTCAGATAACAGCAAATGACTCTATGAACTCTAATGTTGCATAATTTTTATGCTTGAAAACGAATGAAACAAGTCCTCCAGAACATAGATCCTGGTTTTTAGGTATCTATATATATGTACCTTATCTTACCCTCGTCCTTCAGATTGATATCAGGAAAAAGAAATATTCAAGAATATCATGAAATGAAATGAAATATTTCCACAGTATTTATAATCTGCCTGAACCCGCAGAATTAGCATTAGAGACAATCTCTTGAAGAATAATAATGATTTTCCAGTCTCGATGAATTTGAATGATGAATTTAACTTTCTTAAGAATCTAACATTTTGTTTATTTAAAAAAGTTTATTTAAAAGTTTTCATAATTTGTCTTTCGTACTTTTTTTCAAGTTGTAAAATTCTGTTTTTTAACTCTTTTTTGTAAATTTTTGAAGTTGTTAAGTTTAGAGTTGTGGTGCTTATGGAATTATTTTTTCCAATTTCCATATCAGAAAAAAGTTAAAGCCTGATAGATTAAAGTCGAACATATTCGATATTTTATTGTCGTCATATGTAATTTATTAGAACTAATGTTTCTATCCCTATTGTTTAGAGATCCGCACGAGTACATTCGAAACACAAAACGAAACCCCTCTACACTTTCGAAACTCGGTCTAACATTTACTCGTATTTTCAAATCGAGTGTGCCAAGCATCTCGTACGAACGAATGAGTTTAATCAAGCAGGGCATAACGCCCGAAAAAATACGGTAAAGCACATCGAAGCACATGAAGCGTCTGAAAGTAAATCGATCTTATGGAAATAATTACATTATTTTATTAAACATTTAACAATAATGATATCTTAACAATAACTATTAACACATTTTCAAACATTTTTTGAGAAGATAATAATCTGAGACATTTCATAAGTATGATCATACTCGCAAGTACTTGGAAGTACCAAGTAACTTGAAAGAAGTATTCAATTGTATTCATTTGTTTCGTTTGTCGTTCTCATTTTTTTTTAGGCTTGCTTTGATTTTGTTTTTGTTTGTTCGGCTTGAAACATTCAGGAACTACGAAACAATATACTTCGAGACTTTTCATCTCGTTTCATTCGTTCCGAAGCAATATTACCAAATCAAATATAGGAAAGTATTTGAAAGACTGAGACAAATGAGTGTACTCGTGCGGGACTCTAGTATTGTTAAATTTCAAACCAAATAACAATTAAGTGAAATCATTTCCAACTTATGTATATGGTAGATATAATATTTAACATTCTTCTGACAAAGAGGAATACCTTTTTTCAAAAATAAAAGAAGCACTAACTTATATACATATATCAAATGCGAAGATTATCTCACTTAAATCTATAACTATTTAAGCTCGTAACTTTGGGTCCACATATGTAGGGAACAGTAAAAGGTTGTCGAATTGGTACATTAGCATAAGTCACCAGGAAACAAGACCACATTAACCACTGTGGGACCATCTGACACTTGGTCCTAGTCCATCTCATCAATTAAGCAGAGAGCCATTTTGTGGCCATCACTTATTACTAATTCACACCACAGCAAAAGCCAAAGGAACACAAAAAAAAAGCAAGCAAGTAACATGACATAGAAAAGAAAAGGATGCGGGGACAACCAAACTCATTTGTCACAGTGAAATTTATTAAAATGATTATCTCGTACCTACATTTCGTACAGAATGCGTAATTTTTCCCCCTCCTAGAATGGGTTGGCACTTGCTTTCTTATTAAGGGACTTCAGTTACTCCTCTCTCTACTCCTTCCCTTCAATTCTCGTCTTTCTTTTTTTTTTTGCCTGTACAGTTTTTGCCTTTGTCTCTGATAAGCCTGTGTGTACTGTTGTCTTGTGTTGTGTGTGTGTGTCCCTTTTTGCCTTTTTGGGGGGTCGGTGATGCTTGGGCCATAGTTTAATTGTTGCCCGTGTTGGCCCCGCCCCGCCCCTCCTGCTCAAATGGAACAAGCATGGGTTTTTCTGGGGGGCAATTAGTTCAACTGCCCCTTGGGGAATTTGTGATAATTAAAATGCTGCTGTATGCCGCAATATTTTTTAAGCTTGGCATATCAACTAATCAGATTGCTCCTATTTCAAATTTTCCATCCATTCCTGCTCACCAGTATGCTTACCATGTCCTTTACACAAAATCAACATTTGCATTTAATTTGATGGTAAAAGGCACTTTAATTTATTTTCCAAACCCATTGAAAGTCATTTTACCTCCATCCCCCTTCCCCTTTTCATACCCCTCCTACCTAATCCTTTTAATTCAAATTCAAACTTTTGCGTTGAATGCGAAAATTGGAACGTGAGCAGCAACAGCATCATCAGAGGTGAAGAGAATGGACGTTGAGTAGAGTATTGTCCTTTTTGTTAACCAAAAATTGAATGCATTGTTTTCTTGAAAAAATATTTTTTCGTAAACTATTGTCGAAGAATCGATTTCCTCTGGACGACCAGACGACGGCGACGACTGCCCAGGCAGTTGGCACCTGACGCAATCAAAATCCAAATCAAAGTGAAACTAAATCCCAAGCCCAGGCACAGTTGCTCAGTTTATTTTTTTCTATTTCTTTCCTTTTTCTTATTTGTTACTCTGTGAGTGACTTCAAAGCGAGAGAGTGTTTGATTTCGATTATTACAAAGTCCTACTTTCTGTAAATGAAAAAGTGAGTAAAAATGCAAAAGAAACTTGGCAAATTCTATATACATACCTATGTACATACAATTTCTGCAGATGCCCACATGGCATTTTAGGTAAACAAAAATTGCAACTTCAAGAAACTTACGAATATCAATTTGGTTTTTTGTTTTTACATTTATATTATTTTTCTAGTCTGTTTTATGGCTAATAAAACAATATTGCATATAATTATATACATATGTACTTGTATATACTAAGACCAGTGCCGGATTAAACTAGGACGAGGCCTTTGGCAACCAAATAACCAAACATATTAACTTTCAGGGTCATAATGCAAATTAAAAGATAATTTGTTAATGATTCAGAACAAAAAGACTTTTGAATAAAGTCAATCCACCAAGCCAGATTCTCGCCTACATCCTAGGGCCAGGACCATAATGAAATAAGTACAAGGTGGTCCCGTCGGCAAATCGTACGGTCCTACGCATAATGAAATAAGTAAAACGACAACTGAGAACTGATGACAAAGTCGACGACTTCGTCGTGAGCAACGCTGCTGCCGACGGGACCACTTTGTACTTATGGCTGAGCTATATTTTCATCAGTCCTTACAAATTAAAAAGTTGGGTGACTTACACAATATTCACGATAGATAAGATGGATTTTCATCAGTTATCAAAACACACATCAATATTAAAATATCAATGGGTATGGAAATTATATGAAAAGAATTTATTATTTTATTTGCATGCAAATTAAGAAAATGCACTTCATCGAAAATGAAAATTGGGATGTTTCGTTTTCGAAATCAATAGCTTATGAAGTAAACTCTGATCTCATTGTCACATCATTAAAAACACTGAAATTTTCATACGGAAACATTATTCAAAAGATTCACAGAGAAACTAGTATAGAAATTTCAGTAGAATGTCTGCTGATGAAGAACAATATGATAATGTACTACTTGCGGTGGCCAAAAGACATCATGGAGGGGTTCCTGCCTTTCTTCAGACAATAGCGAGCTTCTTGCGGCGGAAAACCGACTTTTACACTGGCAACAAGAAGACTGAATGGGAAGAATTTATACTCGATGTTTTTCGAACAGAATGCAATATGGCTCTGGCCGCCCGGGCGGCTGCCCAGCGACTGAAGGAGGAAAAACAGCTAGCCGAATTTCAAGCCCGTCAAAAAGAGAGGAATTTGTGCAAAATCTGTGATATTTCCGATGGGGAAGCTGCTGATATTATTAGGGAAGAAGAAGCCAAGAAACGTGTACAGTTGTTGGAGACCGCTTATGCTAGCGGTGATTGTTCAGCTCCTGACACAATATCTAAACCCATTGTGATGGTGGACGATAACTCCGAGAGGTCTGAATTGGGTAAATTACAACCAAATTTGGGGAACGGTTGCACTTTCGAGAAATACATGTGGACTCAGACTCTACAGGATGTGGAACTCAAGGTTCAACTAAGAGTTACATTTCCTTTGCGATCCCGCCACATTGTGGTCAATATTGGTCGCAAGTCCTTGACAGTGGGCCTTAGTGGTGAAAGGCCCATCATCGACGGCGAATTGTTCGCTGAAATCAAACAAGAGGAATCCGTTTGGGTATTGCAAGATAGTAAAACAATTTTGATTACTTTGGAGAAGATCAATAAGTCGACATGGTGGAACCGCCTGGTCACCACAGACCCCGAAATATCCACACGCCGAATTAATCCAGATGTATCGAAGTTTTCCGATCTGAATGAAGAGACCCGTAATTTGGTTGAGAAAATGATGTATGATCAGCGTCAAAGGGAAATGGGCTTGCCAACCACTGAGGATATCAAAAATCGAAAACTACTTGAACAATTCAAGCGAGATCATCCCAATATGGACTTTTCCAACTACAAAATTTAATTAGTTTACAACAATAGCTCTATCATATCTTCTCAAATGTATATACATACATCTTTGTTCAACCTTGCAATTTTTGAATAGATTCTAAAATCTAGTAAATGAAAATATATATGTACATATCTATGGCAGGTACTTGATGTCTTTTTTATTCATTTTTCATGCGATTTGCAAAAGCGTAAATGTGTTTAAATCTCATAAGAAAATCATTACGCATTAAAATTTCTTAATGTTATTCTTTTTTTTTACAGTTTGAAATGTATTAAGATGTGAAAGATGTTTATTTAATCATTTTGTTGTAGTGTTGGTTACAACAACATAACTTTTCACTTAACTTTCCCAATTTTACAAAGAAAAAAAAACAGTTAGGCATTGATTTCTGTTTGTTGTTTATCTATTCTCATCCTCAACAGATACAAATTTTGTGTTGTTGTTGCTGGTGGTGATAATGGTCTCTACGTAGAGTTGGCGTTGGGGCCTCGACGACGATCAAAGCCTTGGACAACGTTGACGAATCGACGGTTATATTGGATCCTACGCTTGGCGCGGCCGGTCTTCTTCTTTTTCTTCTCCTGCTTCTCCACCTTGGGTGTTTGGCCCTTAACTTTACCGGCACGAGCCAGAGAACCATGCACCTTACCACCCAACATGGGAATCGTGATGTCCAACTCGAAGGAGTTAAGTCCAGTCACGGGGTATTCGTTGACCAGAGTCATACCCTCGCAGTTTACGGTGATCTCCTCTGTATTGAAGCCGTGCGCTTGGGCCAATTGATTCTTAACATCAGCAATGGTAGCATCCTGAGACACCTCCAGAACTTCAATTTGTTCTAAGCCACGGAGAAAGAGCTGCATGTTGAACAGATTCTTGTCACTTGCGGGACTGCCCAAAATGTTTGCCTAAAGTTTTGATAGTTTTTTAGGTTGACAATTATAATTCAGGAAATTTGCTACTACGTTGGGAAATTTGAAGATTTATTGTATACAAGATTTGTTTTCAAATACATATGTCTGATTTATTTCTCAACACAGAATCAGAAGCAGAATATAGGTAAAAATGTAATTCTTTATTCATTTTTAGTTATGGAATGGACCTCTGTATCTGAATAACAAAATAGAAAATTATAAAACTGTAAAAAATATCAATATAAGATTAAATCCAAGAATAGAAAAAATAATATACCACTTCTTAGGCCAATTAATTTATCATAATTTTTGTTCTCCTATTGGATCTCTCTATGAACATAGTTATATATTCCATTCACCTTTCAAGATAATACTGAAAAATATCAAAGAAGCTAACTTCGGCTATGCCAAAGTTTATATACCCTTGCAGTCTTTCGCAATAATTTTTTTACATTTTGAATTTTCTTTCCCTGCAACTGAATTCATCAATACACAAACAAAACATTCAAACTATTTCTCTTTTTTATAATAAATTTTCTTTCTTCTTGCATCATTCCCTAAGCAAAGCACAACACGCATACACATACAGTTCTTGTAGCGCTGCGTCTGTGTGTGTGTATGCATGTGCTCTGTTTGAGCAGCAAGCAGCGCTGCTTGCTGTCTACTAGGTCATCATTTGAACCGATTTGTGTTGACTGTAACTTCTGTTCTATTTATCCGATCAGATTCAAATTTTTGGGATCTGTCAATTTATGTCAAATACTATCATACTGGTAAATTTCATGGGGATACTCCAATTTTTGCAAAAATGTTTGTTCTAGAACTATATGATATAGTGGCCCGATCCTGACAAATTTCATACTTTATCATCTCCCGGCTAAAAGTAGCTCAAATATGAAATTTCATTCCGATAGCTCTTAAGATGCCGTCGTGAAGTTGATTTGCACAGACGGACGGACGGACGGACGGACGGACAGACGGACATGGCTATATCGACTCAGCTTCTCATGCTGATCAAGAATATATATACTTTATGGGGTCGGAAACGTCCCCTTCTGTGCGTTACAAACATCTGACCAATTTTATAATACCCTCTGCAAGGGTATAAAAATACTGATTATAGATCTTGCAGAATACCTTTTTCGATTGATATAATTCATATGCTCCGAATGTATTATTCGTTTGGGATCCTGTTAAAAGATCCTTCAAGGCAATTTTTTTGAAAATAAACCTTACTGCAATTTGATATAGAGGAATTGATGATCCGTTTTGTTGCTAAGCTGAATCGAACTAATCGAAAATTAACAATTAACACTGTCAATTTGGTTTACTTGCTGAAGATTTCTGCTCTTATTTGTGGGATATAAATAATTTTATAAGGTTCCTAGCTCGAAACTAAAACTGAGCCAAAAACAAATATTGGGTCCTTTGCTTTTAACCATTTTTACTGAGGCGAAATTAAAAGCCGGAACATTTACATTAATAAAAGTAATTAATTGACTTAGCCAATTAACAATAACAATTTTGTAACTAACTTTCCTTACTCTCAGCAGACATTCAGCCTTATCTAGTGTTATCCTTGAGTAATAGAGAATTTACATTCCTTATCTAAAATTCTGATTTATCTATCTATTAGGAAAGGGCGCAGAAGTTGTTCAAGTATTTGGAAGCTTCTTAATTTTCAATTTTTGCACATTTTTACCCCACTCCTTTGACTCTGTTCAGTCTCCCTTCAATTGCTTACTTTGCGCATTATGCAAATTTTTGATGAAACTACAAACAAAAAGTTCTTTTTTTTTTGGTTTTGTCCGCAGCTGCTGCTGTCGTTTTGCAATTTTTGCCAACACAAACAAAAGTTGGTATATATATAAGTATATACTATATCTTTTTTTTCATACAGTAGTTAGTAGGCACATGCGGTAATACGCAAAAAGTGAGAAAAAAAAAACGTAAAATCCTTTGAAAACTCGTCAAGAGAGAATGTGTTTTTCTTTCCAACACCAATCAGGCTGAGTGTTATTCTTTGGTATTGAAAGCGTGGCCAACTTAAATCTTTTTAACAAGCAAATACAATAAACCAGAGTGCCATAAGTACCCAAGGCTATAGAGTGGTTTCCTGTTTGTAAACTCGCGGTTTTTTATAGAACACTTTTAGGATTCTTCTATGTACATTATCTTTAAGAGGTAAGTAAAACGCTATTGGGATTCTCATGGACCTTTTACGTCCATACAGGATCTACTGAATCAAAGATGGGGTGAATAGGTATATCAAAATAAATATATGTGAATATAAAGTAAATTGTTGGTCTACACTGAAAATCATTGGTGTTTCAGTTTTTTGTTAGAAACTAAACCAATTTATAAAGTTTTTACATTTGGCTAGATTAGTTTCTTTAGATTTTGAGGTCAATCTTCATATACTAAAGCGTTTGTAGTGAATGTGTTAATGTCAAATATTTGGAAAATTAACACTTCTACTCTCCATTGTGACATTCCCACTCCCAGTCGTTAGCGCGTAATATAAATCTGTATACCTTTGGCCTTACAAACATTTTCCAAACCATCACAAACCATCACATTCTTGTAGTCCACGATTTGATGCTTTTTCAGCTTTGCTTGGGTGCAGCAACTTCCAGACTAGTAACTATCAAAAAGGAGGAACGTTTGGTCTAGAGGTCAATTTTTTGGCATCAAGTCGTAAAAGTCATCGAAATAACACTTGAATGCTGCAGATTTAAAGCAAAATTGTCTATATATAAAAAATTAATCAATAATATAGATATTATTTAAGCCCTACAAGTCTACGGTTTGGTTTGATCAATTTTTTAGGCCATCTTGAAGGCCAAGGTGTGGGAAATTGAAAAAAATTTTTTTTTTAAACTTAACCAAAGTGTTCGTCCTTGGCGATCCTTAACCAAAATTAGTCATGATCAGTGCGATCCGCATTGCATGTAATGAATGGAAAACTAAAGTGGAATCCATAAATAACCATAATAAATTTTAAGTTTATATTCTTTTCTTTGGAAATAACTTGAAGGTGTTGGTTGTATGCTTCAAGGCAACTTCATAATTGCGTATACGCAATGTTCTTCTAAATGTGGTAAGAGTAAACGTGGCCAAAATTGTTTCAATATTTTTGAATTTGTATTGGTCATAAACACCATGTTTGACTTCGTGACTAAAAATCCATTGGACCCAATGAGAAAAGGATCACAAACTAGTTACAAAAAGCCTGCCCACAAAACTAACATCAACATACAACTAATGTTACCCTAAGATATATAGAGTAACTTATTCAGATTCATATTACCTTAAGATATATAGGGTAACTTATTCATATAAATATCGAATTCGATTCAATACCAAAAAAGAAGCCCAAGACAATTAGCAAGCAGACTTAAGCTGTTTTTGAGGGCGCAAAATGCACATGAATTTTTAAATATTACTAATACTTTGAGACTTAATTCTTGTGGTACTTACATTAGTACGGACTTTTTACATACCTCTAATAATCAATAAATGATACCCGAAATAGAGTTTGTAAGCGAAAGTTTGACTGGAAACTGGAACTAACATGGTCGTAGATCAATCGAGGCTGCCAGATTTTAAATTAACAAAACTACATAATTTGGTATGATATTTTTTCATTTTTATTCTCAATTTTTTCACTATATTTTCGAAGATATCTTCACAATACATATCTAATGCAATTCGATACGGTATAAATGTATAAATCGTATGACTAAGCTACATAATATATATGTCATAAGAATAATTTAAATGGGAGATGTTCCGAGATGTTCATTTAGCTTAAGGGCTAAGCGTATTTCTCTAGTATAATAAATGGTTTATTTTTCGTTTCCTACAACTATTTTTTTTTTTTTTGTTCATTTCTTTTAATATTTATGTGTAGATAAGTCGATTTGGATACTTAAAACAGTATTTTCGGTATTCAAAATTGTTTGGCCAAAAAGGATTTTCTTTCCGTTTCTTTTGTATGACACATTATGTATGTATATAAATATAAATGTTTATGATAATAATGGATACGTAAAGTATATATGTATATATATAACAAAAACAAATGTAATTATAACATTTGAAAGAGATAAATTATACAAATATATATGCCATGGCTGACTAAAATACTTATTAATTCATAAACGGTAACTATTTTTCAATTGTAGTTCCGAAATTATATATAATTATTATAATAAATACTTTTTGACTTTTTGTTTTTCTTTCTCTCAAAACTAAAATTCGTTGGTTCATTGTGTGTGTGTACCTATGTATGTATGTATGCATGTGTGAATGTGTGTTTTGTGATCTTGTTTTTTTTTTTTTTTTGGTTTATGTGTATTTACATAAATAAATGAGCTACATGCCGGAAAAAATGTAACAAAACGATACTTAATTAAAAAGTAACTACAAATACAACAAAAATTGATGATGATGGCTTTTCAGTGTCGCTAGTTTTCTCCCCTCTTTGTTAGCTTTCTATGATTTTGTATCAAAAATTTACTTCACGTGAAAAAAGACTTCTATGTTAGTCTCAGATTAGGTCAATGTTGGAGTCGGCGACAATGTTGCACGTGTTGTTCGAGTTGGTGACTTTGTCGGTGTGGCCGCTCCACTGCTGTTGCCACTCCCTCCTCCTCCCCACCTCCAGTGGCTGCTATTAAGCCGCTGCCGTGTAGTCGAAATAGTTCACCCACTGTGATGGCCACCTGAACAGCTCCTTTGCCTTCCAGAACATCGGCAGCGCAGCAAATTAGATTCTATAAGAATGAAAGGTTTCAATTATTTGCAACAAATTACATTAGAACAGAAGAATTCATCTTAAACAAACAAAAAAAATTAGTTACAAACCTGACAACAACAACTACAAACATATAATGAGAATTTTCTGTGTGTGTGTGTCACCTTAAAACTGTGTCTTCAAATGTTTGAAAGCCATTGCACGCGGTTTGTGTCTTTGCTAAAGCTCACAGTGGCCCTCAAACTTGCTGGTAGTCAAAAACAATTTTTGTTTATTGTGTTTCTTTTTGTTTATTTTTCTTCTATATATGGTATATATATTTTCCTGGTTTTTCTTTGATTTTCAAATAGCGCTTAATGTGGAATTGTTACTTGTGCTTACAATAAATGCAACAGTTTTTTGATTGGAAGTTTTTTAATCCCTTTTAAGTTTTTGTCAATATTTTTTGAATTTCAAAAGGTTTATACAATTTGGCTTTGTTCCATTTTGAAATGTTGGCAATATATATTTTTGTCTGTATATATAGAATCTTGATGTCATGTGTATATATATATTTGTTAAATATGGTTTATAAAAAGTTATTATTGAAATTTCTAAGCATTTTCAATTTCGTATTTCATAATTTTGTTAGACAAAATATATACCCTTCATACTCTTCTTCACCATCTTGTTGATAAATATATATATTTATATGATTTCTGAATGTTACAGATTGTGCTTCTTGTAGAAATTTGATTAGATTTTTGTTTGTTTGTTACGTTTTTTGTTTAAGTACAATACGCATAAATGAATTAGGAATGTAAGTTAGCACAAATTATATATAGAGATTATATAGTTATATATATTGGTTATTTTTAGTTAACATATTCATAACTAATCGAGGGTTTTTATGAATTTTTAATTTTCAATACATTTTCTTTTTGATGAATTTCGTTAGATATTTATGTTTTACTTTTACAATTTTTATTTCGAGTTGCAAACTGAGAACGCAGATTGAAATTTGAAAGAAAAAAACTGCTCTTAATAATGTAAACAGTCAAAGGCACTATTTTTAACTGATTTCTTGTAGTTTTCTTTTGGTTTCGATTTTGTTCTTTCTATTTTTCATGTTTTAGAATGTGCTTTGAAAGTGATTAGAATGTTGTTGGTGTTGTTCCAAAATTTGTTAGCCAAAAATTTAAGTGAGTAAGTAAATATTTGTATATTTTGTGATTGATATTTTTCAAGTGTTTCGTCGAGTGTTTGATCTTAAGTTTTGATTCTAGTTTTTGTTTTTTGCTTTAAATTGGAATTTTGGGTTTCTCTTTTTGGAACAACTCCGCAGTGATTTGCTTTTTTATTTTTTTGGTACATTGGTATTAATAACTATTTCACGCTCTATTCTTTCATACAACTATTATTATTAATTTTTTTGTGTCCCTGCTTCGATTCATTCAATAAACCATTTTTACTTTCACTTTTCCTGTCCCTTGGTTAGAGGATTCTCTATAACAATTCGCATTACTTTTATATCTTACGGTTCTACAGCACTGGATAACTCTAACTAACTATGTATATATAGCTACAAAAGTTGTGTGTCTGTTGTCTTTTTAGGAATATTAAACATAAATAAATTAGTTGGTTTGTTTAGTTCGTTGTAACTTATGTTAAGAATTTGTGAAATGAAATCAAGCGTATTTTGTGTCCGTTTCTTTTCTTTCCTTCTTTTTGTTTCAAATTCAATGTCAGTACAGCACGCAAAACGTGTTAATAAATATAAATTATGCATTACAAGGGTTCATATAAGTTTGAATTTGATTTTCTTTCGTATTTCGTTTTTGGTTTTTTAGAGTTCAACATTATGTGAAGAACTAGGAATATCTGTGTGTGTATGTGTGTGTGTGTGGTTAAGTCGTGTATACATGTATAAAATCTCACTTCTGATTCTGTATAAAATCTCAATTTTGATCTCATTTTTAGGAGAAAATTTGGGGATTCACAATGAGTTTTGCGGGGGGAAAATGTTTATAATCTCTTAATTTCGATTTTAGACTAATCTAACAGAGTTGAATTCACTTTCAAAAGCTTATAATTTAACTTGTTTTAAGATATCTGGGCATTTCTATATAATATTTCAGCATTATACTGATCAGAGCTGCACAATTTGATTTTTCTTAAGCTAAATTGGAAAGGGTTTTGGCCTAGATTTGAAATATTTTGAAACACTTTTCTACATCCTTGAACTTATAGGAAAATACGAAAAGTAACATTGTCATCTGCCTTGAAGAACTTAAAGTTTTTGTTTTCAAGAATTCATTTCTCATTGCTTAAAAATATAAATTTATGGAATATATATTCTGATCATTAAGGTAGCCCTATTTTATTTGTGAATCCCCATTTTCTCTCCCATCATTTTAGGTTTAAGTTCTAGATTAAATTTTGTTTCAATACAAAAATTGATGTACATTTTCAAAAGTCTTTGGGTCGTCACAAATAAATGCCTCGAAATGAAATTGTCCTCTCAGGTTTTGAGTCACTTAAGTCTATATAAATCTGTATATGTCTATATGTTTATAGGCTATATAAGTACTATGCGCTTAGTTATCTAAGAAAAAAGCAGCCTCAAGAACTCACTACCAAAGTAAAAAATGTGTGTTTGTTTTCGTTTCTCACTTAAGCTTCTAATATTAAAGGCAAGCCAGTTTAAATACTTGAATACAACTGAAATCTAATTCAATCATTGCTAGCCAGGCAATGGAAAGAATACCAGCCAAAGGAAGGTAAACATAAAAACGCACGACAATATTATGGTAAGTGTATGAGAGTCATGTTTTAAGAATGAATTGCCAGAATCTTGAGTTTTTAATAACTGTTCCAATTTTTGTTTTTGCTCCAGCTTAAGTGTGACCTTCTGCTGATGTTGATGGTTGTGCTGCTGCTGCTGCTGCTGCAGCTGATGATGATGTTCGCCCACACGATAGATGCTAAAAACCTCCAGTTTGGGTTTCGTTGAACCATTTTGCTCAAAGAACTCAATACGCTTGAAAAGGGCTGGTGTTGAAGTTGGATTGGTTGTTGTCAGCTTCTTTTCCTTTTCCTGATCTTTCTCATCGATAAGCTGATAATGACCAGCCGGTCCAGCCGAGGCCACATCATGCTCATTCTCCACAATGGTTTGCAATCCACTACCACTACCAACGACGCTACTGTTACGATTGTTATTGTTGTTGCTAGCTTGAAAACTATGCTGGCCATGAGCACTTAACAGATTATTCTTAATTCTCTCATATGTCTTTTGCTTGGCCTGCCTAAGCAAGTGACTCATGGTGCCAGCGAATTGGCTTTGCTGATGATGTCGGCTGCCTGGTGGCAATTCATATAATTTACATTTAACATGGCCACCATTGTCATGATCATTATCATTATCATCATCGCCATCATTATTATCCTTATTATCAATAAGATCATCATCATCATTGTCATCAGGAGTTTGTATTATTTTTTGCATATGCGCTTGTGCTTTTTCACAATTCTCATATAAAACATTTTGTAATTGTTGCTGTTGTTGTTGCAACATCTGTTCTTGTTGTTGGATGCAGGAGGAGATTGATTGCTGCAGTTTCAATTGTAACTCTTGCTGCTGTTGCAGATAGCGCATATGCTGATGATGTGGATTCGCATCAAGGGCTATTAGAGCGGCAATAGTGCGAAGCAGGGCCAAAGGATTTGGCACCTGTCCTCCACTTGTCTTTATTTGATCTGATTTATTATAATCTTTCACATAGATATCAGCATCATAATCATCGTCAGCACGTGGTGGTGGTTGCTGATGCTGCTGGTGGTGCTGCTGTTGTTTCTGCTGTTGTTGTTGTAGCTGCTGCTCATCTTGCTCGGAATGCGGTTCGCATTGTGGTACAACATCTGCACAGGAGCAAATCAACTCCTGCAACCAACACCAATAACAGATTTTATGCATCATTGTTTTGTAACTTTTTGTTGTTTGTTTATATCTATAGGAGGTAGGTGTTTGTGTGTAGGTGTATGTCTGTCTGTGTGTGTGTGTTGGGTGTGTTGTGTGTATCCATGTTTCTGTGGGTGTTGTGTTTGGTGGGTGGGCGCAACAACTTACACCTTAACTCTACTTGGTTAAAGCATTAGAAGCAAAGCCAAAGCAAAGACTACAGAAATTTCAAATCCTTAAACTCTATACCATTCTATATAATCTAGTATATGTCTTTATTCTTAGATTAGTAAACACCAAAAGGATTACATACCTCATCTACACCAATGCGACGGCAAGCTTCCAAAAAGTTATCCACATTGCGACGACAACGGGCCATGGTGAGTTTATTCTATTAAAATTAATTATTAATATTCATTAGTTGATGTTCATATAGAATTATAATCACAAAAGGACACAAGAGTTGGCACATTGAGAAGAATAAACTCAAACTTTAATTTAATCTCATAATAGTATACAATTCGATCTACTGTTAGGACAATAACAAAAGCCATTCGTTTAAATTTCATAAGGAACTCGAAAAGCAGACACGAAACACCAAACATCTCATTGACTGTCTGGCAATGTCTTAGATTTAAGCCACAGAAAGTTTTATTTTCCTTCAAAAAACTGTCTCAAGAAAAGTAAATACAAGTTGATTACATTATTGTAACATATCTGTGATAATTTCCAATAAAAACCTCACAACAGCTGTGAAGTTTAATTTAAGTTAGTCTATTTTTAGAGGTGCCCCTAAATAATTCGTGTACGGTGATTGGAAACATGAATATGATTTTTACCCTTCTCTGTGAAATAAAATGTTGGAAATAAAGATTGGAAAACAATACAAATTTCTTCTACTTTCTATACTTTTTGGGGCAAATTTCACACATTTTAGAACTAACCAAAGGGTGAAAATATCTTACAATTAACCAATTGATAACACAACAATTAAATGTTGTTTAACTTAAGCATAATATAATCTAAACCTTTATTATATTAACCAATTGATATATTATCTTAAAGCAACAATTTAAAGGCAATTTTTGTATTATTATAAATATTATATTATAATATTTCTATAATTTTTATTATGTAGAATAGTAGAAAATAATCCCTCTTGATATTTTCAATTATCAATTGGTTCAAATAATAAAGGTTTGGATTATATTATGCTTAAGTTATACAACATTTCATTTCACATGCAGTTACTTAGAAATACTTTAAACACATTTTTTGGAAAATCTAAAGTGATGGACAAATTCTAAGTACAGGGTCATGATTAGCACCCACTTATTACTAAAGGGCAACTATTAAACTTATGGTAGTATAAAGAACACTTATAAATTGTTCGTGTCTTTATTTATTCGATCTGCTTGGCTTTCAATTATGCTTACGAACTAGCTCTCTGCTCGCAGACAGAGTAGTTAGAGTAGTTCGCTTGCAAGGCAGAGCGAGAGATACTTTGTGAAATCAGAGAGTGAGGAATCTGCATCAATAGTTATAACGGTGCTTTTTCATATGCTTTGGACACTGGTCCTACTACACACTTTATCTTAACAACGTCAGCCTGTCTATTCAAAAGCATCTCACATAATACAAATTTGAAACTGAACTAAGTTTTATAATACTGTGGGAAAATATCAAGAGAATTTTAAATGTAGACTAAAACTAAGTTACTAGAAATCAGCTAAGTTGTGGTCTAGAAATACTATACTAGAAATTTTGTGACCATTCCAAAGTAAATCTATAGATGCAAAACTTCTTTATTGAGAAAGTTAGGTAAAAATTTAGCGAAAAGGATCATGAAAGTCAGTTTTTCATGCATTTTTCAATAATCAGACTATCGAAACAAAAAAATATACAATTGTAGATATTTTCTCGCACGATTTTTATGAAAATATTTCAAAAATCTTCTAATTGAGTATTTTTTTTTCTCTTGACTCAATCATAATATCTATTATCTAAAATCGATCATTTTCTCATCCTTGGGCTAACTAAAATGGGTTTTTATTCTCAAGTAGGGCCAACTATTTCATTCCCTATGTTTACTCACCACTCCCGGCGATGGAACATGAATGCTGGCCACCGAACGCGGACGCACATAATTAGCCAAATGACAAAGTATAACGCCATCGGTCAGAGATGAAGCAATATCCTCTGGTAATGTCATCTTGAGGCGCGTTTCAATAATCTGAACAAAAAATAACGAAAATTAATATCAATCAAGTCAAATTACAGTTTTTCTTACACTCCGCAACTGGGACATTAATTCGGTTTCCTCACGCTGACGATCGAATTCCCGACGCATTGTGAAGCTCAGCTTCTCGGCGGGTATGTCATGATTCCATGTGACTGTGCGATGAGTTTTCACAGTGGTCAGTTTGACAGTTGTGGTGCTGGTACTGCTGATGGGTGACTTGATGACACTGCTGGGCGAAGTACCATTGGACGTAAATTTAGCATTGTTGTTGCTATTGTTTAGGACACCATTTTTCATGGGGCTATGCGGTTTCACATAGCCCAGACAATCGGCGTTATTGGCATGAGGTGGAGACGACGATGATGATGAGGATGAGGAGGAGGAAGTGGAGGAGGATGAAGAGCTGATAAGTTGCTCTGACTTATTGGCCATTAGTTCGGTGTTACGTGATGGTATCACCTTCTGTATGGGTTTCTTTGGTATGACTACTTCATCAATTCCATTGCCATTGCCATTGTGACCACTTGGTTGCTTCATTATGGACTTGGGCAGTGTGTTTGAACCATTGGTCAGACGTGATGGTGATGGAATATCTTCATCATTGGGACTATGATTGGCATTGGGATGCTTTTGCTTGTATATGCTTATTTCCTGATTTCGCTGTTGCTTCAGTGCCTCTTTATACTCTCTGGAAAAGAAGCAATAAGAATTAGGTCATTAATGGACTTGG
This sequence comes from Drosophila equinoxialis, assembly GCA_018150345.1. Lineage (NCBI taxonomy): Eukaryota > Metazoa > Arthropoda > Insecta > Diptera > Drosophilidae > Drosophila > Drosophila equinoxialis. The sequence goes on from JAECWI010000047.1 coordinate 5,713,081, forward strand.
AAGAAAAGATTTTTGGTTTGTTTACTTGTAGGTCTGTATGTTGTTCAGACTCTTGTTCAGTTTGCCATTACTGCCGTGGACACTCCTCTCCTGATGATCCAACATTAGATCATCATGCTCATGATCGGGTGATGAACCATTGCTGGAGCTATAATCAAGTGTCCTTTGCTTGCAGGGCGATGATGTGGGCGACACTCCAATTGCTCCACCATTGACACCAGCACTCAATGTAATGCTCTCGTCCACAATGGTGCTCGTACTGGAGGTCAATGAAGCATCCATGAGATCGGCACTCAATGCTGGATGAAGTGCACTGGGAGCCACAGCTCGTGGCAAAGTGGAACTATGCAATGGCGAATCGGTTTTCGATTTGCCGCCTGGAGCATCGTGCGACCAGCGCTTGTCCAGGCCATCACTGGTGCTATAACCCGAATCGATCTGATGCCGTGCCACATGGCGCTGCTGGTTGCTGCTGCTGCTGGCCTCCAGCACATTGCCGCTCGAGTTGTGTCGAGGTGCTCGCCTCAATGTGGTATAACCATCATAGTTTCCACCCGAACGAGAACCCTTCTCGTCCTTGGTGGCTTGCGTCTCCAAAAACTTAAACACATGCACCAGTCCCCTTTTGCAGAGCTAACAAAAAAAAAAAAAAAAAAACAAGAGATTAATTTGTTTCTACTTTTTAAGAGAGATATTTTTAGCTTACGCTTGCCGGCGGCGAGGTCAATGGATTATTTTCCAATTGCAGTTCCACCATTGTGCCCATGTGACGTATCTCGAGGGGAAGACTAGCAATGCGATTGTTACTCACATCCAGGCTAACCAAACTCAGGCAGGTCAACTCTCTGGGCAAGTACATCAGTTGATTGCTTCTCAGCGATAGCGAACGCAGCGATCTCAGCTCACCCAGGCGAGCGGGCAAGGCCGCCAGTTGATTATAAGAGGCATCCAGCTCGGCCAGCGTCTGATCCAATCTGCCCAATTCATCGGGCAATGTGGCCAGGCGATTATTCGACACCAGAAGCACTTGCAGTGGCAGAAAACAAATCTCTCGCGGTAATGAGGATAATTGATTGCTACGCAAATCTAAATAAGTCAATGACGACAACTGTTTCACCGACTCGGGAATACTACGTATGGCATTGTGATAGAGCAACAATGTCTCCAGGAAAGCAAATGTTGTGATTTCCTCGGGTAGTTCACAGAATCTATTTCGGGAGAGATCTGGAAACAAGAGGGAAGGAAAACGTGACATTAATGAGGGAACAGACAAAATAAAACTATGCCCAGATGGGGAGAGGTCGAAATTGGAAGTCAAACAACAACAAAGTCTTCCCTTATCAAGCCCCACAACAGACAAGACCAGACCAGACCAAATCAGGCAGGCAGGCAGGCAGGCAGGCAAACAGGCAGGCGGGCACATTCCCATTTGCCGCCACGCCACACTGGAGCGCATGACCTCAATTTGGCTTGCCACACATAGAAACAACAAAAAAATTAAACAAAAACTCAAAAACTGGGCAAGTGCGTTGCGGGAAACGAGTTGCTGTGGGCAATCGTGGAGGAGTGAGCAATTAATTTAACTAAATGAATTTGCATGCGAAATGAACGCAAACAACAAGCTATGACTTAACAGCGGTTGGTTGGTGGATTGGTTGGTGGTGCCCAATTGCCCAAGGGAGCTGCTGGAGGTAGTAATCCAGCCCCAAGAGCCAACAGAAGGGCAAAATACTGTGTATACATAATTATGTACACGAAATTGTGCGTAAAACTTAAAAGATCCGACGATGTGCTGGAGCAGCTAGTACAGATAATTAAATTTTCGGTAGAATCAATAATAAATTTATATATGTATAGCTGGAGTGTAAACAATATACATATTATATTTATTATATCTATGTAGATTGCATAGCCTAATTAGATAGGGAAATTAGCTGCTACTGACTGCTTTTGCATAGATAGAAAAACAAGTGGAAATCAGTTGAATCCAATTTTGATATATTCTAAAGAAGTTATTTTGTTGTATAACCAATTGATCTATAAAATTAACTCCACAAAATTTTTGAAAAATACTTAAGAAACTAAATGGATTTAAAATCATTGCAAATCTTAGTCTTTTCTACAATTTTTAGTTTTGGTCTTCGTGGTCTAAATTGGGATCGCAATGTCAATTTGCCATCATACTCCAGTAGGCTTCTTTTAATCAATCTTCTTTCTTTAATTAATCGTAGTGTAGTGCTTGATGCCATCCTTATTCACAAACTTTTAATATGTGAAATAGACTCTCCTGATCTATTGAACTAGTTAAACCTATCTGTACCCTGTAGACCTACTAGAATTTTCATTGCTCTATCCTTAAAACACTGTATTTCTAACTATTCTTTGCATGAACTTTTTCGAGTCCTATGTTCTGATAAAAATCAGAATCATAAGCCTCAGATCAGATCAGATGCCTCTCTTTAGCTGTAGTTAATCATATTTTAATTGTTTGTCCGTTTTATTTTTATTTGTCCACGCGATCGTGCAGTCCGATATACGGCTGCTCTCGCCAAATAGGCTGGAAATGTCCTGGTGTCGTATGGGCCACTTGAACGTACTTCGAATTGTACGCGTCAACGTCCAGACAATATTACACTGATAGGATAAAGGTATTTTCTAATAAGTTAATCTAAAACTAGGGCTGAGTTGTGCAATTGATTTCAAGTATCTAGGTCTTGAATTTTTGAAATTTTGTCACCTAGCATGATTAAACTTAGTTCAGTTTAAAAGTTTATCTAAAATTTTTGCTGCTTACCTGTTAAAAGACAACTTAATCTATAAGTGGAAACTCGAAAACCTCAGTTGATTTCTGAGAATTTCAATATAATAACACAAAACAATAAATTTTTCTATAGAATTTTAACCATATAGTTTGCCTCTTCAGTTTTTATTTATCTAAAGGTAATTAAAATTCTAAGAAATGTATGCAAACAAGAGATAAAGTGGACTGAAATCAGATTAAAACTCCTGATTTAGAATAGTACAAAATCAAACGTCTTAAATAAAGTTATTTATTTCGAAATACATTCTTAAATTAAGACTCTTAATACTAAAATTAAAGTTCGCCGCCAACTAACTGCCTGTCACTGAAACAAGGGAAAAACGACCACAAACACAGGAAATAGTAAATGCCAAAAACAGGTGACTTTTTTTTACCAACAAGAATTCAGTCATGGGAAAAAGTTTTCAACTATCCTAAAGGTCTCCACAGCTTGGGAGAATCTTTCCTTTACCTCTGAGAAATACTTTAATAAAAATAATGCAACCCAATCAGTTCTGTTCTGTTGTTTCCGATCCGATTGCAAACCGTCTTTATTTTAGTAAAGAAATTTAAAAGTGATTGCTTAAGCTTAGCCTTAAGTTAAGCCTCTCAAATATTTGTGTACTTATCTTCCATTATTCTTTAACTACTAAATGAATTTGATGTTTTAAAAGGTTTTTGATTTGGAAAAACCTTCTAAAAAGAGTTGAACTCGTTTCCGAATGATTTCAATCGAAATAGTTTTACATTTTTAGGCATCTGAACAACGAGGATCCGGGCTCGAGTCCCAAGCTTAACGAAGGACATGGTTGCTAGTAGAAATAGTTAGGTTGATAGTTTACAACTTATCATCAGTATAAAATAACTGATAAATAAAATGTACATTTTTCAGTAAAACAAATAAAATTTCTGCTACCGATTTTGAAAACCGGAAACTATTATACGCCTGTTTCTGTCTTTCCATTACAATGAAGCCTCTAATAGATTTTTCTACAGAGATTTTTTCAACTTTAAGTTTATAAGAATACTTAACTATTTTGAAATGTGGGGGATTTTAATTAGGGCATCAAAAACCCATTTAAATCTTGAAATTGGTATCATAAATATATACACTTTAGCTATGAACGAAAAAAAAAACTGATAAGTGTAGGTTTTGTGGCATTTTCAATAGTTTTATTAACCTCAATAAACCAAAATCCACATATGAGATAAAGAAATGAACACCGGTGGAAAGCTTTTTTAAAGAAAAAAAACCGAAATAGGTTTATTGACTTGTTTTAGTCATTAACTTAATGCACTTAACTAACTATATATGTAAGGCTATTAAGATCTTGGTGTCACATTATGAGATTTCACTTTTCAAGTGAGGGTAAGTAGAACTGGCAACTGGTGACTAACTACTTGTCCAACAGTGCGTATGAAATGAGATTTTCGTGTAATAACCAGCAACAATTTACGAGCTTTAAACCATATTTTCTTTTTCTTTTTTATTTTTTTACGCAATTCCAGACATGCAAAATTAAAAAACGAAAATGAAAAAAAATATTAATATGTATACATATACAAAAAGCATCCATCAGAGGCAACCACTTGACGAAACTATTGCGAGGTACTTGGCCATAAAAACTGGCTGACGACAGCTTGTTGGCATTATTCGCTGTGATTTACGCACAATAACGGAGAGGTGCGGCATGTCGAGGGCGGATAGCGGAGGGAAGAGGAGTTTTTAGATGGATCTGAACAAAAGCGACTGGCGACCGGCTGCTCTAGGTCCTCTCTCTCTCTCTCTATGCAGTCGAGTCGAGTCGTCGTCTATGGCTTCCTCCTTATGCATTTAACCCTCCCCATAGTCAACTTGCATCGACTCAAACATACAAATGGGAACGATGGAGGAGCTTAAGATGGCAATGGCTTCCCTCTAAATGGGTTGAATGAGTTGAATAAACTTTTGCCATGGCCACATATAGACTGGATGTTGGGTTGACAGGATGATGGGATGATGACATCCAGAGATCCCTCTTTGATTATTCAATGCGGAAATTGGGTTTCCCTTCGTTATTTCGTCACAGCAAAAAATTTGCAAGGAATTGGCACAATCAGCTGGGACTGACTTTGTACTTTGAACCTGCCACATGCTGCATGTTACTCTGGCCAGCCTACAGCTTGCCGCATCTGCATTCTAGGTGAGCTGGCGTCCATCCAATTATACCGGTTTTTATCTCTCTCTCTCTCTCTTTTTTGGCTAAATGGCTTTTTGCCAAAGAGATTCTAAAAACAAAACAACGTGTCTATATGTACACTTGTTGTTTTCCATGTATCATGCGAAATAAATCAAATTTTTTTAAGTTGTGTCGCGTCGTCAAAATTGGTTCAGTCTTTTGGGAATTTCTTTTTTTTTCTTCTTGGCATTTGCCGCATACTCACACACAATCGCACACAGACACACCTGAGCCCTGAGTGCGTCAAAAAAAAGTGACTCTCATAAATATTGTCAAAAAAAAAAAATGTCCTGCCATGGCGCACACACCGAGCAACCGACAATTATCCAAATGCATCTAGGGTGCGGCAGCTCAGTCAGAGATTTTCCGACTTTTTTGTCTTTCTTTTTTACTGCTTTTTTTTTTTTTGTGGGAGTGCCCAAAATTCAACAGAATGAACCAGTTTTCAATGACAGGTAGTCGACCAATGAAATATCCACTGGAACAGTTTATGAAAAGAACTTCAAAAATTTAGACTAAATTTAGAATTCCATAATCAAAAGTTACTCATTTTGTGGTTTGGTAAAGCCCTTCAGTTATTTAGATTCAAACCCACAAAAACATTTGAGTTAAACGCCCTGTATTTCCAATTAATGAAAATAAAACAAAAAGTTGCAAAATTTCTACATATATTTTAAAAGAAAGTTGAGAGATTTAGCGACCTTTTTGTTATTTGCAAAAGATTTTGCCGGCTCAAAGTCGAAAAGAACATATCATTGCATTTTGTAGAAAATGTTTCAAATAATTCAACATGATTCTAACGTGTACATCATTTTTGAAGAATTTCTTCATATATTTTAGGAAATTGATAATTAATGTTTAGAAAAGCTCTTAAAATGTTTACAGAATCAATATGCGACTATTATAAGATTTACATGAAGAAAAGGCTCTAAAGCAGTGGTCGGCACGGCCCATTCCCCGGACTAGGGCTTAGCTCTGCCGCAGCGCTGCCGTCTCACATACACTGTAAATGCTTGTATAGGTTCGGCAACGACACTTCGGAAACAATTTGACTGGCGCTTGTCAGACAAAAAATTATTCTGTTTGACATGTCAAAAATACATTTTAAAAAATGTTTGTTGACAAAATGAAAAATTTATGTTTTTGTTTATTGAAAATTTTAAACTTTCCATATTACTTTCATTCATTGGTACTCGAATTGCAATTTCTAGAGTTTCAAAAGTTTTTTTTGGATGAAGTGCACTTGAAATATGTTCTAGACGCTCTCATAAGTTTGTTTGGGGACCAACCAAGTCATCGAACTTTAGTCGTTATAAGCGAACGAACGTTATAAGCGGACGGACGTTATAAGCGGACGAACGTTATAAGCGGACGAACGTTATAAGCGGAGTCGTTATAACCAAATTATACTGTAATTTAAGTAGTGTAAGGTAAGAGTATTTGGCCTGATTAAATAGTTAGTACTAGTTATTCGTTAGTCAGATAAATGAATTTTACTCATCACTCAAAAGTAAATCTAATCTAAAAACACCTGTGGCGACTTCCTTCGCAATCTTTAATTAAAATTGTTAAATAAAATCTTGAGCGCTTCGTCAATTTTTGCCTTTCTATAAAAATATTCCATTAGATTGTGCTTTTTTTGCAATTTTTTTATATTTTTTACTAACAAATTAAAGTTAAATTAACCATCATCAAATAGGAAATTTTCCCCTTTTGAGATATTTTTGAGTGTTCTTTCCTCTCCTTTTTTACTTCACCACTCTATGCCATTTCATCTAGGATTATATTTCATTTTTAATCATGATATATGGAAATACATATCAACAAATTCTTAAGCTAAAGTTGGTTTCTTGACAAAAAAAAAAAAAAAAAACGTTTCCCAACCGGTTTGAATTCCCGTCTAGTTGAAAGGAAAACCTGCAGAAGAAGCAGCCCAACAACAACTTTCAGTGACTAAAGTTTTCAATCAAGTTATTACTCATGCAAATATTTTGTTCTTCCTCTTTTCTTCTACACGGTATGCAGACGACGCGTCGTTACCCTTCCCAGGGAGGGTTTGCCATTTTTTTTCTTCAATTTTTATTTACATATTTTTGAAGGGTATGCAGTTTATTTTTTCTCATTTATTGTGGGTCTCCCCGGAAGCAACGAAAAATGAAATTGATGGCGCTACAAACGACATTTGGCCAAATGGAGCTGAGGCTAGCCATGTGGGCGTCAAAGAGTCTAACCACGTGCTTTAACCGTCGTACATTTATGGTACAACAGCATTTTATATACAAATATGTATACAAGTATATACATATTTATATATGAGCACATTATGGGTGAGTGGCATGGAGGATGAGGTCGACCACTCCATGTCCGTTATTGTGTTTGTTTAGTGCTTCTCTTTCTGTGGCCATTAAGGGCCAAACACAGTCAGCTCTATTGATGAATTTATTGAAAACAAATTTCAGTTTATTACACAAACGGAAGGCCTCAAAGTGGAACGCTAAAATTGATATGTGAATCATCATCAATAAGAAGAAATAAAACAAAACATATTGAATATTTCATCAGAGTTCCCAAAAGCTGTCTGAAATTGGAGTAAATGGAAAATCTAAAGAGAACGCAATGCAATAATTTCGATAAACTATGACAAAACAAAAAAAAGAAAAGCTATTAAAATGAAACGAAATTTCCACAATTCAATTGTTAATACTCAAATATTTAGGTCAAGTGGTTCATTTAAATTCTGCAAAGCAAATCGTAAAAACTTTAGTAAAAAAGGCACCTGAAGTTGATGCAAATCCTAAACGAAAAAAAATTTAACGGGGTCTGAGTTCCATTCAATGAGATTTAGATTTCAAATTTGAGGTAATAAATGGCACGCAAAATAGGCTAATTCAAATAACAAAAACTGAATTAGTTTCAAAATGAATTACTGAATCAGGCAGTAAACTAGGAACTAGAAATCAATAAAAACAATCGTTAAAATTTGAACAAAGGAATTTCAATTAGGCTTGCATTACCCACAATCAGATGTATTATCTGTATTGCCAATTTTCTTACGATCTGAAAGCACAGAAGCTGAAAAGTACACAACATTTTCTCAATTCTTATTGATTTTTGGAATTTTTTTTTTAACATTTTCAATGAAATAATAATAAATTTATGTAAAGTTGAAAAACTTTTTATTGAAATTGAATTTATTGACGAATATCAAGTAGTTTCATATGGCAATAACAAATCTTTCAGTTTGAAAAATTCATGGATTTTTTGCTAAACTTATTTCATGAGTATAAAAAAGTAGAACAAAATTTTGTTTAGCAATTTCAAACAAACCTCAGAAATATTTTCTGAGATACATATTAAACATCTGCATGAGTGGCAACAAAACACATTCGAATATACACCATTAGAAATGAATTGAGTGAGTATGAGTGAGAAACAGAATGAGTATGAGTGAGTTAGCTTCTTCACAAAGGAAACGTCAGGTATGCGAATCACCGATATTGATGAATTTTGGATATGTTTTGGATTTGAAGCTGCGTGAAATTTTTCGACGCACACTATTCTATATTTTCATTATAAATCGCGTTTAAAGCTATAGCTTCGGTGACTTATAGGTAAAACGACGAGGTTTACCTCAGATATTTTGAAAATTCGGCTTTGACATGGACCACATTTTTAGTTAACATATTTTTTGTAAACTGCGAGAAATGTTTTTTAAGGATTTTACTATATCTCTTTAATTGTTCACTATTTTTTTAAACTATAAAAAAGAAACTAAGAAAATTTATCCATTTTTAAACCCATTTACTATTTCTTCAATGATCTTTTTTAAATTACGAATTTTTAATTAGCTAAAAATTTAACTTCGAGTTCGAACTGGGCAAAGGCCTCGAGAACTACATAGAACTGTAATCATCTCTGATTTATGATTTACAAAGTAAATAAAAGTAATACTTATCATTTCTTTAACGTGAGATTTAAGTGTGGACAAATGAAAATTCGAATATTTTTGAATTATTTTAATAAAGTTAAGAAATAGCCAACAGTCTCTTAACTATAAACTAACATGTCATTTCCTTGATTTAATTTTTACTCGGCATTTAGCAATTTTAAGGTCTCCAAATCAGAAAAAAGAATCAGTAACCATTTCAAAAAAAATCCCAAGGGTCGTTAGACTTTCGGCCAATTACAATGCTTAGTTAATTTTCATTTGAATTTACGTTTGCGCAAATCGAGGGGTGAGAACAAATGTTTGTTTATTTATAAGTTTTCTTATTTTGTATTATGTAAATAAAGTTTCTTGATATGCTGAGGCATTATCGCAAAAATTTCTATATACAAATAACTCAAATGGCAAGTTCAGATTTCCATATATGTACATGAAAACGACTTTCAGTCCGTGGCCAGCCCGATGTCTTTGAACAATCAACTTGAAGCAAAACTAATCAAAACCAAAGGGGGGTAGACAGACCACCCACCCCCTTCTCTTTCCAACATCAATTGATTACAAATTTGTTTGGGAAATACTTTGTGATTCCTTGGTATGTTTATATTATTCACTGCAATTTCGCGTACTTCTTCTTTGCTGAATGTTCCTTAATCATAAAGCAAACAATGTGAGTCTGCCAAGTGTAAACATTTGTTGTTCTTGTTGTTGCAAAGGGAGTGGCAGAGATATCGATGAGATTGTGATCAAGAATGTTTTCCTTTTAACAATTTTAACAGCTGTTTGTTCTCTTTGCATAGTTTTCAACCCAAATGCAAACAAATTCTTTCTTTCTACATATTTATTTGCCACTGCAACATCGTAATTCAATATCAAATTTTCACCAGCTGCCACCATTTCTTTAGGTCTAGTAATAAACCGCGTGCCATGCTGCTCTCTCTCTCTCTCTCTCTCTCTCTCTCTGTCTCTTTCTCTCTATTTTCGTCAATTAAAAGTAAATTGTTTATGCCGCCGCCCGTCGACTATTCTCAGCAATTAATTAATGCTTACATTTAGAAAATAAAAATTGTTCTTGTATTTTTATGAATGACTCAAACAAAAAAAATTCTTTTAATATTATCTGTGTCAAGTTTGCATTGCCCTCGATTTGTGGAAAGATAGCTAGACATTTATCTCCACCTTCCTCCTTCCCTCCCTCCCTCACTCATGCCACTTTTATTTATAGCTTGATAAAGATAAGCTGCAAAACAAACTGCATTCTATCAAACGATTCTTTTGTTTGCAACAATCAAGCAGACTAAAGAGGTGAGAATTAACGTCAATTGCAACACTATTCATCATGGAAATTAAGGCAAATTAGGGCTAATTTGCAACAAATGTGAGAAGAAGAAAGAATGCCATTAAAATAGTTGATATTTTTATGTTTTGTGGTATTAATCGACCCTTAAGAAAAGTCTTTAAAGTGGCCTACTTAGTGATGTCAAATAAAAATCATGAATTGATTATTCAAGCAAAAATGTGCGATAATTATCACGATTAATCAAAGGAATGTCAAAGTAAACAATTAATCGAGTGCTTTTAATTAATTTTGTCTCGTTTTTATTAATCTTTTTTACAATTTTTTGGATGTCATTTGAAAGCAACAGCAATTAGAAAAGACATTCAGTAGCACAAAAATTTAGTTATGGATCAAGAAAGAATAGTATGGAAAAGTTGAAAGATTCAAAAAAACAAAACTTTGCTTTTATATAATTTATTATAAGGGAACAATATCGACATGCCAAAACGTAAAAAGTTGAGATACTCCCGAATTTAAGAAGCATCAATAAACTTTTTATTGCGCCTATGTGAAACGATTCAATTCTTTATATGGCTAAGTATATCTTCATTTATGTCCCTTAGACCTGAAACTAAGATATGTAATAGGATGATTGAAATCCTTCTTTTTTTTTTGTTAAGCTTAGGTGCAAAACTGATGAGGGCGATTATTTTGAGATACTTATCGATTAACGATTCAGTTAATCAAAAGTAAGTTTATGACACAAATAAATTGTAAACTTGAGCTAAATAACCGATTATTGGGTATCATTTCATTAATTATGTCATTATTGAGTTATAACAGTGGATTCCAGTTGACAAACGTCCCAGAAAGTTTATCTTTACGTACAAAGTTTCGGTTAGCGACCAACAAGAAATGTAGAAACCTTAGTTGACCGTAAAATTGATGTCTATTTTAATCAACAAAACATGGCAAATCCAGAATATACCTTATAAAGATCTCTAGTATGATTATTTGACCCATTGTAAAAGAAAAACTTGTCTTTCACCCTCGTTTTACTTTTATTTTAGACATCTTCATCCGTCCAATGCATATTCAGTTCCCTAAAAAGTGTTATTAGAGTCATTTTACTTTCAAGGAGAGGTAAACATAAAATATGTATGTATATGTATTGGCGAATTATTCTTAAAACGTTTGTCCCAAAACTTACTTCCAGAATGTCACATGTAAAACTCACTTCTCACGTCAATTCTAAATATGTACACAGAAGAAGGCTATAGAGTAAGAAGCTGTCAGGAGGGCTTCGGCGGGGAGTGCGGCTCACGGGAACAATAGAAATGCAAGACTCGGACGTTTAGGTAGATAATTATTATTAGTTTATTATTCTAATGGGACTTAATACTATAAAGACGTTAGCAATGCGATGCCGTTGGATTCGCCACCGATCGTCGTATACTTATCGATAACACCAGCGGTGGAGCATGACGTCGCTCTCCCAGGGCTGAATCGATATATTTATTAACTGTCGGTTGACACGTTTAGATGCATTTTATGTTAATTTCCTTCAATAACAAGAAACAAGAAACATTAAAGCTGGAACGCATCAAATCATTTTACATTGATTCATATGGGAATTTGGTTTCGCGTAATGGACAAAATGCACGAAGATGTTCGTTAAGCGAGGGTCCACTGTATATTAATCCTGCAATGGCTAATAAAAGCACTTTTTAATAAGAATAATATATACATATAGAAAGACGATTTAAGGATATTAAACAAAAATAAGTGAATATAAGATAGAAGGCTTTAAATTCCAACTGATTTGTGGCAAAGATTCGCCAACAATGGGAAATTAAAGCAAATCTTACTTCGCGTCTTTCAGATATGGATAAGATTTGGTTTTGAGTCGACCGATTAGATATTTTGTCCAAGTAGACCAAGCAATAAGCCATATCTGATTCGTAGTTGACAAGTTTCGAACATTTTGAAATAGTCATCAGATTTTAATTGCCTAGCATAACTTAAGCTTAGACTTTCCAAGTCTTTAACGATTTTCGAGCTCTTGATTTGTAAGAGTTGAAAATGACTTCCGCTTTTAGTTCCCTTCACTCTATTAAGTTTCTGTTTATGGTTGAATGCGTTTTGTGGCCATTTTTGGATTCTTCACGTTACGCGAGGCTGCCACACAACATTTCATTGAGTCATCAGCCATCAACTGCGGCACTTTTCTTTTGCGTAGGCGTGACTAATTACTAATTAAAGTGTTTGGTGTGAAAGAACATGTTTAATAGAGACAAAGAGAGTGAGAGACTCTGAATGTGAGGTGTTGGTCTGTCTGATAAATATTTTATAAATATTTCATTCAAAATAAACAACCACCAACCACTTTGGTGAAAGGTTTCATGTTTCTACCACTTGGCCAAGAAATCAATTCCAAGTATACATAAATAAAAATGGAATATTCTTAAGCATAAAAGATTTTTGCAACCCCCAAATGGGGAATACTTTTTGTGTCTTTGTCTCTCTGTGTGTGGGAGGGAAAACGACCCCATGGACCTGTTTGTTGTCAACATGTTTCCGAATATCATTTGTTTCTGCGGCTGTCCCCCTTTCACTTTTGAAATGCCAATCCCGTCTAGGGGGAACGTTTAATTAACACGTGCGTCACGTGAAGGCCGGCCGGTTTCCCCCCTTCCCTCGCCGCACAGAAGAAGTCATGACAAAAGAAGCAAAAAACAAAATTTTGCACATCAAGTCAGGAAATTGTTTAAAATAATTGCCTCAAGTTGCAATCGTGGCGGGAATGCAGCTGCCACACAAAGCACAAGAAGAAGAAGAAGTAGCAATGGTAAGAAATGCATACATACATAATAATGAAGATACAGTAGAATCCGGTAATAACGACCCTCAAGGGACCGACGTTCTAACCGGAAGGCGTATTAACCGGAGTCCCTTTCACATAAGTTTGTATGGGGACCAAGAAATCGCTCATCGAACTTTAGTTGCTAGACCGGATGGACTTTATAAGCGGAGTCGTTATAACCGGATTGTACTACGTTCTGTTACGTTAAACATATATTGAAGTGACCAGTTAAAGTTTTAAGAGTTTTCTTTTTAACTAATAAACCTTTTTATTCTTGATTCACTTACTACTTAAACAAATTCTAAATACTTTTGAAAATAAATAATATGGATATCTATTTTTATGACCAGCTGTGTAGCTGAAGCTGAAGATGTTGGTAAAGTTATTAATATCTGCTTTTAACTTAGACTTTTCATCTGAAAGACAAATTGAAATCCTTTTCAACCCGTTGTAAGGACAAAGATTATTTCAATTTTTTTAAAGGTAATTTAATTCTTTTTGCTAGGTTTTAGGGTGAAAATAAATGTTTTTTCTGCAGATGTCTGTAGGATATTTCCCTTATAGTTAGCCAAATATCTCATAGCTAGACGCATTTTCTAGTAACCTATTTTGAGGAAGATCGTTCATTTCCGACACAAATTGCAAATGCGTGTGGCTAATTGAAGGTTCTGGCCAACTGAAAGAACTAGTTTTGAGTGACAGACCCAGACAGACAGTCAGACCGGTCGGGAGTCAGTGTAATTCCAAAATTGTCATGCTGATCAGAAATATATATAAATGTATAGATACCAATGACAGCAGGGCCACACACCTATCTTATCTCTGTTATGAGAGAGACAAAAAAAGGTAAGCCAAGTGACGGCGGCGTTGGCAGCTGCGCAGAGAGGTCGTCGACGCATCGTCGGGGACCACCAGACGACTGCTAAACAAGAAATGTTTCTGTTTGGGGAGCAGCTTGACAAAACTCCCAAACAATTTCCACCAGTTTTCTACCACGGTGGAAGGGGAAAAGTGCTCTTCTACATCTCTCTCATTCATGCCACTGTGTATCTTTTTGTGTGTGTGTGTGTGTGTGTGTGTGTGTGTATCTGTCATAGTTTTGTTAATGTTGTAAATATGCTTTTCTTTTATTGTTGCTGTTGTTGTTGTTGCTGCTATTGTGTTGTCGTTGTTTTATTTATTTATTTTTCGTATAAAAACAGACAACGCAGACAGAGAGGAAGTCATCAAATATGTTTTGACGGCACGTCTCAATCTCCCAATCCTTGTCAAACTGTTCGCTTTGTTCGTGCTTTGCATGCACAATGAAAAAGTACAAGAAAAAAGTGCAACAGCAAGAAAAACCAAAACTTGAGCCAAGATGCCATAGATGAAAAAACATTTGTACGGACAATGTTTCAAAGTCACATCGAAATATTTAAAAAAAAAAAATACAATAATCGACAAATAAACTTTACAAATCGAGCAAACAAAATGTTTCATATCAATCAAAAAGGTCGTCAAAAATAATCAAAATATTGAGTTTTATCTGGAATTCAAAATGGGATTTTAATGATTAAAACGAAATTCTAGAGAAAAACTTAGTTTCTACAAATCTTCTATAAAAATTGCTTATTCTTTTATTCTCAACTTCTTGACTATATATTTTATGATTTTGGGTAAACGTGACTCAGTGTTGTGTTAACACAAGGATTACCAAGAACAATAAATTTCTTTGAAAAATGAAAGAATATATCGAAACTCCTTTAATTTGAAGTACAAACTCGATATATTCGACTATTTCAAAATCAGATCGACTAAAATAGTAAAGTATATAAAGTTGGAACCAAAAATTACATCTAATAAATAGATAATGTTTGTTGGCTAAATTTAGTGACTAAGAAAGTGACCATGTGATAGTGTTAGTGACTATTTTCAGTGTTAGACTCAGAGCTGCCAACACATTGTCGTATTCATTCATTCATTTGTGTTTATTTTCATAATATAAAAAATTTATTAAAAATAATATTTATGAAAAAAAATAGTGTTTTTAGAAAAGTTTTTTAAAAAAAAAATTTTAAAATAAAAAAAAAAAAAATATTTTTTAAAAATGAAAACGCTAAAGAAGCATTTGTGCATAAAAACGCTAGAAATAGCGTAGAAATGTTTCTTCGTAGCTAAAAAAAAACGTTAGAATATACTTTTTTTTAATATTTTATATGGTTTCATCAATGACTTTATCTTATACTTCACATCACCGATGTCCTCCCTCAGTAGCTCTATGAAGTGAGGAGCTAAAACTTTGTTCACTTTGTTCTATGGACTTTTAAAAGATTGGCATCCTGAATCTTTTCTTTGCGCAGCAATCTTAAATGGTCCACAGATTTGATTAAACAATGTTTTGCAATATACAAACAGAGACCCGTTTTCAGTGAGATTGATGAAACAAATGGTAGTTTGTTAGGCTGTGCAACAGCCGCTGAAGTTGACTTGTGTTTAGCAGAGTTGGCATGTGGCATTTGCCCTCATCAGCTGCATCTTAAGTCAACCAATCTTTAAATCAGAGGTCGGCACGGCCCATTCCCCGGACTAGGGCCGCGAACTTCAGCTCGAGTTTTAAATATCAAAGAAGCTAACTTCGGCAATGCCGAAGTTTATATACCCTTGCAGTCCTTGGCAATAATTTTTTACATTTTGAAATTTCTTTCCTTGCAACTCAATTCATCAACACACAAACAAAACATTCAAATTATTTCTCTTTTTACTACAAATTTTTCTTCCATCATTCCGTAAGCAAAGCACAACACGCATACACATACATACATACGTGTAGCGCTACGTCTGTGTGTGTGTATGCATGTGCTCTGTTTGATTTGCTGATGACGTAGAACCGATTTGTATTGACTGTAACTTGTGTTCTATTTATCCGATCACATTCAAATTTTGGGATCTGAGATTTTATATCAAATTCTATTATATTGGTAAATTTCATGGGGATACTCCAAATTTTGCAAAAATTTTTGCTCTAGAGCTATATGATATAGTGGTCCGATCCTTACGATTTTCATACTTTATCATCTCCCGGCTAAAAGTAGCCCAAATATGAAATTTCATTCCGATAGCTCTTAAGATGCCAGCGTGAAGTTGATTTGCACAGACGGACGGACGGACGGACGGACGGACGGACGGACGGACGGACGGACGGACGGACGGACGGACGGACGGACGGACGGACAGACGGACATGGCTATATCGACTCAGCTTCTCATGCTGATCAAGAATATATATACTTTATGTGGTCGGAAACGTCTCCTTCTGTGCGTTACAACATCTGACCAATTTTATAATACCCTCTGCAAGGGTATAAAAATTGTAAAATACCCTATTAGTCATGGCTTATTGATGTTTTTTGTGATTCAAATGGAAAAATAATATTATTCGTTTGAATAGTCATTATAGAGCATAAAAATACACCAAGATACCAGATGTTTCAAAAATATAAAGTAAAGCTGGTTTTTCTTCGAAAATAGGTATAACTCCCGCTACCCGCTATTATACAATTTGTCTCAAATTTCCTTGTTGCAATCTAGTGGATAAATAGCTAAATTGACAGCACTGGTTAGTCTTATTCTACGATACAAAAAATGTTAAAAATAAAAACCGGCGGTATGTTTTGTGTTTTCAGCATCTAATACTAATACTTATTGATAATATGTTATCTATGGATTGACCAAATTCACTGGAAAAACTTTGCTGAACTAAAAAAACAGCCAACACAAAAACTAACTATAGCTACTTGGCCATGAATTATATGCCTTTGGATACAAAAATCACAATTGAATCATTAAGGGAAATTTGAAATGATTTCAATAATGATGCCAAGAAAACTGTCTCGATGATATTAAATTAAAATTGACATTTTCTTGAAATTACCAACTTCATTTTGTTTTAATTTTGACATCATACCAATTAATTTTGATATATAAAATCTGTATCATACGAATCAGGGGGGAAATCGAAGTCAAAAATTTGTTTGACCAAGTAAAATTTCTTAACGAAATTCTGAAAGTGGGAAATTTACCCTTTTTCACCCCCGTAGATCCGCTACTGATACGAATTTTTTGAGTTTTTTTTCACAACTATTAATAAATTTTCATAATTCGATTTTTCTTCATTGAAAGAACACAAAAAAGAAAAAGGAGGAAAAAAATAAAGACAAAGTGAAAATCGACGCGGCTGCGGCGGCGTCGCCGTGTATGAAAAACAGATGGTTTTCCCAAGCCAAATTCCCAGATAGGGTAGGTAAAAAGAGATAGAGAGAACAGGAACAGGAACAGGAATAGTGCAGTGTGTAGGGGGTGGTTGGTTGGTTGGCTGGATGGTTGGTTGCATTTTGGGCGTGTAACACGAAAACGAAAGTTGGTTGAACTTGAACAGACGGTGGAAAATTCACTTCACTTGTATAGTAGTTGGCCGCTGCACTCAGAGAGTAAGAGAGAGCGGGAGAGAGAGGGAGAGAGAGAATAGTGCACAGTGCAAATAACAATAATATTATGTCCTTGGGCGCAAAAGAGATGGCAAGAGAGAGCAAGGAAAAAACGAGATTGTGGTATGAGAGCAGCTGATGATGATGAAGATGGAGATGGAAATTATTGATTTTCATGAAAATCACAAGAAATATATACTTATTTTTTCAAACTAACCTGCAATCACCGTGTCGGTGAGTGAATATTTGGTGCCTGTTTTTGGAAAATCCTTCAGCTTGCGATTGGTCAGTATCAATTCGCCACTAAAGTGAGCCTCCTCTAGTATACGCTCCAAGGACCGCGTCAGCTGTGAATGACCCAGCGATGCGGCACCCGATGATGATGATGATGATGTGTGGGAGGAGCTGGCCACAGTCCCAATCCCACTGTGTAGGCGATTGTAGACGATGGCAGCCATTCTTTGGCGTGTAGGCGTGGTGGCGTATCAGGGAGAATCAGGAAAACTGCAGCGGCAGCGCTAGCAGAACTACGTTTAAAGACCTAAATAGTCGATGCGATTCTTACTTCATTTTGATTTATTTATTTTCTCTTTTTCGCTTTCCTTCGGTTTAGCACTTCGACTTGGTCATTGATAAGATTTCTTAGAACTTTTCGTTTCCCTTCATTCGCGTTTGCGGCTTCCTTATCCCCTATTTGCTTCTCTTTCACACTCACACGCACACACACACACTGGCAGAAGCAACACTATAAACCAGCGACGAGGGCTATACGTCCGTACACATCGAAAAACTATTTTGAAATCGTTTAAACAAATTAAACCGCACGGCCTAGTCGTTTAATTTTTTTCAAATATTTTGATGCAAAATAACAACGGAGCACCCGCGCGCGAACAACCTTCCAACTTGAAAACAAAAACAACAATAAAAAAATAAAAAAACAGTGCTGCCAGATGCATGTATTTTTACATGAATACATGTATTTCAGGTCTTTATCTTGTAAAACTTGTAAACGTCCTCAAAATTCATGTATTTTTGTATAGAAATTGCAAAATATTACAAATTTTATATTTTTAATTTGGAATTTCGAAAAAATTTATTTATTGATTAAGTTTAATTTGAACGGCTCTCATAAGCATAAAATATGGTAACGCCTTTACCAGCTGTGCTTGAGATTTTCGATAAGTTAACACTGATACTTATCAGTATTTGAATTTCCAAAGTCAGGCATCACCAAAATGCTGTTTTTTAAATTTATGCAACACTACTTGCCGAAATTTACAAAGACTTTATATTGGTGACGATTTTCGCGTAAATTTTTAATAAAATTATCATGGAAGTCTCTTCAAGCAGTGACAGCGAAGAGGAAAAGCGGAACGCACCTTTTAACAAAAAAAGAAAGTTATTAAGTTAAGAAAAGCATAGTTTTTGATTTAAAAAAATTATCTTAGTTTAAAATAAAATACATGAATTTTGGCGGTTGGCCATGTATTTAAAAAATTTTTATCTGGCAGCACTGCTCTCGCCGTAAATTCTTGCCCTCTCGCCGAAAGAGTGAAAAACAAAAACAGTGTTACCACATCGAAATGGAAAAAATACCACTGCAATTTCATCGAAATAAAAGCCAGAATTAGCTATTTATCGAAATTTATCGATTGCCGCATCGGGTTAGCTGTCACCACCTGCTGTTGTTATCGAAGCCAAAGCCACACATTTGAAATTTTTTAAAACGAAATGGAAGTTTTTACATTTGAGAAATCTTACTTGGAACGTTTAAAAGAAGCCGAGGCGGTATTGTCCTGGGATGGAGCTGTTATACCCGCCTCCCAGGTACGTTCCGAGTGGAAATCCTTTGTGGAGTTGCAAATAGAACCGACCGGTAAGTAGTGAATCCTCTCCCTCTCTAACACACACACTTACATTGCAATTGTATAGGATGGCAGGCCATCTGGAGAATTCCGCGCGTAATCTGTGAAGATCTGAAATTACGCTATCCTACCATAGTCTATGGTTATGTGGATCAGGTGATCTTTGAAGAATTGAAGGCGGTATTTGTGGTTACCGCTGTGCAGGACAATGATGTCCATTTGCCGGAGCGTAACGAGGTGCATCTCATTGAATTGTGGCCCACATTGAAGCAAGAGAACTCGGCCCTTAATGTGGACACAACGGCAGAGTGTGTGGATCGCTTGCGTTTCTTTTACACTTATGTATGGATGCCCTGGGACAAGGATTATGATGATGATCGCGATTGGGTGCATCAACACTTGGAGTCGCGAATTCAATTGGCTTGTGATTTGAGCAAAAATAAGTTGTCACGTCCATTGGCCTGTCATGTGCGCAGCCTAACCATGGAGGCTCGCTATATTGAACAGCGTTTAGAGTACCTGGAATTGGATTTGAGTGATGCCGAGGCAGAGAGCGACGATGAGGCAGTGGAATTGAAAGACAATGGAAGTGATCCCTCTAGAAAAGTTTCGAAAACGGCAGCCGGCGATCGTAATGTTAGCCTTAACATGTCCACCGTTCCAGTGACCGATTTAATGTGCCTTCATCTGCGTATGGCCATTATACGCAGTGAATTTGAGATTCTCGAGAATACCGAAATGCGCCGTGCCTACAGTGAGTTAAAGGCAAATGGCCTTAAATGTAATCTCGCTAGTGGTTTACTGTTGGACCATGTTGAGCGTCCGGCCCTTTGTCATCTGGTCACTGTGGCTGGTCCATTGCAGCAACAAATGGATATGCTCTTGATGGCCAAGCAGCATCTTGGAAATCAAAAAATTAATGTATCCATGGGAAAATCTCTTCAAGATGTTTTAACCATTTGCCAAAGTAATGATTCTATATTCTTGTCACCTGGTCAACATACAATTAAGTTTCTGGAGCATTTTAATGACAAAGGTTGTCTCAAGGGATTGGCCAAGTCAGACGCTATTATGAACTGCGATAGAAATTTCGATCAGTTGCCAGTCATCTGTTCAAGCGATGAGGATAGTACATTGCTAGTTATCGATGGGGATTACACATTCACCAATTTGGTTTTCAACTGTTCACGTGTGCGCCGAGGAATCCTCCTGAGGAATGGCAATCTTTGCCTAAAGGGATGTCGTCTTACTGGCGATGGTCATTCATCTACCCAGGAGGCTATCGTCTGTTTGCCAGGTGCAAATCTGGAACTCAAAGATTGCCTTATCGAGGATTTTGGTGTGGGGATTTCCATGCGTCCGCAATCTCAAGCAGAGCTGGGTAGTGTAACAATCAAAAATACGTTGACCGGAATGGAATTGCTGGACCGATCCGTGGCCATGAACCTGCAAGGTTCGAAATGTATTTTTGAAAATTGTTGTGTGGGCATTATTGCTGATGGAATATCCATGCCAGGACGTATGGATAAGGAGCTTGTGCTGAAGGATTTCAATGATTTAAAGAGGTAATAGTACTACGACTAGGATGGTTAAGCTGAATTTACTAATACCATAATCTATGTGTTTTGCAGTTTAAACGATAAAAATCTAATGGGAAATTGCAATTTTGTAAAATGTCGCAAGTCTATTCGAGTTTTCAATGAATCCAATCAACTGATGGCAAAGCATTTGCATGAAATCCTGCTTGAGGAGGGTGGGGGAGGACAAGGAGAACATTAAAATGGCCTAAGGATGACATTGTGAATTAGTTTTAATATAAGTGATGCATATCAAATATACATAAATATATATATATATTTAAATTTAACGGTTACTAAAAGACAGCGCTGCCACATAGGTAATGCGCGCAACAGTTGGTCGTAGGGTTGCCATTTCTTTTGCTTATTGTTATTCTCTATTTAAAAAAAAAAAAGTGACTAAAACATTATCCCTAAATTACTTAAGCCTTCCAATTTACTTACTAATTTCGAATTAATTTTAATAAAATTTAAACATTACCATCTCGGAACTAGGTGGCAACGCTCTGAGTTGTTTATAAATAACGATACGCACTTAAAAGTTAGTTTGTAATCTTTTAATTTGTTTAAAACGAAACAGGAGTAGCTGCAAACAACAAACAATGTCCAAGGAGCATTGGATGCGAGAATTGCCGCCCGAGCTGCGACAACTTTCCATTATCAATTTGGCCATTCCAGGTCTGATGATCTCATCATCGGTTTTCATAAATTAATTAATTAATTCCATTCATCTCCAGGTTCCCACAATTCTATGACTTACGGCATTAATAGCAGCTCCAAACTGTCACCGGATGCCGAGCCGGCTATACGACGTTGGCATCGTTTCTTTCCCTGTTTTGTGCGCCGTTGGTGTAAAAACCAATCTTCCAGCATCTTGGAGCAACTGCAGCTGGGTGTTCGTTACTTTGATCTACGAATAGCACAAAATGAAGGCAAATTCTATTATTGTCATGGCCTCTACTCAATGGAGATCTTTGAGTCATTGGATGAAATTCGTCAATTTCTCGACACACATTCCGAGGAGATGGTTATTCTCGATTTACAGCACTTTTATGCCCTTGATGTCGCCCATCATCAGCAGTTGCATATGGAATTGATACAGTTCTTTGGCCATCGGTTGTATTCCACCATAGATGGTAGTCTTCAGGATTGCTCTTTAGAACGTTGTCTGCAGCTGCAACGTCAAGTGGTTATCATTTACCGAAGATGTCCCATCCCATTACCTTTGCGTTTCTGGCCCAGTTACGCTTGGCCTACACCCTGGCCCAATAAGGCCAGTGTTAAGCAGCTGCAATCCTTCCTAGAAGATTCCTTGCTATCCCGCCGACCACAAGATGGATTTGTCTCTCAGGTTTTAATTACCCCAACTGGTCGATATATAGCTCTTCGAATATTTTTCACACTTCAGCGTACAGCAAAAAGAGTGGACAGGAAATTGCATCCTTGGATCATGGAGCAAATTCCAGGACCCTTTGATCCAAAACAAAAGCCACGTGCAAATGTTTTTCTTGGTGATTTTGTTAACCTAAAGGATGGACAGTTTTGTAATTGGATTATTGACTTAAATAAGAAACTAGAGGTATTGGTAGAGCAGGAACAGGACTAGGAACACTGAAGTCGCACAATTTTTACAAGCTTTATACATACAAATATATGGTGCTAAATTGTTGTTAAATTTTATTCTTACCATTAGATAAATTTAAGTGAAAAATTCAAATCTTTTGACTATTTTGTTGAGAAAAAGTATTTTCTTGCGACTATGAAAAAAATGTTCAAAATATTTATTATATTTCCAATACAAAAAATTGCAAAATGCCTTCCAGACCCCCAAGAAAACAGTCAACGATATAATTGTGGTCTAGGCCTCAATGGTTATTTTTTATTAATAAAATCAATACACAAAAATATATATATATATTTAAAAACTAAAAAAAAACAAACACAATCCATTGCATTAAATGTCCTTCGGAATTTAAGTTCCTCTTTGTCAATCGATGAGAAAGCGAACGGCTTTCGTCGTCCCTTTGCTATTGGGCGAAGTTATGGCAGTTTGGGCTTGGGATAGAGCTAACGAACTGCCCATGCCCTGGAGCACTTGCTCCAGTTTGGTCAAAGCCTCTTGAATGCTTACAGCTAGGATGCCATTATCCTGATGGTTTTCCCGCTCGTTAACCGCAGTGTCACAATAGCGACGCAAACGTTGGGACGATCTGTGCATCACCTGCAGCTCCTGGTGGATGAGTAGGGTTAAATTGTTGCTGGTTTCAGTTGATTCCGTATCCGACTCATAGGACAGATGACGCTTTGTAAACTGAGTCGTCTTGAATCCTGGTGATGGCGATACTTGGGGGGAATTACTTGCGGAAAGGAGTCGCTTAAAGGGCTGCTTCAATAGCATATCCTTCATGGCCGATAGATTTAAGCCAATGCGACTAGAATTATGAGCATCACCCAGAGTCTCATTTAGGTCATCCTCTATGGGTTGCCATTCTACTTCGACGCTTTGGAATATGGTCCTTGAATTAAGTTTTCCCTGATAGTCAGTTGAGTTATCTCTTAACAAGTCTAACCAAACACCCAGACGGGCTGTAGGCCATTCAGCCTTAAGACCACGTTGCTTGTCTAGGATTAGGATAACCGTGCGGAGTAGCCCAAACTCATCTGGTGACTGTGTTTGACGAAATTCTAGTTCTACACCCATTTGACGACAACGTTGCGTTGCTTCTTTGACCATTAATTGGGTTTTGTGGAGACTTTCCTCGCTAGGATTAAGCATAATTCGTTGTATATCCTCGAGTATAGTGGATTTCGAAGCTGGCGTCGTCACAGCCACTGGAGTTTGAGCCTGGGCCAGAGCTTGACGTTCATTCTCTAACATCTCACTGTTGCATTTGTACTTGAACTGTTCCAATTCCAGGCATTGTAGTCGCTCTTCGAAATCTTTGGCATGTTGGGCACGCTCCTGTTCTATGCTCATCAGAGCGACCCGTTTCTCAGCCTCTAATTCGGTTCGCAGTTGTTGTTCCTGCTTTTGAAGAATCTCCTGATGAGCCAACTGAAAATCCACTAGCTTATCAAATTTACCTCTCTGAGAGCAGAAGGGATTCGATATGCGAAAATAATGTGAGCCACCTATAACCAAACGATCGCCATGAAATAGCTCCCGACGATCCTCGAGCAATTCGCCATTTACATAAGTTTCAAAGTCCTCGCTTCCCGGTATTACATACAATTTTCCACCACGTTCATGCTCTATGCTGCAATGCTGTAACGCCACCAGGGGACCATCAAGAACTATATCCGGTTGTGGGGCGGTGGCACTTGGCAAACGTCCTCGTCCTATACGCACTATACCCGGTGGCAATAGATAGAAAAGTGTTCCACTCAATATCGGATCGGCTGTTAGATTGACGAGACAAGCCTGCTTCTCCCCGGCAGCCAGTTCCAAAGCCAAACCCTTGCGTTTGAGCAAACGTAATTCGGATTTTCGTAGATCCTCCGCCTCTTTAAGTTTTTCCATCCATGATTTTTGGGCCCTACTTAATTCTCGTTCCCTTTCCACCAACTGTTGACGCAAAGCTTCCACTTCTGAATCATCCACAGAAGTTTCAATGATTATTTTCCGCGGCGCAGGATTTGTGTTCGTTCCCGAGGATATTCGTCGTTGTCGTTCGTAATCATTTTTCAGTGATTTTAGTCGATCGACTTCGGCTCGCAGATCCCTAATGATCTTGTCATGTGGCGACTCGTTCACTTTCACTCGATTCACAATGGAACGGGCTTTACATGCATATCGCAGAGTTGCCAAGGTTTCATCCACATGAACACTGGCTGGCGAAATTGTGGCCAACATAACGGTTTTTGAATTACCACCAAGATTTTCCTGTAACGAAATATATTTTAAAGTTAATTTTTGAGATTTTCCATAATTATGGGAAGAATTATAAAAAATTATAACATAAGTAAAATGTAGTTTCATTTATGCGAGGCAATTGAAAATCTTTTGATTTTTGTGTAAATACCGAAAGTTAGCCATAACTTTCAATGGATTTCTAAGGAAAAAGATCATTATATCTTAGGCTTAGGCCAATAAAATTAAGTAACACGATTACTTGAAGTAAGTAGAGTGCTCAATACTATGCGTTACATACTGTTGTTGTACCATTTACCTAAATATTTACATTTTTAACGTAAACTAGTTTAATGCAAACAAAAGAGAAGTGTTTATGTTCTGCAATACCTTAACATCAGTTAAGTCTGAGATCCGGAGGTATGGCATGCGGAATCTCTCCCGGATAGAAAACCATGATAATCCACTGGCCCTCAAACTGCTGGATAAAACAAAATCTTCTGTAATATCCAATTTTGTCATTCGAACACATTTTAATCAACCAATTCATAACAATTTAACCTTCAAGCTACCCAAAAAGGTTTTTTTTAAAATCTTTAATATTTTGTCCTTCATTATGTAAGTTTTGAAAGGGACCTACAGACTTTGATTATCTGAAAAACTACTCATTTTACACATTTTCTTAAGTATCTAGTAAGTCAAGTGTCTTGTATAGTTAAGTTACTGGCAAGACTCTAGTCTAAATTATTACCTAAAACATTAGCTTTAACTCAACAGTACAATCATTTCAAGTACCAAGTAATTGGTAATTGTAAGGGAGAACAGCGATAAAATAATGAACATACTTCATATGTATGTATGTATGTATAATGAATGTGTGCCAACTCCTAGTAATTTTGTTTTCCTGTGTGGAGTGGAGTCTTATCAGAAGAGCGCAAAAACAGCGCAAAGTGCACTTGTAAAATGGTAATTAAAATGATTTATTATGCTCACACAAAGTTTCATACATATTTTATTAAATAATAAAAAGTTAAAAAAAACAAAAGGAAGACAAAATAAAGCAAAACATACATATGTACATATATATAAATATTATTTATATTTATGTTTTCCACCTATGTATATACATATGTATGTACATATGTATACACATAAACAAGTGCTCTTATGTATATGTATGTGTACGTATGTAGATGATTCAAATCTTGACACAAGATTATGACCTCTAAAGATAGGAGAAGCCATTGTTGTTGTGTACGGTGTTATCAATTATCAGTTCTCGCTTTCGCGGCCTTTTTTAACAAACTTCAAAATGCCGTTAACCGCCCAATTGTTATCAGTAAGTGTAGTGCAAAGTGGGAGTAAGATGGCAATAGAAACAACACATACACACAGTCTTGTTTTTGTTGTTTGTTCAACTAGGTAAATATAGCTTTCTAAGTATATTTGTATGTATGTATATGAGCACAACTACATTTAAAGCTTAATATGCGTGTGTAATAGACACTTGTTTGATTAAGCAGGTCAGCATCGCAGCTAAAATACACAAAGTTAGATAGTGGCCACGAAAGAGAGAGAGAGAGAGGGACCAAACAAGAGAAGCGGCATAGGAGAACGCGAGAATGTTTACATAAACTGCGCAGCAGCAGCTCAGTGGGCGCGGGCGTAAGCCGACAACTAGTTAGACAGAGACAGAGCATAAATCATACTAAATTTGTGCAGGTACAGTGGTCAACACTTAATTAAAATTGCAAATAATTTCAACCTTCGGAGGCCGGACCTAGGCCAAGATATATCTTGATTTCAAAGTTAATCTTCAAATTGAATCAGTGAAAATTAAATATTTTGAGGTTGACTCACGTACCGAATCGTACCAACATGAGTTGTCTATATATAGAGTTTCTTTTTGTGTAGACCGCCCACTTCTAGATCATTGGTCACGATCCTAAATGAAAACCACAAAAACCTGCTAATCAATCCGGTGTATGTTCAAACACACATATAAAAAGACAAAACAATTTGATTAAATGCCAACCAAAATGACGTACGTACATTAATTAACACTAGTTTTACGCAAATGCTCACAAATTGTTAACTAAATAAAAACAAAAAAAAATATATATATAATTAGTGGTACCGAAGTTTGAATAGAATTTGACACGACTTATGACAATCTGCTGATGGCCAAATTGTTTAAAATGCCAACTTAACCTCTTTTGCCCGTCTGCTTATTAATTAACAAATCATGGGAATTCTCTGCTTGGCAACTAAAAAATCCTTTCTTTTCATGACATGCGCGACATATGTACAGTCTAGACGCTGATTAATTAGTTGGAATAAAAGAGAAACAACTCCGCTCCTCATTTTTTCATCAGCTTTTAACAACACACTGTTAATACAAAAAACTTCCCAATAGCAATATTTTCCATGTGTCATATAATTAGAAATTAACATATATTAAAAGTTCAGCGAAAACTGGAAATGAATCAGATTACACGAATTCAAACTATATCGCACCACTGTGCAGCGCTATATGCCACAGAGTGAGAAAGAGATAGCAATTAAACATTAAGCATGTGCTAGAGCTCCGCGTAGTTTCAACAAAAGCACGAGACGCAAAACCAACACATTCTCACTCGCACGTACACAACGACCGACACGAGCACGAGCACGAATCTCCCCAAAACCCGAACCGTAAACAGCTACAAAAATGCAGTCGTTTCTCCATTCGGCTTTCAGTTTCGTACGGAACTTTCAGGCTGAAACAAACGAATTTCAAGCATTTTTTCCTCAAGAGAGAGAATTGCATTTAAAATTCAATGCAAACATACAAAAACAAAATCAAATTAAATAAAACTGGTTCATACCTTAATAAATGGTATTAAAAAGTGCATAAATAACATAAAAGAAAGTTATTTGAGAGACACATGCAAAATACACAAAGAAAATAAAGTGATTTGTTGTTACAAAAAAAAAAAACCAAAGTTCATTGCACGTTTTATACTTTGAAAGAAGAACACACAAACAAAGTGAAACAAACGACCTCGCACAACACACACACAACAACAAAGAAGAAGAAGAAGAAAGAAAAATAAAAAAAAAAGCTCTATAATGGATGTTTGGGGATTTTGTGTAAGCGACTCCACCTTGTCGTATGGCGGCTCAATGCGGGGCGGCTATTACCGGGATTTTGAGCAGTTTCCGTATGGAACATTGGAGCCATCAACCACGCCTTTTGTCGTCAAGGATTCTTACAGTCGTGTCCAAGGTGAGCAAAATACAAAAAAAAAAAAACAAAACCGAAACCACAAAAATACAGTAAATTTACACGCAGCCATCACACCCACAAACACACACAACTAAAAATCTGTGTGAACATGCATGTCTGTATGTGTGTGTGCACCAGCCCCCACACTCCGCGTAGTTGGTTTTTTGTTGTTTTTGTTTTTGCAAGAATTTAAAAATAGCCCCAGGCTGATTTGCTGGTTAGTGTTGTTGTTTTTCGCATGAGAAACACGCCTTAATTTGCGCATCTGTCGTACACACAAACATATACATATATGTATGAGAGTATTGTGTCACAGGGTGATGCCTGCATTTGTGTGTGTGTATGTGGTAAGAAACTTTCAAGTCTTATCAGAAACAGCAACAAATTCATAATATGTATACAAAATACATATAAATTATAGAAAACTAGCACGTGCCCCTAGCAAAATTGCATTCTTTTCGTAAACTTTTATCAAAATCCATGCATAGTGACGTAATAGAGGTCACTTTTTCACTGTATTGATTCACACTCTTCTTTTTTGTTGAGCCCCCAAATGACCGCATTTAGTCTAGATTCGCCACTGTTAAAGTTTAATGAAACCATTAAAAATTTAAGACGGACAATTACCTCTTTTTGTTAAGACTTGGTTTTCATATCGAGGCCATTTCAGTCCATTAACATGTTAATTGAATAGATAAATAAACACATACGCGACTGTACTTCACACACACACACACACACACACACACTCTTAGCTTGAGTCACAATAACAAATTTAAAGCAAGCAGGTGGTTTCCTTTCCTTTATTTTGAGCCAAATAAAGAAAACAATGTGTGAAAAATAAGACGCAATAAACAAAAAAAAAAAGAAACTCTAAATAAAGACAACAAAAAAATAAAACAAAAAGGTGTGCAGTTGCGAGTTTTATCTGCCTGTTAACCATAAAGAATATTTAGCAATCATGTGACTAATGTTTTAGCCTAGTGCAATATCATAGATAATAAATACATACACACACAGACACATC
Source organism: Drosophila equinoxialis (assembly GCA_018150345.1). Classification (NCBI taxonomy): domain Eukaryota; kingdom Metazoa; phylum Arthropoda; class Insecta; order Diptera; family Drosophilidae; genus Drosophila; species Drosophila equinoxialis. The sequence continues at coordinate 5,742,237 of JAECWI010000047.1, forward strand.
GAGATTACATTGCGCCCAAGGTCGCTTATCACAATTGAAGTCGAGCATTTGCACAATTTATAAATAGAATATTTAACAAAAAAAAAAAAATAAATATGATCAATCTATGAAGCTTTATCTAACCAGCAACGACAAGCTTAATGAACAACCTGAACACCCTGTCTATCACAAGTCACAACACAGGGTCATCATCATCATCATCTCAACATCATCAATAAAAAACGAAGAAAAAATAGAAAAAATGCCGACGTGACGTACATATGTAGCGTAGTTCCAGCCAGCGCTACGTCATGTAAAGGCCAACAGCTGGCGGCACGTAGGCAGCCAGCAAAGAGGGTGGGCAATGGGAAATGAAGAACGAATGACCTTTCCTTAATTAACCTTTCGTGTTTTCGCCTCTTTTTTGATTACAGAAAAATGCAAACAACTGAAAACTGAGAAACAAATACGCAAGGATTGTCCTTTCTGCAAGGAGCATAAGAAACGGCCACTTATCAATTATATGCGCAAACGTGAACAGCGCAAACATCATGATAGCATCTGTGAAGATGATGAGGAACTGCATCATGAGCATGAGCATGAGCATGACCAAGCGGCGGCTGTGCCACAGCAATTGGCATCAGTTATGCATCAAAGTTGCAAGGTGTAGGACAAACGACTTTGACGATCGATCGACACAACAGACAAGTTAATAGACAGCAATTCAGAAAATGCCATAAACATAAACGTTAAGAAAGACGAAGACAACAAACAAACAAACAGCTGCAGCCAATGGATTTCGAGAGGGAGAGTGAGCGAGATAACTACAATAATCTAATGCAAGCTGTACCTACGGTACACTGCATAAAATATGCATTTCCGCTTCTGACGTCACTACCATTTACACAAACACACGACAAAAAACCAGCAACAAAAACTTGATACCAATTTTACAAAAAGCTCTTTATGATTCCCTCCCCCGGCGGTGCCCCTCTATAACCACCACAAACAAAAAAAAATGAAACAAAAACAACATTATATTATTATTATATATGAGGGAAGCAGAAATATTTTTCAATTTTGCGTACTGAGACTGAGTATAAGAGAAACAAAAACTGCAGTAGAAAAATGTTAAGCGAAAATCAAACGAAAAAGTAACAAAAAAAACAACAACAAATTGTGAGAAAATCCAAAACTAAAATTGGTTTTCTAAAATCCGTTTTTTTTTTTTTTCTGTTTCGTATTTGAAATAGTTTTCCCTTTTCTTCTAAAATTGGAGCCATGAGTTACAGGAAATTTATATATATACATAAATATATATATTTAAACCAATGATTTGATAAAAGAAATTCTTAGAGTTTATTATATATATATCTGTATATGTGTATACTTTGGAATGATCCCCAATTTATTATTATATATCCTTGTCTATATTAGACATCCCAAATATACGATATATATATATATATATATATATATATATATATATATATATATGTATGTAACATCAAACAGAATTCTGAAACTTTGCACAGTTTTTTAGGACAAAAGCAGTAAAAAAATGTTTCTATCTATGTATATATATATATATATATATATATATATGTACGGTATGTACCTATATATTATAAAACGAAAAAAACTTATAAAAATGTTAAAATGTTTATAAAAAGAAGAAAAAGAGTTATTGAAATGCTTTTTGTTGAAATAACTTGTTATACCATAAAAATATTATTGAGAGAACCTTAATCCAAGCCCCCAACTGTGCAGCTCATAATACTTGAAGACTCCCCATAAAAAATAATAAACAATTTAGTAATTTAAGATTCAGTAACTAAATATATATTTTTTTTGGCTTTTTGAATATGTAAAGTTTAAAATTTTTTTGCTTGCGGGTACCAAGATGAAAATTTCAAAATTTATAAATTATTACATTACTATATATATTATATTGTATTTATGTTTAAGTTAATTATTATGCACATAAAGTGTGAACATAACAAGAAAATAAAAATTTAAAAAATTTTAAAAAGTATATCTTTGTTTTTTTTGCAAATATCTTGAAGGGAGCGAAGCTTTAACCTAAAAACAAAACATGAAAATCTGTTGAATTCACTAAGTCGCCAGATCGGATCAATTTTTAATGGTCTCGGTTAGCATATTAACAAGATTAGACATTTGTTGTATATTTCGCATTAATTTTTGGTAATTCAAGGGTTTTTCTTTTTGGGGAAAACAACTTCATTTAAAGCTACTTTGTCTAAGAAAAGGATATTTTACATTAGTAAATTTAATCAGATTAATATCAATCAGATATTTAGAAAAGGATATATAAGTGATTTTCATGGTCTTTTAAAAATGACTTCATTACAAACTACTTTGGTAAAGAAAAACAATTATTTTAAAACTAAAATCAATATTATTGTAATCAGTTCTACATGAAAAATTCATGGAAGTTTTCATTTGAAAGATTGTTTCATCAGAAATCAACCTAATGGATCCTTTTAAGCCCTCTTGTTACGACTTGAAAAAGAAACGCCCTGGATCCAAATAAGACACCAAAACGAGTCGGGCACGACTCAAAATGTGACGGCAAAATATGATTTTAAAATGAGTCACTTACGATTAATCTATAAAACAAGTTGTTTATTATTTTCAAGTATGACTCAAAAAACAGTCAAAACTAATTAAAAGAAAGGGTTAAATGGAAATGTTTAGAGAACGAGTTCATTTTTGAATACTTATTTAATTACAAATGGGGACGGGAATTGCGATCAGAAATACCATAAAATGCTTAACTAAGATTAACTGTCTCATGTGTTAAACCTGATTAAATCATTACAAAAACCCATTTCCATATAAACTGATAGCATGATCCAGTAGTTGCTATCCCTGCCTGGCCGGCAGGACTCAAGACAGAGGGAGAGAATAGAGATAGAGAGAACTCAATATGGGGGCTTTAGGATAAATCGGTCGCAAGACTCAAAATAGAAGACGCAGGGCTCAATATGGTGATGTAAATAATTAGCCTTTAAATTGTAGTTACATTCAGAAGTAAACTTGGTTCTTTTAGAAATGGTTTCAACTATATTTCAGCTACGTTAAAAACCAATTTTGATGACTTTTGACTACTTGAATAACTTTTAAAATGAGGAAATGTTTAAGGAATCAATTTAAATTTGAGACTCATCTATTTAAGTGATGTCTCACTTAAATGTGACCTAGTTTTGATACATTTTTGTCTATACACCCCGTCCCACACCGAATTTCAAGGCCTCAGAACAAATTTAAATTGTGGTAGGTATTCGAAAAACATTTGCAAAGATCTATAAACTGGTTTGGTTTTCCAAACAAAAAATTTTCCTATGGTGCTAATCAAAATGAAGATCCACGGAAATGTTTTAGTCTGGCGTCTATTTGCTAATTAAACCGGTTAATAGCATTCGTAAAAAAGATATATACAAAAATTTCTCCATTATTTCGGAAAAAAAAAGAAGTAAGTGAATGAAATGTCTCATTGTTTTGACCCTGCGCTTGGGTTTTATACCCAGAGAATCATTTTATACTTTTGTTATTTACTATGAGATTCGACCGACCTGGAACTTGACCATGGAGTGCTCTGTCTATTTTCAGTTTACTTTCGTACAGTTCAAAGTTTAACCCATATAGCAGCCTCAACTCAATCAAAATTAAATGAATTAAGCTCAACTCAATTGAATTGGCGAGTTCAACTATAATTATTAAATCATAACAAGTTCTGGCCACTTTTAACCGCACTTCAAGTACGAATACAAGTCGCCGGCTTTTCAATTTGCATCCCTTGTTAAATTGCTCTCTCCTTACACACACACACACACACAAAGAGATATATCTAATCAAAGAGTATATATGTATGTACATGGAGAAGGGAAGCCATATAAAAGCGAGCAAAAAAAAAAAATTGCAATTTACTTATTTGATTCATTTAAAATTCAATGTTAACTACTAGTACTCTGTCTGTCGAGGGGGACAAAGAGAAAAATGAATGCTTAAATTACAATTGTTGATGTGAGGGAAGTGGAACCGCAATATAATACAAGCACACATACAAACAAACTTGTTTAAAATGTACTATAAAGAATGTATGTACATATGCATACTTATTTGCGGTTGATATAACAACAATAATAATAATAGTAATAACAATAATAATAACAAGTAGTAATCGTAATAGTAAAAAATATGGTTTAGATAAACAAGTATCACATGTACAAACAATTCGGGAATTTAAAAATTCTAGTTTAACTGTTAAGTAATAATGTATTAAATAACGGTTTTAAAAGCAATTACAGAATATTTAAACAATTACACAGTGGTGACAACAAAATTAAGCAAAGTTCACTCTATTATTGAGCTCATTTTGATCATTTTATTTAACCATTTATCCATTCTTAGTCTTACTTACAGTATTAAAAAAAGACACTTTTTTCAATAAATCCCAAGGAAACAAGCAATTTACATGAAAGTTTGACGAATGGAAGTCCTTGTAAGTCCTTCAAACTGTGAGGTTCATGACATTCTACACGAGTTTTCATTCGAAAGCAAACAAAACCCCTTCTGAGCTCTCTACTTAATAGCTCGTGTCATTTCATACTGTAAAACGTGACAAAAACGTGAGATTTAAATTATTTCACACTTCATTAATTTGGGATGATATATATCCAAAAATTTATGACGCATGTCACGTAGTAAATGAGTAAGAAATATCAAATTTTAGTGTCCTTCCAATTTGGAATAGAAGTACCGATGCATACAACTTTGTGATAAGCTCTTTTCAGTGGTTAATTTCGGTAAATTTATTCATTTGTAACCCTTTTGATTATTCAGTTGTTCACTCCGTCACTGAAATGTTCACTAAATTTGTTTTTTTTTGACTCATTCATTTGATCAAATACATTGGCATTAGCTGACTTGCTACTGTTAATTTACTTGCTCATTTATTCACTTGTTTAGCTATTTTTATTTGTTTATTCATTCACTTGTTGTTTGGCTTTTGCACTGAATCAGTTGCGTTTTAGGATGGTAACTCTTATTTCACGCATTCACTTGTTCAATCACTTTACATGTTCATTTACTCAAGTACCTAGAAGAGTTGTGCTGCATCTCACATCAAGAAATTGCAAGTATGCGTAAACAAAATATTAAAGCTTATACTCAACCTTTCATTTTTTACCAAGACATACCATTTTATATCATACGGCTGGCGTCAAAACCATTAAACAGATTATTGACCAATCCGACAACTCTTAGTGAAAACACTACTCTTAAACTAATATTAGACAGTTTAGGAGCATATTTTCTTGACCACAATACTCATATCTCCTAAGGGTAGCCACAGGCACTAAGCCGCTTAATCTTAGTTTAGTTAGCTTAGTCCCAGTCACCTACCTTATGCTTGTATTTAAGGCATATATTAAAGGTTTTCGCTCATTTTTCCTTGTCGCTATAACTCTGTATAATCTTCCTATAACATATACCTTTAAGAACATTGTATTGTAACATTGTACTCAATTGTTCAGGTACATTTGAATAAAAACACGACAATTTTTGGCTAAGCAAATATTTAAGCCGTTTATGCTTTTTTAATATTACAGGTAGAAGAATAAACTCTTCGAAGAAGTTGTAGAAAACCAAGAAAAGTGCATACGACAATATTCAATTTAGCCCCAATATTCGGCGAGGCCATTTTGAGACACGATTTGTTTAAAAAGTACTTTTCTCCTTAAACTACCAAAGATAGTGAATTGAATTTCCCGTCAAATGACATATTTTTCATTAAAATCGAACAAAAGTTAGAAAATTTTTATCGCCTATCAATAAGGGCCATTTCTAAGCTTCTAGAAAAGACATTTCATTAACCCTGTCTCTTTTCTCGCAGGAGAAACACGACAGCGGATCCACCTAGACGAATAGCAAAACTTGTTTGATTCCAATCACATCGTTATATAATGCTTGAAAAGGTACAGTTTTGTCAAAAGGCCAATTTGTTAAGGTTCTCAAATGTTAAGTTCATTTATAAAGTGAAAAAAAAAACTTGTTTTAAATCTCATTAAGGGATCATCATTAAATAACTACCTGGCGCTAGAGACCGGCCCCTGCTGCTAAATTAACAACTATTACGAATCCAAATGTTCCAGTACTTAAACAAAACTTGTTATTTTCCGACTATATTGTTTTAGATAGTAGATAGTCACACTATGTGTTGTTTTCCTAGCTCAATTAGCATTCATAGATATGTACATAAAAGTAGGTATAAATTGGAAACATCATGCCATGAAACTTGGTTTCGCATTTATTTGGCTTGAATGTGAAAAATCATTTAGCTGTGACTAAAAAAACGATTGTTGCTAATTGTACAAAACAAAAATATATGTACATACATATAAACTCCTTGATATTGATGACGTGGTAGTGCCACGCTTTTGGTATTGGCTCTAATGGATCTTAGCCTTTTGAATAAAAAACAGTAAATATTATTAAAAGATTTCTCTAGAAATTGGTTATTCAAACAAATAGACTGTTAAGAAATGCCTCATTTCAAACTAATTTTGTGGTGTCGGCGATAAAAACAGAAAAAAAAAACGAGCTTGGGAAATAAATTGGAGTACTTTAATGAAGTGCAGTGCGGTTTACCAAGACCAAAAACACTTTGCACACGAACCACAAAATCAAATTATCATAATCGTCGTAAACGCTTTAAGTTTAATTTGTTAGCTCAGCTTTAGCTTTGACAACTGCAGTTTAAAATTGAAGTTTGTCATGTGAAGGTTATACAACGAAAAGATTGGAAGAATAGAGAAAAATAATTCTCAAGGATAAAGCACAAAATACTTTTACAATTAGATAAAGATACAAAACAAAATACTTGTACAATTATAATAATTAACTAAAATGCTGAAACGTTTACTTGGAAAACTGAAAAGACCCACTGCTTTGCAGAACAAAAACAAACATGGTAAGTCTTAATATTCTTTAAAGTAAAGCTACTTTTGGTTGGATTCCTCAAAACCCTGAAGAGATAGAGCAGATTTCTAGTTTTATTATCTTTGCGAATCGGAATAGGGAAATTGCAAATCTTGGAAGATTAAATAGTCTAAAGATATATCTTAAGTTCATGGTCGTATCCAGTGGGATCCGAAGAGTTTTAAACTTTCTGTAATGTCTTTATATCCCTCAATTAGTTAATGTTTGAAAGGATCGAACAAAGAAATATTATTTAATACAAATATATTTACTTAACAAATATTTAATCTAACAAAATCTCGTATCTTTTAAATCGAAAATTACAAAACTTTTCTTAGCTAAAAACCTTAAATTTTCATGGGTCACCCTCCAAAAATATTTCCTAGATCTATCCATTTTGAAATTGAATTACTTTTATGCCCTAAAATCAGTTTTTAGACAAATTTTCATTAAGTAATGCTTTACGGAAGCAAACCAAGTTATTATATATGTAATAATAAAGTCACTTAACCAACATCCTTTGACTAATTCAAAACAAATAGAACTGATTCATTGAATAGAACGAAAGTAAAATAGAAATACGTTTTTCCCCTGGTATTTTAGTTACTGGCCTTTTGGCCATGAGTAATTAATTACTCATTGCAAAATAAGTAAGATATATATATCTTTGTTTAAATCAAATTTACAGCAAATTCTTTTCTTTTCTAAATATAAGTTTATTCTTTCGGAAATATAGACTCAGTATAATCAAAACAGGGTAATTTAATGTGATTTGCATTCCAAAAATTATTCATAGTTTACATTTGAAATCGAATTCAATTATTGCAGCTATAAATATTGTTTAACTAGACAATAATTGATTGAATTGAATAGACTATCAATTATTTAAACTTCAATAGATAGTTGCTCATAAAAGTAATATATTTTTGGGTTTTCCAAAAGATCTATTGGTCGAGATATATGAGGAATATAATAGATTGAGTCAAATTGGATAAAAGTTTGTTTTGTTTGAAAACTGACTTTTGAACGACATTCAAAACTATGTTTAATATCCCGAAACTAAATCCAACTTTCATTTAAATTGTTTGAGCTATAAGTTACAATAAATGTCTAGACTCTAGAATAAGACGCTTGGTTTTATAGCTGTGTTTACTTAGCTTATGATTTTCAGTCAAGATAAAACAAAACTGACTATAGCAAATTTCTTTATTATTATGACTTTATAAATACTTTGTAATATCTGAATTTCTGCTAAGCAAACTGAACTTATCTTGCCCAATGTGTCAAGTCCTCAGATGTCTGTCGAATGCTTACTTTTTGTCTCTTATCGAGTGAAGTTTGTTGCACCACCAATCATTTTCAGTATTACTTATATTTCTTTTGTTTGATTTGCAGCCCCATCGAATGGCACCATCAACAGCAAGTTGAGCAAGACAAAATCGCAGAATTGCAAATGCGAGCCAAGCACTTGCAAATGCAGCAGCAAAAGGCGACAACAGCAACAATATCACAGATTAATTTTGTCGCAACTAAGACGGCGAGGTGCTGATAACATATCAAGTGTTATATTATTCTAAGTGCCAACCAAAAAAAAAAAAAAAAACAAAAACAATAAAAAATTATCTTGTATTGGACAAAATTTACTGCATATTGTTGTTTCTTTTTGTGGAGGGAAAGATAGGAAAAGTACTTAAAAAGATAGACGGAAATCTAAACTTAGAATGGAAAATTCGAGCATGGGGTAAAGCTAGAGCTAGAGAGAAGTTCTTTTGTATTTTTAAATTGAAGACTGATATAGACTCATATCTAAGAAGGCCGCTACTCAACAACATTCTCGTTGGCCTTATCACTTAGAGGCTTCCCCCCTTTTATTTATTTTTATTTTTTAGCAATTTTACAATCTACATACAAAAGTCATGGCGCCATTATGTCAATATTGACTTTGGTTACAAAATCAGATTTCCTTCAACAAGTCTCAACACACCTCATAAGTGTAAATTACTTATGAAACTACATAACAGTAGGTAATATTGTGATTTTAGCAATTTTCAAGTGAGATAGTTAGGATCTTCAATAGCACAAGATAGTAGTAAGTAAAATAAACAACTTTATGGACTTTGTAATCACTAAAATGTGAATGTAATACGGTTATTAGTCATTCTACGCTTTAGAAAATATGATCGATACGCCATTTATTAAGAAAAATATATTGTTTACAAGTATTTGGTTAGATATAGTATTGCGACTTTGTTATTAGAAGGGTCAGTTATCTCACAAAAGGTGTTGAAAGAGGCACAAGATACGCGAAGGATTATACAAAAGCTGTAAACAAGCTATAAATAAAACAGCTTGTATTTATCTAAATTACTGTTTACCTAAAACTAGGTTTCACGTGGATAGTGAATACTGCAGACAAATGTTGATATCTACAGTGGATCAAAGTTTAACAATTCTAACAGGCAGGAAATCTGCTATAAACATCTTAAAGTAGTTTTAAAAGACCTTAATTTTGGCCATGACTTTAACTTAAATTTAAAGAAATCGCCAGTCTAACGAAATAATCTTTTCAAAATCTTAAAGTCGGTCCAAAAGTAAACTATACTTAATCAGTATTAACATTTGAAATGCCTTTTTTTTGGTTAAAGTGTTTTTCCAATCAAATGATTACGTTAGAATAACACTTGATATAGAGAATCAGTTAAGAAATGATAAAAATACTAAGAATATAACAGTTAATCATTTGTATAAGCTGACAAATCGTGTAATATCACATGACTATATACTTGTAATCAGTTTAGTAATGAATTCTACGAACTACAAGGAAATCAGTCTAACAGGTAATACATTTTTTTCTTTTAAATTCTTCTTCTTTTGTTTGTATAGCCATATATAATATTTTACCACACGTGGCTCGTTATCAGGTCGTCGAATTGTGAATAAATAAAATCGAAAAGATATGATAAAAAATATAACAAACGGGTATATCATTTAAGTAGGGCAGTTTGGGTCCCCCGAGGAAAAGGTGAAAACTAATTATTTTAAATTGATAAAAGACACGAAAGAATATACATATTTATGGTGATAAGGAATATAAATGAATTTATTATATGTGTATGTATTTTAGTTTAATAGAATATTTGTTTCCGAAACTGTATCATATCAAACAATTCTTGGTATTTTATTCCAAATTCAATTTTTTTTAGTATAAACTTCAAGAGAATTTGCATATATGTATGTATGTACGACTTTGCTATATAATTTGATGTGCAAATCCCAACAACAGAATTTGTTTTAACCATAAAAACCAATGTCTGAAATGTTTATAGACCAAGTTTCGCGTGTATCACATAGACAAGGGGACGACATCATCACGAGATCAGAGGTTTTGCTTTTGTAAATACAAAATGTGTTTGTATATTATATGCAAAGTAAAAGTTTTATATATTCGAGACAAACTTTTGATACCCTTTAGTAAATTTAGTAATAATAAAGAAAAATGAACCTTTTTTATCAACTTATCCCACAAATATGAATAAAGTTTCTTGAAAACATTCTCAATAGATCAGTTTAAATGTGTTAATAGGAATATGTTAACTAACTAATAATGTAAGATAAAGTATGTAAGGCCTTCTCCTGCCTAGCTCATAGTTAGTATTAGATATTTTCGTATAAGTTATTAGAACTAAGAGCTAACTAGGAGGAAGCCAAGGTGTACAGCTTTTACTTAAACAGAACTAGAATAACTAATTTTCATAAGAGACTATAAAGTTGAGTAAATAAACTATCATCTGAGTCAACTTGTGATACCATAGAGATATGGTATACCTTTCTATTTACCCTCAACAGGGAACAGGGTATACAATTATACTATAAGTATATTTGCATAATGATACGAAGGAGAACGAACTTGGAAACAATTTTTCAAAGTTCTCTTATATACATACACATGCAATCTATATAAATGTATACACGCGCATATATGTATGTAGAGAAAGGGGTTCATATGAGATCATTTGAAATGGGTGCGTCCTCAATATAATATTATACCTATAAACAAATATGTATAAGGCAATTTGATTAATTTTACGATTTTTAAGATTGTGACAACGATTGATTGTTTCATAGAAGCGAATGCATTGATAAGATTTTAGTGACGACAGTTGAGGAAAAAAACTTTGGTATAATAATATTGAAATACAACTAAAATTTATAAAGATTCTTTTAAGAGCTTATTTTTGTCCATCATTAAGATCCTACTGGGGATTATTTTTAAATACAAGTTCAACAAATTTCAGACGTTTTTCGACTTTTAAAAAAGCTTTAAAGTTTTTTTTTTTTACAGCAAACTAAAAATTAAGTTTGTTTTATTAGTTTTTAAATAGTTTAGTTTAAGTTAGTTGTATTGGCTTTAACTCAAATTACACTAAAGTTTTGAGACTCTCCACTGAATATCTTAAAAATTTTGCCTTTTCCAAGTGATATTAAATGGGTTAAGATATATTTAGGTACAGAAATATATATATTTTTGAGCTGTAAACCAATTTGTTTGGTTTATTTCTTCAAATATTAATAAGAAGGTATGTACGTTACTTTAATGAAATCTGTTTCATTCATTCGTAATCCACTTCAGATCTGTAGTGATTACTATATACAAAGGCTTCTTTTGTAAGAGATTCATAAAGATCTGCTGGATTATCTTCAAAAAATTGTTACTTTGAAATTTTATAATATTCTTTAAACCTAATTTAATATGTGTAAAAGTAATAAATATATTTATATAATATATATAAAAGTTTTCCTAGGTAAAACAAAAGTTAAGAAACCCCAATGAGGGATGATTTAGTGGTTCCTCACTACATCTAATCTTTCGCAAACATCTAAGACATTCAAAAAATGTATTTTCAATATGTTTGTCATAAATACTTTAAAGAAAATTATTTATTTGCTGAAGACTCTTTTATTGGCCAAGCTATAAGTCAGCAATTGTCGTGTCACGGTTTCAGCCTCAAAATCAATTTCGAAATCATTTACAAGGTAAACGAAAAGAAAAACTAGAACAAGTTAAAAATTCACCTGATAACCCACATATTTAAGTAGAATGATAATAAAAATTGAAAGTGAAATGTGATGCACTTACCCTAAGTAACCAGGTGAGGACACTCTCTCGATAGGGAACAAATATATTGGGCACAGCTGACGAGGAGGAGGACGAGGCGGTTCCAGCGTTTGGGCCATTTTTACGAGAATCCGCCAATGCGGCAATTACCTTGCCCAAGGTAAGTAAACTCTTGTTGATGCTAACGCCTTCTCGTATCCTTTCACCATTCGAACCAGATACACTGATCCTTTCGCTGCCGGCCAAATCCACAAGACTGATTTTACTCCGACGTGTTTGGCGTAATGATGAAGCTGCAGAGGATGTGGTAGTTCCCGAATCCGTATCCGAAGATAGACCATCATCGCTTGATAGATCCGTTAAATTGAGAACAATATTGAATATGGAATGGGAGCGTGAACTCTTGTCATTCATGGCAGTGGAAGCTGTGGCACGTTGCGAATTGCCAACGGCCAGCCAATTACGTAGAGCTGAATATGAATCCACAGAGTGTGCACTCAAATCCACAACATAAGGACCAAATATGGGATGTTCGCGCACTTTGAGAGCGGGTCTAGTTTGTTGTTGTTGTTGGTGTGGATGATGCTGCTGCAGAGGCGTCGAATCTCCGGCAGTTACCACTTGCTGGACACTCAAAAGATCATGGATCTTCTCGTTGTAGATCTCAAAGTAGCTAACCTCCACCTCGACTTGTAGCTGTTGATGACGGACAGCTTCAATGCGACGAAACAACTCATGACAGAATCGTGGGATAATGCCGGCTTCATCGTGTGGCGGTCCACCATCAAGTGCCGCATCATCTAGAGCTTCAATGCCCATCATACTGTAAGATTTGCCCGATCCCGTCTGTCCATACGCAAACAGGCAGGCATTGTAGCCCTCGAATGCCGTATCTATCAAGGGACAAGCTGTTTTCTCAAAGACTTTTGCCTGGCAGGCGTAATTCTTTCTCTCCGGATCGCACGAGTAGAAAACTTGATCATAGCTAAAGAAATGTGTAACTCCGGCCGATGCATCCGCACTGCTGCCAGCCTGGACAGTCAACTCGTTGCTGTTGCCATGCACTTGAACCACATTGGTGACCTGACCACGTGTACATTCCAATGCATTTAGCGGCCGGACACGGACAGCCACCATCATATTACTATCTTCAGAGACACTGTGCATCGAGTCTGTCATGGCATCAACTTTGTCTGACCTTTCCTTCTCCCTGGGAGTCTTTGATTTCGAGGCCGATGCAATGGGAGTCTTTCCCGCCACTGGCCCAGCCCGACCAGGTGTAAATCTATAAAGAGATGAAGGTGTATAGCAAGCATTTAAGGCTGACGACCTAACTGTTGGCTGGGTGGGAGTATTTTTTGTTCGACTGAATGCCGTATTCAACAGCTGTTCTGGTGCTGCATCCTGCGATTTCGGCGTCCTGGTCAACACTTTTTTTCGCAGTCCATTGGCATCTGTGGCGGCTGGCGTCGTGCTTCCACGTACACGCATTTGATATTGTTGTATCCGTTGACGCACCGGCGTGCTTTTATTGCTCATCTTTCAAATTTGTTATACTTGCGTAATAGTTTTCAATATAAAAATACAGTAAATGTTCTTTGTTTTTGGAATTATTGCGGGGCGTCTGTTCTGTTTATTGTTTTTCTGCCAATTTCAAATATCAGGGCTGCATGTGGCCAAACACTATCGGTAGAGATGGGCGATATTTCGTGACACATGGATACCCGATAGTCGTCGATAAAAAATTGACATTGTACTCAGCCTATCGATAACGATAAAATATGAACATTTTTCCGATTGCTTCGATTAGCGTTGCCAGATAGTTCAATTAATTCCCGCTCAATTTTAAGTTTGAAGGAAAAACGTTACAAATAATGTTGGGAAAATTCAGTTAGTATATTTGCGTGTTTTGGTCTGAGGTGCCTAACAAATGTATCATGAAATGTAAAAAAGCAAACATTCCATCACAGCTCAAAACAGTTGCCACTGGGTATACTAAAGTTGGTCGTAGGAACTTTTTACTTTATTTAAAAAAAACCTTTGGATTAAACTAAATAGCACAAATCCTTTATCTTGACATTAATTTAATACATTGTTTTTATTATATTTTTCATTTCTCAATACATTTTTAAGTTTGAAATATTTAATACGGAAAAAAGTTATTAACAAAGCATTATAATTATAACGCAGATTTAATGATTGAAACTATCACCACACCATAAAAGCCGCCGTTTTGGGCGGAGGTGCCTCACAAATGTATCTGTTTTTGGTATCGCAATTTTTATCATTAAATAAAGCTGGCCCTTTACCTTCATTGGTAAAGCACATTTCATCACAGTGCTCAACACCTTTATCATTATTCGGTTCACCTGGATACCAAATCTCATTGAGGTTAATGTTCAGACCATTTGAGAACCAGACATGCTTTCCTGTATTGGCCAAGTTCGTCCCAGAGGTCCAGTAGGTTGCATCGTCAATTTTCATGTCCCTGAGATAATTGTTAACCAAGTTCCATTCTTTAATTGTGTCAATCGTTATAAGTTCTGAGCCAATTAAACGACAAGCTGCATAGGCATCAAACCAGTTCTTCTTCACGTTAGACTCAATGTAATAAAAACCTTCACCAATTTTGAGGAAAGGTGCTGTTGTAATATCCGTAAAACCTGGCAGACCTGTAACTTTCACAGTGAATTTATGATAAAAGTAAATCATTTATCACATGATCTTACCACTTTTAATAAGCGGACTAATTTTGTAAGTCATCGAAATGACAAGCAAACTGAGAAAAACGATTGTTCGAAACATTTCAGTTACACTGTTAACACTTTCATTCTATCCAGTCGTTTATATATGTAGAAAAGCTAGCATTTTGATATGAAAAAGAATCTATAAGATAAGGTAAGATCTGCCTTGTGATACAAGTTACTTTACTAGCATTATTGGCGCTAATAATTTTGATTACATGCAAACATAAATATAACTTAAAAGCCAGCCAGTTTTAGTTTTATAGTCGTATCTCTACAGAATGCAGTAAATGATTTTATTCGTCAGAAAATTTGCACAATTGAAATTCTCTTTCTTGTTAGAGTTTAACAAGAAATAGTTACATATATCGTCCTATGTACATATATATATATATTCAAGATAAATTCTTTAAAAATGGAAATTACTGTTAATAATTTGTGGTTAATAATTTTCAATAATACATAATTATAATAATTAATATCAACATTAATAACTACTTTGTCAAAAACATTCGTTCAAGGCGTAATAAAAAAGTTTGGATGTGAATTTGGCCTCAGCTTTCTACTAGGAAATCGACAGTTAAAATTCGAAATTAAATACCGCCGAATCGAATATATCCATAGATTAAGTTACCCATACTTAACGCAAGAGTGCGCTGAAAAGTATGCTTCAAACTTAAACTATGCGATTTAGTTGAATTCTATAGGAAATATTCGTTTATGCTGTATTTGTCGGGCGTTTTATTTAAATGCAAAGGCGTTCATGTCATGATGTCTTTTGTAATAATTATTGAATTGCATTTTACAGGGTGGGCCAAAAGAAGTCATCCGATGTTTAGCTTTCATTTTTTTCTAAATAAAAAACTTGCATTCTGTTCTTAAATAATGTTTATTAAAATCTTGGGAACTTTGTTGGTGAAATAAACAAACGTTTTTTTTTAGGACATATGAGAGCCAAAACAAATCGGATGGCTTCTTTTGGCCCGGATGACTTCTTTTGGCCCACCCTGTGTTTAGTTTCTAACGATTCCCCAAGCGTCTACTTCATCTCCTTAAAAACCATCTCAAAAGTATACTTAATAAAAACTGGTCTACAGACTAGAGATCTTGTGAATAAATTGTCTATTTCGTAATGTTTAACTATTTGCCATTCCTTAAAAAGTTTTTTTTTTTTTTTTGTTTTTGCCCCAAACTTCCTAGTCTCGCTGGCGAGTAATTAGTTTTTTTTTGTGTGTGTGTGTGTGTGTGTGTGTGGCATGAACCGTCTTCAATGTATACATTAGTATGTATACTATACATTTTATATATTGTTTTTTATTTTTCTATTTAGAAAAGAGAGGGACACTAGAGACACCTCCTCCTCCTCCACCAAGAATAAGCACATAGCACATATGTAAATTAGTAAGTACTTTCGAATACACGCACAGGTCAAATTTCCATTTAAGTGAGAATTCTATATAATTGACTGTTGAGCTGATTACACGCATGCTAAAATTATCGAGGGGTCTACGTAAAGTTTGTTAAACACGAGAAAGAAGTTAACTTGGGCTACAATCATAGTGTCTTTTCACAATCTTGTTGGAATATCCCTTGAATAGGTGTTGTTTTTCAAATTTTTGGTTTTTTTACATGGGAAATTTCTCACTAAGTCTAGTTTAAATAAAAACTTGTCTATATCGATTCGACGACAGGCTGATCAAGAAAATATATACATAGATCGTTCGGTCGAAAATGTCTTTTCTATAAATTCACAAAATCCTCCAACATTTTTATACTATACACCCATAGGGTGAAATGGTATATTAAAGTCGCCAAAATGTATGTAACAGGCAGAATTAAGCTTCTCCGACCCTATAAAGTATATATATTCTTGATCAGTATCAATAGCCGAGTCGATTTAGCCATGTGCGTCTGTCCGTCCGTCTGTCCGTCCGTTGAACGCCTAGTTCTCGGAGACTATAAGAGATAGAGCCACCAAATTTGGAATGTAGGCTCGTGTAGCATGTAGAGTGATCAAGTTTGTTTCAAATTTTTGCCACGCCCCTTTCCGCCCCCGCAATTCAAAAAAAACGTTTATCTCAAAAACTATTGCAGCTAGAGACACCAAAATTGGTATGTATATTTGCATAGTAAATGCGCACATTTTGTATGTATAAAGTTTTTGCCACGCCCCTTTCCGCCCCCGAAATTTGAAAAACTCGATTATCTCCCGTAATTTTTTACCTCGTGCAATCAAATTTGGCATACTTAAATTTGATACTAATACCCAGCAAAATACCAAATTTGATCAAAATCGGACAAAAAATAGCTGAGTTATGCATATAAACGTTTTTGCGTAAGGCCGGAGATGGCCGTTGGCGGGTGGGGGCGCTAGGGTGCTTATATGCATAAGATATGCTTGTAAAAAGCATGTGAACAGAATTTTTTAAAATAGGCAAATGCATTAGTTATTACAAATTTGAAATATTTGTTTTACTGGTGTATGGTATACCCAAGTCGGCGAGACGATTTACTTACTTCATTTTAAAAACACTTGAGTTTGTCTGTATGACATTGTGTAAAACCTATTCTTGAATTCAAAGAAATTTCTTATATGATTTTGTTGTATAATTCATTTTTGTCCGAAAGAATTCCAAGAATTCAAAAGACTAAGGAGAACAAATAATACATCTGCAAAGTTTTAAATGAGCCGAGATTATTTTAGTTTAGTTTATGCTTAATAACATTTAGCACACCTTTTAACAACAAACTTCTTTGGCCCTCCTCGTTTTCTAGGTTGCAAATCGTTATCCCTTTCATCAGTAACTGGCTGCGGTCAGGTCATCGAATTGGGCATTAGTAATAATAATTTAACCAAAACTATTGTTGTTGTTTCTGCTGTGGTTGTTGTTGTTGTCAGTGTTTGGCTGTTTGCTCAATCAATAGTCAAATTTCAATTTAGTTGTTGTTCGTGTCTGCATAGGCATTGATTAGCGCCTGATTATTGTCCTGATGTAGTTATTGATTCGATCGGATCCCTAATCCTGCCCCACCTCAATTGCCCTATGTGGAAATGTCACGTAATTTGGTTGTTCGCACTGAAGCCGCTAAATATAGTAAAATTAACTTGTTAAAATACATTAGCCCACTCCCTCGAAAGTGTAGGGGAAAGGGATCCATAATTGTTGTAAGATTTTTGATGTAGGTATGTATTCCATATCCCATATGAGCTGATTTTTTCTCTTACTCTATGTAAAAGAAATGTGAAACAACAAGTTCAAGAGTTTTAAGTCATATGCTGAAACACAGTAAATACGAAACAACATAACTTTAGTAGAAAATACTCAACAATGATGAATTTGGTAAGTTTTCCAGCAGAGATTCAACAAAAGTTATAAACACCAAACCCATTTAGCATCAGCAAGTAAGATTGGAAGATCCTGTGAAGATTAAAAATGTTGACATGGACTTTAATATATTTGAGGATAAATTTGATTTTGAACGATTTCCCAATGGACCCACTAACAAACCACATTTCTATTGCTGTCCGTTAAGTCCATCGATCACATCTGATTTATCCATTGATGTTGGTATAAAAAGTCGTATTGGAAGAAAACCTTCCCTTTCTCGAGGATACTCTACACGTTTCCCATCTGTTCGTATGCCAAGGTGTCGTTGTAAAATGCAGCGAAAACTTTTACAAAAAGTTCCTTTGTTAAGGTGCAGAGGACTTGGTGGCAAGTGGAAACATTTTTAATGGAAAAAACATTCCACTCTCTAAAAAATTAAAACAATGTTAAAGCGGTTATGTGAAATAAAAGAATAAAATGAAAGGTTTGTATCTGTATTAGGACTGAAATGAGGTTTGTATCTTTGCAGACATTTAACTATCAATCACAAACAACGAATGGATATATAAGTTAGCACATGAGTCTCTCCATGATACGCCGAACGAAACTGCTGAATGCGTTCCGGGTAGTATAACCATAACCATTGTGATCCATTTTAACCCACACTATCCACTTGTTCCATTAATGACTTTCTATACCTAGGGTAAGCAATTTAATGCTTGCCCCAATACTAACTTTCTATCACATAGCATAAGCTCTTTTAAATTCACCTTTGAAACACCCATCCGTTTCAGCTGTCTTCACTCCCCACAGTACGATCAATAGATGTTGATCAGCCCTCTTGAGGTATGTTTAAGTCCCCGATCTCAGGAAGAACCTCAGTCCTAGTTTAGTCTGGTTTTGGAACCAGAAGTACAATCAAGTGATTAATAAACAAATTCTGTGTATTTATGTAGCTTCATGGTAAACTATTGTCTACAGAAAGAGTCTTGTGTGTCATCTCCCATGTGTATCCGAAGGATCATGGTAATGCCACACCCCGACATGCAGACACGAATTATAGACTCGTAATTGGTTCCCGAGCCGGACCAGACTCGTATCCATGGACCATACTCGTACTTAAGACTCGTAGCTTATATAACTTATATATATTTATACTAAAATCAGAACTAATCACAAACTAGATGGAACTTTCCTACTTAGAGTTAAATAAAAAATTTTCGCTTAAGGTTTGATTTAGTGAGAAATTTATGATATTAGTGCCGAATTAAGTCAGCAATCCAAAAACTCAAATATAATTTTAGAATTTTTTACGAAATTGGCAAATAAATTTATTTCCCGAAATTGTAATGCAGATAGGAAGATTTTGTTTTAAGTTGAAAATAAGGACATGAATTTTTCACATACTCTTGACTAAGATTTATTGGAATATTTAGCTATACTTCGGCATTTTCTTGGTGTCGCTTAAAAACTTGGCATGATTTACATTTGAGATTGAAAATAGAATTTAAAAGCATTAAAATGAGAATTCGGCACAATTTTGGCAAAGTTACAGATTCGCAAATCATGAAAGGTTAACGTTTATTCTGTGTCAAGCCCGATAAATCGTTTAAGACGGATTTAAATTGTGTTTTTTACAAAGTAAGTTGCTTGACTTACTTAAATAGCTCCTCAAAATTGAGAAAACATTGACTGAGTTAAGCATTCAAAAAGTAGAGAGTTTATTATTAACTTTTTATTTTGGTTTTTTAAAAATTAAATTTATTTGATAAATTAAGATATCCATTTTTATGTTTTTTTTTAATAAGTTTTGCTGAAATTTTTTTAAAGGCAAAAACAGAAATGAAATAGGAATAAGAAAACATTTTGAAATCAATTTGAAGAAAGCTTTAAAAAACTAGCATTTATTTGTTTTGGTTTTCTTTGTCTTTATGTGATAATTTAAAAAGTTAATTATTAGTTTAGTACACACATGCATTAATTGCTATTAAAAATATTGTTGTTACTCTAGTTAAAACTAAATCTATATCATTATTGAATTCGTATTGGCTCATTATTGAAACGTTTGCCTTACCCGAAATGTTCCCTGATTTATTTATTACAACTCTCTCTCTCTCTCTTTCTCCTCAATGAAAAAGAAAAACAAAAAAACTCAATGAAATGTTAAACTAAATGAAATTTAAATCAATGTAGATGATATGTAACACTTAATGTTTAAATGATGGGCGAAAAAGTTGAACTTTTCATTGTTTCAATAATGAGCAATTTGAAAGAGAACATAGCACATAATGTAGATATAACTTTTGAAGCATTTTCTTTCATATACAACCTACTAAATTTTTATTTAGAGCCTGCCAATTATAGTTGTCTTTATTTAATTAAAAATTGTAAGTTTTCTGGCTTTTTTTCTTTTAAACTAAGAGACATGAGAGATTTTTGATAAACAAAAGTTACCATATCACAAATGGGAATAAAATTAGATTAAAACTATTTAACATCATTAATTAATTAATTTTGTTGTTTTGTTTTGTTTGCCTGTTTCTTCATTAACAATATGAGAAGGGAAATAATATGAAAAAAACTAAAATAAAAAAGAAAGTTGTGCAGTTTTTTTTTGTTGTCAAACAATTGTAAGCTATATCTAGTAAAGTTCTATATATTAGCAGCAGCAAATAGCAGCCGATTCGAGAGTTTAGTAGATAAATATATATTTATATATAGTCTATGAGTATTTTCTCTGTTGCAAGTCCAAAGACTGCAAGGACTCAGCTCAGAATCAACGAGTGTGACTTCTCTTTGCCATTCTTACTGATCAGTGCAATGGGACCTGAAATATATATGAAATGCGTTAGGGATATTTCACATTATCAAATTGTACTAAATTACCTTCATTATCTGAGGCACTGGCCACACCCATCACTTTCAATGCCTTGAATAAAGCTCCCAAATTGGAACGGCCATCCATATATTTAGATTCTAAACGGACAACGGGAGCCTTTTTGTTTTTAGTTTGTGTGTGCCAGACTAGAATTTCAGTACAATTATTGCCACGTGGCTCGATTTGATCGATATGCAAATTGATGCTCCGCAGAAATAGATCCTCCTCATAGCCCGGTTTATAGGGCATATTCACATTGGGATACTGTGACATATAATTCAAACTCACAGCAAATCCAGCCATATCTACAGGCCAACGACGTCCGGCTATCCAGGAGTCAAGGAAAGCAACAACTTTACCCTAAACAAAAACGGAAGAACGAAAGTTAAACTTACTTTCGTTTTGAAAATTTAAAAACACTTACCTGACGCACCACTGGACCACTAACAGCATAGTCAGCTATTAGACCCACTGGAAACATGGATACACGCTGTGTGTTTCTTATCTCATCGAATAGACGCAAATCATAAGTATTGTCATCGTCACCAAAGTATAGAATGCCATTTGTTAGATTATTTTGTCTTATCCATTGAAGGGCAGCTCTACGATTGGCTACGCCCCTTGGCGCTGGTTTCGAACCACGAAATTTACTAGGCATAGGACTTGCCATATGGGTGAAAGGAATGCCTACAAATATTCATAAATTACAATTTATTTTCCCATCAATTGTTTCATTTGATATGGACGCACCAAAACGATTTAGTAATATATCGATAAACGTATCGCATCTCTCATGATCATTGGCCACCAGCCAATGGATGTGTGGAACATGGAGTAATGTATGAGCCAGACGTGTCAATTCCGGTATCTGTTCACGTCTTGGATATGTGGGAGTAACAAAATAGATCACAGGCAACTGAGCGTATACGTTACGCGGCTTATCTTGCATATAGACACGTCGATCCTCATGACTTTCGCTACAAATGTGCAGAGATTCGTTGATTGCATGTGAATTTGTACTATCTGGAATAGAAAATCAAATAATTTGATTATTATTAAAAGTGTTTTTTATTTTTAAAGCTACTAACAAATTAGCACAAACATTCTGTTATTAAGAGTCTTCTCTTTAGCACCTTCTATTTTGGGTTATACAATTTGTTATTACATTTATTCACGCGTGTGTGAGTGTTTTTTTCGCTATATTTATAATTTGTCTAATTGCTTTGCATGTGGACTGAAAGTTAACGCCTAATGACCAGACACTTGAGAGCAATTTGCTCTGACCTTTGAGATTTCCCTGTGTACCTATGAATACAGATACTACAAAACATTGTATAAATATGTATAGTCCATATATATGTATAACATATCTTGATTTAATTATAAATTATATAATACTTAAATGTTAAGTTTAGCCCTATTGACCTCATATACATTCTATGAATATCATTTTGGTTCGTGTTTAAGTGTCGTGATAATTTTCATAAATCTGTATAGATTTTAATGTGATTGTTATCATTTGTTGTGTGTAAGACTCTCGAAGTACTTCAATTCCGCACTATAAAAATCATTAAGAGAAACTATATAGTAAGTACAAAAGTACTGAATAGCCCTTGTAAATGTTTAAAGAGTCTCTCATTGACAATCTATAGAGCTTATTTTCGTGAATGTTGAATAGATAATAAATTACACACAATTTAAAACTTTTATTTCGCACCTAACACACATAAAGTATAAATAGAATATAAGGTCATGGATCCGAAGAGATCTAAAGACCCAAATAAACTTTTGTATACATATAAACTTAAGTACTCATCATAATGGCAATTTCTTAGAGAAAGAATTTTGTTTTTGCTGTGAACTATAAGCATAAATAGCTAAAGCTAACAAAACCAAAGAAAAGTTATAAATAAACTGAAAATACTAAAGACCTCGGAAATGCAGAAATTGGAATTTGAAAATTTCCCTTACTTTTGAAAAAAAGATACTTTACATTAAAATAGTCAAATGAATTTTAACAAAACTTTGATTATGAGTAATTAATTAGAGTTGTTTATCTTTTAATAATCTCAATTAATTATTGTTAAAAGCTATTGAAAGTAAAAAGTTAAATTAAAAATGGTTTCGTTAGTTGATTTTGTTGCAAGAAAACTTTGTATTTGAATAGTTCTGCTATCTAAATTAAGAAGATGTTTTCTGAATGATAATTAAAACAATAAAATTTCAAAATAATTTAACACAGACTTGTTCGTTTTTTACAAAAATTAATGAAACCTTATATAAAATTTCAAAAAAAAGTTCGCTTTAGGTTACTAGTAGAGTTTTTATTTGAAACTATGTAAATATATATATATATTTATTTAACCATTAAATTTTGCATGTTAATTACACAAGTATTTAATAAAATAAAATTTATTATAAAATATATTATAATTTACTTTTAAGAACTACAAAAAAGCTAAAATGTTTAAGATATTAATTGTAAATTGTTTTTTTATTCTTATTCTTTCATTTTATGCGATTTTAAAAATAGTTAGTAACCTGTTTTAATGTCTTTATTTATAGTTTTGAGTGGCTGATTCTATTCTATTTAGATGGTATATAAGAAGCCCCCTAAAGCTTTTAATTGAAACTATAATTTTATTTATATTTCATTTATTGCTTTTTAATTTTTATATTGCTAATCTACCCCAACTAAAATGGAAAACAAAAGTTTGTTAAGAGGACTTTCATATCTTGTTTCATATATGGACATATATATAATAATTTCATAAGCAAGCCTTCAATTTAGAGTCTAAAATTTCGGAGTTTTAGTTAATTTAACAAGTTAATCCATTATTAATTTCTCTTTATGAATATTCTTAAGTCCCAGTCCAAAAAAACTTTTTTTTTTTAATGAAAATTCAAAAAATTAACTTACCAATATAATAAGTAAGAACATTCAGTTTAAATTGATGTAGATAATGCAGGAAGTTAGGATATACTCTTCCTTTTCTCTTATAAATTTTCTTCTCAACATTCTGTCTTATATCTGGACAGTTATTTTCTTATAAAGACATTTTAGACCAGGTTTTGAGTTTAATTAAGTTCGTAAGCTTATTAGTTTCTAAATTATTTATTTCTCTAACTCGATTCAAAGATTTACTAAAGGATTTAAGTCCTCAGACCCACTTGGGAAGTCTAGAAGTACCACAATTTTGGTCATAAAGGATATCCTTTAATCCAGGAGAATCTTTTTTGTTAAAAGACTCAATTTTCTCACGAACACATTCGAATTTTCATTCAACACATTCCTGTAGTGGAATCGGCCCTTTTGCGTTCTGAAGTCGATACTGGATCAAACCCAGATCCAGATTTTCCAAAAGCAATAAGAACAATACAAAAATTTATCGAATTTTCACTCTTCACTCTCTTGCACTTGCAGAACATTCACACAATGAAAATAAAAAAGGATATGTTAATTATAGCACAAATACGAATTATTACACTCAAAGTGGAAGGCTTGTTTATGTTTTTATTAAGTGTATATACATATGTATGTTTGCATGTCTACCAAAGTGATGTGGACAAAAGAAAAAGTTGATTACCTAACTGTATGCCC
This sequence comes from Drosophila equinoxialis, assembly GCA_018150345.1. NCBI lineage: Eukaryota > Metazoa > Arthropoda > Insecta > Diptera > Drosophilidae > Drosophila > Drosophila equinoxialis. The sequence goes on from JAECWI010000047.1 coordinate 5,766,886, forward strand.
TTAATTTACTAAAACTTATATATAAATTAACTCTGACATTAATGTGTGTTTAAAAAGAAAGTTGCCATAAACGCGTGCGCTGATTCTAATGAAAGAAGCATATAAAAGCCATTAAAGCACCTCATAATAAATTTACCAACAACTACGAAAAGGGGTACCAGGATGACCAGCCAAATAAAAAGCACGCAAAGAAGCATTAAAACAATTCTACACACACAAAAATCGAGATCTATTAGTGCTGATAACTTTCACGTGTGCCCAAAATTTCGAAATAATGCATATAATTTTCTTTTTCTTTAGTAGTTATTACCAGAATATGGAATTCATCCTGACCCCATGGAGGTCGAAATTCCCTAATAAGTAATTAAATATTGACATGGGAAAACCCTAAATGCAAATTCCTTGGACAACCTCAAGGGAGAAGCCAAAAACCTAAGTAATATATCAATATTTGATTAATGGCAATAGAACGTGCTCGCCCCATTACCATATGTTTTGATAGGTTGGTTGGTTGGTTGGTTATCCATCAAACAAATAAAATATTTGCCATTGTGATACAATGAAAATTGTGGCTCATAGATAAATCCAATGTGTCTGGCCCGTGTGACAGTAATTTGCCTCTTGGTATCTCGCCCACTCGAAAGATAGACAAATGATTATTATATTTTTATCATAAATTGATGCCATATCTGAGCGTAAATAAACATTTGTGGCCGCCTCAGCTAATTAAGGCCCCGTTGAGAAATCCCCACACTTACGCCAAGTACTTGACATTTCGCTTTATTAGTCACGTATTCGTACATCTACGATTTGTTTTATATCATTATAGATTTTACCACCATTTCAGAAAGTCTGCCCCTTAGCATAAGGGACTAGAACTAATGAGTAAGTATTTTATGACTATGCAACATTAATAAATATTCATTCACCAAGGAATTGATTAACCAAAAAAACTGAAAATTAAATATTAATCATTTTCCGACGAACAGTCCCAATCAATATCATAGTAACTGATAACAACGAGTAAAGGCGGTTTCTATGTACCTAAGATCTCAAATTTAGACTTTATTGCCACGTTATTTCAAGTGTGCCAACTTTCCTCTTAATGATAAGTATTAAGGGTTTTCTTGCTTCAAATTTTTTCAAGTCTTCATTGAAGTGTATTGAAATATGCCGGAAGAATGTGTTAAAGTTTATCAAAAGTTACATAACTATAATTTTTACTAATTAAATTCTTATTCGCAAAACAAAATTTCATTACCGGCGCTCTCCTTTAGTGGTTCAATAAGATGGCATTTCACCTTTTACGTAAAAATATTTAAGGCACTTTCTCACCTTGTGGGAAAAAAAGTTAATCGTGGGGAGACTTTTTTTGTTTAATCGTTTAGATTAATGTTTCAAGAATGTACTCCAGAAATTTCAAATCGAAATCTCAAATATTACAAAAGTTACAGGCCTTCATTCTTTTATTCTTCCTTTCATTCCTAGCCAAAAGCCAAAACTTTGAATATTGGATGTTAGGGACATGAATGAATGCGCTGTACTGAACCAATCGTTACCAAAACTTTTCGCAATCTTCCCTACCGTTTTCATTGTCAAATGAAATTACAATTAACCAAAAATATTGAAAATTCTTTATTTAAAAAAAATAATAAGTGACGAAAATAAAGTGCGAAAATCATAGTTTACTTTTAAAAGACTTCATAACTTTTGTTATTTTCATTTTTTTTATGATTGTAGTTCATTTTATAAAGATTCTTAAGAATCTTTTTCGTTTTTGTGGTTCAGATGACTCGTTCTTACGGAATCATGTCCGGTAGTGAGTAATGTCATCGTCGACATGCCGCCACTCGCCCCTTTTTGGATGTGTCAGTTTCAAAAATTGTATTCTTTGAATCCTTTTTAAATCCCTAAAAAATGCCCAACTTTTAATACTTAACAGTTTTCTCAAAAAAATAATAGCAAAAGTATACAGTATCTTCTATTTCCGAGACGTCGTGATTTTTAAAAGCATCCATTTTCAAGAATTTCTAAGTAAATTTGCAATTGTTTTTCATTCATTCCATTCAAAGGCAAACGATTTGAAACCGAAAAATTTCACTGAGAATCGGATGTGAGAGCAGGTGTTAATTACGATTTCGACAAAAATGTTCGAAAGCGGAAACGAAAACATACCTGAAATTCTTACATTTCACTATTATTTGATTTAATTTGCTATTTTTCGTTTTAATTATTTTGCAATACTTGCCAATACTTAACCAATACTTACTAGTATAGTAACAGTATTAGCAAAGGGTATAATTTATACATTTTATAAGGAATTTTAATCTTTTTATTAATCGCAAAGTAATTGTCAAGTAATACTTTATTCAACATCCGAAATCTTGTGGCTCCATCCCAAAAATTAAACAAATTTTATAAGTAAAATTTGTTGCATAGAAATGAATCAGAGTTAAGTAAAAACTAATTGGAAAATGCAGGTATAAAGAAAATGGCTTTTTTATATATTTTAATATTTCATTTTATACATTTTAACAAATATAGAACATCAGGTAGTTATCTTGTTCAACTTTGGCCTCTCTTTGGAATAGGTGCAAGTTTTCCAAATAGAAACTAAGCGTGACAAAGCTGCAAATGCTTTCCCCAACAATTACTGAATCGCAATCAATGTTTCCTTTGATGAAAAATAAAGTTGTCATTACTTAGGTACCGTGTTCTTTTAGTTCACCAAATTAGTCGTAGTCAGTAATTAAACTGATTGTTAACATGAACATTAATTCTAGGTAACGGTGTGAAATCCAAACACATGCATTAGAAACATTCTACCTAATCTATTCATCTGTATGAATCGAAAGAAAGAATAACGAAAATGAATTGCAGATTTTTAATTGACATTTTGCCGCTACTGTTTATGGATAATTACCAAGTACTAAATGATTTAATATCTTTATATGGGAACATTCGTGTTTAAGGGTCTTAAACAAGTTGTCTAGCAAATACAATAAAATACAGCATTTTGTTTTATATTTATGGCCATAAAGAAGCTATTAATAATAAACATTTTCGACTCTTTATTAGATACATTATTGTTTTAGTTTTTGCTAGTCATTCAAGCCAACTAAAATTAAATAGCTACTATAATTTTCATTTCCATTTCAATAGATTTAGGCATTCTCATGTGTTAAAAGAGTCATGAAATGAATTTGATGTTCCTGTTTATTCTACAAACATAAAAGCTGAAAAGCATTCAAGGCAAATGATTATAGATCATAGATTATATTATCTTAATACTAAAGTAAAGTTGCCTAGGGTATTTGGAAGTCGACAATTTCTCTTCTGGTTTTTCATTTCAAAATTCTAAATATTTACATGTTTAAAAAAATTTGCTGGCTGGCTGCCTTCAACTGTGGCGTGTCGGAAAATGCTTCGAGAATAATAAATACCGATGTGCAATTGCAATAGCTAGAAACACTCAATGGCCAGTTGAAATGCACTCGACACGCGCAATTGAAAAAAAAAGTCCAAAATCGCATGATTAAAGTGCAAATAACAAAAGTATGAGAGAATATATATCAGCTATATAGTATTCAATCTCTCCAGATGATAGAGGGAAACTGCCAAATGGCAAATCTTGAGTTTGGCACTTTTATTTTTTTTGTTTCGATAATTGGTTTTTATTGTAGCAAACACAAAATAGTCAACTAGACGTTTAGGCAGAAAACAACAAACAACTTTTCATAAAGAAAACAAAACAAGCTGCAATAATAAACGGAAACCGGTGCAATTAAGAAATATAATACAGTAAAACCTTAATATAATTCACTTTGTTATAAGGAAAAGCCATATAAAATTTGAAAAAAACTAAAAAATACCCATAGCGATTTCAAAGAAACTTTGTAAGTCTCCTCGCAATTGTTATATATATCAAGGTTTCACTGTATTTACAGTGAGCGATTTTAAATGACTCAGCTTCAAAAGTTATTGCAATAAGCAAAGATAGTTTTGATTGCTCAGCCAATGTCTAAGTTAAAAAGGTTAATGAACTTCAGATAAGAAATCCCATCCAACATGCAGAATTCTTCGTCTTTCAAAACAGAAAAACTTCTTTGATTCATCTTTTTTGAGGCTTACCATATTAAAAATCATAATCAAATATTATTCATATTATATTTTTTTAACCATTTTCAATTCATGCACAGAATGTTTAAATAATTGTGATTATTTAAAAATGATTTTCAAAGTGTCGAAAAACTTAGCTTATCTCAAAAAATAAACAGCCACAAAACAGAACTGACTCATGGGATTTCTGCATGACATCATAAGGCGGACGGACGGACGGACGGACGGACGGATTTGAACTTTTCTCGTCGTGCTGATCAAGAATGTGTATATGTATATACTTTATATGGTAGCACGTTATTTCTACTAATTTTAAAATTATAGACACACTTATGAAACTTTTAAAGAAGTTGTAGATCTGAGAAACCAAAGATAAACTGTATACTTGTCCAAAATATTCGTTTTGGGCCTAATCAATATTGTTTGGTTTTTCGTTTATAATTTTTGAGGCTCCGCTTTATGGCCCTTGGTTATACTAAAATACTATTTTTCTTGAACAATCAATGAATGTAAATTGATTTCACCGTCAAATGATATATGTTATATTGAAATTTGATGGAAAAAAGATATAGTATTCAATGAAGGTTTTAATCTGGGTGTATTCCACACGATTCTGCACCCGAAATTTGGTTTTCACACAGAGAGATCCACTGAAAGACGACTCGCCTATTGCAGATCAAGAGTATATATGTATACATTTACTTTATGCGTTCGAAAAAGCTTACTTTTGCTTTCATCTGCTGCCTGTTTTTACCATTTCCCCCTTTTCAGTGCAGGGTATATAAAAACAAAAATGTGGCACTTTTGCGCATTGTAAAATTTTGGGTTATAGCCTTCTCAAGAGAGGCTACTCAAAGCGATAAGAGGCGATAATAGAATTCTTGTGAACGCTTCTGAACCTAAAGCTATTTGGTTCAAATGTAAATAAACTTATGGTAGGAAAAATTTACGATCTTATACAGGAAAATCTATGTATTTGCCATTTCCCTTATAAAAATCATATTAGTTTTTATCTAATCAAGATTGTAGAGAAAAAAGGGTTTAGTAAAGAATCACTTAATACTGGCATTTTAAAGTAATTGTAAGTAGTCGGCTGATGAAAATCAATAAAATTCAGACTTCATTGAGCAAAGATCCCAATATCAGTCTCCCATGTCTTATAAATGTAAAGGGATTAGAGAAACTTAAATATTTCTTTGCATTTTTAAATAATCAGCTTGAGCAAAAGTTTAAAAATCAACAAGGAGTTAAAATTGATTAAAAAGAAGGGGTCACATGACCAGTTTATCCGGAGTTTGAGGAGAGGATAGGGTAAAATGTTCCCCGTTCGAAAAAAGCTTCGAAAAAAGTTTTATGTACGATTTTAGTGTGCTTAAATTATATAATTTATTTTTAGACAATTTTTGTATTATTTGCATTTCCAGTGAGTTGACTCACTTTTTGACACTATCAAAAAGTTTTCTAAAACCAATTTATTTTTAGAAAACAGAACAGAACCAAATCGTATGATTAAGAATAATAATAATTTGTCGTTGTTTTCTATATATGTATGTATATACATAAATTTCTATAATTGCACACAACCTAAACTGTAAATAAAATTACTGTGTGAGTGTTCTCGTGTCAACTGTGTCCATGACCGTGTCCATGTCTTAAACTGTGTCCGTGTCACTAACAAATCAATAGATATCATCTAGCCCCGCCCTCGACAAGTCGCTGTGCACTAAATTAGCTAATGAATAAAAAATTGTAAATACCCATAGAAGCGTAAAAAGTGACCTTCTCTTTACCTCCTCGATCTGGAATTGTTTTTGTGGGCCATAAAAACGCAATATACCTATTCATCAATAAACGAAAAGCAGCAAAAACAAAAATGACAATGCTCAACAAATTAAACCAATTACGGTTAAATAATAAAATACGGTAAACCACAAATATGTCTATACGCTACATATATGTATATAGGCGACACGAAAAGTTACACTATGCCATGTGATTAGAGGAAACAGCTAAACCATTTCGCCCACCATGAGCCACTTTTGCCATCTGGGGAGAGGGGAAAGGTGTCGACAAGTGCCACAAAGCCTCGTAACAGTGAGAGAGAGAGAAAGAGTAAAAGAGGAATGTTGAATAGTTGCAGTTGGTTAGTTAGTCTGTTCGTTTAGTAGTGGCTGGATTTAGTTTGGGCCAGCTCGACCACCCAAAAGATTACAAAGACGTACAAAAAATCATTTAATTTATCGCTCACTTATTGGATATGACCTTCTGCGTTTGAAATCTATTAACACACAAAAATTTCTCAGATTGTGCTAATTGATAGAGAAGGTCACATTTATGAGGCAGGCAACTGTCACGATACATTTATTCCCTAATAAATTTGTTTGTTCAAAATTATTTAAATGATTAGGCATTAGGCATATAATCCAAATCTATTAGTAAAAATTTAATATCTATTGATTTATGTTTTTGTTTAATGACCTAAGTAAGTATATCTTTAATGTTTTATAATTGAATTAATTAAATTGATCATTTATCTGCTTGAAATATACTTGAACTTTATGACAAAATTGAAACAAACCAAAAATTGTTTAAATAATTGAATCAAAAAAGATTAAAAGGAAATTTTTATATTTTGTTGAGTGAAATCACAAACCAAAAATCTAGATTTTTGCAAAATATTGAAATATGTATATGTGGGGATGGTATGGTAACGCTGTAAGGCCAGACCTTCCCGACGAGGTGGCAAGTACAGCAGAAAAAACGGTGTGGCAAGGCAGAGTTGAAAGGAGTCTAGAAAAAACGACGAACGACGATCGATGCGTGTGTAAACGACGAAGCTATTTATTTAAATAAATACTTAAATTTGTAAAATCCAATTGTGCACATATTATTATAATAATATTTTACCGAATAAATAATTAATAAAGTTAACACAACAACAATTCTGATTCATAAGGGCACAAATCCCACATATATAAATTTTATGTTATGAAAAATCCGCTGTTTTATAATTCTGTTTTACGCCGTAAAACAAAATATTCTTCCTAAAACTTCTGGTTCAGCTTACAGCCCTAACAAACGGTCATGTTTTAGAGTTTTTGAAAATTTTACTTTGACCAGTTGATAAAAAGAGGTTTCGAGAAAAGGTTTCAAATTCGACAGATTCCTCCATTGAAAATGAAAATTCCCTGAAAATTTGCGTCACGTAAAGTTACATATGAGTTTTATTGAAAAACATTATTTTCCCATGGGTTAGGTGGGTATTCGTGATAGAGAGCGTGTTTTTTCTGAAATTTAAATTTAAGCCAGAGTTAAGTCCCGATTTGAATCATAATTTCAGGATTTATTTTTGCAGATAAAAATCTGCTTTTATCTTTTTTTAGAACGAGATTTTCAATATTATTCTGTTAATAACATTACGCAATAATGTCATCATTTTGTAGACTGGCCACTTTTTATACCCTTGCAAAAAGGGTATATTAATTTTGGTCAGAAGAGAGCAACGCATAGAAGGAAGCACCTCCGAGACGAGTTCAAATAGCCGTGTCCGTCCGTCTGGATCGACCCGAACTCCTCCTAGACCGTTCGAGCTACAGAGCTGAAATTTTGAATGTAGGCTTGAATATACTGCACAGTTTGTATATCTCGGATCGGACCATTATATCAAATAGCTCCCATACAAACGGCAAAGTCACAAACAGTGACTTTTCTCAATAACTTCGTTATTTTCTCAGCTATTATCGTGAAATTCAATATTGGTGAGTCTATTACACCTTTCAACAACTGTGCCAAATTTAATCAAGATCGAGTGGAAAACAGTGACTTTGATCAATAACTTCGTTATTTTCTATGCTAAGATTGTAGGCCGTTCTTTTGCAGACATTAGACTTTTTTGGTAAAACGTTTTTACACTTTGATGGTTATACGAAAGGAAAGAGTTACCAAAAAAGTTGCAAGGGTATACATACTTCGACGCGGTCCAAGTTACCCCCGGCCCTCTGGTTAACTTTCTTTTTGTGTGAAATCTCGATCGATGAATAAACAATCAACTTGGAAAATTAATCTTAAACTATTTTATTCAATATCAGAATCATTAATTCAATAATTCTCAAGGAATATTGCCTTAACCCCCGTTAAAAAAGTATACAAAAAATTTCAACTGATAACAAGTTTGCTTAAACTTAAGATTATTTATTTTTATTGCTTTTTCCATGGTGTTCACATTGACTTCGTCGTTGCATTTGCAGATTTACAAAAAAAACTTGTAAATCCAGCTTAAGCGTGTTATAATTCTTTATTAATTACTTAAAGAAACTTATCTTGGAAAACCATCTAACTATTTAGTTCTGATTTATATGACATAGATCCACCTTTATATAAGAACACTTATCGCACACACACACAAACGGATAGAGTATTCACGTCTAGGAGGAAATAATAAAACAAATGAATCATGAATTGAGCGGTTGGGTGTATGGCCATGGATATTCCAATTTGATAACAAGTGCACTTGATTACCGATATCAGCTATCAGCAAAAAAAAAGGTGAAATAAATTAATTTACTTATGGTATGTGTATTTGGGTTTAATATTAAACTAAAAAGGTTAACCCATATGGTGTAGAGTACTGCCAGTTTATATAACAAAAACAAAACAAGAAAAAAGAAAAGTGAAAGCACTCGTAAAAAATTCACTTTCCAAGTGTCATGAGAATGCAAGCAACTGGCCACCCATGTTAGATAAGTCCACAACATATGGCAAGACTTGAAATAGTTGGATCTTGGCTTTTGGCATGACTCACCTAGACCATTATGTGCTCCATACACAGCATCCTCGGAATCATCCAGATTCGCATTGCCCAGACCGAGGGTAAACCGATTCTCGCTGTTGAATGTGAAATAGAAGAAGACAAGAAAGAATCCCACAACACAGATAACCGGCAGCCAGCAACGACGTCTCGATGAGACAGGACGAGGACGAGACCAGCGTGGGGGCATGGTCATTGCAGCAGGAGCTGCACCACCGCAGGGTGCCGTCGATACGGTAGTAGTCGGAACCTTACAGTATTCGATATCCTCGTCGTCGTCGGAAGTTTGCGGCTCGAGTGCTTGATAATGGGGGGCACTTGGCATTGTGCAATTGATTGGGTGGAGGGGGGCAGGCAAGGGGCCGCGGTTTATGGCCCCGATTCGAGGGATAAACGGATGCTACCAAATAGGATGGTTAGGCATGGCAACTGATGATGATGATGATTATGGTGGGTGAACCAGCGCCCAGCTGCCTTGGCCATTTGTTGGTAGACACTTTTCCCACTCCCCCACACTTCTCCCCGTCTATCCCAATTTTTTTTCTATTTACTTTTTTTTGTTATACAATTTCGTTTTCATTCAAAACCCACAAAAAATTATGCAAATTGCCAATCGACGTTTCGCGGCTTTCGTTCGGCTTTTTTGCTTTTTCTTGTTTTTTCACTTAGAAATGTTTCTTGCCTCGGACGATTGTTTAAAACGAACAATTAATAGAGAACCAAAATTAGAAGAAGAACACAATCAAATTTAATGAGCTAAATTTGAATTCTTGCTCGGCTTTGTTTTTGTCTGCTTTTATTTTGTTGTGATTTTTTTTTTTTATTCAACTTTCCGCTTTTTATTTCTATTTGCGTCTGTTGTTGTTGTTCCGACGAGTTTGACTGCACTGAGAAAAAAAACGTAACCGAAAAAATTAATTTTGCACTCGCGCGGACGCACGGAAAAAATTCAAAACAACGGTGGTTTGCAACGAACCTTAGTGAAACCACAAAGCCGACTAACTCATACTCTTCACATACTCATTAAAACTGATGTCATATATTTTTGTAAGCAGGAAGATCAATATTTTTGATAATAATCAGGCAACTTACAGATTTTCCAATGCCGAAGACTTGATTCTCGGATTCTGCCAAGGCTTTTTTGCCAAAGTTATTTTGGAAAAATCGTTTTACAAATTCTTCAAGATGCGAATGAATTGAAAGTTTAAGGTTGTTTTTTTAATTCCATCAATTTAACTTTATTTTCCCAACCAAATTTAGGTTATTTGTTTAAAATTGTTTTTAAATGTATGTATGTTTTTTTAAATTTAAGTATGAGAGAGCTGAATGAATGAGAGAATAACGATAGTCGAATGAATCGATTCGATTTGAATTCAAATGATTGATGTGATGAGGTCATTTTGAATAATTGCGACGCATTTTTGCGAAATCCTGACAAAAACTACTCCCAAATTACCAAAGAGACTTAAAACACTTTGTTATGAAATAATAAATAAATAAATAGTAAGGTGTCGAAATGCTTCGAAAAATGAAACCTCTCTTGGAATACCCTTTCCGAACCCACACCGATTTAGCCCAACTCCGACATGTTCGCCGTAAAGAGAAAAATTTCGCTGCAATTTTTTGTCCATTTCGCCGCAATTTCTTGGCCTCTCGCCGTAACCAATTAATACATGTACAATAAATTTTTGACATTTTTGTATAATAAAGTTTTACGTTTTTTCTTAAAATACATATAACTTATACCTTAAATAGCATCTATTAAATAAATAAACGCAGTGTAAACATACCTTGGATAACGCAAGACACATGTAGATAAAAGTTTATGTACATGTAGATAGAAATTCTTGCTTAAAAATACAGGCATAACGACTTTTTATGCCCTTGCAAAAAGGGTATATTAATTTTGGTCTCCAGTGTGCAACGCATAGAAGGAAGCATCTCTGTATATATGTATTGTTGATCAGCAGTCATCGAAAATAATGGATACAATACGAAATACTAGTTTTAAAAGCTGTTTTCCGAATAGTAAATGCTCCACTATACGTCAGTAACTCAGTACAGAAACTCGGTAATGCATAGAGACCTGAACATCCCATATGTACTTAAAGAAATATATCCATCACGAGAATACCTTGGCTATCAACTTGCTGGACACCAGTAACCACACAAGAAGACTGAAGAGAAGGCACTCGCTGGATCTTCCATTTTTACCTCGACACGACTGAACTTGAACTGCAACAAATATTAATTATAGTCTCACGACAGATCTTAATAAAATTTCATGAAAAACTAACTATAGTTGGTCCACTTGGGCTTAATATTGAATTCTTTAAACTAATAAATACCAAGTTTTGTTTTTTAATATTGGTGAAATTTTTAAACCTATAAACAACTGTGCCGAATTTGATCAAGACCGATTATTTGAAAACCGTAACTTTTTCAATAACTTTTTTACTTCTTACGCAATTGCCATAAAACTTTTATTTCTCAGTTTACCTTAGCTAATAATGACTGTGCCCAATTTGATCAAGATTGGGTCTCTATATCATATAGATCCATAACTCATCTGCTATGCTTAGAGTTAGGACGTTCTTTCGCAACCATTTGACTTTTTACATAAAAGCTATTTCTCGTTGACGGCTATAAGGACACTTCCCTAGTAACCACAAAACTTGCAATGGTAGACACGATCCTCTGATTTCATTTAATTTATAAATTCAAAACAAAAAGTATTTGCACTTTATAAGTAAATAAGCAATTTAAACAAAAAGATTAGATGGCATAATAAGTCTTAAACATTTAGGTTAAAATTACTTATTACTTGTAAAGTGCAAATACTTTTCGTAAAAAATATAAAATATAATACTAAATATAAAGTTTATACAGACTATGTACAGATATACATACATAAATGCCTTATTCATTGGATTTGTTCCCTAATATACATATTGCATAACAAATTAATTAAACTTCTCCTCGTAAACACCTCCGAAAGCGAACATCTCCCAAAGACAACCAAATTAAAATTAAGTTTTTGAGAAAACTTGTAGTGTGAAGAATGTTTTAAGATCGATTAAAAACATGTATCAAAAATGAAAACAAATCTCTAAATAAAGATTATTTTCTGTAAAAATGGCATTTCATCAGGCATTATACGTAGATATAAAAATCCTCCATTTGAACCCTTTGAACCCTTTTCTGTGTACTATTATTCTAACAATAAGTTTATGATTTTATCCTAATTGTTTGAAAAACACTGAATCAGAAGCATTTAAAAACAATATTTTGCCCTATATGAATTTTTCAATGAGGATTTTTCTATTTGCTGTACCATTTATTTATTTGGCTCTGTAGGTTTTTTATAGAAGTCAACTAAATATTGCTGTGGTTTTTTGATGCTTGGTTGCTATTTTTAATTAATACTTTACTTTGGTTCAACGACAAAATCAAATCATTTATATTTGTTTTCAACTTTGGCTGAAAACTTAAAATATTTTGTTCACCAATTAATTTTGTCATGGACTTTATTTCTTAGTGCTAACTATTTGTTTGAAACCTTTTACTTTTCACAAATCCTGTAAAATAAGAAGTTTAATTTATCCATAGATGTAACAATTGCAAATTTCCTGTCTTTTTGCGAGATTCAAAAAAGATGTTGAAAAAAGTTATAAATTGACTGTGAAACTCAAATGTGCGAAAAATATATTGTTGATCAGCTTGAAGAAATAAGTAAAAAATATTCTTCATCGGCCTTGTATTTTTAAACATTCGTCTTACAATTAGTTAGGCCATGTTAGTTTCTTTCCCTTTCAAGTTGTTTACAGTGTTCATTACATCAACTATTATTCATCTTCCTTTAAAAGACTTATCAGGCTGTCTCTCATCTACACTATACTAGTTAATCAAGATCAGATCAGATTTGTATCTCTATTCTCACTTTCAGTCCAAGAAAAAGTTGTTGGGTCATTACGCTAACGTGTTCTATCAGTTACATGCTCAAGTGCTTCTATATATATTATATTAATCAGGTATTAAATATATATACACAATGCATGAGACACCCGACCAACTCTTCTATATCTTATCTAATCGAAAAATGTGTGTAGCCTAATCGCTTTTTTACTCACTCACGTCTGGAAACGTTTATGGTCCAAAAGGCGAGTAATTCTTGTTGATAACTAATATTTACTTTGGCTTCTACTATTTCGCCAAAAAAAAAAATAGTTTCGTTTTCAAGTGAAATTGTTTGTCTCATATTCAAAATTCGTTAAACAAATTAAGGATTAAGGGATTATGTGTTTTACATTCATTTTATTAGCTTCGATCTGCTGATTTGTTGTACAAAATAAAAATTTACTTGTTATTGAAGCGAATTGAATATTATTTTTAAGCCACTTTTTGGATCTCACTATTTTCAACTCATGTTTATGTTGGTGTTTCGTTTGTTTGTTATTTAACAATGAAAATGAATCACTTGCAAAAACATAGGCAATCCTTTTTACACTTATGGAATAATTAACTAAATGTGTAATATAGTATGAAAGGAATTAAATAGATTGGATTTCGATTGCGTTTAAATTTCATTTAGTGTGTGTGTGTGTGGTGTATATATGAGGCTCTGATTATATATATATATATATATCTTAGATATTTTTCTTAATGACATCCTCCAATCGCTGGGCATTGGCACCGGCAAATTCCTCAACTTTCTGGGTATTCTTAATGAAAACAAAGGTGGGCATGCTGGAAATGTTATATTCCATGGCAATGTCTTCGCAGTCATCCACATCAATCTGCAAATGAAATATCAAATTTTTTATTAATAAAAAGTGCAAATATTTCAAATATCAACACCCACAAACCTTCAGCACAACAACATTATCGGCATATTGTGTAGACAATTCAGCCAATTTGGGTGAAATCATTTTGCATGGACCACACCAGGTGGCAAAGAAATCCAAAACCACCAATTTGCTGCCAGCCTGTTTCAACTGGGCATCCAGATCAGCCTGAAACATATATGTAAGTAAATATGGGTATGAATTAATTTCATAATGCATAATAAACACACACAATTTTGCATAACTTTTTGTGTAGAAATGTTGCCAAGCCAAGGGCGTGATTGCTGCTTATCAGTTGAAATATGTTTTGTGATAAGCCACAGCCGACCATAATATACATATTAAAACTGACTGACTGACTGACACAGCCACCCAAATTGACAGTAACAAACTGACAATATATTATTATATACCTATATATGGATATTTTGTTTGTTCTTCTCTTGTGCAAATTTAATATAGCTAATGGAATTGAGTCATTAGGTTAATGTCTTTTACCCTAGAACTGTTTCAGATGTTTGATTGAATGATAATCAAGAATTCAAAGTACTAATTAATATAAACAATGTTTACTTTATATGTATGTGAATGACTTTTAATTTATTAGCCCTAAATTCTTTGCATTTTTGCACTTTCAACAAATTCTCAAGTAATCAGACGTGAAATTTTTAAATTGTGAAATTCGTATTGAAAGAATTTTCCAGAAATATTTCAAATTGAAATTCAATTCATCTACATGTTTGACCTACATATATGTCTCTATATATATTTTGTGGAATAGGAAAACACACAATGAAACTATAAAATCAATATGAAAATAGAAAAGGAAAACAAAACAGAAAAAAGGTTGGGCAGTTGATTTGACCATGTCGTGTTTTTTGGTCCTTGTACATTTTGTGCTTACTCTAACCTCTCATTAATTCTTGATTTAATGGAATGTCCCATTGGGGTGAAATGGTAATTTTAATTAAATTAACAGTCTATCTAAGATATGTAGAAAGTATTGTATAGAAAGATCTGATAACACATCCGGCATGAAAAAACCTGTAACAACCGGACATTTATGGAATGTTTAATTCTTCTTCTTCTTGTTTTTAAGCTTAGATCATAAGATGACAGATGATGATGACTCACTGACTGAATTTCTTAAGAAACAACATTGAGCAAAAAAATAATTTGAATTAAAATATATTTAAAACGTATTTTCTGTTTCCACTTGACTTGACTAACCACACAAATTGTAGATTGTATAGTTATTTATAAATTTTAATTTCTATGACGTCAGATATACTTTTTTATAAATGATTTCGCATTGATATTATATGCAAAACAAAGCAATTTTTTTTTTTAGTTGTATATGAAAAAAAACCAGTTTGATAATTAGAAACAAAACTTTCGACATTTTGTTTAAATGTTGCGGTGATAAACATTTGCCGATATGTGCATAGGTATACATAGGTACATATATATGTATTTATGGCATTTTATATAAGCATTTAGATAGATTTTTGATGTACACCCTGAACCCTCAACAAGCCACGAATGCGATAAGTGAGTTTTATAAAAGTCATGCCGCCTTGAATTAGACATGCAGTACAGTAAACTAAGTTGTACAGTATAAAATGTGATTATGAATTAACTGTTCAGGGTCTAACTGACACATATATGTACATATATATTGATGATCCATTTTCCAATTGCCTTTTCTTGTGGTTCTCATCATTCGTGTTTTAAGAGAAAGAGATGATATCATTTTGTTCGCACTTTCTAAGCACCTACAGAGATTCGGGTAAGCCGTATGGCAAACAAATGACATGACATAGTCATGAATTGTGGGGGGAATGTATATGTATATATTGCATATTTTCACTGCCACTTGAGAAAAAATGAAACGGGTATTGGGCATTTTGGCACTCACCTTGTCTTTTACTTGGTACACCATTTTGGGATTAGTTCTAGTTTATAGATTACAACCGGTAAAAAATATATTTGTACAAAAGTTACTTAATTAAGCAGAGTTAAAATATATATTGTATATTAACTCTTTCGAGAACACGCAACCAACTCGTGGGTATATAACCTAACGAATGACAATTGTGGACGCTTGGTACCGTCACTTAATGCGAGGGAATCCCAAAGTCACCACGATGCAGGGGCGTCTCTAAATGGGGGTCAAAATGTGCTCCAACAAAATTTCAAAGACTTTTAAAACTCAATTTTCAGATTTCTCCCATTTAACATTAATAAAATAATAATAAAATAAGCATTAAAATTTTAAGACCAACAACCCCTTCTTGAGATTCTTCCAATCGATGCGCCACTGGCATAGTGAGAGGGTGGATGAACACAACATACAAACTCGTTTATAGCGGCCTGGTGAGTTCGCTCAGTTCCCTTTCAATAGTGTTGGGAAAAGCAAAAACCCGCGCTAATGAAAATTTCATATTTTGTACTTAAAAAATAATCAATTAAAAAACTTATTTATCCATTTATGCATTTCTTATTTTATAGATAAACAAATCTTTTTTTGTAAAAGTATCTTTTTTATTATGCTACGCCTCAAAGTATGCAGTGGTTTCAGTTTCACCCTGTTAAAATGTAAACGCTCTGTTACGTTTCAATCATCACGTTGTTCTGTTACTTTTCAAATAGCTCTGTAGCTGTTAACATCGTACTTAATTTCTTGATCCAGAACTAGTGATTACTTAATGAAATTCTTAATCCTAGAAACATATGTTTAATACATAAACTTCCATTTTCATTTACATCAGTTCTATGAAATAATAAATGAAGTATCGCAAAATCTTGGAGAACTTCTACAGCTAATTTAAACCTATGTTTTAGTATATGTAAGTATCTTGAGATCATTTGATATCATTCAAACAAATGTGGAAAAAAAGCAAAACGCAGAGGCAGTGAGACTCTTTGTTACAGATGCACTTGTGTGTGTGTGTATCTGTGTGTGCCTATGTTTCTGCCTATGTGTGTGTGAAGTTGCTACGAAAAAAAGTAGTAAAAATAACTGCGGTACACCGAGAATTATACAAAAAAGAAATAGAAAAAAACCTAGAAAATGAAAACGCACAAAAACACAAAACCAAAAACAGAAGAAATTCAACAAAGGCTTAGGCCGTTCCTGGATAAAGCAAATGCGGCAACCCTGTCTAACGCTGAGGCATTTTAGAAGAGTTATTCCAATTTCGTCAAGGTGCTTTTTTGGTCAATAATTTCCACAGTTTAAACTAAAAATTCTATTTAGCGCTGCAGATTTAAGGTGTAGAAGGAGTTTGCGTTAATCCTGACGCAATGACAGACGGACGAACATAAATTTTTGAAGTGCCTCGTTGTTGCTGGACAAAAATGGCTTATACGATGATTCCTGATCAAAATCAATGTATCCTTTTGCAAGGGCTTAAAAAACTTTTTTTTTTATATTACGTTTTAATCCCGTTTCAGATGCTATTATTTTCCCTTTTACGCAGTCCTTACAATCTGCCAATTTTAGTTTGATCACAGTGTGGTGCATTTGGTCTGGCTAGACAATATAAGAAGTGCTTAGTTGGGCTTATTGAAACAGTTAGTGTGTGAAGCAGAGCAGATTAGCAATGGAATATGATTAAACAAAACTTACCGTCGTATACATATATATGTATAAATAACAACAGGTTGATAATGGTTTAATTTGGCGTATTTCCCAATTGTAATATTGTCGCCCGTTATTTAAGATATAAGTTCAACAAACACTAAATACAGATGACAAACACGTCGCATGCTTAGTCTCCAGGGATGGAGAAACATAAGGATTACTTAGCCGTCGATTACCCTGTCATGGGGTACTGGATAATGGAAATAAGTTAAAAGTTTCCATCAGAACCAGAGATAACATCAACCGTTACTTCTCACTCACCTGCTAAGTTAAAATTTGTTTTCAAACTTGTTCCTTTTTTTTACAAATCAACATATTTTCATAATTTAATATAATTGCTTGACGTAAAGAATAATTAATACTATATATATTCTAAGTGTAAGTGTAATTTATAAATATGAAATTAAGATTTCAAGATATTAAAAACTATGAGTAATAATGTTCCTCCAGCCAGGTCCTCTTCGGTAAGTACTATTGCGTGACTGACGATGTGGCTGCCGTTGCCTGATGCAAATGATGATGGTGATGGTGATGATAGGTGAGTGTAGGCGGTGGTGGGGGTGGCGCTGGGCTGGCAAAACTACTTGCCGCAGCCATTTGCTGTTCATAGTTGGCATAATGATCATAATAGCTGCCATAACTGCCACCACCATGATCGAGTTGCGTCTGAACACTCTGACTATGACCTGGTGAAGCTGTGGTTCCTGTATCAAAGTAACTAACACCATTATAGCCATTTGCGCTCTCATAGTAATGACCAGTGGAGGAGGGTAAACTCGTGTTGTTCGCTGCACTGAATTGCTGATGCAAATCATAGTCCGATTTCGATTCACGATTATAATAATAATCATAGTTATCTTCCGTATAGGATGACACCGGTTGAGTTTCTACTGTTGCATTATACTTGATGGTGGGTGGCATTTCACTTTTACAATTTTGTGTCTCATGACTCAAATGCTTGATCTGTGAGTAGTTGATAAATTCTGGTTCCGGTGTGGCCAATTGAGAATTGGACTCGTAGGAAATCACAGAATTTGTGTGACACTGATTCGTAACGACATTATTGTAGCCTGCTCCTGCTCCTCCACTTCCACCACCATTTCCTCCCACTCCACCTGTAGATGAAGTTGTTTGATGTTGGTTTAGTCCTGGCTGATAGGCGGATAATTCCGATATGCAAGCATAGGGCAAACTGGGAGATTTACTTGGTGCGGCTGTGGCTGCTGTTGGTGTGGCATGATGATAGATCGGATAATTGTATGTTATATGCTGATGATTCACTGTAAACACATTGGCTGGCGTTTCACAGGGTATCACTGTGGATTCACCTGGCCACGAGCTCGCTGTCACATATGAATTGGAAGTTTGACCTAGTTGATGATGATGATGATGGTTGCGGGTTGTGTCCTCTAGATAGCTGCACGTACAGTGACTATAAGTACATTTGCCACATGCTATGGAAAACATAAAAATTTATTATTATAGATTTTGAAAGTCATAAAAATTGCATCTCACCATTAAATTGGTATATCTCCAAGGCAGAATGATTTAATGGATTGCTTGATGTTGTACGTTTAAGAGATTTTCCCATTAGGTTCTGTTGTTGCTAGAATGAACGAACAATTTATTAGTTTATCCAATTTATTCCTTTACTTCATTTAAAACATACCTTGACCTGCTTGACCAACCCTGCAATAACTGATTTTTTGCTACCACTTCCTGCCGATCCTCTCACATTGCCTGTTGCAGTTGATTTGCCTGTCAATGAAACTCTACCGAATGCCCGTTTCGAAACGCTGGAGTTCTTCGGATCTGGTCTGAGATGATCGTGTACACCTTTGGCCTGAAAGAATATTGCATTCCCCGAGTGTCGCCAGAAATGTGTAACAGGATAACCGCAATGGCCACGACATGGTTTGATCTCTAAGCGTCCGCCACGACAATTCTTATTGGGGCACGCTTTGCCCTCCTGTTTGCGGCGTGCCTTATCGCATATTGCTGGTCGCAAATTGATTTTCGCTCCACTTGGCATCGTGCAATGCTGCGAGCAGATCAACACACCCAGACAACTTTTCTTAAGGATATTGACATTATGATTATTGGTATTTCGCATAGCCCAGCCGGATATATGTTTTTTGGCCTCCTCATTGTGCAATGAGTAAATGTGCCTCACATGCCCATCGCTCCATTCGTTGAACTCATCGAATTCCAAGTCACCCACTTGAGGGACAATCGCATCGTTGATATCCCAATCACGTTTCGTTTTGTGGGTCATGCTGGAGTCTGTGGAGTTTGTGGATTGGGATTGTGAATTGTGAGGATGTATGCGAGTGTGATTGTGAGCTGGCTCTTGTAATGCAAATTGCTGGGCGGTCTGATGGGTTGTAAAAGTGTAGCCATTTCTGTAAGAGAAAATGACGAAATCTTTAAGACAACGTAGTTGATTGTTTTTTAAAAATATACAGTTTTTGTTGCATACTTTTCAGCATGTACGCCTTGACATTATTATTATAATTTAATTTAAGAGCAGTAAAATATATGGTAATGTAATGGAAACGAATACGATAATTTAGATATATAGATATAGATATCCCCGTCCAATTGAGCGCATTGATTATGCCTGTCTGCCAGGTAAGTCAATGTTAAAAGCCTTTTCACTTTTAAAACTAGTTTTAAGTAGTTAAATTGCAGTTTATCCTCCAAATCAAACAAAGGATATTTCTCTAAAACTGAACAACAATGTTTATAGCCCATTCTCAATTTGATTTTGTGAATTAAACATGTTTTTATGCTATGACTAGTAAATTTCCACTCAAATAATTAAAAATCAAACATGTTGATGAACTTTGACTCGTAAAATATGCAACAGGATGCAAATGTATTCAATATTTCCAACAAATTTATTTCTTTTCACATGCCTTAAAACTTAAAAAGTTCATATAAATTATGCTTGCGTCGAGATAAATTTTTATCAAAAGGCAATTATTGCACTACTCATTATATACTTTTGCGTGAAAAAACGGTTTATTTCAAAGACCTATATACGCCATAAGAGAAAAACAGTTTGAAAGACACTTAACACTAAATAATTTAACACTTAAAGATTTAACATTTAACCAACGTTATGCATCTACAGTTCAAACACTTATAAATTTGAAAGCAACTAATAATCCTTTTGGTGCCATTGTTTACTTTATAAACATGGAGGAATTTGCTCCTTTAAGTATGCAATAGGCTGGAAGTGTTCAATATTTGCAAAAAGTTTATTACTTTTCTTATGCCTTGTAAGGATTGCTTTAAGGATTTCTTTTTATACACAGAATATTCCAAAAATTCTTGATATGTTTAAAAAAATTAAATTCTTAGTCGGCTTATATACTTTCGGGAGCGAATTTCCCTCTTTTCCCCGCCTAGATCTGCCAATGTATATACATATCTACCAAAAAATAGCCCTTAAAAAATTTCTTAAAATGAGATGCAAAAGTTTTACATTTATTTTAAAATAATAGTTTTCATTTACTTTAATAAGGAACTTGAAACTTGGCGTTGAATGACTAAGCACAAAATGGAGTTACATTTATTTATTATTATTCAAAACAATTTACCTTAAATGGACCTTTTAACAAACATTAAGTTTAACTAGTTAATGTTTATTGCACATGCCCAGTTTCAGTGATTTTTATAGAACATTTGATCTTAATTGCCTAACCCCAAACGGGTTTGGAACAACTTTAATTGTTGGAACTAGACGATGCGTCGCTCTCATCTTCGTATGCCATCGAGTCAATCATAGCTCTTCGATGCGTTTGAAAATGACAGCAGGTACCGTTAACCTAGATTAAAAGGCACAAGTAATCCAAGCTATAGGCTTAACTGACGTTTATATGCTTGTATGTGTAGGTAGTAAGGTAATATGAGCGCCACTAAACTAAACGAACAAACAAAAATTATGGACACTTCAAGCGCCATCAAATGTTTTGACTGAGTCACTTGAACGACATGTGTGGGAGGGGAGCCAATGGTTTTTAGGGGACCGGGCAGATCATACAGATTTATGTGTTAAACGTTTAGTATTTAAGTTGCTACGTTCTGCAATTAGCAATAAATTTGTTGAAAACCCAACCCAATTCTCATTAGAGTGCGCCCTATGGGCCTTTTTTTCCTCTCACTCAGTTCTTTCTCTCTCTATGATTCTGGGTTTTTATGTGTACTTGGAAGTCAGCAGGTTGCTTAGTCTAATAAGTTTCTAGCGACCTACGTTTACCTGAGCGGAGTTTGATCTTCTGGTGGTCTCCCCTTCAACCTGTTTGTGGCTTGTCGTTTGTCGCTTTGTTTTGGGTTCGTAAATTGACTGCCTGACACTTTGAAGCGCTCGTTAGTCGCTCTTATCTGATGGTGATAGTGTCTCACTTCGTTGTTTTTGGGGAGCCAAAGATTCTTTCCCCACCCCCCTGTTTTGATTCTCGTTCTCTGGCTTATAATAAGTTTGTCACCTAGAAAATATGTCTATATTCTCAATGTGATATTTTTTTGAACACTCTCTAGTCAACGTTGGTGACCCTTTCGCTGGCAGCGGCCCCCGCTTTTGTTTGGTCTTGTTGTTCGGTGAGTGTGTGTGTGGTCCCGCGCCTCTGACTGACTGACTGACTGGCTGTGGCACACCCCGCCGTCTCTATCGAGTGTCATTAACTAAGCTGTAGCCTATGGCACAGCATGATAGTGTAAAGCGCTTGAAATCATTTACATTTTTTCTTCCATATAGTTTATTCATATTGATTTGTGGCTTATTCGATTTTAGATATTTTTTCTTCTCTTGTTTTGTTTATTTATTTTTTTTTTTTTTTGTTTTTGGTTGTTTGTGATTTATCATAACACTTGTATAATTGGATGGTAATGGATTGTGTCAATGGTTGAGGTTTTTTTTTCTTCATTAAGTTAATTAAAGCGTCTATTGGCGTGTGGAAATTATGTAAGATTGATAGGAATGTGTTGCTAATATTTAGGCAAAAATTTCTCAAAATTCTATTTGAAATCTTGGAAAATCTTTCGAATGAGCAGGCTTATGGTCATTTTCGGGGGAAAATGTGAGCTGATTGTCTGTGATAAAATACCAAGTTTTCTCATCAGCAGACTTTGCTAAACATTTTAGAATGGTAAGGCGACGACTACTTTAACACTAAAAGCAGTTGCGAATCGTGACTGTCGAAAGAAAATTGTGTGGCTAAAATAAATTTTTCTAATATGTATGTAAGCATCTCAGACAAAATCAAGTTGTCTTTTAAGGATCGTCAGTTGAAACGTTGTAAAGAGCAGGAAATTGTCATTTTATTTGGTAAAACTTTTTAATTTTTTGTTTTACACGGTGCCTGAATATTGGGCAAACTAATTGATAAATTTGTGTTTTGAATTGTTTTTGTACATTTCAAATAAAGAATATTTTTCCATGCTAAATAATCATGAAAAGCCAAGTCGTTATAGCCTTGTCTGTGAGTAAACTTTATATCCTCAACTAGAAGCTTTATATTGCCTAATTAAAATCAAGTTGGATAGTTCGTCCCATCGGATCACGATAACATATACATAGCTGCCATAGAGTCGATCGGTTTACTGAGTATAAATCTAATAATGAAGAAATATAGAAAAATCTAATTAAAGGAGACTTAGTAAATAACTTAGCTTAGTAACGAAATTTAAAGACGAAATTGTAGATTTTAATTGGTTATGTATTATTAACGTTGCGGCAGTCAAAGTAAGCTTTTCTATAAGAATATTTTAATGCGATATTAGCCTAAGTTTAATGGGATCATGAAAGAAAATGACGTCATTCCATAGTAAAAAAAAATTTGACCTCTTGTTCCAATAAGAGGTGCATATTTGTTTCTAAAGTATTTAATTCTCATCAGTAAGTTTAATGCGTTAACATTGAAGTAAATTTTCCTCACTTACATAACAACCATATTCCAAATAAATATGAAACACGTTTAATCCAGAAAATTGTGTGCAAGTTTATCCAAAATAATTATATATTGATCGGACAACTTGTGTTAGTTGATTCACTTAATAATTTATTTTCACTTCACAATGTATCACATATTATTATTATTATGTGTAGTTGGGCCCATTTTATGCCAATTAAATGTCCATTTTGTTCACTTCCGTGTTTATGTTGCACTATATCCAAGCACTAATCAACCATTGGATCTAACTTCAGTTGTATTCAAAGCGTCGCTAATTTCACTTCTATTCAAAAATTTGTGCGAAGCGACACGAACGACCAACGAACATGAGACGCGATGAGACGACCTTTCACTGTGGCAACCTGTGCGCTCCTATGGTGTGTCCACCAGGGCTAAATTCACGTATCTGCCAGATACAATACGAGAAAGAAGAAGAAGACAACGACACCGACAAAAAACAAAAAATTACGAACAAAAAAAAAAAAAAACAAATAATGTTGAGCACAAAAAACCAAACTTCGACAAACGCTCTGCCAAGTTTTGTCAACAAAAGAAATGATATTATAGCTCTGGCTCCACCTACAAAAACCAACAACACACACACATATAACGAGACACAACCAAAAGGAGATGGGCATGGGCAAGGGCACAAGACAGGAGGGAACAGGGGCAAGAGACAAGAAGCAAGGGGTCGGGGACACCCGCATAAATTTGGCAAAACTTCACACACAAAACGACGTCGGCGCATAATCATCATCAACAGAGCAAAGAGGAGCCACAGCCGCAGCCAGCCATCCAGCCAGCCATCCAGCCATCCATCCATCCAGCTGCCCCGAGTGGTAAAATGTATCCATGAGATACAACACCATTTGCATTGGTATGCGTATGCGCTGCTGTTGCCTGGAAAGCAGTAACTGGAAATTACTGCTCGTTGATTGGTCGGATAAATACTTCACAATGCTCTGTGTGTGTGTGTGTGTGTTCTTTGAGAGTTTTTAAAGTACTTACACATACAAACGCACATAATACTATTTGTCGGCAGAGGGGGGAACATTTTGTTCTTGTGTACTTGATAAACATCACAGAAATTTAATTACTTATTATGTACGCTTATCAAGTCTCATTCACTCTCATTGCCTTCTATCACTGTCTCTTTCCTTACTGATATCCTTGTGTTAATATTTATTTCAATGGGTTTAGAAAATTTCAGATTTTATCATAAAAATTGTATTATTATTTTTTTTTTTTTTTTTTGGAGTTAATGAAGTTGTTTATCATCAAAACAAAGGCCAACATACAGACGTTTGTTGTCAACAATGCTAAAGCAATAAAACTAAAAAAATTGCTAGAAATTCTTAGTTTTAAGAACCACGAAAAACTAAATTATTTAAAGTCTTATGAACATATGTATGTAGATTTTAGAGATAATGTTATACATATATTTTCTAAAATTTCCTCATCGTTTACTAGGTAAAGGTATAAATAATACTTCGAAAATTTAACATTTCGAGTGTTCTAGAAAGATAGATTTATGTGGAAATTATCACATCACAATTCGAGCTGTGTTCCGTTTTCATACACTAGGTTGACCAGATCCCCTTTACTCACCCACTATGGTTTAGGATTTAACGCAATCCATCCTGCCATCCTTCACCAAACCGAAATGGTATGGACCCTAGAGTCCGACCCTATTGTGCTTGGGGCTCGTTACATAGATGTAAGATTGCAGCTCCTGCAGAAAGTATTGAAAGGCAGTCCTATTCGTCTCCGATTGTCCAGGGTCATGTGATTAACACAGACAGTTTTTAGATGTCCTGAGGACCTCCGAGGTTTTTTTTTAGCGGTTCTAATACTTAGCAGCCGATAAGATATTGTCATCGCTCGAAGCTATTCTGTGGTCGAAAAACCAGCTTGGTAGTTTGTGGTAAATAAGATCTCAAACTGGCCAATTCAACCTCCTTCTCGTTTCCTTTTACTTCACATTGGAACCTTATCCAAGATATGGAAACTCTATTTACTGTTCCAAGCGTATAATAAAAAAATAACAGATAAGTAGTAATCAGCTGTTAGGTAAGTATCTGTAAGATTATAATCTTAAGAATAAAAGATACATATTAGTCTTTTTACTTTATTATTTGCTTTGAATATAACCCAAAGAAGTCATGTACTATAAAATAGACAAATTTAATTGAAATTGAAAAATGTTACAAAGTAGTTGCCTGTCATTTTGGTGGACTTCTTCTTTAGAATTTCACATATGCTGGCATTGACTTTTGCTCTGATAACTAATTTTAACTGAAACAAACTGTATGGGGGGGAATCACAGAGTTAGAGCTAGCGAGCATTTAGTAAAGAGGAAAGGAAAGCTGCTGTTTCTTTTTTTCTGTGTTTTCACCTGATCAACCCGCATAGCCATTTAGGGCAAACAACAACTTTGTTTGTAAGTGTGTGTGTGTACA
The DNA here is from genome assembly GCA_018150345.1 of Drosophila equinoxialis. Taxonomy (NCBI): domain Eukaryota; kingdom Metazoa; phylum Arthropoda; class Insecta; order Diptera; family Drosophilidae; genus Drosophila; species Drosophila equinoxialis. The sequence continues at coordinate 5,792,718 of JAECWI010000047.1, forward strand.
ATGGCAACAAAGGAAACACTAAACAAATTTATGCATCCAGTTGGTAGCACAACAATTAACCAAGAAATGAAGAAGCAAATAGGCGTTAAAGTGAAAATTATAACTACCAAAATGCCATTACAATTGGTTGACAGACAGACAGGAAATGCAATACAACGATGGCTGTTGACTGTTGACTTGCTCATTGAGTGTGACCCATAATTAAAAGGGCAAAAGTCTTGAAGATGGAAATGGTAAATGTTCATGGTAATGGTAATGGAAATGGAAGATGGTTTGCAACTTATACGGGATTGGGCCTAAAGATGTGTAACACTCGCGGTAGAAACCATCAAATGGAAAGAAATGGCTGCTAGGCATACAAACATTTATACATATATTTACATTTACCATTACCTGACTTTCGTAGTAGTAGTTACGGCCCTCCTCCAATTTTTCCGTTCGTCTCTCTCTCTATCTTATTTTATTTTACTTTTTTTTGTGCTGTTGTCGCCGCTTTTACGCTTCATAGCAAATGATACGGGTGACAAATACATATTTCAACAATGAAATGTTGAAAATATATTTACAATTTTTCGTACAACTCTGGCAAATGTTTATCGCATTTGTGGTTCGCTTTATGTTGCAGCTGCGTTTACTTCATTTTCCTCTACGTATGTACATCTTTGTGTTTTGTTTCCACTTTTGCAATTAATTGCCTTAACATTATTTTATAATTCATTTCGCAGTACCAAACTTCAAGTGTGGTCCATCTTGGGGTTCATCAAGTTCTCTAATGAGCGCGTGCTCCACTAACGCGCCAATCTCCAGCTGTTTCTTCCTCACCAGCAAACAAAAGAAAAAGGGCCTGGGCCCTGTCATTGAGAAGACCCTCAATAGATTCCAACAGTTCAAAAAATTATTGGTAAAGCTCATAAGTTCACTTTGTGTTTTTTTTTTTTTTTTTTGGCGCATCAAATTAATTATCATGCTGTTAAAATAAATAAAAATTGGTATAGTTTGAAATGGTTTTCTAGCGCGTTTTTTTTTTTTTGTTTAAGTAAAATATTATTAATTAATTCGCTATGCTACACTTGGAGAAAAATATACAGACATAAGTATTCATCAATAATACATATATACATATAAAAACTATTTAAAAGACTTATAAAGTATTTAATAAACATTTAATATTAACTGTTAGATACAATTTGTTTTCAATTAAAAGAGTTTGTAGACTTAATTAACAAGTATTTATTGTTTAATGGTTCTTAGAAATAACTATACCAGACTGAATTATTCACTTACATATATCGAACATATATCTGAGAAATAAAGACCTAAGCTGATCAATTTTGTACGATTTATTATAATACGTTTCTAGTAGGTATAAGGTTATCATAATACTAACATTTGAGAAGATAATTTGAGTTAGATTTACTTGAGGAAAACAGATTCCTTTTATAGTAAGTAAAGTCATCTGTATTTCTCATAGACTTTAGTAAGCATTAAAATCTTTGAAACCTTTAAACAAAATATACATTTGGGGTGTAATATCATATATGTACATGTGTATCTGGGTATGAGAAGTCGACCTAGGATGTTAAGGGCTCTTTTCCAGCTAGGCATAATGACTATGGTAGAATTTAGTTGAATTTGTATCATAAGAATACATAGGTAATTATGCCTCGACGCTATGAGAGCCTAAAGATAGACATATACCTTTATACATATGTATGTAGGAACATTTTTTGGTTGATCGATCGATACGAGGCGTCGATGTCTCTTATCTTATCTTAAAACAAAGACTAGCAAACATAAAATCAAAATTAACAGACCAAAAACTGTATGATCCAAAATATTTGTAATTTACTCTGCAAACTATATAAAATATTAACTCATGTTTTTAACGATTAAAGGCTTAAATCATTTCGATTGGATCCCAGACCTTTGTAACGACAAAATTGTAACTAAAACACACAATTTTTATAGATGGTTTTTAAAAAAGAATGTATTTTCTATCAATCAAAACTTCTATGAAGTTTATCAAAGCCTAAATATATATACACATACAAATACTCTTCCAACCAAATAAATGATTGCCCCTATAAAAAAGAATCTTAGCCCAAAGAAATTGTTAACACATTTTCAAACATTTTCTTGAGATTTTCTTCGACTGTAAGCGCTCCTTCCACACCAATTTTAAAGTGTGACTTGTGGCACCCAGCAAAGACAAAAAAAAAAAAAATACAAATTCGAAGACTAAAGACTAAAGAGTCAAAAGGCAATTTTTTCCATTTACGCAATTAATTGGTCGTCACACTGGGAGGTCTAACGGAGTGCCCCTCTTTGGTCCCCTCCCCGTCAAGTTACCCCAGGCAAAGCTCAACGACTTTAAATGCGGATTAACATTTTTTTTGTTGCTTGTTACCTATTGACTGATTAGTATTTAACAAACATCACCCACAAAAGCCACAACTCAAAATCGAGACTTGTATTTTGACAAATGTCTTTGCTAGTGGATGGATTTCTATTTATTTTTTTTGGGTTCTGACCTTAGTTCGATTAGAACCCAATTACATGAAAAGGGTTGAAAGACCTGCAACTTAATACTTTTTTTTTGTAATGTGGTTTTGTGTTTTTTTTTTGATTATAAAAATTATAACTCATAAATTTAATTTTATGACTTCTTTTCCCCCAAAACACAGAAGGTGCCAAAATTATATAGAATTAACAACTGTAATTTTCGCACCCAAAACTTAAAGACCCCAAAAGAGCAACCAGTTGAACAAGAAGAAAGAGCAGCGGCATGACAAGAGAGAAGTCCCAAAAATGGGAGGAGCATTTCTTCATCAGTCAAATTACCCAAAATCGCCATGTCGCTATCCTGACACCTTTAATCAGTTAAATGAACTGTTGAAAATTTGCCATAATGATATCAAGAATATAAAGAGCGGCCCTAAGACACGCGACAGTCGAAAAAGGAAATCAACCAAAAACATAAAAGACAAAAGCCCATTTGATAGTAATGCCCATTTTGTTAACGTGACTCAAAAAAACCTTCTGGTCATGTCAAGGAACTCAGCAAGCCCTCATAATGTTTAAGTAGGTAAGTATGTACATACATGTGTGAAGGCTCACATCTGGCAAATATTGCAGTTAGACGCTGGAGGATAGTCAAGTTTTTTGCTCTTTTTAAACTTTTTTATTTGACAGTTTGTTTTTTTTTTTTGTCCTGGGGATTTAACTCATTGCTGGCTTGCCCTGTTGCTGATTTTAAATTGACTTAGTTATCTCTCGAGTGCATTAATTAAAATTCTCTGCTTCTGTGCCCACAGATAGAGAGAGAGATATGATAGCTAGATAAGATAGCTTAATTCAGTTGACTAACTGGGTGGCGTTGTGTGTGTCATTATGAAAATTGATTTATAATTAAATTGAATGCATTGGCCATTGCTTGGGACCCTTTGAAGTTTCCTGGTGTACCTTTTAGACCACAGACCTTGAAAGCTAATTGAACTATTAAATTGAATGGAGCCTTGTAAGGCTCTAAATGCATTTAAACTGGAGCTTATTATGGCCCAAATGATAAACATTTTTTTTTTATTCATGATTAATTTTATAATATTTTTACAAACGAATTAGTCTAGCAATTTTACTATACATTTAGAATACTCAAATCTGCAATTCATTCATTTAATATTATTTAATTTAATTAATTCGGTTCACATGCTTTTTTCAAAGCATATTTCAGTATCAGGGCGTGGCAAAGATTTGAAATAAAGTTGATCCCTTGACATACTACATGAGTCCATATACCAATATTGTTCGTTGTAGCTTTCATAGTCTCTGAGATCTGCGTGTTTATCCGGACGGACAGACGTACATGGCTAAATTGATCAAGAATACATGTATATATTTTATTCCTTCTGCCTGTGGGTGAAATGTTAATAGTAATAGTTAAATATTGATACTCAATGATTATAAATGTAGGGGAAAATAATAATAAATAGTAAATTTAAATACAAAAAAAGCTACAAATTTGAATATTTTGAATAATTTTGTACTTTTTTTCATCTCTTTATAACCGTTAAAAGTAAGTCTTCATAAAGGTTGTGCCACTTCGATAAATCCTCATACTGACAAAATGCCTTCATCGAAAATTACCAAAATTATGGATATTTTGATCGAACCCTCCCAAAAAATATTTTCCAGATTCGTCCATGGGAAAAACTAGTGTTAAAATCACTTTTAAAAGAGACTTGTGCCAAAAGTAACTATAAACCTCATTAATTCTTAGCCAAACTCTAGCTATTTGTCCTCGTTCAATAAATGAAGACAATTTCGATGCCCTCAGACTAATCTCTATTAGATTTTCGCATATCGAACCACTTTCTCACTTTCCATGGAAATTGATCATTATCAAAGATGCATCTGCTCAACTATTCTGAAACATTTGCAATTACAGTATAGAAATCTTAATCTGTAGGCCAACATCCCGCATATAAGTACATATAGGACAGTAAGTAAGGAAATAATCAAGTCGTATAGAAGAAAAACAAAGCGCCAGACCAGTCAATTTCAAAACACGCATGGCTCGACCCACAATATGGAATGGGATCAGAAGAGCAGTAGGTAACATGGTCACCAGATTAAATGTCAAACCATTTAACTGAATTACGATTACGATTATGATTACGATACTATACGATACGATTATGATTATGATTATGAATGAGCATTAAGCGGGAGCTTAACTTATCAGCGGTCTTAACGAAATCAAAAAGATGTCAACTGTTTCATCTACCTTTTTCATTTTTTTGTGTTTGCTCTTTGTGTATTATTTATTAAGATTCAATTAGTGTAACTGGTAAAACAGGTGGCGGAGTCCTAGGGAAATGAAAAGGAAAGGTAAATAATAACAACAATTCATTTAGTCTTGATGCTGGGCACGTATGTATGTATGTATGGAAGTAGACGGCATTGGCACGAGTTAAATGTGCTTATGTCTCCTGATGCTGATTCGTCTGATTCTCAAACAGACCACGAAAAGGAAGTGGCAAAGACTGCGGCAAGCCGCCGAGACCCAACAGCTGCACTTGGATTTTCAGTTGCAAGAGTTATGCTGGCGACAGTTGTTCTCTTGCTTCAGTTCCTCTGACTAGACGACAGACGAGACGGACGACGACACTTGGTAAGATTTACATGGCCTGTGTTCCTACATTCATCTGACCTCGCTCAGGCACGTGCTAAGCATTTCTAAAAAGACCAAGTCCAAGTCCTCAACAAGACCAAACAAAAAATAAAAGGAGACACTCTCCCTCGTTTAGCCTCAATTGCAAAAAAAGGTGCAAAACTGTAAAACTCCCACGTTTATTTAGCCCATACCAGCCTACACTCGCCAATTGATGTATTGATGGGCCATAGGCCATCAAATGATCAATCTTGTCTATCTCCCTGTATGTCTGTCTGTTTGTCAGTTTGTTTATTATTGTACACCCCTTCGAATCAGTCTCTGCTCCCCCTCTACATGGAGTGACAAACAAAGCCAATGACAATTGCCTTTGACAGTTTCTACCGTTTTTCCCTTCCTCAATTGTTGTTTATATCGCAACGGTTTATCCTATGAGTTCAAGTTGAAGTTGCTTCGGATTCTCGAATTTAGATTTTGAGTGTGTGTCATTCTTTTTGCATATGCTGATTTAACAGAAACGACGCGTCGTTTGTGAAAAAAGTGATTGATATTGAAACTGTCCTTGGGCAGCTGGTTTTTGGTATCTGCCAGGCCTAATGGATATTTAAATGGAAATGTATGAAGAAAAATTTCACCACTTGAAAGAAAAATTCCATATATAAAAGTGAATTAGCTATTATTTAATTAAAGATGGCTTAAAGTAACGAGGAGTTAAATATAAAATAAGTATCATTAATTAAACAATTTTATGCCAAAGCGAACCTAAAGTTTCAACTTTTTTGTTTATTCAGATTATTATTCAATTTATATATTTTTGTTCATTAAACAGAAGAAAATTACTTGAAATGTGTAATAAATAACGACACTTTTGCAGTAATTAGTTGCAAAAATTATAACCTTTCTTCCTAAATTACAGTTTAAGAAATTTGGAAAATCAAAAATATTCTGTTTGACGCTATTTCCAAATGTTATTCATTAAAATTGGCAATCCAAAATTTATTTTTTATGTTAACATGACATTTGTCTTAACTAGGTCAAAGTTTAAAGTTGTATTTAAATTTTTTTTTTAAAATTGATTGTGTTTGTAAAATTCCCTTTTATATGAATATGAAATACTGTAAATAACAGATGATTTACTTACACTGATCTCAAATTTCATTTTTTCTCTATCATTAAAAACAAGATTTTTTTAAATTAAGTTAAAAACCATTCATTACAAATTTCCGATATTATTATTTATTATTCGTTGTTAATAGCTTGAAAACTCCTACTATACTATTCTATACTATTGTGAAAGATAATTTAAATAAAATTAGGTCAACATTCCTATGACCAGGTACAAATATTACAATTTTTGCTACTAACTTATATAAATTGAATACCATATGTTTTTAAAATTAGAAGTTAAACTAAATGGAATCTTAAAAAAAAAAAAGGTGCAAAAAACAATGTCAAAACATTAAGTTAAGCAAACTCTTAAGCTGTTTATTTAGACTAATTTTAAGTAACATACATATGTTGCTTGCTTATCCAGATCCTTTATGTAGTTAACAATAAGTCTAAATAAACTGGTAAGGAGTTTGTTCAAAAATATGACCAAACAAGAAGAATATTAGGTAATTGCACAAATTAGTACTTATATCTGGGTAGCCACGCAGTCTCGTCTTAACTCGAATGGTACAAGTTTTAGTCCCATTTTTATCTGGTTTTTTATTTTACTATACAATTTGTGAATTTTCATCCTCAATATACTCGTATGCTATACAACGGCTCGGTGCATATTCTCTACCTTCTCCACCTTCTTCTTCTCCTCCTCCTGCCACACTCATTAAGAGGGCAATCAAAGTTATCTATTGTGGCGCACCTTTTTGGGACGCGTGCCCATATATCCGGGTTTCGGTTTTGACACACGTTCTCCTATATATACATACATATGTATGTATATGCTTCTGTATTGATGCTCCACGCGAGAGGCCATAAAAACTATTTAAGCGAAAAAACAAATCGCAACTAATTAGCCAACGAAATGATGGGCGGGCATACTATGAATATGTTTGTCTAATATGAACCAACAAAACCAAAATTGGCATGCAAAACAAAAGCAAATACAATGCATAACTTGAAACTCCATGACCAAATATATTTTCGGATAATTTTTAATAGAATTTTTGCACAAAAATACACCACAATAACCACCACTGCCACCACCGCCAGCAGCACCACTACGATTTTGTGGCCCATAAATTACTCACATGAGTTGGCCCAGAACGACCTCGTTGGAGGGTCGGAGGGTTGGAGGGATGGAACTATTTGTATGTTCTATGAATTCAATGCTAATTTCGTAAACGTATAAATTATTATTTTGACAGTAGAGGTATTTTTTATTTTTTATGCATTACCAATTCGACATTGATTGCTATCAATGTTCCAGTGAAAACTTTTTTGACCACACACAAACAAACAAAACACAACATACTAAAGAAGGACTCACAGTTTTGTCAACATTTGCCAAACTAATTAAATTAAAAGTCATCTTCAAGTGGGTTTATTAAGAAAAGGAAAAAAAATCAACTCAGGAGAAGAAAACCCACAAAATCTCCACAGGCAGCAACGCCTCTCTCCAGGCAGTCATAAATGCAATCGCACACTTCACACCTCGAGCCCAGAGATTCAGACGCAGAACTCAGACACTGGCGCAAACGCAGACGCATCCTGTGGCGCATGGCAAGACATCGTCGTCTTCTTCGTCGTCGTCAGTTACTTGCCTTTTTTGGGGTCATTAGTGTCTCTGTTGCCTGTTGCAGTGTGTCACCTGCCCAGAGTGCGTGGTGTGTGTGTGTGTGCCTCAACTGATGTTACAATTACCCAGGTAATATGAGCAGGAGGATAAACAAAGACAACGCGTACGTGTACGACCACAGAATACTAAATATTTGAAGAGCAGATGAAGAGTTGGTAGTAATGCAGTAGTAGAAGGCAAGGCGTCAAGATCGACGCGAGTCATGCTAGATATTAGCCAGGTCTAGTAGAGGCCATCAATTATGTTTGTGAGACTTCATGGAATCCAAGTTTAAATTACCATCATTTGTCCTGTGTAACTTTTCGAGCCTTATGAGTTGCCCTAGCCCCTACGGCAAATCAACAAAAAGTCACCTGGACTGATTAAATGAAAGTTGTCATTCTTTTAGTTTAATGGAATATATCTCTATTATATAGATAATACTGTTACTTGGATGGTCGTTCACTAAACAAATGATTGAATACTTTATTCAGTTCTTTTTCTGCCTCTGATTCTGAATGTATCAAATGTTAATTTGAATTCATTTAATCAGCTTTGAATTCATTTAATCAGCTTTCTATTGGATACCAAGTGTATCATACTTCAAAACTGACTTTTTATGTTCTTGAGAATATAAATTTTCGGTCATTTCAATTAAATAGATAATAAAATAAGAGTAATTAAAATGTCTTTAGTCTACATCACAAAATTCAATTGAAAATTACATAGTCCAAAATGTTAATAACCTAACTTGATCCTATTTCTTTTTAGACATTACTTAATATCGATTTCGTTTAAATAGTTTGTTCTATTTTTTCTGCATTCCCATAAAAATTTCGATTACTTTGTTAAGGCTCTGTTAGACCCCTTCTTTACTTATCTTTGTTTTCACACCATGAAAGAACCCAGCACTACCGACTTTTCTTCCTTCTGTTCTTCCTTCCTTGCTACCTTTTCGACTGTCCAATTCAAATCCAATTAGCACGCTTTTGTATTATGGCCCCTTATGGCTGGAACAAAAGGAAATGACGAAAGGAAGAGCGGAAGATGCCCAAAAAAAGAACAATGGAAAGACTTCAAAGGAGCCAGTAAATGCAAGAGGGGTGTGTCATCTTGCAAACTTTATGACTTGAGCACCTTTTTTCCCTTTTCGAAAGTGCTAACCATTAAACGCTATTAGCGGGCATTTAAGGATCAATGTTAGCCCGTTCCACACTGGGCTAGGGTCAGTGAGATTGTTGGAAGGGTGTTTTTAATCTAATAAGCCAGAAACACGCAAACAAGTTCACGTGGGAAAATTAGAGCACAAATATAAAACATTGAGACGAGATGCCACAGAATAAATGTGTGGGTGTGGATCTGGATGTAGATCTGGTAAGTAAAGTTGGGTGTGTGTGGGAAGCATTTTATTTATGGTAAGAACAAGGAAGTACAAGCCAACGCCCAAGCCAAATGTCAAGTACGCAACAGAATGTCATCAATTTGTTAAGTTTATGTGACATAATCCCTGGTTCCTAAGCTGGTTCCATCCGTGGCTATAAAAGCCTCCAACTCAAGCCAAAGCTGGAACAGTCTCTCTTGGATAACACAACGATGTGGCGTCTCTTGTGGCTGCCACTGCTGCAGCTAATATTCCTTCAGGCAAGCCATCAATTAGATTTGGATTTGGATGATGCTGATGCTGAATCACTAGCACCCATTGGCAGCGATAAGGAGCTCTCTGATCTGGTTATCACCACAGCTCTGGGCAAAATTCGTGGCACCATTTTACCCTCACAAGCTGGACGCAATTTTTATGCTTTTCGTGGCATTCCCTATGCCAAGGCTCCGGTGGATAACTTACGCTTCCAGCCACCTGAACCCATCGAGCAATGGTTTGACATATTCGATGCCACCTTCGATGGACCCAAATGCCCGCAACCGGGACTCTTTAGTGAGGATGTCAGTGAGGATTGCCTAAGGTTAAATATCTATACCAAGGAGCTGCCCAGCGAGAAGCAGCCAAATGTGAAGAAGCCTGTAATTGTTTTCATACATCCTGGCGGCTTCTACTCCCTATCGGGACAGAGTAAAAATTTTGCTGGACCACAGTATTTTATGGATCGTAATCTTGTGCTGGTCACTTTTAATTATCGTCTCGGTTCACTTGGATTTCTGGCCACTGGCACTCGGCAGGCTCCTGGCAATATGGGGCTCAAGGATCAAGTGCAACTTTTACGTTGGGTTAAATTGCATATATCACGTTTTGGTGGTGATCCAAATGCCATTACCTTGTTGGGCTATGGAGCTGGAGCCATGGCAGTCACTCTACACATGGTATCGCCCATGTCCCAGGGTCTTTTCCATCGAGCCATAGTGATGAGTGGAGCGGCAACTGGTCAGTGGTCATTGCCGGAAAATCAAATCGAATTAGCCAAAAAGCAGGCAGCTCTTCTACAATGCAACACTGAAGAAATGTCTGATATGATGGATTGCCTCAAGGCGGTAAGATTGAGAAAGTAGTTTAAGTACTCCTCTTCTAATTACAATTGCATAACTTTAACACCAAAGAAACACTATTTGGAATATGCCAACACATTGCCACGCATGTTTGATTTTGGACGTAATAATCCTTTGATACTATGGAAACCTGTAATTGAGCCCGATTTTGGTCAAGAACGTTTTCTAATCGAAGATCCAGTGCGTAGCTATCAAAATGGTGATTTTATGAAAGTGCCCATTATCACGGGCATGACCAAAGATGAATTTGTTGGACCAGCCATATGTGAGTAGCCATCAAGTAGGTTTCTAATGGATGGAAAATTTATGAGATCTATTCACTTTTAGCCATACTACAAACTCCTTCCCTTTTGAATGCCTTTAATGAGAATTTCGAAGCATTGGCTCCCATATGTTTTCTATATAATGCCAGCAGTCCGCGTGCTCAAAATATTAGCCAAGAATTGCGACAACATTATTTTGGCCAATTGCCATTTGATGCCAATAGTTCCTTAAAAGCCTTGGCCACTCTTTACTCGGATGCTTTGACTGGCTTCGGCGTACATCGTTTCATACATTTGGCAGCTAGATCTACAAAAGTCTATTACTATCGTTTCACCTATCAGGGCGGACGTAGTCATATACACTATCCTGAAGACACACCGTATGGAGTTGTGCATCATGATGATTTAATGTATTTATTTGTGGAGCCATCGATAAGTCGGATGTTTACCGAAGATGATGATGAATTTCGTATGGTGGATATTATGACTAGAATGTTTTCGGCTTTTGCCTACAAAGGGTAATCCAAAAGATCTTCAATATGATCTTTATTATTAATTTTTTAATACTTGTTTTAATACTCTATTTTTAATACTCTACCATAGGGATCCGAATAAACCAAGCGATGAGCAATTACGTAGCATTCGCTGGCGTCCTTTTAGTTTCAAGAAACGTTATTATCTGGATATTGGCGATGAGCTCATCATGCAGGAGAATCTCAATTCAGCACGTTATGAGATCTGGAAACGTTTGTTCCCTCTCAATTGGCGACGTCAGACCAAGGAACGTTGGCTAATGGAATACATTTAGATAGGGTTGATCATGCATTTTATCCCCTACTGTACTTTTGTATTGTAATTTTGCTCTCGATTAAAAACTCTAGCCACTCTGGCATAATTTACAATTTTATTTAATTTGCAATTGTTTTTTGTTTTCATCAGTTGCCAAGTGACACAAAACCAATTGGCATACAACGTTTCCTATCCAATTCGAGTTGTGTTTTTGGGTCTGCGTGTCATCACTTTGTGTGGGTGCATAAATTATAGAGCCGTATATAGGAGGCAACTGATAGCCATGGTAGTAGAACGTGTCATCGTGCACTATGGGGTTTAAGTTGCGCAAACATTGATCGCGTGCCAGCCAGAATGCACTGAAAGAAATTTGGGAAACTTTTCTTAGAAGACAGATCTGTGAACAGCCTTTGGTTTCAAAGACTTTTATGTCCTCAAAATATCTTCAAATCTACTTAAATTTTATTCAAAATAGAAAAAAATTTATATTTTTTAAAATTATGATGTTGATTATTACTTCCCAATAAATCAGATAGAAAAATATTTCAAGAGTAAATGAATTGAAAATTTCAAGTAAGAAACATTCAAATGCTTATGAATAGTTTCTTTTGGTGTCATAATATGAATAAAAGTTATTTATTTGGAAAGCAAACTTTTTATACCTTTAAGTAAGCGAAATATAAGCCTGTATATCTTATCGATTGTTGAGATCTTTCCAGATGAGATCAATAGACAAATTTTCAAAAAAGATATACCTATGTATATAGGTAATATAGGTAATGTCAATAGACAAATTTTCTAAAAAGATATACCTATGTATATAATGATATCGTTTTAATAAACTTAACGATACTTGGATAGAGATACTTGGAAGAGGTAATTTGAAGAGATGGTTAAAAAGATAAACAAAGGAGATAATGAGAAGACTAAGTTAGAAGAGATATCTTTATTCCGAAATTTTCCTTTTATTTAGAAATTCTGCATAACTTATAAAGGAGAATTTATTCCACACATTTTGAGGTATTTGATCCTATAAATTGAATTGAAAGGAAAACTAACACAGAAGAATATAATAAAACAGAATGAAGACTTTAAGTAGAAAATATTTGCAAGTATTATGGAACAAATTTTATGCCGTCTTACGATCACTTAGGATATTATTTTTAATTTGGCAATTGCCTTTCACATTTACCATAAAATTTCTTTCAGTGTAGTGACCTACTCTCGACTCCAAAGTGACTTTACCGCCACCGTACACAGATGTTGTTATTTCACTCTCATTTCTACTGTTGCTCTTCCATTCACTAACAAAAACAGAAAACCTATTTTCATTTTTATTGCTCTTATCGGAGTTTGGTTCCGCTTGACAGCATGACAATGTCAAAAAGCTAGGGCACAAGCACGAGTCATCCATCCATCCATTCATCCATCCATCCACCAGACAATTGAGTTCCAACCAAGTCCCTATGCAAGAGAAGGACTATGCAACTCATTAGCATAGTCAGACCCAACAGGCACACATGACGCTAGTGTCCAATTGGCAATGGAGGATTCCATCATGAGTCACGCTATAGCATCATTGCTTATCCTTTGAGAGGGTGTACCAGTTGGAACAATTTTGTTGAATATTCTTTTTTTTTTTTTTTTGTTTTTAATATATTAATTTATGCAAATTGTAGTAGTAGTCGTAGTGGTAGTAGCATTTGTGGTTATCACCGGCAATAGATCAATTTCATGTTCGCTAGGGTTGCACTTTGTTGATCGTTTCCACTTTAGTTTTAATTGTTGTGGCTTGTCGGCATTCTCATATGCAGTTCATATCCTATTGGCATATGTTGTTTGTGTTGTCCAGACGCAATTGTTGGGAAGGGGAAAATACAGAAATACTAGCCAAACAAAAGAGAGAAACCCACAAAAACCAAGCTTAGGAATTGCCATTTCAATTTCCAACGAAGATTTCCAATTCCGCGAAATGATGCAAAATAAAGTTGTGAGACTCGAAAAGAAAAACTTCTTCACTTCAAGAGTCCGTATGGCTTATATCAGATCGTCGTTGTGGTGTTTCGGTTTTCCTGCTGCGACCCAATGCCTTTTTATTGACTGATGGAAATCGTTCAAAAAGCAGTTGGAAATTTTCACTGCACCCACAAAATGTAATTAGATTGCTGGGCCAAAGACTCAACACCAACAACAACTACAACAACAGCAAAATAAAACAAAAGAAAAAAAAAAAAACTGTCGAAATGCAACCACAAACATTTTCAACACTTCCTTCTGTGGTCGTCGTCGAACCAAAGACGCGTGCTTGGAACTCCTGCTGTCCCGCGAAACTCCAACAACATCAATGCTTAGGCATCTCTCACTCTGACTTCTCTGTGGCTTTACAATGAAGTTGTCTGCGCAATTGACGCACGACGATAAGAGCACACAATCCCTGTCTCCCAGCCGGCTAAAAAGAAGTCCAAGCTTGCCAAAAGCAAACGACCAAATTGAATTGTGTGAAAAAGGAGCGGACAATGACCAGGTTCAAGGTTCATTAGGACAAGGTATTCAAAGCTTATATGGTCTTTTTTTAAGCATTCTTGGTACAATTATTAAAACTATCAAATATAAAACTTATCAATAATCTTATACACTTAAAAAAAATGAGATCTATCATGCTGGAAATCAAGGACAAGTACTAACTGTTTTATTAAGATAATGAATTACTTCATCTTAAATATTTATTATTTCGCTTCGTATATTCAGAATCATGTAAAGTTCAATTATTTTAAAATTTCTTTAATATTTATTTAATATTTTACATGGAGACCTTTCAAGACTTGAGAGACCAAAAAACCTTTCCTCCCGTTAGTTTAAGGTTAGTTTAGTTTAAGGTTATAGAAATCACTGAATGTGAGCAGTAAATTTTTTGAATATAATCCTTGTAAATGAAGAGAAAGTTCCCTAAGTGTTTATAAGAGTTCCTCCTCGTTTTTCCCGAAATCCGCTCCTGTTTTTTGCTATGCTGTGACTATAGCTGTTGCTGTTTGGTCTTTTACATAGAAAAATTTGCACAAACATCACAAAACTCATAAATAACAACAACACCAACTGCATCCAGAAAATGTCCACCAAGTCTTTTTGAATCCGATGCTGCCAAGTTTCAACTCTTTGACTTTTCGACTCGATAATGTGCATTGCATTTCAGAATTTATGAGTCACCTCCAAAAGACTAAAGACTAAGGATTTTAACTTTTAAGCTCTGTCTTTCTCTCTTTCTCTCGTTTAGTTTTGAAAGCTATGCTAGGTATTTATTGGGTTAAGTTCAGCAGATGGCATATTTTTTTTTTGTACGACGTTTTGGTTTCTATTTTGGTTTTGGTATTCCCATCTCTAGCGTAGGTGTGGGAAAAGTGCTGGTTAGAGGCATTTGGGTTAAGCTGCAAAGTGGGATAACTATGCAAAAGATCTCAAAAATTGGGACAATAGAGATTAGGATTTCTATGAACTTGATACTTGAAATGGAAAGAGAATCTTTTCATCTTCTTTACTTCGTAGACCTCAACAATTTGTACATCTATAAGAAGAAATGTTAGCAATGTAGTATTACTTTTTTGAATTTTAACCGATGAGTGGTCAAAATATATCGGAGAAGAACATAAGAACAAACTGTTTTTTATTTTGTTTTTATTCACTCAACAATTTGACCTCAAGCCGGCAAAAAACACACAATTTTTTTGAATTTTCTGTCCTTAAACAATTTTAAGTTCCAATTTTAATTAGTTTTAGCTTTGTTAATATGTATTTCTCATACTGGAAATACTGGAAGATTGTCTTAACAAAAATCATAATCCTTTTTCTTGATTAAAATATGATAATTTTCATACTAGACGAAGAAACCTCGTACATGATTCAAAAATTGATTTTTAGTAGATATAATATCATAATGTTAAGCTATTGGGGTCAATTTAAGTGTTTAAGTACTAAGAACATTGAAATATGCGTATTTGGACTATTGAATTACAATCATATTTCACTCTTTTAAACGAGCTGATTACAACAACTCAAAAACAAGTCTTGTACTATAGAACAAATGATTTTAAGCAAGATCCTGTAACGAGTCGCGTATGATAGAAAATATAATTCTAAAAGGAGTCTGATTGTGAGTAGAAGTAAGGGTCAAAAGAAATATTCAATTGTGTACCAATATCTTCAAATTTATATTTTTATAATATCTGAATCTCTTATAAATTAAGTAACTTCATAATAAGAAAAGATTATTTCCACTGAATTATATTATTATCCAACGATTACTTCAGGTATTCAATAGATTGGGCAGTGATTAATACCAAATTTAACATATACGACTCACTCATAAGTCTTGAGAGTAAGTACATAATACCATTAAGCTAACCTTTATATAAGGCTTTCATTAGCTCACTAAAAACCCAATTATATGTATGTATGTACTTGCATACTTACACAATCTTCGTATGGCACGAGCCTTCCGAATAAGTTTAGGGCGCCAGGGAATTATCACTTTGGCCCACATGCCACTGAAGTGTGCGGTATGGTAAATTGTAGCACTTTCTACCTTATCAACTTTACGCATGCGCCAAGTGCTTGCATTAAACAAATTTATGAGCCATGGCCCTGGAAGAACTCAAATAGATAATGTTGTATAATTAGCATAGAGAGGGAGGAAGAGTGAAATGCATTTAACAGAGAATTGCGTGTTATGCGTAGGCGGTGATGAAAATATGCTGATAAGCTGGCGAGAAAACCATTAACAGCATATCTAAGGGTAGTAATGCTGACTGGTACTTACATCACCGTCATCATCATAATCAAGAATTTTTTCAATTTTTAATAACTGACACGATCCTGTGGCGTTTGCAATATTGGAGAAATATTTTTCAAGTGGCTACTTTTCCGACAAAACAGTCGCAACGCGTCGCGTGCCGATCACAAGCTGTGCCTCCTTTGCGCCACTCAAAGTCATCTCCTGCTGACAGCCTCCTCTTGGTTCCCGGTGCTCTCTATCCACATACACTCATACAATACCTTTGTGTCCTTGTCAAATTTATAGAAGACAGAACGTATTTTGTCTGTTGTCATCATCATGCGGCACGGCAGCATCAAATTTCAATAATACTCGTGCATAGTTTTTGTTTGTTCCTTCTTGTTTATTTACAGCTTTCAAACTTGTGTGATAAACTGATGATGGATCATGTTGCACGGTAAATAACTCCTCTTCCTGACTTGATTGACTAACTGACGATGGGATGGTACGCTAGATGGTTGAAGTGTGGAACTGACTGACTCTTACAGGGTTGATTTTCTTTTTTCCTAATAAGTTTTCCTGCCCCTTTCGGAAGCTGCTGCAAACTCCAAAAAAAAACTGTCTAAAACTTCATGGGTGAGTTGAAAATGTAATGCATATTGAGGCAATGAAAACATGGGGAATTAATATTGTACAAAATGCATGAGTATATTGTTAAAATATTTAACTAATATTATAAATTGTATTATTAGGTAATTTAGGTATAGGATCAAATAACGACATCTAAATTTTGTCGAAATCATCTTCGTTAATGCCAATAAGTATATTAACGCCATCTTTTTCTGACAGGTAAGATAACTAACTGCTCAGTCGGTTAATGCATTTTTGAATTGGTCTTGAATATTGATTTAATAATCGTTAAAGCAAATTAAAAACCCACAAATTTAACATTTTGTACTATAGACAATTTTGAAGGCTTACTTAATCCTAGAGACACAGAATCGAAGAGTCTGGTGTCTGGTCTAATACAACAGTTTAAAGTTTGAGTACAAGTAAATTTTTTAACTTCTCTATAAAGCACATTGTGAATCTATTTCAGAGACATCAGTTTTGATCAGATTGATCAAAAACAGAATGAAATGATGAATGATCAAATGATACAGTAAAACTGTGAGAAAAGCACAGCATAACTAAGATGAGAAGAGATTCTTGAATTCTATAAAGCAAAGACAGACCTGTACTGGAAGGTATTTTCAACCAATAATTATTTACACAGAATAATAGTTAGTTTATATAAAAATGTGAAATTATAAATTAGGAAAAAGACTTAATTTTTGGGTAATTCAAGTTTGCCTTTCACGCTGTTTGCTCTCTTCAGTTGTATGCACTTCTAGATATTCATCCTATATCTGTTGGTCAGCTATACCTATATGAAATTTTAACAAAAATTCCTGTACATAAAATGAAATTCGTCAAAATTAACACAAATAAGATAAAAAAAAAAGCATCCAAATAAGAAAAGGTAAATGTTCCTACAGCCCCAGGTTATTTGTTTTAGTTCGAAAATAAAACAAACAAAATTTCTCTCTCATATAATGAGCATGTCAATAATTCTACTGGTGGTCCAAAGATTACAATATAAGTATGTATTCGCTGACAAATTATCGTATATTTGGTATAGAAAACTTCAAGTTAAAGTTTTGATTTATTGAATGAATCATAAACTGTCAACAGCTTGAAGGGAGAAAACGTTTAACTAATTGCTCAATAAGAAAAGGGTTTTTACCTTTTTTTTCATAGGGAAATCGAAAACATTAGAACAAGTGCAACGTTATGGACATTTTGGGGCATGCAACAAATTGATGTGGAGCCTAAAGCGGTTTGATAAAAAACTATTAATCAAATAAGACGGCCAAAATGTGTATTAATCGTAGAAGTAAAAACCACACCCGCATGCCATTTTAGAGAGTTTCCCACGAAAGAGCAGTGGCGAGCAGTTAGTTAGTTTATTTTTGTATTTTTAGTTGACCATGGCGCTTGCCAGCTAAATGAAATGAACTCAGTTGGCCAAGAGGCATTAGCATTAGCCAGTTTAAACACGTAGGAAAATATTAAATAAAGAAAAGGTGAAAAACCATGAAGAGTTGCGAGTATCCCAGTAGAGTTCGGAGTAACCTTTTTTTTGAGGGGGAAGGCAGCTGCCGATTCCAGCCGCTTGTGTGCCTTAACAGGGCCACTGTATGCCCTCATATTGTAGTTGTAATGTCAACGTCAACCACGTAATAGTCTAGGCAGCGGCAACATCCCTTCTGTACTTTTTTGCAACATTTCTGAGAGTTCGGAGAGAGAGAGTTCCCGTCCCCTCCCCTTGGCAAAGTGGTTCGAGAGCTGGTCCTTTCGAAGGGTGCTATGTGGCGCGCTAATGTTTGGTTTCATTAGTCCTAAGCGACAAATCAAACAGTTTGTGGCAGTTCCCTTTTTTTTTTTTTTTTTTTTTTGTTGCACCATTGTTTACACTCATTAGTTGGTCCTTTTCCTCCCTCGTCCTCCACAATCAGATGAGTGAGAGGCACACTTCATAGACAACTAGCATACGTTTGATTTTAATTTTTCTCTTCGACTCCTTTTTTTTTTGGATTTGCCACTTTTTGAGGGTTTGTTGTTGCACATTAATAATCACCATTGACAACATTGACAGCATTCGAAAGTGGGCAAATAAATATTTGAGCGGGAGGCAGGGAGAGAGAGGGAGAGGGTGCTGGCTGGTTGAGGTTTAGGTGGAAAACGAAAAGTGGCAAAAACACTTAACACTCATGTAATTATTGGTCGATTTTTGGGTGATTGCGCTTTTCTCTACTTTTTCCAATCGGTGCCAGAGATTGCCATCGAATTGGCCTGGGTGGGCGTGTTGTAGTTTATAGGATTTGCTACTTATATTATTCTTCATTTAGCATTTCTTGTAATGAGAGGTATATTTGTTTAAAATATATAGAATTTACTTCTTTCTTTTATAAAGAGTGATACTACTTCAAGATCCTCTGAATTTTCGAACTTAAAAATGTAAGTGGAATGTAAGTAAACATTTCGGATTCACACAGTTTTACTGATTTATAGTCATTCGCGATCAGATATATAGCATTATAAGAAAGAAAGAAAGAATCCTAGCATCAGACCAAATCGTTTAATGGGTTTTCGGATGCATCTTTGAAGGGGTTAAATTTCTTTATTTCAAATATTTGTTATTTTTCAATTTCTTTTCTTTGGAAATCTGTGGTCAATAGCTTCATTAATAGTAGGTTAGCCCCTTTTCTGGCGCCAGCTTTCCACTTTCAATGACAGACTGACAGTTTCAATATGAAATCTTTTATATTGTTGTTAATTAAATATTTATACAAATGTAAATTGTCTTGATTAATCGTTTTTGTTGTCCTTTACATGAAGCACTTGCACCAGCTCCCAGGCTCAAATCAAACAACAACATAACATCAAAGGACACTCACTGCTTTCTCTCACCCCTGCCACCATGCCATTCTCCTCCTGCTGCTGTTGTTGTGCCTTTTGCTTGTACATCAGCTCATCCCATTTGGATTTTTGGGTGAAAGTGTTCACATCAAACGACTGTAAAATTAATTGTTTTGCCTGTTTGGTTGTTTTTTTTTTTTGTCTTCCACGTTTTAGTTTTTTGGACCTGATAAATAATTTGATTACAGCATACACACACACACACACACACACACATATGATGTTGAGATGATGCTGTATCCCAACAAATAAACAAAAACAAACCAACTCACTCCTCTGCCCCTGACCCATTGTCTTCATTGTCTTGCCTGTCTATCACAGACGGCTACTATACTGCATATACATATGTATGTATGTGTACATACTCCATTCCTATTCTCTTCACTCCATTCCCCTCCCCCCTGTCGACTCCTCTGCTCAGCACTCCCATTTGTATTGTTGTGTGTGGTCGCCATTTGAGTGTCTTTTGTTGTTCACTCGGTCGCTCTGGTTGATATCGTTGTCGCTTGTCGCTTTTGTTTGAAGCCTCGGCGACAACTAAATACTTAGGGCTAGAGGGGGCCAGCTCGGGGGGAACCTAGGGACCCAATCATAATTATGTTTGCTTTTGTTGTTGTCGTTCCATGTGTGTGTGTGTTTTTTTAGATCGACTCGGGTTAATAATGGCGTTAATGTTTATGGTGATGAGAATTTCAAAGACCACCCTCGCATTATTATTTGAAATTGGTTAAAGATTTATGATAAGCAGCCACATATGAGAATTATTTTAAATGCAAACGCTCTGCTCGGGAATTCTATATTTCTATAGTTATATCACAGATGAAGGTATTGTTAATTTATATTTAAAGAAAGACTGTTCGTGACTTTGACGTTTGTATGGGAGCTATATGATATAGCGGTCCGATCTGGCAGAATTCGAGATATACAACGCCTGCAGTATATACAAGCCTACGTGCAAAATTTCAGCTCTGTAGCTCTTACGGTCTCGGAGGAGTTCGCGTTGATCCAGACGGACGGACGGACGGACGGACGGACGGACATGGCTATTTGAACTCGTCTCGACGTGCTGATCAAGAATATATATACTTTATATGGTCTGAGATGCTTCGTTCTATGCGTTGCACACTTCTGACCAAAATGAATATACCCTTTTTGCAAGGGTATATGAGATAAATTAAAAACAAGCTCGAGGATAATCGAATGACTTTAAAAATTGACCTTGAGTCTGTTTTTAATCTGCCTCACAAAGTCACCCAACAAAATATTTGAAAAAATAACATCAATTCCTGACTCTAATGTTTGAAACTTAGTTACAAAACCTATTTTTCCTGTCCTGAATCCGTAAAAACTTAAAAATTAACAGTTATGTATGTACATATAATCGAAAATAGTTTCAAAGACAATTAGGGACGGATCTAATAACGAGGAAAAAGAGTCCTGAGTTTGAACGTTGGAATCCTCGACCGCTCCTTTGCCTCCGTCCCTAAAGACAACCAAGTTACTAATAATAAGTGCCCATACATAGTTATTTATAAAATGTATTTTAAATAAAAAAAAACTTTCATATATTGACACACTTGTGTGTTGACCTAAGACTTTTGACTATGAAATGAAGGTCTTAAATAAAAAGCCAACAATTAATCGTATTAAAGTGATTTGTTATGGCATGAAACTAATATAACATCAACCGATTATCATTTAAAAATTCAATTAATGTACATGCATATGTAGTAAATGATTTTTTTTTCTTAAACTTTAAATTAATGCTTAAAGTTTATAAAGTTTTAATTACTTTAAGTTTGACTTTTGTCCCGAAATCCGCCCACACCTCACAATTCTTGGTTAATCTCCGAAAACCTTTGCAGACCACATAAAGAAAACATAAAGAGCAAAATGTTCTACCAGGACAAAAGTTTAGTCAAAGAAAATATGGAAAATTAACTTGTTAACTTGACCCACACACACACACCTTACATGCACACACCGAGGTTGTGTAAATATTGTACCTTATTCCCATTTGGGACAAAAGGCCTCGCCACAAAGGATAAAGCAAAAGGAATAAAAGGTAGCTCAAAGTCAGTCAAGTCAACATGACATGACAGAAACGGAATGCGGAAAAATGCGTCACCAAAAAGGACCAACCAAATGTAAAATTAATTTTTGGCGAAAAATTTTTAATTAAAAACATGCATAAAATGAACAAAAGGATGTTAGGAAATTCTCTCATGTAAAATTGCGATCGTAACACTTTTGAATTCAATCAAACAAATGACAATTCATTGAGCCAACAGCTGGAAAATATTTGGAAAAAAAGAGTTGAATTGTAACCATATCGAGTGTTTGTGAGTGTGTGTGTGTGGCTTTTGTGACTCAATTACAATAAGTCTATTAAAAACTTATGTCTGCGGCTTGTCTAGACGGCACAAAAACCGAACAGAACCTCGATCAGTCATTGTGGGTCCTTCTTGTGGCTCACAGGGTTGATCCCAGCGCGTGCCCCTTTTGACTTTCGACTGGTTCTCTTTTGTGATCCTTCATCTTCTAACACAAACAGTACAAGGGCCTATGATCATAATGATTATTTTGTGTTGAATGTTGTTTCTGATGGCAATGATGATCATGATTCTGATGATAATAATGATGATCATTCTGTTGATGCCTAAGCGAAGGTGTTCCAGCTGCCGGTTTTTGTGGGCAACGTCTCGATTTCACTTTCGTTACGCCTGGAGGCCAGAAATTTTTCGAAGGAAAACCCATCCTTTTTCATTTTATTTTATTTCTCCTCTCTTTTTTTTTTTTGTGGTTTTGTTATTGAATTGGTCTTTTTGTGACGCATCATTCGGCTGCGGTTTTGATTACGTTTTTATTTCGATTTTTCAGTTTCACAAAAGGAGTAAAAACATTTTTGAAGTAGCGCCGTTTTTCGGTTTCGATTTGAGTTTGAGAAATGCTTTATAGGCTTGTCAGCCCCGTGTCTGATATTTTGTGTGTGTGTGTGTGCGTTTTGTCAACATATCGTATTACGCCCCCAAAGTCCATAATCGCTAATGACAATACAAATTGAGAGAAGAGCAGACACACAACAGCATAGGGAGAGGATCGAGAGAATCTCGAGAGCCCTGCCAAGGCGCAGCCGCAGCGGCATTGTGCTGAGCGTCTTCTTTTCTGGGAAGGCCCAAACGATACAGCCGGCGCGGCGGTCCAATTCGTGCTTAAATTTATTAAACAATCTACATATACTTTGTGTGTGTTTATGAGTGTGCGTTGTGTGTGTGTTTGTGGTATTTTAAGTGAATTTTAAACGGCATTTGGATTCCTCTTTTTGGGGTTGTTCGACGCTTGCCACCTTTAGGCCATCGATTGGAATTTCGTGGAAAATGCTTCATTGTAAAGAAAAGAGTTCAATTGATAAGCTTATAAATAAATGAGAATTCCTACTGTTAGTTATAATAATTAGTGCCATACAAGTCGAGTCTAGTTAAAAGCATGTTATTAATAATTTTGGGTCATTGACTTTTTTGTACTTTCCGATCTTCAATAAGGACTCCAAAATTGGGTAAAATTGACAAAAACATTTCTCTAAAGTATGTCCTGAAAAATTTCCTGTTTATCTGTTTACTATCTGTTTTCTGTGTTTTGGTTGTATCTTTCAATAACTACAGGAAATTTCCCTTTTCAATAGGCTTGTGATTCCTTTTTATCTCCGTCCTTTCCTAATGATTTGTCTACTATCCAAGCAAGCTCAGATATACAGATGCTCTATCCGTATATGAAAATCATCATGTCTATATGTGTATGGATATCTGATCAAATTCTAAGGTTCAGTGATTGTAGGAATTAAAAGTGGAGAATAGTGGTGAATGCTCAGAAATCAGTACAGGTCACATTCTCGCTGAGACCTGGAAAGTGTCCGCCAGTATCGCTGAATGGCTCTATCATCCCACATAGCGAATCGGTGAAATATTTGGGAGTTCACTTCGATCGACGACTTACTTGGAAGCAGCATATCAAGGCAAAGCAAAAACAGCTAAAGGAAAAGACCAGAAAAATGTACTGGTTACTAGGACCTCGATCTCAGTTAAGCCTTGAAAACAAAATTCGGCTATAAAAGGCTGTTCTTAAGCCACTATGGACTTACGCGCTGCAGCTATACTACAGAGATATCAGTCCATGACTCTCAGATCAATAACATATATGTATGACCAACGCAGATATCCATAAAGATCTCCAAATACCCACCGTCATAGACGAGATAAAATCTCATACAAGTAGATATATCAATAGACTACATATCCATGAAGCATTAGCATTAAGTCTATAATAATAACTATTTAACTAGCTTACTGACCTTAAAATCAAGTACATCTTACCTACTATCAAACTACATTTAAGTTCACCAAGAAATTAGCAAGAAATGGATTTCTTATTTGTGATTATGTTTTTGGGAAATGTTTAAGGTTGTTTCTGAAAATTCACATGTAACCTAAAATAACTTTAATTACTCCACGGTAAGCCAAAACAATTTTTACTTATATAAAAACATGAGTTAAATTTGAGTTTAAGCTCTCTCTCCCTCTCTCTCTCTTTTACATTTTTGCTCACTTTCAGATAGCTATATAATTCCATTATTCAGTGCTCTTTTGATACCAATAACTCTATTACAACCCCCCACACAAAACAATGTCACCCCAAAATCCAACTCCCCTTTTATGCCCGTTCCAAAATCATGAAAAAAAGGACTAACGATAATCCTTTTGTCTCCCTCAAATTGGCATTGTTGGACATTTTTTCACGCTAGAACAAATTACAAAACGTCAATAGCAGATTGGGCACATATGCCAAAAACCTGACGATTACAACAATTTAGAGTGTATATTGGGACCCCCCAAATATTAAGCCGAAAAAGCCACAAAACATTTAAAGACAAATTAATGTATATTTAAGCTGGCCAAGAAAACAACCAAAAACCTGAAGGACTAATTGCTCAACTAGGAAAATCTCACGCCTTGGTTGATTAATTAATCAAAGTAAATAGTTGAACGAAAAGCAAACTAGACTGAAACCAAACTGAACCTCTCAAACGTGACCATCATTAGCGTTATCTAAACGGGCCTATTGATAAGCTTTTTCCACACCTAATAGCTACATTAATTTCCACCACATTTGCCAGGAGGCCACACCAGTGGCTATGACTGTGGCGTTTGGTGATGACGATGACGTTGAGTTGCCTTCCAGGCATGTTCACAGCGCCGCCCTTTGCGTTGTCTGGCGTGGGAAAGAGCTCATCCCACAGATAGCAAAACATTCGTTGTAGGCTGGCAATCCCATTTTTGGTATCTGTATCATTGTACAGCTAAATTTATGTACATAGAATTGCATAGTAGTCACTTTTCTGCACTTGAATATGAATTGGTCGATTCGCAATAAAAATTTTAAGATTAAATTGTCAAATTAGGGGAAGATGCCAACATTATTGAGTAATCTCCGGTTGATTTTCTTCTATTATCGCCAGTGCTTGAATTTCTTTAAATGTCAAATCTTCGTTTATATTTATCGATGTACTCACCATGAATAAGTTTAGTTAATTGACAATATAGGAAAACTATTGTGGGACATTGTTAAAGTGTTTCTTTATGAGATATTCATCATCAATTCCATATCATATTGAGTCAAAGTTCTAATGAAAATCTTGCATAGATACATATAATAATCTGCTGTCTAGCGTCTCCGGCCCACTATTGGGTACTCATGGAGAACAGTATCTAGTTAATAATCACCTATAAATTTATTACTATGGCACAACGAAAGAGATTTTGAGCCGACACGAAGTTTACAGCTATTCAATTGGTAGATAAACCAATTAATATTTTCAAAATGGATTTCTTGGATTGAGATGGAATTGATGTCAGAAAAGTTTTACAAATATTAAGCATCCAGTCTATAATATAAGTTCAAACAATCCAATTTCAAATCCATAAAGTATTCTAGACCTACCCCAATATCACCATGACTAATAACTATTTGATTTGATCTCATTGAATGAGGAATTCAATTCATTTTTCGTCTGTGGAGAAAAATAATAGTTGAATTAATTGGAGAAATAAAATGACGACAAGTTGAAAGACTAAACCTATTGTAAGGCATCTCAATAGATGGACCATCTCAAAACTAAGTCATTCCCCTCACAAACCAAAGTAAGTAAAGCAAAACAGAACTCGAAAGCTGACAGGATTAGCCACATATATTTCCCTTTCTCTATGAGAAATATTTTGCATTCAATATAATTAATATTATTATATTTGTGTTTGTTATTTTTGTGGTGTACACCCGCATAAAAATCTGGAGTAAAAGTGCAATTTTCACACGATTGCATACCAAAATATACAATAACACATTTCTCTCTTTCTCTTTCTAGAGATAACTTTATTATCAAAAGTGCCATGATTAGCCCTGGATAATTTTGAAAATTCTTCATAAAAACTGCTTAGAAATGATCTTTAATTGAAACACCCTGAAAACTATATACTTGAATCGGAATCAAATATATTTGTATGTATGTATGTACGTTCGTTGGTTTGTATATTTTGCACCACCCATAAAAACTTATAGAACCTACACCCGCAGAATTTGTTAATTTTTTTGTACAGATAGGAAGAGAGAGATTTTTCTCATGCCACCTCTTACAGAGATTTAAATTGATTTCCTTATTAAGGCACATCCCTCTTGTAATATCCAATTAAAACCCACGACCCACAAAAATCCAGAGTATGAGTTCCCTTTGAGTGGTAATTACTCCTAGGGTCGCCGTCGTCGTCGTCTCTGATTCTTTTTGTGAAAATAATGCTGGAGATGGAAAGCTGACAATGACCTTTGTTGAAAATAAATTCAATTAATTGTAGATACTTTAATTGCAAAACTGTACATAAACGAGAATATAAATAAATGATATAACAATTGAAAGCAAAAGTTATGAATTGTGAAGCGAAATATTTGGGAGTTTTTAAACAAAATTATTAAGTTTCATATAATCGAGAGGAGATCGACAAAAGTTGATAACAAAGTCTAATCAAAAACCAATTTTTTTTGTTTTCATCAATAGTTTTTATCTTATTGTTAAATAGTCATTTTAATGTCTTTGATAAATACTTTTTTAAGTCCAGAAACACACCGAGTAGTTATTTCACCTAATTTGACTGTACTCGGTGGCAATTTAGAAAAAGACAGTTACAATTTTACCCAAACTTGATGAATTCATCATGAAATTTCCCAAAACAAACTTTCAAAAGGTCGCTGATGGAGTTCATCTAGAAATCCCTCAAATAAGCGATGAATAAATTTCTTAGAACTCTTGGTAGTATTACCTATATTAAATATTTAAAATACTAAATTTATGATTTTACACAAATTCATTAAGTTATATTTGTAGTTTTTGCGTTTAAGCTGATTGGCTTCGATTCTACTTATTTTTTTTGGAGGTTTCTTCCCCTATATTCTTCCATTCTTCTATTAGAACTTGATTTAGGTTGGCTTGTGTTCTCATAGCCTAACCAATTCTTTGCACAAATCTTCGATTGGATTGAGATTAAGAGACTGAGGTGTGTGTGTGGAAAAACCTGGGTGGTATTAACCACATTTTGTGGTGTTGAAATAAGAATGAATTTGGTTAGTTTAACATTTTGGCACCTTTCTCTCTCCGATTTCCCTTTTAAAATATTGAGATAAATATGTATGTGATATAGATTTGTTCGCTTAGAAACTACTTTAATTAACTGATTAAAGTAAATTCACTGACTGAATGCCACAGTCACATTCTATCTCCCACTCTCTGGCATAATGTATTTGCAACATCTGGAAACGATGCGTGAGAAATTTTCTACATACATGTCTTTGAAACCGTTTTGTGGTGTCGGTGGTAGAGCTACGTGGACGTCATCAAGCCACAGGAAGCTTGAGACCGACGCAAACAATGTACGGTAACAGAAATGGAACAACAACAAAAAAAAAGAAATAATCTCAAGTGGGCACAGTTTGGCCTGAGACGGAGGAGACGCGACAACGACGAGGACGGCGACGGCGACAATGTCTGTCAAGAGGCCACTCATATATTTGCAACAAACTGGAGTGGCTGCGTCCAATGATCAAGATTTGGTGGTTAGTTTGGATTGCGCCGCTCCTGCGGTGATGCGGTGTGCACATGCGCACTCAAGTGACTGGAATATTGCGCAAAAAACTCTTTGCAACCGATTGTCGCCGATAGTTTTTGGGAGAAAGGAAAGTTACTTTATTGATTAAAACGCTGCTACTCGCCGATGTGTGAAAATATGTTGATGCATAATGTGTAAACCACAATTTCGAGAACAGATGGATAAATAAAATGTGTATGACTTTATTTAAAAAACAAAGACATTAAAATTAGTAAACCAGTAAAATAACGAGAGAAATAAATACCTACTAACTTTTTTGATCCATTTTGTCATTAAGATGTTTAAGATTCGATGCATTCTTTCCGGATTCGCTCTTCTTATTCAAAGATCATTTAGCTCTTACTATTCAATATGTTTTTTTACATTATTGATTAGTCAATCCAGTTTTTTAATTTCGCAGGAGTATTATAAAATTGGTCAGATGATCGCAAAGCCTAAAAGAAGGCGTATTCGAACCCATAAACTATAAATACATATTAACTTCACAGCTCCAATTAGAAAATTATTCGGATGAAAATTGATATTTAAGATTTTGATTACTTTTGTGACTTAAAATTCAAAACATTTACATTTAGTTTATATCACTATACTATTTAGTTGTAAACAAATGAATAGACTTTAATATATCTTAGATCTTCATTAGGTCAGACGAACGCTTATGAATAGATCGATTCGGCTGTTAGTGCTGATCAAGAATACATAGATATAATTTATAGGATTGAAATAGCTTTCTTCTATCTGTTTCATACATCCTGGCTACTTTAATATACCATTTCACTCCGGAACAGTAAAAAGTGAAATAGTTACACATTTATGTATATGAAAAGGGGATGGATATACAATACTTGATATCCAATTTAATTCATATGAGTCTACATACCATATTTGTTGGCTCTAGATTTTAGAATCTTGAACATCACTTTAAACAATAAGAAATTCCTAACGAGTTTCAAGGAAAAGGCGATAGAATGAATATTTCAGTTAAAGGTTTTCATAATACAATTTTTAACCTTTTTTTTGACAGAAAAGTTAATACTTAAATTTTTTTGTATATTTGAGGCATCAAGTTGGCTTCTTTCTAATTCTCAAATTCCATTCAAAATCAAATACATTATTATGTATATCAAAGTAGGCCAGAACAATGCTAAAAATTTACCTGCTTGTGAATATCAATACAATTCACATATAATAACTTTTGTTTTTTGAAAGACAACATATTCAGAATTGTTAAAGAAAAAAAAAAAAAAATGGAAAATTCCAACAATAATTGTTCTGCTCAAAAGAAAGTCAATAAAAAAAAAATTGAAGAGATTCATGATGATAACGAAGTTAACGGTGCCAATGGAAACACTCTGTGCGAAGACATGGATGATTTGAACTTGGAAGAGAGTGATGTGGGAGATTCTCCTATGCTAGATACATCCAAATATACGGCAGCAAAACTACTTCAGGCGGATAGTATGACCCGGATGGAGGTCTTACAAGCTCGCATCACGAGCATTTCGGAACGTGTCAGTCTCTTGGCTTCGGACATGCAGAAAGTAACCGATAATCTAGCGATGGCCAGAAATACTATTCAAATCATTCAAAACCACAATATGGGAGATGGAGATAACATTTCGGAAGCTGACACTCAAGAGGAGCTGGATGGCGGATATAATGAATCGACTCAAACAGATTTCTCTAGTGCTCGTGAAGATTTGTCTGGTGATCGTGTGGGTGATTCGATGGATGATGACAATTAAAGCAAAGGCCGTGCTAACAACTTCCAAATTCGATGGGGCTTACGAAGAGAATATTTCGATATATCAATTTTAAGGAGGGCTTAATAAATTTAAAAACGAAGTATGATTAAAAGTAACACAAATGTTTTCTCTTTTTATAGAAAGGGATGGATCTGAGAAAATTATTGGAAAATGTGAATGGGAATAGGTCTAAGTATTAGCTGTGTTCAATTTGATGAAAATCGAGTGACTATATTTGATTATATCTCTTGTAGTAGCGATGGTTCCCGCTGGGTCAAAAAACGTGTTTAGCATATTACCAATTCATATACTAAGCTAAACCCTGTTAAATTTTAGCAAAATCGAATAGGTATCTTGAATGTAATGGCTTGCCATATGAGACTGTTTTTAGAAATAAATAGTTTATCACTTTCCATACTTTCCCTCACAGAGATCTATTTAAAGTCTATGAAAATCTATGATCTTATATCATTAAAAGTTGAACCATGTTAAATTACTTGTCCAATTAGCCGAATCTGAAATAACAAGACTTATGACCTTTTCAGCTACTTATCTCATATATGTACCTAGGAACCGCCCTACTGTGGTGGTCCATGGAAAAGATCGATTACATTTATGCAACATTTGGCAAATGTTGAGTAGCAGACAGCTGCTTTGATTCATAACTCAAAAGTAATGCAAATCTCAAGAAACAAATGGATATTTAAATATCACATTTAAATGACATCAAAAGGAAACTCTCAAGTGACCAACATGCTGGCAGACCTCCTCCTAAAAGACTGAAATGAAATGAATGAAAGAATGAATGTTTCAATGAATGAATGAAGAAAAGAAACTCTCACACACACACACAACATACACGCCCCGTGTTGAGAAAAACCCCAAGCGATAATACCACTTGAGTAATCAATCAAAACGATACTCGAACTCAAACCCAAAACCCAAAACGCAAAAACGTCGAAATCTTGTAATGAATATTTAAGAAGATGGAAATTATCACAAACCCCCCGACATTTTGCATAAATGATAGCAAAACAATAGACCAATATGCTTTGCATACAATACGATTATATGAACACAAAAGTACCCGAAAAAGAAAAACCCTTGAAAATCAACATATTGCATTTAATCTAGACATGAACACACATACATAATTTTCTCTGTAATCAATATGAAGCATAATAAGAGTATTAAGAAAACTGAAAAGAATAAAATATATACATATGTACATGTAAAAAAAAAAAGTTTCCTTTTTGCCCTCGCTTAAGTGAGCAAATGAACAGAATTTGAAACAAATAACAAAAGCCCTTCGGAAAGAGTAAGAACTCAATGAAAAGGGGAAAAAAGAAGCCGTCCTCTTAAGGGTTTGCCATCGTGTGTGTGTGTGTGTCTGATATTGTTATAAATATATGTGCATATAGTCTTATAGGACCGACCAAAGACAAGGGAAGTTTCACATTAATGCATATTGTATTTAGATTTTGGTTCATAAGCTTCCTCTGAGCGTTCAGTTTCACACCATTTTGGCATCGTTGCATTGTTTGTGCACAAATACTTAGGAACCTAATTCCAACTTGTTGGACGAAATGAAGTACTTCAGTTCAAGGTTTTGGGCTTTACCACTTGGCTGCCCAGAAAGCGGTGGTTTCTTATACTCTTGGGTTTCTTTTGTTCCTGCAATATAAGAAAAAATAACTTAATAATAATGAATAATTGCGAACGAACAAAGGGTTGTTCCTTTAACCTTATAAACCTAAATTTCCATATTAACTGACAATAAGATCGTAGCTGGATTACTCACATTTTATTTGAGATTAAAGAAAATTGGGTATTTATGAGAAATATCATTACATATTCCCGTCAGCTTTCATGGCACACGTCTTCCGAGCGTGGAAAGAAAGAATCTAAACCTGAAGCTGTCCAAGATGCAGTGGTACTGGGCCAAAGATCCCCTCTGCAAATCCAACAAGTTGCTACTTTACAAGGCCATACCTAATCCTATATGGACCTATGGGATCCAGCTCTGGAGCACGGCGTCCGGCTTAATCCTGCAACGTTTCCAAAGCAATCTTCTCCGCAAAATAGTCGAAGCGCCTCCTTTTGTGCGCAATTCCATCATACATAGGGACCTCAACATCCCATCCAACAAGAGCGAAATTAGAAAATATAGAACACGTTACTGCTCCAGATTGGAAGCGCACGAAAACACACTGGCCCTCAACCTGCTGGACAACAGCATGCAGACCAGGCGTTTTAAAAAGATGCCATCCTCTTGGCTTCCCGTTCAGACCAGAGCCGGACTGGTGATTCGACGCTTTTCGATATTGGTGAAACAGCTAAAAATGTTAAATGCCAATGTATTTCATGTAATTTCCCTAAACATCTAACTTTGCTTTACTCTGACATGTTATTTGAACCATTCTTAACATTTGCTTATTGTCCCCATAGGATAGATCGCAAATTAATAATCAATGGAAAAAAAAAATATTCATAGGACTAAGTCCTTTCTTAAATCGATCTCCAATTGAGGTTTTAGGTTATTGATTGATTTTTTTGGAAACTTCATACTTAAATACATCAACGAACTTCTGATTCTTTATAACTAAATTAATATTAAGTTAATTCATTCAAAAATTAACAATGAT
This sequence comes from Drosophila equinoxialis, assembly GCA_018150345.1. Taxonomy (NCBI): domain Eukaryota; kingdom Metazoa; phylum Arthropoda; class Insecta; order Diptera; family Drosophilidae; genus Drosophila; species Drosophila equinoxialis. The sequence continues at coordinate 5,825,099 of JAECWI010000047.1, forward strand.
TTATTTATCATTCAGACAGAATCTTGCAACAACTCAGAATATCCAAAATACTCTTAATATTCACAGTATGTTGAAAATTTAACTTAAATTAATTTTAATGATTGTTATCAAATGATTGAACATCATTCACCATTCTTTAAAAGACAAAATGTTCTGAGTTTCTGTGGTACTCCAATATCTTGAGATGCTTCAGTCTCCTACCAACTCGTTCTGGTCGATTGGCACGTAGTTGGAGTGGTTTGTTAGTGGATATTATATGGATGCAGCTTATGTGAATTCATTGTGTCTATCGTATCCATTTAATTTCATCAAGTTTTAGCACTTTTATACACTGAATTTATTTTAGTCTTAAATCTGTATTTATTCATTACGATTTTTCCAATACAAAGTCATAGTTATTTTCTAAATTCGATTAAATATTTACCCGATTAGTTTTTAAGTCTCACATCTGTGTGGATAAAATAACAGCGACCGATTTATTTTTGTATTTGAAACTGAGAAAATATGGATATGTATAATAATAAAGAAATAAACATTATATTCAATCAACTAATTAACTGGTTTACTTTTTAACAACTTGAATATATATAACAATTAACTTTTTCCGAAACTACTCTTATTTCATTCCATAATTTATTTAACATTTATACTTCTTGAAACATTTTTTAACACGCCAATAAACAGGCAACAATACGAACATTTTTAACCATTTTCCTCACCCACAATAAATGCGATAGAGCTAACAAGAAAGCTAAAAGAGCCGACTGTGAGATACCCTATTAAAAATACATTTAATCCCCATTTACATTTCATTTATCCATTTATGCTTCAGGGATAACTATATCATATTATCCTAAATGAATAAATTATAATAAATAACAAATAAGATGATTACTAAATATAGACCTTAACTTTATATACAAACTTACAATTAGACAATTTAAACTACGTTAACCATTGAGACCCAAAATAATAGGATATCTGAAAAAAGGGAAACAAATTGATGTGCCCAAGGCCTAACCCATCAATTGGTAAATGAAAAGGGCTATGCAAACACTGTGAACCCTTAACAACTTTTCCAGAAACTTCAAAAAAACAAGAAGTTTTGCCACTTAATTGAGATTAATTGAAGTTACTTATACATACATAGCAAATGATCATAGTAAACAACATTTTGGTTGGGTTTTATGTGCACACAGAAAATAGAAATTATTAATAATCTCAAACGAAAGAGAAAGAGAGAGAGAGAGACAGATTGAGGCACCCCGAAAAAGAAAAAAACGCAAACCCTCCAAACAAAAATTGAAAACAGAAACAGAAATTTTATTAAATTAAATTGAGTGCAACGAAATTTTGGTATAGGGAATATTTGTACATAGCAGAAGCGGAAACATAATGCACATAGATGCAAATCAAATATATTTTGTCTGTGTTTTTCGAGTTACGAGGTTAATGCACTTTCTGGTGTGGCCCTTAATTGGTTTCTATAAGGTCTATGACTGATGCTGATATACATACTTACAGACATTTGACTGACTTTGTATCTGTTAATAGTTTTTGGTTGCCATTGTAAGTCAAAACTAGGCAATTTAGCTTAATTGACATTCAAAATGCAGTTGAATAAACTTTTGAAAATGTCTACGGAAATGCCACATTCATATTTATGTGGTTTTCTGTTGAAAAAATCTATTTTCACACCATAAAAAAATAGGAGAACCAAAAAAGAATTTGGCACACTTGCCTCCAAGAAACAAAGCGATTCGATTTACGCAATAAAATCTAATTAGTAAACTCTCTAGGAACCCCTAAAGAAATCCAAAAAAAACTGTAAAATTTGTATTCAGGTACTACTTCAAATCTTTCTTTCAATTCGGTTTTTTGTGTTCCCAAATTCGTTATGGTGACGACACTTTAACTACAACAAAGATGCCCAAAGACAAAGGACACACGCTCGACCCTCGACAGAAAGGAAACTGAAAAACCAACCACCCAATTCAACTCGGTTCAACCGATCCTGAAGTTAACTCAAGCGCAAATAACAAACAAAAAATTGCAACTTTAAAAAAATACATTTTTGAGTATTCCATTTGATGCAATTTTAAAAAATCAAATGGTCGTCGTGCGCCGTGTGTCGAATGCTGTCAATATTTCCGGTGTATCTAATGACAAACGCATGTTTACACGAGTGCGAACATATCCGGTCGAGGGTCCGGTCTTGGGGATGCTAACACTGATTGCGGAGGCCGTACATCCCAGCCAGGAACCATTACACGGATATTATTTAAAAAAAAAAAAACAAATGAGAATTCAAAATTGCGAAAAAGGCTTCAGACAACTTCAGGGACAATTAAATGGATTTACTCAAGCGTTGGCTTCAGTATTTATTTGGCTAAGGCAATTTATAAATGATGGGCGCGAATTGTGAACAAAAAAAAACTCGACTTGGTTTTTTTTAAAGGGCTTGAAGGGTGAGACAATGATGATGATTAATGATCGTGTGGGTATGGAATGGAATGCTCGATTAAATCTACAAAATAAAAGTTAATTCTAAAGATATTCTTAGAATATATGATGAGAATTTGTGTAGTATATATATCCTTCTACGTGCTTAGATTGCCATGAATTTAGAAAATCAATTCATAGTTGTAAGTAATTTTCGTTAGGTGCACTTAATATACGCTATGTATTAGTGATTACACATTTCAACCTAAGAAAAACGAAACACAAAACATTTTTCAGACATTTTTCAATATTTAAATATATTTAAGATACTTGTTTAAAAAGCTTCATGCAAATTCGTAAAATTTAATATTTTGTTACACTTTTTAAATAGGAATATAAAATTTCCCTCTAGTCGAATGAGTTTATTTAAGAATTGGCTGATTGTGAGGATTTTTTAAAGGATATTTTTCTTTCAGGTTTTTCTTAAGTGCAGTAAAATAGAAAAGTTGATTGTCTGAATTTTGGTGGCATTTTTGAATTGACAATTGATTAAAAGACGACAAGTTCAAAGGTTTCATAAAATGAAGATTTAAATATTTGTTTAATTGAAACTGAAGTTTTATAAAATTTAAAACATCTGAATACTATCTTAACAGTGATATCAAATAACTCGAAGGAAATCTTATGTATAGACAACTTTTAAATTAAAAGCCATTCTCAAGAAAAATGTTCAATTTTTTAAATACAATGAATACGTTTTGAACCTTTTGCTTAAAGTGTGCAAAGGGGCAATGTTTCCACAATTAACAGCCCTTGATGACTTCATGAAATTGGTATTTACTTAGACACTTTTTGATTCTTCAACTAATAAATCTAACCAATATTCTCATATAAAATTTGCATTGCTCAAGTTTGATTGGATTAATTTTCAGTTATATGGGAAATGAAATGCCAACTTTTTAAGTACAATCCAATTTGGATCAGAATTGAAAGAATAATTCAATTGAATTTGCCTCACCATGCAATTTTAGATGCGGATTTACTGGTATACTGGTGAATATCCAATTGAAAAACAATCTCAACTGCGAATTTGCCACGCGCTGTGGCACAATACTTTCCAGAGCTCTATGGACCATTTCACATGGGGTTGTTGTTGTCAGTAGCTCATGGACGGATAGAATGGAATGCGGGCACAATACACTCACGATATTCGTATGGATATTGTGGGAGAAAAATACATTTTTTTATGCACAAAATATGTAATCCAATGCCATAATTTCTATAAACTACAAAGATAAAATGCAAAAAAAAAAAGAAAAAAAAAATAAATATAATAATGATTATAGAAATACCAAAAGAAAACATTGCAATGTTTAGACAGGAATGTTGTATAGCTGGCGTGGGAAAAATATGAAAATATGTGTTTTATGTTCTGTAATCCTTCCAACTGGACACAATAGATTCGTGTGATGATGATGAGTAAGCCCATTAGAGAACAAAACTGACCCTGGCCACACCTGACCTTTTGTGTGTTTTTGGACAGATTAGTGTGACAGGCTACTTAATAAGCGGCGATCACTTGTTGTACACAAAAATATAATCAGCCACCAACACACACTCACACACACACACACACTCAGACAATTCCAAACCCAAAAACAATTTTCATTTTCATTTTTTGCCTTTACAATTCAATTTTCCAAAATTTTGTATATCATGAACGAGCGATCTACTCGTTTACCACAGCAGGACACTCCAAGCGACGGACGGCGCTCGGACTTAAGGGACACTAAGGGACTCGAAGGGGACCCGAGACTCGGACCCATGCAGAGTGTGAAAGATATTATCAGTTTGACTCGATCTCTGCTTGTTGTTGTCGTTTATGTTTTCAGTTTCATTTATCAGTTGTATATAACTATTTTATGGAACAATGAGAAATTATGATGAAACTTGGTTTAAATCATTTATACTCATACCCTCTTCTCTATGGGGAGGGTTGCTTTAAGTTTTTTTGATTGAAACTTATCATATTAACCAGATCTTGGCTTTGGCTTGGGTTTTTGCCATTTGAATGATTTTCCTCTATACGCGGTTTTAATTGCGACCATACAGAAATGGTTATATATAAATGATGAAAAGTTAAAGTTAATTAACTACGAATTGTTGTTAGACTCGTCTAAAGATCGGTATTGGTTGATAAGATTTTTTTTTTTATTTTTTTGGTTTTTAAGGGTAAGTGAAAATATATTGAACTTTTAGTTATGAGCCAAAGAAATAAGACGAGGTTTAATGGCTATACCAAACATTTTCCAAGAGCCAATGTAAGTTATCCAGAGTCAAAGAGAGATTCGGAGATTCAGAAGATTGATGAATTGACCTCTGACAATAAGTTACTTTAAAGAAACGATACCAAATTTTAACTAGGTCTAAGACTTAATGGGTTACCATTTCTTAACTTTAATAGAAGGAATGTGTTTTATATCTTTCTTTTAGGTTCTTGACTTTGATAGAAAGGGATTATTTTCTAATCTCTTCTTTTAGATTCTTGGCATTGATAGAAGATTGTAATCTCTTTCTTTTATTAGGAGAGAATAAACTTTATCTCACATATTGTCCACACATTATTCCTATGCTTGAAGTTCTTCCCCTCTGTATCTCTATCTCTCAGTCTTAATCCATTAGAAAATCCCAATTTTTAGTCAACCCTTAGGGGCGTAACTTCCCACGACACCAGGAAATTGTTGAATTTACGATGACATTTATGCGTAATTTTTGGTTAAAATTTTTATTGCTCCTCCACAAAAACAAAACGAAAAGAGTTTCCTCTATTTTCACTTCCACTTTCGACTAATTCCTCCCCCCGCCGTGTGGAATGTCAAATAAATTTGATTGGAATACCCAAACATTGTTTGACGTTTTCTAATTGAAATGGACCTCTTAATTTTTGGCCTCATTAAAGCGACCACACCCACTTTACAAAACGAAATAATCCTTACTTGACTCAGGTAGCTACCCAACCGATTTTGGTATCTTTATCGGGACCTATATATTTATGATTTTTCCATCATATGCAGCGTCATGACTTTCTTCCGTGTCAACGCCTCTTAGGCGCACCCTTTCTTCTTTTTTTTTTCTTCTTTTGGTAATCCTTTACTTTGAGGTAAAGGTCCTATCACGTGCTATGGGCACACAATCTTGGATGGACTCGACGGGTTGCTTTTGACTGTGCGTTCATTGAGGAGATGCCGTCATCATCGTGTCATAATTGCATCTTGTTTCTTCTTGAATGCGGAAGTGTGAAAATTATGGGGTTTCCTTACTTTTTTTTTTTTTTTTTTTTCTTCTCCTTCAGTGTTAATGATTATGTTTGTTTGCTTTATCATCGGCTTAAGATCATCACCAGAGAATGGCTAGAAAACATTTTGTTTGCTAACTTTGTTTCATATGCGTGAATTATGACTTAGGGTTAGGAGGGATGGTTGGTTCCTTGGTTTCCTTCCTTTCTGGGATTCTGTTGGGTTTTTTGTTCGTCGTGCTAAATTGTATTTTACGATCGTGGACAAGATGTTCTTGTAGATAGCATTGGAAGTTTCATTCCTTCCATTTTTTTCATTTTGCAAAATATTTCGTTTTTCTTTATCATCAATGGAGATCGTGAGAACTAAAGGAAGCTGAAGGGGTTTTCGAACAGTTCTCCAAGGGAATTTCCAAAAAGAATTTCAATATTTATTAAATATTTAATAGTCTAACAAGAAAAAAGAAACAACTTTGCAATTGTTTTCTAAGAGATAAAAAATAATAAAAATTAATTTAATATGATATGTGATATGTTTGTTTTTTTATAAGATGTTTAATAAACATTACGAGTAAGTTTTATCACGAACACATAGAATTATTGAAAGAACTTACCCGTGATATTTGCCGATTGTTTCATTATTATATTTTAGAATTTGCTTTGCTTAGTTCGGAAAACGTAAACCTTTTTTGGTACAAAATCATCAGCAGCTTATGATTTGTTTACCATTTTTATCATTATACCCTTGCAGAGGGTATTATAAAATTGGTCAGATGTTTGTAACGCACAGAAGGAGACGTTTCCGACCACATAAAGTATATATATTCTTGATCAGCATGAGAAGCTGAGTCGATATAGCCATGTCCGTCTGTCCGTCCGTCCGTCCGTCCGTCCGTCTGTGCAAATCAACTTCACGCTGGCATCTTAAGAGCTATCGGAATGAAATTTCATATTTGAGCTACTTTAGCCGGGAGATAATAGAGTATGAAAATTGTCAGGATCGGACTACTATATCATATAGCTCTAGAACAAAATTTTTGCAAAAATTGGAGTATCGCCATGAAATTTACGAATTTAATAGAATTTGATATAGAATCTCAGATCCCAAAATTTGAGTTTGATCGGATAAATAGAACACAAGTTACAGTCAATTCAAATCGGTTCTACGTCATCAGCAAATCAAACAGAGCACATGCATACGCACACACAGACGTAGCGCTACACGTATGTATGTATGTGTATGCGTGTTGTGCCTTGCTTAAAAATTTGTAGTAAAAAGAGAAATAATTTGAATGTTTTGTTTGTGTGTTGATGAATTGAGTTGCAAGGAAAGAAATTTCAAAATGTAAAAAAATTATTGCCAAGGACTGCAAGGGTATATAAACTTCGGCATTGCCGAAGTTAGCTTCTTTGATATTTTAATTATAAAATTATTTAATAATCAAAATCTTTAGATTATGCCAGCATATGGCCAAATTCTTCAAGTATTTACAGTATCTATTGACAATATATTTTATCAAATAGGCTATTTTGAAATGTATTGTAAAGTTGTATCATTATTTATCAAAATATTCTTCTACAGTTGGCCAATAAGCCCAATATCAACTGAGTCTTAGAATCTCGAATTCAAACATTCCAGCGAAGGAACAAGATTCTTACCAACAACAAATTTTTCGGGAAAGTATGTACTTCGTTATTATTTGGTTTTCTTTTGAAAATATAGGTGTTTTGATATAGGTTTTTTTGAATTGAATACGTTCGACGCTGGTGAATTGCCCATAAAGAATATAAGCGAACGACCTGTCTAATTTGGCTAATTTTGTGTTTCTATGATGTGTTTTCTCAGTTTGTAGTTGACATGTATGTATTTATGTATGTACATACATATGTCAAAATTGAGACTCAACGATTGACATATGTACATCCGTTTGATCCGATGAGAGCTTCGATCAGAAGAATACTTCATGATGCTATAAATGCTAATGGCAAGGTGATCAAAACATTTAAAATAAGTCAAGGCAAGCATTCTCCATCCTTCCATCCTGGAATAAAAAAAAATCATACAGACTACAAATGTATCTCATTTGATTTGAAACGATTATAAACCATTCTAAACATGGAGCATTTTGCAGGCCACTCCTTGGTAGAAGTTATTGATGTTAAAGAAAAAATTAAACACAATAGGCTACTATTAAAGTCATAGTTGCAGTGAGATATGTTGATTTATGGCTTAACATTTCATCATGATAGTTCGTGTTGGGGGCAAAACTATCATATTTTTCTAAAAGTTTACAGAAAGTTGCACATGCCCCCTCCGTTTTAGTTTTAGGGGCAGCTGTTTGATGAGTGTCACCAACTATTGCCAGGTGCAGAATCAACTCCCTAACATCCTTAACTTAATTAACTTTGACTGGCCTGAAGCGCACGTACTGTGGCTGTGGCTGCTTCTGCAGACGCAGACGCAGAATGAAAAAGTAATTGCAGGTGTGCATTGGTCTGACCAATCGAAATGAAAGACTCCATATCCATAAGATACATTTTCCAGTCAACGGATAGCTACGGATAAAACGCGGATAAACTGGAAGTCAGGCCAATGAGAGCTCAAAGAACGAACTGGGAATACCAACCCCTGCTTCCCAGGTCTATGTGGCTTCACTTGAAGCGAACTTAACTGCGATGCGCAGAGCCGAGCCAAACAGTCAGCCTTGCGCAGTCGTTGCGAACGGACGTTCATGTCGAGGGAGTGAACAAGAAACCAAATAACGAAACGAAACAAGAAACTTAAAGTGTAAAGAACTGTGTGTGAGTGTGTGTCAGAGCAAAATGGTGTTAAACGTAAATATAGTAAACGCGCCGGTGCCTATGCCGATTCCCAGTCCACCAGCCACCAAATCTCGCATACAAATCGATTGGGATATCAATGATACGAAAATGCCAACAGTTAGCGAATATGATGATTTCAATGATTGGGCCAATGGACACTGTCGTCTGATCTATACAGCTCTGAACGATGATGCCCGCAAACATGCCAGCGGTTGGGCCATGAGGAATACCAATAATCATAATGTGAACATATTAAAGAAGAGCTGTCTGGGCGTCCTTTTGTGCAGTGCCAAGTGTAAGCTGCCAAATGGAGCGAGTGTACATCTTAGACCAGCCATTTGCGATAAGGCCAGAAGGAAGCAGCAGGGCAAACAGTGTCCCAATAGGTAAGTTGACTTAAACAGCATGGAAATTGGTTTGCAGACAAAACTAACTTTGGTTTCTTTTTGGTATTCTCTTGTTTAGAAATTGCACTGGCCGCCTGGAGATACAATCTTGTCGTGGTCATTGCGGCTATCCGGTGACACATTTCTGGCGTAAGGATGGCAATGGCATATACTTTCAGGCCAAGGGCACCCACGATCATCCCAAGCCGGAGGCAAAGGGTTCCACCGAGGCACGACGTCTGTTGGCGGGAGGACGACGTGTTCGTAGTCTGGCCGTTATGTTGGCCAGAGATGCGGCCTTAAGTGATAAACTAAGCAGCTTGAAGACCAATAAACGTCAAGCCAAGACACAATTGAATCAGCAGGAGACGAAACGTAAACGCACCGAAGTGATGCCAATCAATCAGCAAGATTTAAGTGGATTGTATCAGAACAACAACTTTAATTCTCAGCAATCCAATTATATTGCCACACCAGCAACAGCAAATCAATGGAATAACAATACTGTAACTTACTATAATCAAGATGGATTTACATGTTATAATTCTACGAATAATCTCTATGGTTATGAAATGTTGCATTCACCTTTATCCTCGACTAGTACCAGTTCGGCCAGCTATTATCAAGAGATTCTGCCGCAAAGTCAACAAATGCAACCCACACAACAGCAACAGCAACAACAACAACCCACGCCAACTCACTATGAACCGATGAACTCTACAACAAATTATCAAACAACGGGCATGACTTTATATGAGAGTTGTGATGACACATCCAGTTTGACCAGCAGTTCTGGCTATAGTTCCGAAGATTATAGTTATTTCAATAACTATGTTAATTCGACTGCCGATGTCACAGCAGCAGCAGGAACACAATCTGCCACCACAGGAGATAATTTCTTTACCACAAGTTCAGAGATTTTCAGTGTATTTGAGTCTACCATCAATAATAGTGCAGATGCCGCCAATATGGATCTACTATATAGTGAGGCAACGGCCTACCAACAGCCACAACAGGCATATATATCGCCTAGCTATCAGCAGGATCATCATCAGTCGGGCGATTTCTACTATAGCAACACGGGTGTGGATAATGTATGGAATATACAAATGGATTCGAGTACCCCATATCATCATCAACAGCAGCAGCAACAACATCATCCAACATCGACAAATGTTTATTGCTAGAATAGGCAAAAGTCCGACCTCATTATCCTAAAGATCTCTCGATTATCTTATATACATTCCCTTTCTATCACAATTCCCAACTCAACCATCTTTTAAGCGTTGTTCTAGTCTCTAACATCAAATTTTTTCCTAAACTTAACGTTCTTCGTTGTTTAATCCATTGAATTGTTAATTAAAAACAAATTTTTGTATGTTTCTATTATTAGTTAATAGTTTGTAGTTAGTAGTTCCTAAGCGAATCGATTATACTATCTATCTATATAAATAATTACCATTTGTTTCTTCAGCTATTCCAAAGTTTTAATCTAATTTTATAATTTTAAGTTTTATGTCATAGTTAACTAAGTGAATAGAAGAACCCACCTATTTATGAGCATTTCGTATGAAATAAATATTTTTGAAACAAAAAAAAAAAATTTAAATTAATTTAATCTTTAAAAGACGAAGAAGTTGAAATCAACCTCACTTAAGGAGAAGGCATCTACTAAGATTCATCATTAAAATTTTAGTCACAGAAACTATTTTGACTGTAAGTATAAGTGGCTGTAAGTGGTTTTGAATGGCTATAAAAGGTAATCAAAAATTTAAATGGTTATAAGACTATGAAAGGTATTCCATTTCCTAAATTGAAATCCAACTTTGCTCCCTTTTTATTATATTGCAGATTCTTTTCTTTCTTTTATATCAAGAGAGATATAAAGAGAAGAGGATATGAAGGGGCTGTGGCCCAGAGCCCAAGGGCAATGGACTTTCCAGGGTTCAATAACAGATACATCATTTTAGCACCGAAATATACATTAATAACAATTTGAACTATTTTAGTCTCAGCCAATACTAAGGCGAAGGAGAATGAATTCTTAAAAGGGAAATTGGGGGAAAAGCTTCAGTTATAATCAAATGAATACTAAAAGTTCCAACATTTCAAAACCTAACTATAAATCGAACGGTGCAAGAATATATTCTCTTAAAAGCCGACATGGGAATTTCAATATTCTGAAATACATTAAATAAGTTAGAATATTGTTTAAAAACCACGATAAAATACCTTGTCCTTTACTTTTCTCTTGTGGTTTACAATTTCAAAGCAAAATAATTTAGGCATTAGTGATAAGTTAAATCTGAATTTGACTTTCTAAAGGCAAACTTTGAAATTCTCTTAAAAATTTTGGAAAAATTGTTGAAGAATTTTCCAATATTTGTATGTCAATATTATAGTAATCTATATATTTCAGATTTGTGGTAGTTAATGTCTCAACATTTGTGTTTCAGTCTCAACACTCAGTTTATGAGTATGACTTTTATTATTTCAAAAACCAAAAACTCCTCAATCGCCTCTGCAATATATCGTTTTGATCTTTGCATATATGTTTGTCTTACTATAAATAATGTAATATGGAATTGGTGTAGGTCCAGACATCAGGATATATTTAAATTTCAACGGCAATCTTCAAAGCATCAGCTTAAGAATAAAAGCCTTTGCCGTAACTAGTTTCAATAGTTTTAATGATCTTACATACTAAAATTGCTGCTCTAAAATTAAATTTATCAAAGGTAACACCAAAATGTTCCAATATTGCTATTCCCCGATTGCTCAAAGTCAATTAAAGATACTCAAACTGTATAAAGGACAGCTGACTTCGTTTCCTAAGTATTCTAATGCAATTCATATGTATATTTGCATAGAATTTCAACGATTAGACCTATACAATCTTATTTACAGCAACCCTTGCCTGACATTTCTATTAATGTGGAAAAATAAAACCATTAACAAATTGGCAATAGACCATTCTTCTATATATTCATGGATCTACCTTTTTTAGAGTTTTATGCATTTTAAATTAGTTTGCCAAATTTGCAGAACCTCAGACCCTGGCCAAGATATAATTTCGCAAATTCGCGCGCATATTGAATTACAACGGCCCAACAATGGGATCAACGTCACTTAATTTGCATAATACCCTTCTTTAGGGCACCCAAAAGGATAACAACAACAACAAAAAAAAAGCGCAATGCCAAAGTCAGTCGACTCGATTTCCCTTCATTTGCATACGATGCTATTGGAAGAGAAGGGCGTTCCAGGGGCTAATCAAACATTCAAGGACAAATAGTGTTAACCCCAAATAAGAAGGATAAGAGTGAAGTGGCATCCAGGACAGGAAGCACACGCTTCTTGTTTGATTTATGGCTGAAAATTAACATAAATGAAATCAAAACATTATAAATGTTTTCATTTAGGTACACCATTCAAATTATATATGCAAATATATTGTTACATACAATTTTCGAAAATGGAAAACGAAGTCATTTCATATTATTTCTGCGAATTGTGTATCCTTGAAGGTCGCACGCGTCGAGCAGGCACACTTCACGTTCAATGTATGACAATAAATGGGCGTTTTGTTTAACCTCATTAGGGTTGAGTACTCGTACATACTTACCTTTTGCCCACCACCCTTTGCCCTTACATTTATAGAGTGCTCAACTCTTCCTTTTTTTTTTTTTTTTAATTATTTATAATCGGTTTAAAAAAATTTCATAAAAAATGGAAGCGGTCGGACATGAATTCAGCTTAAAAAATTGGTATTAAAAGATTGTTTAGGTGTTATTTTTTTTTATTTGGTGGGTTAATGACACATTAAAAAGTGATGAAGGGTTCAACAATGGAGAAAAGTCTGTGAGGATTTAATTTTAAAACTGAATAATCAGTTAAAAAGGAAAATGTATTTCACTATTGATGCTTACTTTTTAATTTAACAATGTTTAAAAAGAACCAAGATCATTTTGAGATCTATGTAATTGTAAGTTAAAACGCTTTGAAAAAGACATACAAAACGACGACTGGTATTAACAAGATTGGACAAATTTTTAACCCATGATGCTGTTGTTAATGTTAAACCTAAATGAAGAAAGTAAGTCGACTCGCCGACTTGGGTATACCATGCACCAGGTGACTCAAATATTTCAAATTTCGAAAACCGAATGTACAGTGGCGGCAATGATTTTGAGACAGTTTATTTTTTACCTTAAATTCTGATTTCATTCGATTTTTATTTTATGTTAGTTTATGTTATGTTTTGATGTTAAAATTTATAGCGTTCAATTGGTAATTCTATTGAGATTATGTTCTGTAAATTTCGGGGGCGTATCTCTAACTTTTTTTTTTTTTAAATGGATTTTGATAAAAGGCCCCAAAATCGAACTTGGCAAAATAAAAAAACACATTTTCAAAATTTGTAAAATGCATTGTACACCTTTGGACCCTAAGAAAGAGTTTTAGGTCTAGTAAAAATAAGATAAACTGCATACCACAAATTTTCATTTTCGCCCCAGGGTCCAATTTGGAGCCAATTGAAAATCTCAATTTTGTATGGATTTTTATGGTCTCTCTGCTTGCCGTCAATTTTCACCACTAATTCATACTAAAGTATAACTACATTTGAACTATGAACACGGCCCTGTACTTCGTTTTTGTCCATCACGTCAGGTTTTCGAGAAAAGTGTGTTGAACTTATTCGAATTGACCGCATTTGCAGTATTCTATTATATATATATAAGCATAAAATTATGATAAAAACAGTTTTATTTTAACCTATTAATATATTAAGTAAATTTAATAGCAATTTACAAAATATCAAATAGGTACTTCTTTGTTATAGTGCATAATATCTTACACTTTGGTTATGGTTGTATGCTATAGAAATTCCAAGAATTGTCTGCTTTTGAATTTCAAAGAATTATGGAAATATTATGGATCTTACCAATTGTTTATTAGTAATGTTTGCAAACAAGGGCTATTTTTCTTACACAGAATATTCTGAAATCTGCTAAAAAAGTAAAAAATGTAGTTTTAAACTTTCTATAGTATACATTTGGGTGACTATTTTCCAAACCCAGATCCCCTGATTTCACAAAATTTGTACGTGATGAACAAAAACCAAGTATGCAGTGAGAATCATCGTTCCCGAATTAGTTAAGAACACCTCTCAAGTTAAACTTAGTTCTAACGAAAAAGTTAGTCGGATCTTTTAACTATATATAACCCAAACTTTGACAAATTGAATACCTCGATACGTTTCGAGTATCTTATACTAAACTGATGTATACGTCATGTCCAATATCGAATTGATAAGCCCGCTGATCTTCAAAAGGTTAAACGCCAGCAGAATTGACAATTGATCTACTCAATGGAGTATGTCAAACTCAAGAGTGACTTTTTTGTTCTATCCTGATCTCTTCACACATCATCACATCGTCAATATTAAAAGACACAGCTGCAATCGACGAAAAAACGATTAACTATCAAAATTTATGTCAAATGTTACCACAATAATGCGCAAAAATCTCATCTAAAACCTATTTAGTACTTGGCCAGGGCCACTTCAAAAGAGGCCCACACACACAAAAACGCCTCCCAAATAAATGAGGCGCACTTAATGCGGTCGATTCAATGACTTCTCCCGGAATGACCTGACCTAAACAATCAGAGTGACATGCGTGTCACATATAAAGAACAAAATATTTCGTGTCAGGGTGGGTCAGCGTGAAAATCGTATAGAACACGATAGACAAAACATCGAAAACCTAGACAAAAGGGAACCAAACATATTGTTTCAAAATCGTTTAAAAATTTGTGGATAAATAAACAGAAAAATTTTAAGATGTTTAGAAAATATACACAAATAGACATACATAAATTTTATAAAAATTCTTTCGCATTCTTATTATATATTACAGATTATCTCACAATCAGTAGTGGATCTAGAGGAACTTTTGCCCTTAAAAAACGCAATAAGCAATTTAAGATATAAAACAAATTCTTGAATATCCTGCGGATAAAAATAAATTTCCAAAGCTAACATTGTTTAAAAACAAATTTTTAAGTTGCATATCATACGAAAAAGATTATAAATTTTAAAAACAATCAACATTTTTTCAGTTTACTGCACATTTTAAGAACAAAAGTCATATAAAATATAAAATGTGTTGTTAACATATAAGGCTGAGAATACCTAAAGAAGGATATAATTTTTAATAACTTGCGGATGCTAATAGGACTTTTAAAATTTTGTTAAAATTTGTTAATTTGTCGATTAATGTAATTATAAGTCAAACTATTAAGGACGATCGATTAGTATGTACTAAAGACATTGTTGAAATTTTGTCTGAATGGTTTCCTTTACTATTTTGGTATATAAATAAGAAAATATATTGCATACTTTTAGGCTTCCATTTTTCGTTTTTCAAAAGCAGTAAAGAGCCTTCAATTAATTTATTTCATTATACTATCATCTACAATTGATACAAATGTTTCAAGTTTGATTTCAATATTTTATGTAAACAGTTAATTTAGTGTAAAGCAAGAAAACATTTCACACTTTGTGTGTGTTGCTACATAAACAAATGCAAAAGCCTCATTTCTGACAGTATGGGTGCCGACCGATGTTTTAGAAGCTTGCTTTGCTAAGTAACTCTTAACTAGATAACATTTGTTTGATTTTTATTTTAACATTTTAATTAAAATAGACTTAAATTTTTACTCCTTAAATTCAAAGCGGAACTAGAACTGCCCATTGGCGCACTAATTCCCACCAAGTTTCCAGCTAAACTTCCAGCCAAGTGTGGCATCACTAGCAGCTGCCACTTTTTTTCTCTCTTTTGCTCGAGTTCGACTATCGATAGTGCCGGCCAAACATCGATGATTTAAAACCATCGATGTAACATCGATGTTCGTCTCATCTCTATTTATCAGCTCTAGCGCAACAAGTCGGAATTATTTAATTTCTTGTATTCGTTTTTGTTTTAGTCAATTATATTAATTGATTTAAGTTTAAAGTGTCGAAAAAAATTCACATAAATACTGCTTGTAATGTCGGCAACGAGACTTCTGAGTGCCATTGGCCAAGTTTCTCGGCATCAATTATTGCAAAATCGCTGTGCTAGAGGTAAAAATGCCGACCATAAGTCAAATTAGGAAAAATTCAATTTTTCTTAGTACATATCTTATATGTGGATAGATAAAGAAAGAATGAGCTATAAAAGACATATTCGAATATACGTCAATTTGGGGTTATAAAATCGCGGATGTCGAATCTCGATTCGAATCTCTACCGTTGCGGCATAATGGACTTTGAACTTTGTACTCTATGTTGACGTCGGCGTCTGTGTATGATTTTTTTTTTTGATTGTGTATGGGGGCCCACTTATGTATGAGATAATATTGTTACTAATCTTAACCCTGCCTGCTTGCCCCACAGCTTTTCCCGCAGCTGCTGTCCAACTATATCGCCAGCAATCACCACGTCTAATGTCCACCCAAACCGCTGCCAATCCCTCACCAGCAGCAGCAGCAGCTGGAGCCAACAAGCATTTGCACACCAAGGTGGTCAATGGAGTGCTTGTGATTAAGTTCGATTCTCCCAATGTCAAGGTTAACTCTTTGGGTTCCGAAGTAAGCGATGAATTCGAACGGGTCATCAAGGATCTGGAGACAAATCCTAGTGTGAATTCGGCGGTATTGATCTCCGGCAAGCCAGGATGCTTTGTTGCTGGTGCCGATATTGGCATGCTGGAAGCCTGCCAGACAGCTGAAGAAGCCACCCTCATCTCACATGGTGCCCAATTGATGTTCGATCGGATGGAGCGTAGCCGCAAACCCATTGTGGCTGCCATCAATGGTGTTTGTCTTGGCGGTGGTCTGGAATTGGCTTTAGCCTGTCATTATCGCATTGCCACCAAGGATAACAAAACCAAATTGGGTCTGCCGGAGGTGATGTTGGGTCTATTGCCTGGCGGCGGCGGCACTGTTCGTTTGCCCAAATTGACATCCGTTCCCACTGCCTTAGACTTGGAATTGACTGGCAAGCAAGTGCGTGCCGATCGTGCCAAACGTTTGGGCATTGTTGATCTTCTTGTGGATTCCTTGGGTCCTGGTCTACAGCCAGCAGAGCAGAATACCATTGAGTATCTGGAAAAGACTGCTGTGAAAGTGGCCCAAGATTTGGCCAGTGGCAAATTGCGTGTGAATCGTGAGAAATCCGGATTGGTCAATAAACTACAGGCTCTGGTGATGGATACCGATTTTGTGAAGAACAAAATATTCGATACCGCCCGCAAGCAAGTCATGAAGGCTTCAGGTGGCCTCTATCCAGCACCCCTTAAGGTAAGATTAGGGAGTTTTTTTTGCAAAGAAGATTTCGTTATATCGTTTTCGTATTGCAGATTCTGGATGTCATTCGCGCTGGCGTGGATAAGGGCCAGGAGGCTGGTTACGAGGCAGAACGTAAAGGTTTCGGTGCCCTCTCTGCCACACCCGAGTCCAAAGGTTTAATTTCTCTATTCCGCGGTCAAACTGAATGCAAAAAGAATCGCTTTGGCAAGCCACAGCAAGCTGTGAAGACCGTTGGCGTTCTGGGTGCCGGATTGATGGGAGCCGGCATTGTTCAGGTCTCTGTGGACAAAGGCTACAAGGTGGTAATGAAAGATGCCACCGATGCAGGTCTTGGCCGTGGCATTGGACAGGTCCAGAAAGGACTGGAGACTGCTGTGAAACGTAAACGCATCTCGGCTTTGGAACGTGATCAAACTCTGGCCCAGCTGCGTCCCACTCTCGATTACAATGACTTTAAAAACGCGGACATTGTTATCGAAGCTGTATTCGAGAATATTGATATTAAACATCGTGTCATCAAGGAGCTGGAGGCTGTTGTCCCGGCACATTGTGTTATTGCCACCAATACGAGCGCTATCCCCATTACCAAAATTGCTGCCGGAAGCTCTCGTCCAGAGAAAGTTGTGGGCATGCATTATTTCTCGCCAGTTGATAAGATGCAATTGCTTGAAATTATCACACATCCTGGCACCTCAAAGGACACAGTGGCTCAGGCAGTAGCCGTGGGTCTTAAGCAAGGCAAGGTTGTGATCACAGTGGGTGATGGACCCGGTTTCTATACCACACGTATCCTGGCTACCATGCTGTCAGAGGCCATAAGGTATTATTTGTTTCTCTGATCCACTTATCATCAATTTATGTATATGTATTTTCCGTGTCTTAGACTGCTGCAAGAAGGCGTTGATCCAAAGGAATTGGATCAGTATACCAAAAAGTTCGGTTTCCCAGTGGGTGCTGCTACCCTTGCGGATGAGGTTGGCATTGATGTTGGCTCTCACATTGCTGTCGATTTGGCCAAGGCATTTGGCGACCGTTTCAGTGGTGGCAATCTGGAAGTTATGCAGGATTTGGTTCTTGCCGGTTTCTTGGGACGCAAATCGGGCAAAGGCATCTTCCTATACGATGGCCAATCCAAGGGTGGCCGTCCTGTAAACACATCCGCCGTTGAGATTGTCAAGCAAAAGTATAGCCTGGTCTCTAAGGGTGCCAATACACCCGAGGATCTAACCCTGCGCATGGTTTCACGTTTCATCAACGAAGCCGTACTCTGTCTGGAGGAAAAGATTCTCGATAGCCCACTGGAGGGAGATGTTGGTGCCGTTTTCGGTCTAGGTTTCCCACCATTCTCGGGCGGTCCATTCCGCTGGGTTGATCAATACGGTGCTGGCAAATTGGTCAGCAAAATGCAATCATACGCTGAACTCTATGGTGCTCCCTTCAAGCCAGCCCAAACTCTGATCGATATGGCCAAGGATCCATCAAAGAAATTCTATCCCAAGGCTACTGGTGGTACATCGAAATTATAAAGACGAATACCGTCCACGAGTTAGTCCAACGAAATGTTAGTTTTTAATACACTTAGCATTGTGCATTTTCCTCTGTCAACAAATAATGGACCTGGTCCTCCCTATGATAATTGTAATTGTTGACTGATATTTGCTTAACGAGTTTATCCAATAAATTGTATCATTTAATATTTTTTCATAAATCTTGTATGGCTTTTATTTGACACAGACAAAATTATTAATGTTCGGCGTAACCAAAACATGGAACATTATTTCTTTGTACATCGATTAAATTACTAATTCATTTCATTTCATTTACTTTGCTTAGTTTAAACACCTAAAACTATATACAAACACAACAAACAGCAGAATGGATCTAACTGCGGCTAATTCCTATATAAAGCAAACTCACTAACTTCCTATCAACTAGCACATTGACCGTGCACACAACACTTGGGCATGGAAATGGACTGGAGAGCTAGGAAAACAAGAGGCACACATTCCAGTTAACTCACAATTAGAACCAGAATTCAAATATTTATCTATTGGAATAGAGATAAGAAATGCAATTCTTAGTTTTCAAAGTTCCAGTCCAATCTTAACAAAGTTTTATCATAAACTTATTCCAATTTCTTTCTTAATGACTATATATACATATATAGGTATATATGTAATTCTTTTGGGTCTTAGTTTATTTACGCCAATCCCGACCAGAACTGTGTCGTTGCCGTCGTGCACCACCAACACTGTTTAGGGAACCATTGCTACTACCCGCAGCGGAACCATTCATCATAGTGGGTTCAGGATAACGTGCCACAACATCGTCAATTAGCTCAAGGATGCCAATTTTAAATTTACGACGCTGTTGCGGCGTCAAGGAGGCTATGTCGGGTAAAATGCTGCGAAAGAATTCCATGTCGGCCATCTCGGAGACACTGTAGCCACCAGGATTTGTCATGGTCGTGGTGGCTTCACCACATTCCGTTTTGATGCGTTTGGGCATTTGATGATGATCGGAATGATGATGCGGATGATGATGCGGATGATAATGCATTGGCATTTGCGGCGATGGCGATACACGTCCATCCAAGTAAACCAAATTTTGTCCCGTTTCGGCCAATTGGACATCGGGTATGAAATTCTGTAAGCTATCGGCACTGGCTGTATCACTTCTAGCCGAGGATCCCACTCTGGGATGGGATATATTCGGTGTACTAGTTACATCGCCCCCTCCTCCGCCACCTCCACCACCTCTTTGCTGTAAAGTGAGAGTGGCTGCTATTAAGGGATCGAAGGCATCGATAGTTTCCTCATCATCATTCTCGGACATTGATTGTTTCATCTCATGGACTTCGTCCCCTTCAGTCTCTGACATCGATTGCTTAAGCTGTAGAATTTCCTTGCCAAGATTATTGCTATTATTATTGGCGGAATTGATGGTAGTGGTGGAACAATATAAATGCTCTTCATGAGGATGCATCTGCTGCTGCTGTTGTTCTTGTTGTTGCTGCTGCTGTTGCTGTAGATGCTGCTGGGACAGATGATAGAGCGTGGCTAGACTTGTATGGCCATCCAAATTATTCCGCGTGGACTTAAGGAAGGGTAACAAAAAGGCCATATGTTCTGTCAGATAATACGGCTTATGCTGCGGTTCCGATCCATTCTGCTGTTTGATATAACGGGACAGACAGGCACGCAAATTGCGCCAACGTTCCTTGCAATGGATGACTGCAAAAAAACCAATATACATTTTAAATATAGAGAACAAATGGAGTAGTTGGAGCAGTTTGACTTACCACTTTCACGGGTTTCCTTGGAAATTAGCACCCAAGCTTTCTCTTGATTATCTCTGAAAATATTTCGAATGATAATCAATAAAATGCTTACAATAGTTAAATACATTTAAGTGTTTAATTAACAAATTCACTAATAATAATTAGGTTGATCAGTTTCTAAAGCTTAAAATGTGTGTCTTAAGAGATTTTGCTCAAACATTTCTGTAAAATTTCATCAATTTGGGACTTACAAAGTAAAGTTTCAAAATTAAATTTCATTTGTAACTATCATATAACTCTAACTCATTTGTAAATGTAAAAACACCTTCTTAACTTTTTAATAGTTAATAAATAAATTGAAAGAAAGATATGTACTTGTTTTTTAAGTCTTTATCCAGTGCCGGATTAAACCGACCCGGGGCCTCTAGCAATGCAATAGCCTAGTTTTTAGGTTAATAATGCAAATTAGAAGATTACTTTCTAATTTCAAATTCAGATTATCAATCAAACCCAGTTAGAAATGAAGTAATTAAGTCGTGTCGCGACAGTACCATAATTTTTGTCCGCCCAAGGAAGATGTCCGCCCAATGGGGGATGTGAAAGAAATTAAGCATTTTTTTGACTATTGAAGTTTTCTAACAAATTTTATATGTAGGCAAAACAAAGATTTATGTGTTTTTAAAAATTGGTCAATTGTAGGCTGCTTGGAGTTCTTTTGCTTAACATGTAAGTGGTCAATGCGAATTTGAAATATGTTGAATCGCTTGAATCAACTTCAATTATATTCATTTCAATAATGTCGTCTTCTGTGGTCAAGGAGAAGCTGTCTACATTAAAAAAATATTCAAGATTGTCTTTCCCAAAATTTGAAATAAAAGTTTTGTTCAAAAATGTGGATAGTGGTAGATCATCCTATCCCGCTTTGCGAAAACACTTTATGGTTCATTTTGCAGCTTCGCGACAAATGTGAGACAGGAGTGTCCGCGTCCTGCCAAGGAAACGTCCGCCCAAGGGAACGGATTCTGTATGAAAATCATTCTAAACAATTTGGGACTATAAAATTTGTTCGGCTAAGGGAGCTGTCCGCCTGAAGTAGCTGTCCGCGAGTAGATCATTCGCTGTAAATGTTCCAAGAAAGTATTTCACCAAGCGAAAAAAAATATTAAGTTTAAGGTAGAAAAATGTTACAAATTTATTTTATTATTAGTTCTGAGATGAATTATTTGCAAGATCTCTGACTTCTGGAGTGAAATACTCCCTTAAATTTTAAAATAGTTAAATTGAAAATGTTTCAAAATTGAAAAAATAAACCTACAGTGGCGGGCACGAATATATGACTTTGTTTCATTTTTTACTTAACTTGTAAAATTCCTCGGCTTCTAAATAACTTAATGAAATAATTTTTTCTGTAATTTGTTGGTTAATTAATTTAGATGTTAAACTGTAAAAATGTTCTTCATAGTTAAATCAGTATTTTTCACAGATGCTCTTGAAAGAAAAGTCCCTTTTTTTGGGGGCATATACTTATTTAAGACGTTTTTTCCGAAATCTTAAATATATATGGAAGAATGTATAAATATGGATGAATTGAATAAGAAAAAAAGTATAGAAAACCTTTCTTCGAATGATGTTTAAAATGATTTTAAAATGATTGAACTCACCTGTTGCGATATTCGGGCACTTTTTTGTCATAGAGACATTTATGTGTGCGTACCAAATTCACAAATCGAATGTTGAAATCCTCATCCGCCTGCATGACACGATTCGTTGATCCTATATTAACTATTGCAGTTAGTGAGTCGTTATTATTGTTGTTGCTACTGCTATTGCTGTTGTTGTTGTTGTTGTTGTTGTTGTTGCTGTAACCATAGACCGAAGAAGAAGTTGCTGTCGTGCTGGTAGCAACTGTTGCAGTCGTCGATCTTTCTTCGGTATCGTTATTGCTGTTTGTATTGCTGGTTGTCATATTCCAATCGTGTTTTTTTCTTTTGTATTTTGTGCAATGTTTAATGTGCTGTAGCAGCAGCCTGTTTAAAAAAAATTGAAAAGACGAAAATTGTTATTGTTAAATTGTCATTGTAAAAGTATTTGCCAATCGATTGTGTGCAAAATGTTCATAAGCATTTGTTTCACAAAAACTGCTTCTAAAAGTGATTTGAAATTCTTTTTTTAATAATTTATGGCAAATCAATTAATGATTTTAAAATAATGAATATAATTTGACCAGGGCCGAATGTAGCTAAGCGGAATTCCTACTTTTCGGTTTTAAAAATATAAACAAAGTGCAATCTTTTTTTTGTTTAGTTTTGGGCCTTGTAACAACGATTCAACTTTTCCCAAAGTCGTTTGTGTCTCGGAAATAGCCCCAAATCCGTCGCTGTATTTGATATACATATTTAAAATTCTGAAAACTTTTCTTCTTCTATTCTTCAAAGGTTTTCAATTTTACGTGCAATTCTCTTTTTTTTGTGTTTTATGTTTATTGTTGCTGCTGCGCCTTGCCTTGGTAACTTTAAAATCGAATCGAACAGCAGCAGCAAAAACAACAAAAGAAACGTGCCTTCGTTTGCTCCCCCTCAGAACCTTACCCGCCTACCCAATATCCCCGTCCCCTCTTATCGTTCAACTGTTTCTACAAATTTCATTCCGTTTCATGTTGTTTGTTTGTGTTGGTCTGCTGTCTCAGCACGACGACGACGACAAAACAACAGAGCTTTTTATGTCATATGTGTGTGTGTGTGTGTGTGTGCGAGTGTATGAACAATACATACATACATACGTATTCTTTTGTGAAACTTAATAAAACATTATGGTTGTTGTTTTTGTTTTGTTACCGCTGCCGCTGTTGTTGTTGTTCGTTCGTTCGTTCATGTTGTTGCTATTATTTTCAGTACAGTTTTGCGGGCAACGCGTAGTTTGTTGTTGACAGCAACTTTGTTTACTTTTCATATTATTATAGCCAACAACAACAGCAGGCAAAAAATATCTCCATTAAAAAAGACAGGCCATTTCATTACCCTACACAAGTAATGTTAAGTTTCTGTAGTAGAGTGTAGATCCTTTGATGAAAGGAATGAACATGATCACCCCCTTGACCTCTGACTCATTTGCTTTGTTGTTTACTATATACATATGTACATACATATATGTCGCCTTAATAGACCAACATTTTTAGGTTATAAAAAAGTATTCTAAGTTCAATAGGTGTCCCATAGTAATTTGGGAGTGTTGATTACGACCCTGCACTTAGTTTTTGATTATTACCTCAGGTTTTCGAAAAGAATGTGTTGAAATTTTCAGTGTTTGCATTTGCAAGATGTCAGTGTATATAACAAAATAAACCCATCCTTTTGCATCATATCTTACACTTTGGATATGGTTAAAAAATGAGAATAATTTGAACCCAAAAAGTATGCTATAGGGATTAGAAGAATTTTGTATTTTTTAATTGAAAAGAATTATTGGAATCTCTTGCACCTAACAATTTGTTTGCAAGTAAACAAGGGCCATTTCCCTTACCAAGGATACACATTCTAAAATCTGTTGGAAATGTACCAATAACAAAATCTCTATAGTATACTTTTGGGTGCCTATTTTACAATCCCAGAACGCCTGATTTTACAAAATCTTCAGCGTAACTGAATCAGATTAAATTACAGTCACCAACAATCATTTCACCCTGTGTAAATGAATTAAAAATTATTATGAATACCACAATTAAATAATGTGGTTTTTTCTTCAAATAACTGAAGACTGTATTGTTTCTTGCTTCTATGAAATTCTCTTTTGAATGATTTGATGGGCCTGATAATCTTCCCAGTTGCATCCTTTAAAATGTGTTCCATTTTCCTATTTAAGCCTTTATGTTGCTTATTCTCTGTATCTAATGATTCATTTCGTTGTTCTTGTGTTGGGAAGGATTCTTATATTCCATTCCGGATATTTCAATCAATTTCCATGGTACACGCATTTTCCACACATTAGGGGTACGAAAAGTCTCTCTATATTTAGAAATGATGGGCCAAAAGGACTTAAAGCTATAAGCAAAACAGTTTGGAGGGTCTTGTCACCCCTCAAAATGTCAAATTTTCGAACAGCTTTTGAATTTTTTCATATTTTTATACAACTAACTAGTGAGTCTTCAAAATAAATTCAATACTAACAAAATGTCTTTAACAAACATAACTCAAAATACAAAGAAGAAAATCAGATGGGACCATTCTTGATAACAATTTTTCACTTCAATTCCCTTCTACTTCAATTCTGGTTGGAAAATTATTATAGGTTATTACTTTAAATAAAAATTCAAGTAAACTTGAAATTTGTTTACCCCTTTTAAAAAAAAAAACTATAAATTTGCATATATTTAGTTTCACAATTCTCTTAAACCATATACAAATATACAGGCGACATCTGTACATACATAGATAGAGGGGAGCAAGAGCTAACCAGAAACATGACTAGGCAGCATAAAATTTTATGCTAGAAACCTGTCGGTGCTTGGCTATCAACATGGCTAAGTGGCAAGTGGCACTAAACAGCAACAGCAGCAGCAGGTTGTTTTTTGGTTGCCTAGAAACATGTGTGACTAGTTATGTAATGCACTTAGATTAGTTTATTTTACAGGGTATTTCATTGCCGTAGCAGTTGCCAGTCCTGACTTACTGTGTTTTCGTTATACCCAAGTTATTTTTGCTTTGTTGTCTCGACTGAAAGCTCGTTCGTCTCGACACTGATAACAGAGAACAACAACTGATGTTGCAATAACACTGCATCAACACCAACGAACAACAACAAGAACAACAAGTGGAACGAATGGCATTCGTATTCAAAACATTTTGATCATTTGATATTCAAGAAAAACAAGAGAACTCGGAAATTGATTCGCATATTTTATGACTGCAACTACCTGTTTTTGTTACTGGATTCTAATCAAGTCACTCTCTGGCTCTTTCACTTGGGTCTCACTCTCACATTCAGTCAGTTAGTCAGTCGGTCAATCTAACAATTTTCCCGCCACTTTTTCAGCACCTTACAAACGGCTTAGCCACCTACCTCTGCCTCTTACACACAGACACACACAAACACCATTTTTTTGTGTGCGATTCGCACAAAAAACAACGTGCGCACAGTGGCCTTAAACGTTTCAAAAAAGGTTTCTTAATTTCAATTCCACTTCACTCCTGGACATGTACATATGTATGTATGTATTTGTGTCTTTGTCATGCTCCTTAACAAGGTGACAATGCATTTGTTTCCTGCAATTATATAAAAGACAGGTAGAACTGCATCAGCGCAGTGTTTCGAGGGGTCCCTGTGGATTTAATAGAATTTTTATTGTTTCATCTTTGTTTCCTTTGCACCTCATGCCTAAATGATCCATAAGGTTTTTCGCTTTCCGCAACTTTCCTATCCATTTAACTATCTATTGGAAATGTTTCTATGTATAAATCTTTTTGTTGGATTATTCGTTATTTCTTTATTCTTATTTGGAAATCGTGACTCTTGTTAGTTCAATTGAAACGTCACAATCAATTGGAGCCAATGGCGGATTTAACTCATAATTTGAAAGGTGTAAATCGGACTGTGGGGGCGTTTCAGGTTAGAAATCTGACATATTGGAGGATTATCGAAATCCGATAGTGACTGTTGTGAGCGGAACGATTGATTGGAACAAGAAATGGAATGTAATAAAACAAGCTACATTAAACGTAACCTCTACTCTAAATTTTAAAACTTTTAAGAATTTGTTTTTTTGTTTGACAGTTCAAGTATTGCATCCTTATATTTTGTTTTTTCTGTTGACTATATTGTTATATTTTGAAGAATGTATTAAGACCATTGAATAAGTCGATTAAGACATTTTATGGTTATATGGTTAATTAACAAATGGCTGAATTCCTTAAGAAATTGGCCTTAAGTGTTTCTTGAACCTATGTACATATGTACAGTTATGGCCATGAATTTATGACGTTGTGATCGTTTTAGTTCCGATAGTTTCGACTCTCAGTATATCAATACAATGGTTTTTAATGTATGGTTACACAATTTATTATATTAAAAACAGTTTCAAATGTGTTTTGGTTCATCCAACGTTCCAAAGCACAGTTAGTAGATTAGTGGACACAAGTTTTGAGTATATTAGAACCACTGTGCGTAAAAAAATTGTTTTGTTGTTTTGTTGTCGTCATCATTATTATCGTCAGCGAACTTCATTATCAACATTGAACGCGCGTGTTTTTTTTATTTTTTTTTCTTCATATTGTATAAATATATGAACGTGTGTAAGTATATATTTTTGTATTTGGTTCTGCCATACTATTAGTTCGTCATTTGTTGTTGTCGTTAGTTTTGTTTGTTCACTTTAAAAAAAAAAAAGAAGGAAAGAAAGAAAAGTCTATGGTGGTGCTGTTGTTGTTGTTGTTGTTGTTTTTTGTGGCTGCCGTTAATGATGATGTTGTTATTGTTGTTATGGCTGTTATTCCTGCTTGTTGCAAACAAAAGAAAGCTAACTTGGCCATCGAGTCATACACAGATATTTATTGTGTTACGTCTGTTTAACATAACACACAGAGATATATCTATAACAATATATAATCTATACATACACATACATATAATTATACACACACACACAAGAACAGCAACAACAATAATAACAACAAAAACAACAACAATTCTGTTGCTGACTATGAAATAAAAAGTACAGCAATGTGCAAAAACAGAAAAACATGAACAACAACAACACAATTTCTAAAGCTAACAAAATTTTGCAGAAATCTTGCCCCTCTCTGCTACTAAATACCCCCCACCCACACCCACACCACCCCCTCCTTGCCATCCACATGCAATAACTTTGTTAGATAGACAAATACATACATACAGAGCAACAATATGGTATATCAAATTTGTTGTTTCTTTAACACACTCAAGGAAATTTTTGTTGTGTCTTGTTGCTTATCTTAAAGAATAGTTATTGCTCATGTAATTGTTGTTACTACTTGAAATCGTTTTCAGTTACCTGTTATTGTTGGTCTTTTGGCCAGAAACGGTTAAAATTTCGAATGTTTTTTTTTTTTCAAGCGACAGCGGTTAATATGTACGTAAAGGTGGGGAAAACCCGTATCGAAACACAAAAACCGTTTCACAGCGCGAGTTTTAAATAGCGCGCCAAAAAAATTCCTCAAAAAAATTTTGCCCCAACGTCAACGATAACTTTGACTGACGTAACGTACAAAAATTGTTCACTTTTCAATTTAGATTTTTCTTTGGCATCTATATCTATATACAACATATATCGTATGTTTCACGTTTCAAGCAACGAAAGCGACTAAAACAGGCAAAAAAAAAGTATCTCAAAAAAGTATCTATCAGCCACAGAACAAACAGAGAACAACGCACAAAAACTCTGCTCTCTCACACAAATATATATAGATTCGTATATGTACGAACAGCTGCCAGCAGGCAACTTTTTATTGTTATTGTTGTAGTTGTTGTTGCAGCTGCTGCTGTTGCTGTTGTTGCTGTTGACGAACAACAAATAATACAAACATACACGCATACATACACTCAACGTATGTATTGCGCCTGCCTGCGATGTCAGCGTGTGTGTATCTGTGTGTGTGTGTGGGTGTGTGTGTGATGTGAGTTAGAAACGAACATTGTCGCTCTCTTTCAGAATAAACAATACAGCAAGCAAACAAATAAACGTTCGCTTAAAGCTCTTTTCAACGAATTTTTGTTTACATTTACTTCGTGAATGAATTCGTATGGCAAAATGAAAAACTCGAGATTCGAGAATTCAAATTATAAATTTACCCGCTCAAAGTCAGAGTTGCTGTCACCATCGAAGTATTTGGAATATGTTTGTTAAATATTTTCACATGATAACTAACTAAATTTCATTTTCAACTGTTTAATGTGACATAAATCCAATTATTCGTAGACTCTTTTTATTTTGCAGGACGTTGCGGGAGTACCCCATCCTTCGATAGCGCAAATCTTCGATAGTTTGTCTGTTCACCGATGACTGGCTATATTCACAACAATCGACAAGTTGCTCCACACTAACCATCTCTTTTTACTTTTTGCAACTTGAACTCAACAAGAACGGTTAAAAAATGCCCGAGGAATCAAAGAAAATCGATTTGTCTAACGATGGAGGAGTCCTTAAAGAAATATTAAAGGAAGGAACCGGTAGCGAAACACCAAACAATGGTTCTAAAGTCTCGCTGCATTACACCGGCAGATTGGTCGATGGCACCGAATTTGATTCCAGCGTGAGCCGCAATGAGCCCTTTGAATTCGAGCTCGGCAAGGGTGAGTTATAATGGAAGGGCCTTCTAGAATGTTTAAAATGAATTTAAATGTTCATGTTTTGTATTTTCTTTAAAGGCCGTGTTATCAAAGCCTTCGATATGGGTGTAGCCACAATGAAACTTGGCGAACGATGCTTCTTAACATGTGCTCCAAATTATGCCTATGGTGCTGCAGGCAGCCCGCCAAGCATTCCACCCGATTCAACATTGATTTTCGAGGTAATTGCAAGCATCTTATTGATTTTCATTTAAAGCAATAACATATGCATAAGACGAATAAGACTTTCTAATAATTTTCACTTTTCATTTAGCTCGAAATGCTGGGCTGGAAAGGAGAGGATCTAAGTCCCAATCAAGATGGCAGCATTGAACGGACTATTCTAGAACAAAGCGAAAAGAAACGTACTCCCAGTGAAGGGGCCTTTGTCAAGGGTATACATACATATACATATAGACCATCCAAAATTGCGGTTAGCTTGATAATGAACCACCATTTTATTACTAGCTCACATTTCTGGATCTTTCGAGGGCCGAGTATTTGAGGAGCGTGATGTTGAATTTGATTACGGCGAGGGCAGTGCCATTAACCTTATTGAGGGCCTTGAAATTGCATTGGAGAAAATTAATGTAGGCGAAACATCCAAGTAAATATTAAAAATGCATATTTCATTTCGATAGATTGTTAACAATTATTATCTTTTCATAGAATTAAAATTCAGTCAAAGTATGCCTTTGGTTTGAAGGGCAATGAAGCCTTTAAGATTCCACCAAACGCTACAGTAGAATATACAGTGAAACTCAACGATTGCGGCAAGGGCCTCGAAGAATGGAAATTGAGTGACGCCGAACGCATCGATGAGGCCAAAGTCTATAAAGAGAAGGGCACCAACTACTTTAAGAAAGAGAATTGGTCATTGGCCATTAAGATGTATAATAAATGTAAAAGCCTATTACCGAATACTGCCGATACCAATGAGGAGGTCAAGAAGCTAAAGATTGCTACACACAGTAACATTGCCCTGTGCCATCAAAAGTCCAATGATAACTTCGATGCCAAACAAGAAGTAGGCAGTTTAAAAATTCAATTAGTTTATAACATTCCTTTAATATTAACAATTTATTGCAGTGTAATGCCGTATTAGCCTTAGATGCCAAAAATGTAAAGGCATTGTATCGTCGTGGACAGTGTAATTTGATTATCAATGAATTGGATGAGGCCTTAGATGATTTCCAAAAGGTGAGATATGGAGAATATGATTTTACTCAGATATCTAAAATATATGTGTGTGTGGTTTCCAATTTAGGTTATTGAACTAGAACCTGGCAATAAGGCAGCGGCCAATCATGTACTTATTTGCAAGCAAAAGATCAAGGATAACAAGGACAAGGAGAAGAAATTATATGCTAATATGTTTACTAAATTAGCTGCCCACGACAAAGAGGTATAGACACGCGCAGACACTCTAGAGAAAAACCCAAGAAACGTTGCATACTTTAATAAATTTTTATCTTAGACCGAACCCATAAGAGAAACAGATGTACTCAGCAAGTGTGGTGAATGGTCTGAGGAGGATGCCAAACGTGAAGCTGAGTTGACATTAGAACGCGATAATGTAATTATGATCTAATTATTTTTGAAATTTGTCCTTACTACATAAAATTCCAACATACACACACACACACACATCTGAAAATGAAAAACGATTTAACGTGAATGCTTACATTATATTTGAAAAATATATACAAAATATGAAATACATTAACTAAGCTAAAAGTTGAAATTTCGGTTTGATTTCCTTGTCCCGTAGCCACAGAGGCGACACAAGAACTTGGGATTTAATATATTCGGATGCCTGAAAGCAATGACCGGAGCAAAATTTTTTACGCTCCGTTATATCGTAGACCTTATTTTGTCGTCCACAAATTTTATATTTTTGGGTGAGAACACTGGAAGTATGACATACAAATTTTAACATTAATCAATGAAAAATATAGAATAGTTGATAATCTTACTTTTCTAAGACTGTGGAACAAAGCGGATAGCCACAGAGTTTGTTAATGGAACGTTCTTCAACAATATCTGCATAGTTATGGGGATCAATTTCAGATAGCTAGGTAATAACAAAATGTTGGATTAATATTGTATTTTTTAGGCAAGAGGTTATGTTGGCTTTAGACCTCCATCCCCTAGATATCGTATATGTGTGTACAAACTTAAAGATAACTGATAGATATATGTATGTACATATGTATATTTCACATTGCAATTTTATCTTACCAGGCTTAGAAACTCATCCTGTTGAATATTGGGCTCTATGAGTCTAACAACTATTTCCTGTGCTCGAGCCAAGGCTTTTCTCTTTTTTATCACAGCCGCTATTAATTGTTCTCTGCAACGGGATATTAAAACTATTAAGTTAGGGGAATAAAGTTGGAAATTGTGAAATTACCTTAAGTTGTCAGTGTTTTTTGTTGTCATTTTTGCAAATGTTTACAAATTGTAAAATAGTGTGACAGATTTTACTTATGATTATCGATAATTTGTGTGAATCGAGGTATTCTCCAGCACTGAGTTTTTAGATAATATGGGCACACTGTATTGTAAAAAAGTAAACAATTGACGAAAATTTAACTATAATGGTTTGCGAGAAATGCGAGTCCAAATTATCAAAATTATCGACGCCAAATCCTTGGAGGACCAGTGGAGCACCAGCCGGCGGACGTAAAATAAATGAAAATAAAGCCTTATCATCAGCCCGTGAGCGCCTCAATCCCATAGGCACTGCACTGGCCCCATGCAGGTAAGAGAAGTAAACAATCCTAACAGTTCAAACGATATTAATTGAAAAATATTTTTTATTTACTAGAATTTGCAGACAAAAAGTTCATCAAATGGGAGCACATTATTGCCAGGCTTGTGCTTACAAAAAATTAATCTGCGCAATGTGTGGCAAAAAGATACTTAACACCAAAAACTATAAGCAGAGCTCGACGTGAAATGGAGAAACTAGTAATAAGCTCTTAAATAGTGTAGATTGCAGAGACAGGAGTATATGTAGAATATAGTTTATTACATATTAAGGTCGTCTAATAAAACAAATTGCATACCCCACTTCAAATTTCAATTAAATTTCTGTTACAGCAATAAGCCTGACAGTTATAAACAACAGTGGGCTACTTCACAACACTGTAAAAACAGCTGATAACTAGCTTGGGCATTCTTTTTTGTTTCCTTTTGCGCTGCCTGCAACAAGAAAAGGTTTTTGTCTCGTCGAATTTTACATCCAGCGGACGAGATTTTTGTGCTTTACGTTTTTTCTGCCTGTCATAAATTGAATTTGATACATTTCATTCTCCTAATTTAGAATAGGTAACTATTGAAAAAGTAATTATATCAAAAAACCCCCAAAAATTATTTTGAAGCTGTGAGTCACGGTGTAGAGAATGGGAAGAAAACGACGTGCACATTCTGCTCGTGACGTCATTAATGATAGATAAAATAAAACTAAAAGACAAATTTTTGTTTTTATTCAAGTTTCAACCTTGCAAAAGTAATCTATACTGGCGTCAACGCGTCAAACGGCAATAAACCATAATCGGATCGGAAATAACACAAATGTTTAAAAATGTGAGTAACTTAATAATATTTAGTACATATGTTTGTACATTCAAACAACAATTAATGATTTCAGCAAACGTCAAACAATATGGCCCAAAAAACTCCAATGACTTCACCATCGGATCTAAAGTTGCTCTCATTGGATTTTGAGAAAAAACTTTTAACATTTCAACTGGAGCAGGAAAAGATCAAGTCGGCAACGGCTCGGGCGAATGTTGCCCCATCTGATTATACAGAAAAAATCGAAAAGTTACAACGGGAGCTTAAGGAAAAGGAGAGTATAATAGCAAGTTTCAAATCGCAGCCTTCGACTACAACTAATAATAATAATAATAATAATATCATTAACAACAATAATAATGCCATTGAAAACAGTTCATCACAGTGTGATCCAAATGAAATGGAACTTAAAATCAAGGATTTGGAACAAAAACTTGCATCTTGTATGAAGGATAAAGATAAAATTGCTTTACAATCGCAAACTAACGCCTCTGAGAAGCACAACTATTTGGGGCTAAATTTTAAACTAACTATGGAAAATCAATCGTTGCAAAAGGAAAAGAATAAACTCAATCAGCAAATTGAAGCTCAGAAAACAGAAATGGAAACAATTTTAAAGGAACAACAAGAAGGTGAGGCAACAACTTTAAAGACCCTAAACGAACTTCAAGCTCAGTTTCAATCAAACCAAAACGAAAGACATAAGCTAAGCACTGAAAATGAACAATTGAAAAAAGAATTAAGTGCGGCTAAGGAGAATATCGCCAAGATTCAAGAAAATAGTCGCATAGTTCGTCACGAGTACGATGTTAAACTGGATAATCTTAATGTTAACCTAGAGTCGAAGACATCTCAACTTAGCCAACAGGAAAAAGTTGTCCAACAACTTCGTAGGGATCTCCAAAACTATGGAAATGGCGGTAAATTCAAAAATGTATGCACTGAAATCCAAGAATTGGGCAAAAATATGCAACTTCTACTCGATAATCAGTTTGAAGAGAAGGATAGAAAAATCGCTGCACTACAAAGTAATTTAAAAGATTTTAGATCATGCTCCATTTGTTTCGATGAAATGGAATCGAATGGCGATCATCGATCCGTATCATTGCCCTGTGGTCATCTCTTTGGGAGTAAGTGTCTAAAACTTTGCCTTCAACAGGCCCCATTTTGTCCGAAATGTAGAAAGTCAGCAAATTCTCGTGGTTTGCGTAACATATTTCTTAATTGATATTAATACAACATTATTAGAAATAGTTGTTCCATTTACCTGCCATTAAACTAGACACAACAATAAACGGCAACAAACAAAAACATCTTGAAGATTTTACATTTTGTTAACATTTCTAGCATATGGTTATTTAAGTATGTATTAGAATCCAAATGCATTTCCAAAGGGACAATAAAATGCCATAAAGATTTACAATTAAGTTTCCTACTTGGAAATATACATAGAAATACATACATACGTACATACATTAATTTTGAATAAGATTGAAATGCTAAGCTAAAAGAAAAATTACATTTAGTTTGTAAATCACTTTCCAACGAATGTTCTCTTTTTTTGACTTCATCCATTTAAATGAGTAAGAAAAAAAAAAAAAAATAATAAAATAAAATTGTTTAAAAGTGCCTTGTCAAGTTTTTATTAGTTCCAATTTACAATGGTTTCCAAATATGTACATATGTATACATATAATTATCGTATATATAATAATAAAAAAAATGATAATAAAAAATGCTTCTTTCAATAAAAGAAGTGCATTTTTTTCAGATAAGCAAACCACTTTTAAAACCATAGGGCCGGGACTAACTTCGACCGCACCGAAGTTTGTATACCCTTGCGAATTCGCAGTTTATTGTGTTAATCTCATCTTACATATTGCCATTAAAGTAGAAAACGTTTTAGCTAAAAAGCCTATTGTTGGCGAATGAAAGTGCTACAATCTTACCATAGGAATTAACGAAATTATTGATTAAAGTCATCTGTTTACCTATGGGAGCTATATGATATAGTCACCCGATCTTTATCGAATTCGGCACAGTCATTAACAGATATATTTATCTAGCAAATGTTTAATTTAAAAACAATCACGTCAAAAGTAACGAAGTTATTGTCAAAAGTCACTGTTTCCGTATTATCGTTCCTATGGGAGCTATATGATATAGTCACCCGATCTTGATCAAATTTGTTACTATCATTTATAGGTGTAAGAAACTCACTAATATTAAATTTCAGGACAATACCTTAGAAAATAACAAAAATATTGAGAAAAGTCACTGTCCGTGACTTTGCCGTTTGTATGGGATTTATATCATATAGTGGTCCGATCCGGCCGAATCCGAGATATACATACAACCTTTGTAGTTTATACAAGCCTACCAATTTTAGCTCTGTAGCTCTTGCGGTCTAAGAGGAGTATGCGTTAATCCGGACGGAGGGATGGACATGGCTATTTGAACTCGCCTCGTCTTGCTGATCAAGAATATGTATACTTTATATGGTCGGAGTTGCTTTCTTCTATGCGTTGCACACTTCTGACCAAAATTAATATAACCTTTTTGCAAGGGTATAACAATCTTTTACACACATTAATAAAGTTCTCAAAGAGTGGGACACGTTTCTGAGAAGATCGAAGAGAGTTAAATTTACGTTAGGATTCAAAAAAAACAGGGTCCTGGATTATATAGTCGTCGTTTCAATGTGATGTGTTACTGTATTATACAGTTGGGCAAAAATCTTTTCGCACATCTGTAAACGTTTTTACCTCGTAGTAGTTATTCTTAAACAATTTAGTTTTTCTGCCAACTTTCATTCAATTTAGAAGAAATTAGCTAAAGAGTAAATAAATAAAAAACATTATTTGATTAAAATAGTATACAGACGTAGGCAGACATTTTTGTCCAACTGTATGTATAAGAAACATTTTGATTAAAGTAGTATACAGACGTAGGCAGACATTTTTGTCCAACTGTATGTATAAGAAACATTCTGATTAAAAGTATGATTAAGTTTTGCGAGTTAGTTTTGAGCTGCTTTAGTTACTTTTAAGATTTTACAAAGCGCGGATCGTTGGCAAGAGACTCAAAATTAATATTCAATATTCCTAACAATTAAAAACTGTAATTCTGTGGCGCCAAATTTAATATAAAGTGTGTAAGAACTTATCTAAAGTGGGATTAAATTACTTGTATATTTTACAAAGTAAATTACAGACAAATTCGAGAAACTATTATCGATTGTAGTACATACTTTTCGGCGATTTCTCATTAAATTGTCTTTTCTATGTTAAATGATAAGTCGATTTCATTTCTATGAACTTGATTTTATTGTTTCCAAGAAATTTGTGTTATCTGTTGGTGAACGAATTTCGTCTATAATTTTGTTTTCTTTTTAAATTCAGACATGATGCATAATAATTATGAATATGATGACACTTCTTACCAGCCAACTAGACAGGAATTTGATGCTACTCTGGTGCCACCTGTTTCCTGTAAGTAACCCCACATTGAAATATTTTTCAAAAATATTTATATACTTTGTTTTTAACATTACAAGATATAGATCTTACCGATGATGAACCCCAGGAATATTTCTTTGATTCAACGACATCTGACATGCCAATTGGTGGCACATTTTACATGCGACAATATCCATGTAAGTACATCAAATTAAAATAAATTTAATTTAAAATTTAATAAATTATTATTTAATAATATAGATGTCAATGATGAAAACAGAACTCCATCAAACTTGATTGGATTCCAAACAGTTATTCCACATGTAAATCAAATGGAGGTTAATTTTGGCTTAACTCCTGATAATGAATCAATCAACAATCTGCTTAAACGTCGTATGTACACACACACAGAGAGAATCATTTAAAAACAGCTAATATCTATTATTTAACTATAGATTTACTTGGTGATTACAATTTTTTTTCAATTTTGGGCGAATCGAATTCAACATTTCCCAATTCAAGACCTTCAGGAATAACAACTCAAACTTCAAGTGATTCAAGCTTAATTCATTTTCAAAGAGATGACAATCAAATAAAAATGAAAGTAATGAAAGCAATTATAAACGGACAAAAGAAAACTATTGCCAAACTTCAAGCTCAGGTGGTCAATGAAAAACAATTATCCATATTTCGGGCTGAAGAGCAAAGAAAACGAAGTGACAAACGACATGAAGCATTTCTCCGTAAGATCAATGAATTGGGACGTCTTCTGGAAGAGGTAAAAGGTAAAGGAAGTGGCGCCACCCGAACAATAACCCAATCGAGTAATCCCTTCATAAACTGGAAATGTTCGATTTGTTGGGATTCAGAAGCATCAAACGAACATCATCCAATGGTTGCACCCTCATGTGGTCATATCTTTCACAATAGTTGTATACAAAGGGCACAACAGGACTCATATCAATGTCCTTTATGTAAACGACCGTTAAATTTTTTAACAAAATTATTTGTTGGCTAAAACAAAAACATTTCAGTTCATTGTAGACAAAGGAAAATGTAATTAAAGTTATTTAGTTGAATATTTTCTAATGATTTGTAGTTTTTAAATACATATTTAGGAAATAAATACTCATTACTTTATAATAATTAAATAACTTGACTCCTTAATTACATTGGTTTTTCCTTTTCCCTACGTCGTTTGGCACTCTGCACTGTGGTCGAATAGCTTAGAGCATCTTTATCGAATTCCAATGGCATAATGCCGAGATCTCCACTATAACGATTTTTGGCAATTTGTAAATATTTCTTACCCCTCACCGATGTTAGACGTTTATCCTGTATGATTAGGACATTGTCAGCCTCTTGGGTAGCTTTGGCTGTGCCAAATACTGAACTTGTTGTTAGCTCATCCTCTTGCCGCTCCTTACGCGGATGCATGACCAATGTCACATGGACATTATGTTTGGTGGCAAAACTACGAAAGGCGGCTATAATTGAATCTTGTTCCCAAAATTTATCACCCCGATAACTGGATACGCCCATCATAAACTGAAGATTATCAATTATCACATGCTGTACATCATGAACATAGGAGGCATGCTCAATAGCTTCCAAGACCGGCTTGAGTGGCTGCTGACCATGAAATGTCATAAAGTAGAGCGGAATACGTTCGAATTCTGTGGCCCAGTGGGTGAACTCATTGAGCTTATCGTCCAGAGGATAACCAACATATTGACGCAGCAATGTACTTGCCAGACGCGTATTGCGAATCTCAAAGGAGCCCCACAGTGTGGAAACTCCCTGGATAGCCAAATCCAAAGAATATTCACTCATGAACGTGGTCTTCCCGCTACCGGTGGGACCTGTCAGGATGGTCAGCTCGCCACGACGATGACCCTTTAGCAATTTGTTAAGCACCGGAAAACGTTTCCATTTCACGCCATTGACTTTCTCAATGTTTTGCAATTCGCTCAGTATGTCATTGCGCATTGCATTAAAAGTGGTAATCGATCTATGACGAACTGGTTGGGCTCTTGCCAGAATGTGACGAAGATTGAGACGACGACGTTGAGCCAAATGCGGCGACGGTTCTGTTTCCGTTGGCCTAATGAGCAGGCAACGTTTGTCTTCCAGCTTCTGGGCAAACGTTCGTGCCGCATCCCAACTATGTGAGGCATCGTAGTGCAACCAAAAGATCAACTCCTTGAAAACCTCTAGTCCGGGCAAACATTCTTGAGGAAGCATTTTCAGTTCGAATGGCAGGCAGACAATGGAATCTAATTCAATTAAATTCATTTCAATAATCAAATATACCCACAATATTTAGGCAGTTCTTACACGTTTCTATGTTTTGTGTGGCAAGGACTATGAAATCCATTAGATTGCTAACCAGCACCGCCTTCTGTTTGCCCCCTCCATGCATTAATAGACCAGAATTAGTTGCATCCTTGTGGCTAATGGTTTCCTCACGGCGATCGCCAGTCAAATGTAAAACCTTCTCCCCGACCACATGTTGGGCGGCATTACGCAATTGAAAGACTAGCAGCTGCTCTTGAGGTTCCCACTGTGCTCCTATGGCATTTAACTGTGTAGCCTTTAGACCCTTAATGGCTAGTAAATCACATGCTTCCTGGGAGACACTTGTTAGATTAATATACGGAGAGGTAAACAGAGGTTGACGTTGACTCGGCCGTTGATATCCAGCGGGTGGTGTTAATTGATAAGCCGGCAATATTTGACTTAGCGAAGATTTCACTTCACAATTGGGACAGACGACAGTGCCTGGGAAAAGAAACACCACATTAATTGGGATGAATATATTTGCTTTAATAGATACCTCACCAGTTCTTTTATTTACATATGCCCATCGTGCGACTTGTCCTTGTCCTTTGCTTGTCCCTCGTTCGGGTTGAAAGTCTTTTGTGTTACGTGCAGCACACAGCCGGCATTCCAAATGCAAGCACGTGTGCCCATCTTTGTGTGGCACATTGTTAAATCGCAGTTGTCTTTTAAAATCTAAATATTCTTTGGCATCTAACGCATAATCCGTCGTCTCAGTCAGTGTGGCATAATACTTAGTTAACGCTTTTGATTTGTTGCTATTTAAATTGTTGAGCAACAGTTTGACTGAAACGGCGCGTCGCATTTTACTGTTATCGATAACACCAAGGAGCCGATATTCCTTGAAAATGAGGGCGGGCAATTTAAAATTGTTTTGATAATGCGCCTCAAATGCCTTCGAATGCAATAGACCAAATACTAAATTTATGTGCCTTTTATATAAAAATCGTTAGGACAAGCGCTAAATAAACTAAACAAATGTAGGCGTGGTATTTGTTTCAAATCAATTAATACTTTCTTTCATAAGACCGCAACAGAAATAATACAAGTGAAATAATACCAAGTGAAATACCCAATATTTCTTGATAGTTCCAATTAAAACAACTTTCAATATACATTTGAAATACTAAAATTTATTATATTTATTTAATTAAAAGTAAAGTAAGTTCTCTACAGTTTATGTTTAGGTCTCAATCGTTCCATTCAGTTCGCTCTGGTGGAAACTGCAAATATTAATAAAAAGAATCATTTATAAGTAAATTTATAATTAAAAACAATAAATTATGAAATAAAAAAGTTTAAATCAGACACCTTTGACCATCATTAAGTCGAAACTTTCTGGTGGAAACCGCAAAAGGAAATTAAGGTAATCATCATTTAAAGCAAACTGGAAAAATGATTTTTTAATATTATTTACCTTTATGTTTTCCAAAGAACAGACATAACCTCATTTTGCCCAGAAAAAGGCTATGGGTCGGAGAACAGACTATAGAACCACATGTCTGGCCGCTTTAAGGGTTTTTTTGTTCTTGAAAGAGAAGAAAATGGAATGAATTAATAGTGCACTAGATGAAATTTACAATAATCATAACCATATTTAATATCAGTTTACTACAATTGCAGCATGGGTCTACTAAGAACAGGTCTGTGTAAAAATTCATCACGCTATTGATATAAATTATTTTTCTCATCTTTTTTTTTTTTCTTACCTTTTATGTCCAAAGATGTCTCAAAATAGGGTCAAACTCCATGAGGAGTTCTCACGATTAGTTTTCATCGCTGTAACACAAAGAAATATGGATTTGTTAGATCGCTCATCATATTAAACTACACTTATGAGAATAGAAATAAAACTGTTGCCATCAGACGCCAAATCATCTTAAAATGAACAAATTATAGTTCAATTAAACATTGAAAAATACAATGGAAAATCAAGAGAATCTGTTCGTTTCAGTCTCGTCATCAGTCTCATCATTGGCAACACTTTCACTTTTGAATTTTTTTTAACAAATACAAATTTTAAGACTTACCATTCTGTTCAATTTTCCCATAGAAAAAATGAAATTTAAAAAAACACGTCTGCACGTGGTGAACATAACCAAGAAAAAGAATTTTCAACATCCACAAAAAACCACGTGCACGTGGCTGGGACTAAAGTCATTCAACATTGCACTTTTCACTCATTTCTTCATCTTTGACAAAGCTCCGCAGCTTGTTTATTGCTTCCATCTGAAAAAGGGAGGTTTCTATTAAATCATATTCAATTTATTAATTTCTAACTAAAGTATACAATTTGTTAAAATCAGTATTGGAAACCAATCAACACGTGTCTTCAGACTGGGGCGGTATTAAATCAACATCATTTAGAAAACTTAGGTACATATGTACATAAGCTACTATTTTATAAAATATTTTTTCATAGTAATCATTTATTTAACACTTACTTCTTAATTTAGGGAGAGAGAAACGTCCGACCTCGTCTGTTAAAAAAGTGAAAAGAAAAATTAAAAACATCGATAGTATCGATGGAAATTAAAAAGTGCGATAGATCGATGGAAATTTTTCGATGGCGATCTATCGAATTTCAAAACAACATGGCAACATCATCCAACATACAACCCAACCTCATCCCATCGAACTCGAGCAAAAGAGTCGAACTCCAACCACGCTGTCGAGCAAAAGAGTCGAACTCGAGCAAAAAAAATTAAAAACATCGAGCGAGTATATTACTTCGATATAGTATCGATACTTCGATGTTTTTTCCTGAAAAACATCGAAACATCGATGTGGCCAAACTTTAAATGTTTTTTTAACACTGTAGCTGGTCGCAACTCGATGGAAGCATCCAACATGCAACAAAAGAGTGCAGTTTATGCAAAAGAGCACAAACTTCGAACAAGTGAGTAAAAATCGTGGAAAATGTGGAAAATAGTACCAACATCAGGTAAAGGAGTCCAAGCGAAAAGAAAAATTTATCATCGATATATAGTCAATACGATAAATAATCGATGAAGAAACCGGCAAAAATATCATGATTGTATCGATATTTTCGAAATTTTGAGATATATCGAACAACTGGTCACACTTTGCGTTGGTTTTATTTTGGAGATTTAATTTTAAAATTTAAAAAAAATTCTAATCAAACAGCCACTAAGGCAATAATATTTAAGTTTATTTTTGTTATTTTCATTGCAAGAGTTTTGCCCCTAACTTTTATAATTTTCTTCAAGGAAAACAGAAGATTTCAATAAAACCAAGGATGAAATCCTACAAGAGCTGTTCATTTCAAGAGAACTTTGGTCGGTATTTGCTCAAAATTAAACAAAAAAGTTAGACTACATTTATTATAAAGCATGCCTAATCGTATTTTAGATGTTTGGGTTTTAAAGAAAGCCTCACAAAATATTAACAAATTGATGTCGCCATTTTACCGATGTTACTTAATATTTTTCGATTATGGCAAAAAAATTAATGAAAGATTTGTAAGAATCCCCCAAAGTATACTACACGGGGATAACTAAAAATATTCAGTGATGGATGGAAACGCCAATGAATAAATTTATTCCCTATGTTGATTCACAAGATCCCAATTCACAATCAAACCTAACTAAGGCCAAGAAATGAAGATGCATCTGGAGGTGGTGGGGCCAGGAACCATTCGGCTATCGCGTACAGTCAGCACACTGTTAAGCTCTCCATGATCCCAAATGTTTATGGAAATTAGTTGTCCATTTGGAATTGCCGCTGTGAAGATTTGTTCCCGATGTCTAGTACAAGTGTAACAGTTTACGAAGACTTAGATATTATATTTATAATCATTACATCTTTCTTACGCCATTCTTTGAATAAATATTCAGAACTCATTCTAACTCATTATTCCTTCTACATATGTATGTAATCAAAACGCACAGCTCATTCTTCTACTTATTTAAAATACATGACTTGTCTCTTATTAATCTTATACCTATACATCTTGGCAATATATTCTGTAAACTAAGAATGTAATGTACCATGCACCCGAAAGACTATACTCGTTGTATAAACTCCTGATCTGCATCAACGGATAAGTCGATCTATCCATGTCTGTCCGTCCGTATAAACACCTTTAACTCCGAGACACAGCCCCCAATTCAGTGTGTCAACTTGTAACTCCGTATAGGAGATCCAGTTTGTTTCAAATTTTTGCCACGCCCACAAACGTAACGAAAGGGTCGAGAGTACTAAATATTAGCACAAAAAGAAAACACAATAACTGAATAAGAGCCAAAGATTTGTAGTAAAATAATTATTTCACGTAAAGTTATTTATCTACTACAAAATATTTTTGATTGCACATAAATTTCAGTTATCTATCCAGCAATTTTTTTAAATGTTCCTTCATTAATTCCAGATAGACCTTCTTGACCATCTTCTTCTATGGTTGGTTTGAGAGCTTTTCCACCTAATGCCAAAGCCATGCCAATGATGGCAAAAAAGAAAAGAATCTAAAAAAAAGGGATTCAGAATTAATTTCAAAACTTGGATTTCGTATTGGACTTACAAAGAATTTCATTTTGAGTAGTTTTATGGTTGAAGATCGAACTTAAACTGAATAATTTCAAACTCTGATATTTCTTTTATACTAACGTAACGGTGATACACAATAATATTAACTTGTTTACGAAATTAGCAAGTATAATTGTTTATTATTATTGTTGTACCAGTTTGGAAGTTAACCAAACTGGTACTAGTCCGTATGACAATATAAAAATAATAAAATATATTAATTGCGTTTTAGTATAATGATTATTAAAGACTTAGCTGGGGAATACGTCATGATTGAAAAAGAAAGTGGGCAAAATATCTATTTTTGCGAGATAAATATCAAATACATATATCCCATTCAACAACATAATAATAAACACAGCCCCATGACATGATACTGGATCCGCTAAGTGCTCAGGGTGTATTTGGAGTTCTGTGGATGCCGGAGGTATCCATACATGACAACTTTACTTTTATCAGTCCATATTGTCCACTTTTGAACAGGCCAATTCTCATGATCTTTAGCAAACTTAAGGCGATTGGGAATATGTCTCGCGTTCAAAAGTGAAACCATTCTTGGGGTTCAGGCTTTTAAATTGTTCTTCCGAAGGTATGTGCGAACTATAGTTTGGGCGCTTGTCGAGATGTTCAGGTCCTTTATCAGATCGCTTACAGCCTTAAATGGATCCTTATGGCTCTCTCGGATCAAGCAACCGACTTCTTGCTGCTTTAAATTTGGCTTTCGTACGCGAGTTTCAGACTTCTGTTTGAAATAATTGGATTCCGAACAACAAACAAATTTTCAAACCTTATTATCCGTCCAATTATTCGATTTGGATAAGTTTTCACTTTTTCCAAGAGCAGTGTTTTCTCCGATCCATTATATTGAAAAGTTTCGAATTTTTCCGGCCCCATAAAGTATATATATTCTTGATCAGGATCAACCCAAGTCGATATAGACATGTCCGTCCGTCTGTCCGTATGAACACGTAGATCTCAGAGACTATAAGAGCTAGAGTCACCAAATTTGGTACGTAGACTAGTATTACCTACGGTGGTCAAGTTTATTTATTATTTTTAAAATAGGCAAATGCATTAGTTATTAGAAATTTGAAATATTTGTTTTACTGGTGTATGGTATACCTAAGTCGGCGAGACGACTTACATTCTTCATTTTGTTTTCGAGTTAACTTTGAACTATACCGACAAAAAGTTTTCATCTTTTAATTTCAACTTATTTAATTAAAAAACGAAAAATCACTCTCTCCGTTTTCAAATGATATTAAAACCAGAGGGCCGGGGTTAACTTCGACCACGTCGAAGTTTGTATACCCTTGCAACTGTTTTGGTAATTCTTTCCGTACCCATAGATATAAAGTTTTATCCAAAAAGTTTAATGTTTGCGAAAGAACGGCCTTCAATCTTAGCATAGGATATAACGAACTTTTTGACAAAAGTCGCTGTTTTCGACCGATCGTTCCTATGGAAGGTCTATGATATAGTCACCCGATCTTGACCAAGTTTGGCATAGTCGTATATGG
Organism: Drosophila equinoxialis; assembly: GCA_018150345.1. Lineage (NCBI taxonomy): Eukaryota > Metazoa > Arthropoda > Insecta > Diptera > Drosophilidae > Drosophila > Drosophila equinoxialis. The sequence goes on from JAECWI010000047.1 coordinate 5,869,480, forward strand.
CTACAATAAACTAACTTATATTAAATTTCACGACAATAGCTATTAAATTAATGAAGTTATTGAGAAAGTCACTGTTCGTGACTTTGCCGTTTGTATGGTAGCTATATGATATAGTGACCCGATCTTGATCAAATTTGGCACAATTATTAATAAGAACACAAAACTGACAAATACCAACTTTTATGACAATAGCTATAAAATTAATGTTTTGAAGTTATTGAGAAAGTCACTGTTTCGTGACTTTGACGTTTGTATGGGAGCTATATGATATAGTGGTCCGATCCGGCTGAATCCGAGATATACAACGCCTGCAGTAAGTACGTTCAAAATTTCAGCTCTGTAGCTCTTACGGTCTCGGAGGAGTTCGCGTTGATCCAGACGGACGGACGGACGGACGGACGGACGGATATGGCTATTTGAATTCGTCTTGTCGTACTGATCAAGAATATATATACTTTATATGGTCTGAGATGCTTCGTTCTATGCGTTGCACACTTCTGACCAAAATTAATATACCCTTTTTGCATGGGTATAAAAAAGAGTCCAATACGTTTCCAACCTTAAACTGAGAAGAAAGGATGCATCGATGTAGATATGAATGTATGATTGTCATCAAGAATATATAAATGAGATCAGAAAGGCTATATCCTTTTGTATGTACTGGTGTCTGTAAGTTTTCTTGATATTGAATGAAGGACACAAAAATAGCTGATACTTAAATGACTAAAAGGGTGAGTAAGATACTTCAAAAGAAGAATTAACATTAACTATTGATCCAGGATATCTAAAGGTCGAGTTGATTAAAGTAAAGTGACGTAAAAGGATTTCGCAACCATTCGAAATAATGTTTAAAGTATTTTGCAATTAATTTAATTTTTTCCATAGTCATGTTAAGTGACATGGCAAAAAATTATAGACGATATCGTCTAGAAAACATAAACACAACAAAGGGCACACAATTAGGGACATGTACATACATATTTCGATGGGAGCAGACAGAGAACACTTCATTGGTTATCAAAGTTAAACTAATCGCAGTGATAAGAGCTTTGTTTTGGTTTTTATAAAGTCAATTTACTCAGTACCAAACAAACAGCAGTCAGTTGAGCTTCAACAATTGTACGAAAATGCTGCCCGAATGGTTGACTGAAAACTATATTGAGTCTAAACTGAGAGTTTACTATAAGGATAATCAGTTAAAAGTCCTTAAATTGTGGTCAAAGCAAGCCTCTGGCAAGGGTGAAAACTGGGTGGGGGTTATTACGCGGATCCATGTCGATTTTCAAAAGAGTGGTCAGACAGAAGTGCAGAAAGAAACATACTTGCTGAAGGAACAATGCTCCAAGGATGCCCCACAGATGAAACTGTGGATCGAATACGAAGTCTATACCCGAGAAATGGAAATGTATGAGTTTGTGCTGCCCAAGATGTCAGAGATTCTGCATGAAGTGGGAATCACTGAGAAGATGCATGCCAATGCCATTTGTGTGGATCATGAGCATGAGGTCATTATTCTTGAGGACTTGGCACCACTTGAGTACGTCAATGCGGATCGTGTAAAGCAATTGGACATGGCACATGCTAAGCTGACAATTGACATGCTGGCCAGATTCCATGCTGCTGCAACAATGTTGAAACAGCGCCATCCCGAATATATGTCTAAAAAATTACAAGATAATTACTTTTCACGTAATCGTCATGGCTATAAGCGGGTTTTCGCCGGTTTTTTTAAGGCCCTCTTGCGCTATGTGAAGAGTGAACCAAAATTGGAGGCGAGCTACTATCAAAAACTGGAACGCATTTTGCCCAATTTAATGGAATACGCTGCCCGAGCTTATGATGTCTATGATGAGGACTTGCAGACCATAATTCATGGTGATTGCTGGACCACCAATATAATGTTCCAATACGATAATGATGGAAAACCCAAATCTGTGGTGCCAATTGATTTCCAATTTAGTGTAATCACTTCACCCATCTTGGATTTACACTATTTCTTTAGTTCATCCTTGCAAGACGATGTGTGGATCAGGCAAGTGGAATTAGTGCAGCAGCATTATTACGCTTTAAGGAAGAATTTGGAGAAACTCCAATACAAGGGCAAGATTCCCAGTTTACATGAATATCAATTGCAATTTGAGAAACGACGTTTCATGGGTATGTTTAAAAGTTAAATTGCAAATTGTTTTATTTTAATTATTTAAATATTTGCCAGCTGCGTTTGTATCATTGCTATTCCAACCCTTTATGGTATATGAGGGAGAAGTGTTGGGAGAAATTGATGATTTGTACGAGGATACACCGCAGGCCATACGATTCCAGGACTCTCTGTACAGCAGTGAAAAAGCGCACGAAATTGTAGCAAAAATGTTACCTGTATTCGATGCCAAAGGACTTTTAGATGATCATTGAGTAAGATGTAATTATAACATATACAATGTTAATCAATTGACATTTTATAATTTCCCTATAGATGGTCGCCGAAACAGAATGAAAGATCGGCATTTTTCTTTCTCTTGAGTCGTTTGAAAATTGTTCGAAATAAATTTCAACGATGTCTTTTGGATTCCTCCAGTGAAGTCAACTGATCTCAAAGAGGCTATACCAGCGTGAACACTGAAAATTTGTACGTTTTTCGAGAAGTATTGAATAAAATTTTAAAAATGTTGTACCATATTGAGCTTTATCTAAATGATTAAAATTTTGTTAACTTAGCAATTTGATTCCGATTACAGAATATTGAGTTTAATCTACTACAGTTTAAATTACTCAAGAGCAAGAGAGTTTGATATAACTCACGTATATTTTTATAAAATATTTTTGTTAAAAATAATTGAAACTTTTCAATAGACATGCCGGCATGTCCTGAAAACTTTTATCTTTTAAAAAGTCAAGAAATATACTGTGTTTAAGCATTTTAAGCACATTAAGAGACACTCTGGTTAGTATTCACTCAATCTTCTTGGAGCAATGTGAGTTTGAAAAAGCGCGCTTTTTCAATAACCAGTTTTCCAACACTCTCTTCGATACTTTACAGCACTACAATGCCAATCGATAACTCACCGCGTATAATCGAGAGGCGCACCAGGCAAACAGCTGATTTTGTCGCGAAAAAAAGAAATTCTTTTATTTTTGTATTCATAATAATTTTTGATAATAACTAAATATTTCTAATTAATGGCTCCCCAGCCTGTGGTTACGGGCTTATCCCCCAAGGAGGGACCACCTGGAACAAGAGTCACTATTCGTGGTGAATTTTTAGGAACTAGAGCACAAGATCTAATTGGTAGGCGTAGTCTTGATTTTAATCATAAAACAAACTGCCTAATTTTTACTTTCCAAAGGCTTAAAGATTTGCGGTTCTGATTGTTTACTATCCGCCGAATGGAAATCGGATAAAAAAATCATAGCGCGTACTGGTCCAGCTAAGGGTAAAGGTGACATCATAGTTACAACTCTGAGCGGGGGAGTGGGCACATCAACAGTACAATTTCGTGCTTACCATGAAACAATCGGCCCCCTAAAGGAGTCTGCAGTATGGATAGAAGAGTCGCCTTCACAGAATTTTGCATGGGGTCGGCGGACTTTGACGCAATCTGGTCTGACGCAGGAGGATCCATTGGGTTTGTCCATTGAGGGCAATGAACAAAAGATACCCGAAGATTTGCGGGATTTATTTCCCGATGCATGCGGCGACTTGGCGCAGGAACACTTTTCACCAGCTTGGTTTTTGTTGGAAAATCATTTGGCTACCTCCTTTGAGGACTTGAAGGCCGGCTTGGCCTATCTCAAAAGGAAAGTGGAGAGTCAGAAGGAAGGCCAATTGTCGTTTCTGAAATCTAATGCAGGATCTGTGATCGATCAGTTGGATACACTGATGAACATTAGGGATAAGTTACAGGAAGATATCCAGTTGCATGGAAATGAACCGCTCAATGTTCTGGAGGAGTCTATTGAAAGTAAGTAGAGATCGAATCCTGAAGGAAAAATCAATGTCTAATTGTTCTTTGTCACTTACAGATTCCATTAGCGAGTCGCAAAAGATATTTACGGATGTGCTTGTGCGCAAGGAAAAGGCAGATTCCACTCGATCGGTTCTGTTTGCCTTGTCCCGTCATAAGTTTCTTTTCTGTCTGCCAAACTCGGTGGATCGACGTGCCAAGGCAGGCGAATATGATATTGTGGTCAATGATTATTCCCGGGCCAAAAATCTCTTTGGCAAAACAGAGATTCCGATATTCCGTCGAGTCTTGGAAGAGGTCGATCAACGTATTCTGTCCATACGTAGGCAATTGCATGAAAAAGTTGTAAAGATGCCGCAAAGTGTGGAGCAGCAAAAAAAATTGATCAAGGCTTTGACTAGCTTGGAGCTGCAGCAATCGGGAACGCCAATTGGCGATAGATTGAGGAACACGGATCCTGCCTGGGATGCTATTGAGGCCAGGGCCAAGTATTTGGAGTCTACATTTCGTCAGACTTTTGATCAGCATGCCAACAAAGATGCAGCTGGAACCCAGGAGAAACCAAAAGCTCGTGATCCTAGTCACACGCCAGCTCGTGTGAATTTCTGTGAGGAGATTTGCGATATAGCAGCGTCTCAGCTGCCGGATCTTTGGCGTCTGGGTCAGCTTTATTTTACTGGCGAACTGCGGGGGCCCCACGATCCGAAACCTGGAGATTTCAAGCGAATGATTCTTAATGCAATTGAGAAATTCTGTGTCTATCTAAGGTTGGCCATACTGATAGCCGGTGATCAGCGTGCTTTGCGTCAGTCTAGTGGCTTAGCCTGGCCCATAGGCTCCGCCTCGTCCACGCATCAATTTCTGCCCTGGATTCCGCAATGTCTGCGCTATACACGAATTGCCTATGCCACTTTAATCACCTTGGATTTGCCGTCTGAGGCGTTGGACATTATACAGAAACTGATCGATGAAGTGCGTCTATTTAGTTTCTCTATAATATTCAAACGGGCCACAGATCGTTGCAAGAAATTGGGTCCACAAGAGTCCTGGGAATTGGGCGTTGAAGATTATCCAGGAGCCACACTCTTGCCATCAGCTGTCGAGTCTCTACTGTTGGAAACATTGGAGGAAGTTAATTCGGTGTGCATGCAACCAGAAGTTAGAGAGGGTAATCTTCTCGAGCCACAGTCAGATGGCCAGCGTGAGGTTTCGCAACGGCTACAAGAGTTCCTGTCGGCTTTCAGTGGGGTCATTGAAGAGCTAGCCTTTCATTCCCATGACGAAGAGACGCCCACCCACAATGTGTCCCAGTTGCTAGGCTTCCCGAATGCCCAACAACCGGATTCGGTGGCCCACAGTGGAGGAGCGGCTGTCACCTGGGAGCAGCGTATGCTCTGTTGTCTGGCCAACTATGCTTACTGCAATAAGAGTTTCTTCCCTCACATAGGCGATATTTTTGTACGCTTTGGTTATCCATTGCCAACATTGGCCATCGAAACTTCTCGCTATACGGTTAATCAATTGTTTACCAATCTGCTTGAGGAATATGTAGAGCACAAGGGTGATCCACTTGTGGGCACTATCGAGCCCTCTATGTATCTGGGTCCCTTTCAATGGGATCATGAAATGGAAATTGGCCAACTCAGACCGTATGCCCATGAATGTTGTGACAATTTGATTGGTGTCTATTCGGAGATCTACAGCATTTCACCGGCCCTGCTACGTCCAATTCTGGAGTCCATTGTCCAGACCATATCCGAGGAGTTGGCCCGTCTGATGAGTTGCGTACAGAGATTTAGTTACACGGGTGCAATACAAGCTCATGTGGATATACGTTTGCTTAGGGATGCCCTCGAATGTTACTCCAATGAAACGGCCAAGTGAGTAAATTTGCTTACGTTTTTCAATCAAATTTTGTTTATTTTCGTTTTCTTATAGAAATTATTTCCTTGAGGCTCTGGAGGCCATTAATCCGCCCCTGAATGGCGAGCAGAAGCGAAAGGCCGATGAGATTCTCGAACGTGTTAAACGCAATATGCGGCTGCAGTTGCTCTGCTTTAGTGTTAAAGAACCCTAAAATATCATTCCAAGCATGCAAAAATCAATTTCCGGTTGAAGAATTTTAAATTCTTCTAGTTGCGAACTCTAAATATATAGAATTTATTATTTAAATATACTAAATACCTTTATTTTATTTTATTTTTTTAATAAATTTAGCAAACCTAAAACCATCTACTTAAGGGGTTTTAGAATATGGTTTGCTTATTCTTTATTTTAAAAACCACTAGAAATTATTTTGTATAATGCCTAAATATTTGATTGGTTTGGCAATTGATTCCGCAAGTTGTAGTCAAATTAGATTTTAAAATCAAATGAGAAATTGCTGCCCTCCGCTTCGTATTTGTGGGCCAATTGTTTGATGGCTTCTTCCACATCGATTGTATTGAATTTCTCTTGAACACGCTGCTTTATGGGATTCTCGATGGCATCCATTATTTGGTAGCGCAATAGATTTGGTAACACATTTACCACAAACTCCATGACATAGTCGATGGTGCCGGCACCATCGCATCTCACTTGAATGTTGCCCATATCGAATTGTAGGTCATTGATCTGTGGACGTTTTCGTGTGTCCAGTGATTGACTGATGCCAATGGTGGCGCGAATATGTTGCACGGTGAACTGTACATGACCCACACGTGTCATCATGCCCAAACCGACCTCCCATTGACCAGCGCCGGTCACTTGCTGTGTGCCAATTTGGACACGTAACGACATTGTATTGTTCTCCATGGCAGCTGACATATTGCCAACACGATAGAAACTGGAGATACCATTGATCCATGTATGCGATAGTTGGACACTAAATACACCAACAGTTCTATTCATATCGGGCACATGGTATGGATCGTAGCCCATGGCGCGTACCTTTTTTCTAGCCTCCGCAATGGCGCTATCCAATGGAGTAATGGAATTGGGCAGACGACGATCACCCATTAACGTTTCTATATTAGCATTGATCTTGCCACGCAGCTGTTTATCGGCTTCCTGAAGCATAAATGGTTTCATGGCATCAAATACCAGATTTGGGGCAGAATTCACAATACCCTGGAACACGGTGCCCAGGAATCCAAGATTTTGAAAATCCATGGCCATATCGGCAAATGTAATGTCCATTTTAATGCTATCCGTGGTCAGATGACCATCACGCTCCACGGCCAATGTTGCAGTGGCCTCCACATAAACCTTCTTCAGCACCACTGTGAACGGACCATTGGCCTTGGAGAAGAAGCTACTAAGAATGTAATTGCCCTTTACATTCATTTCATCCAACTGAATGCCAGCTTTCACCTGGTGGAAAATTTTAAAGTCCATATATTAGCTGACTGCCGGTTATGGAATGACTAAAATTACCCACCTGTAGATCCTTGAAGTCTGCATTAATGCTAGCAATACGAAACTTGGACAAACCATAAGCCTTAACTTGCATCATATTAAGATTTGCCATGCCAAGACTCTTTTTCATATCAGGCACCTCCATGGGATCGGGAACTGGTACTCCGGGCAAACCGACTGGATCCGCTTGCTTAAAATGTTCTAGAACGGCCTCTAATTGAGCAGCAATACGATTTTGACTTGCCTTGATATTATGGTCATCATTGGTTTCATTTCCTGCATCCTGGTCCCCAGCCTCTGGTACCTCTGTGACACGAAGACAAAGGTCAATTCTTGGTCAAGGGTTTGAAAAATAGCATTGTGACGTCACATACCATTTAAATCCCGCTGTATGGCCGCCGTACCATGTGCCAGCAATCCAATCCCCATCAAGATTACTATCAAATTGTACATCTTCCTCGAAAGATTTGCTGATTCACAATGAAATTCTTATCAGTTTTAAAAAGGAAACACATTCAGCCTCTCTGACTCTGTCCACACTTGACCACTCGCATACGAAAACTGACTTGACTGACTACGCATTGAGTTAATCAAGAGATAATGTGATGAGCCCAATGGCATCCCAGATGCCAGATGCTTGGTGCTTATCTAAGGGTCGACCGAGACGAGTTGAGCGAAATTAAAGTCCAAATTGAGTGTGAATGGAGAAGAGGCAATGGACATGACTTTAGCTAGATGATTAAGAAATGTCTCAAAAAAGATTGAGATGGACTTGAATATAAAAGAAATCTAATATTTTGCTTTCAATATTTCAATAAAAACATTGCAAAAAAACAGGGGCTTGATGCTATCCAAAAGTATGTGAAAATTTTGAACCCATACACTTTTACAGAAGTTTTCGACCTGTATCCAAATCAATTAATCAAATGCTTTCCTTTAAAAGGATCAACAAGGTTGGGTAAATGAATCAGATGTTTGTAAGTTATTTCTTATGGTTGGCTAAGAAATGGTATAACTTATTTCATATTCCATTAATGTAATACATAATTCGAATATAGTGTGGAACCTTTTTTACAGTGACAATCTTTATTCAAAATATAACCAGAAAAATAAGTTTTGCAGGACGATTCCTCTTCAGTCCTATCAATTAGAAACAAACTTGCCACCGGAGGTAGAAAGTTTATGATAAACATGGTCTAGCTTTGGGATCTCTGAGTGAATTAGTTAGACAATCATTTCAAGACAAAAGACTTAAGTCTAGAATATTTACTAAGACAAGGTTCGAACTTATGTTCCAAAAACTATTTGGAAAGCAGTCGTTGCAAAGTATTGGCTTAAAGTCTAGACTCTAGACATTAAAGAGATGCATGAATGATAGAAAATTCAAAGTCAAATGAATCCATTCGAATTGAATTCAAATGAACGAATGACAACTACACAATGAAATGAATGAGTATAAATGTGAGTACTTGTCAAATCCACAAATCTGTTTAATGAAAGGAGTGTCAAAGCATCGAAATGTACAAAGGCAATCGAATCATTCGAATTGTTTTATTTTTTAAAGCAAAAACAACAAATAATTATATCAAAAATGTAGGGGAAATGAGGGCTATTAAAATTTGAATATGCTATACACCAAAAATTTAAGTGCGCGGTTTCCGATTAAACATTTTGGGACAAATATTGGGAAAGCTAATTCAAAAAGATTTCCCAATTTCCATCATATACACGTTGGATCTACCTAATATAACTTCACTAGTTTTTCTCTATAAGGGGATCTGAGTAGGTCTCTACTGAGTCTCTGACAAGACTAGCTCATATTACATGATAGTAATCACAACTACGTATTTAAAAAATATAAAATACAAATAAATACTAAATCCTAAAATGCGAATTGCGATTCGAATACATTTGAATCATAGCAACTTATTGTCTTACTTCGTAACTCATTCAATTCGTTTGAATTTTGTTCGACTGAGTTTTGTGTCGAGTTTTAAGTCATTCAATTCATTCATTTTGCAATTTTCTATTTTGTTCTTCCATAAATGTATCCATTTTTAAAATAATCGCATAAATTAAGTAATAGACAACACTCTCTGAACGGGCTTAAAAAAAAAACAGGATCCAAAATCGAAGTGACACATTCAAAACATATTTTTCGAAAAAAACTCTTTTTTCGAATACTTTACCGTAATTTCCTTTGGATTTAGAACTGAAAAGGATCGTTCAACTCATGGCCATCTGGTGTTTAGGTTTCTGAGTCTAAGAATAAGGAATTTAAACTTTAGGTTAGATTTTTTTTTAAATGTTAAAAAGTTATAGGGTATGCACATAAAAAAGGTGTGAACCTGCAGTTGTAAGCTTTGCCGATCTTTTTCCGCTTCATGTAGTTTGAATTCGCAACTACTTTTAGCGTTGAAGACATGGTATGGCTATTGCAATTCTGGAGTCCTTCAGTAAAGTCTGCTGATGATAGAACTTGAAATAGATATACAGACAACCTGCTTGCCTTTTGTTCTGCCGAGGATTTAAAATCTTATTAATTAGTAAGATTTATTGACCTCAAGCTGGCTTAAGTCCAGTTTTGATTCAATAGTTATATATTGCTCTCTATAGAACCTTACACTTTGTCCCCCACAAATTAAGAAAAACTCAATTGAAAATACATTTTCGAAAAAATGGGTTTATTTTTGCCAATTTATAGCAAATATATAGTTATATATTTTTTTTAAATATATTTTCACGTGCAAAAAAAAAGTATTCATGCTCAAAAAAAGTTTCTTAACCTATGAAAAAAATTGTCTTATAGTTATGAAAAAAAATGTTCTTAAAGATATGAAAAAAAAATTGTCTTACAAATATGAAAAAAAAAAATTTTTATACACGTTTAGTTGTATATGTGTATGTACATCAAATTTTTGGTTATCGTTGTTCATTTACATCAATTGTTTGCTTGGCAATTATTTTAACAACCAATTGCAATTTTCTTGAGACTTAATACTAAACACAAAAAAAAAAAAAAAAAAAATAGTTGTTAAAAAAAAGGGATATACAAATATTTGCCGTAAGTCTTATGCAATTTTTGAGACCTCCAAAATGTTTTCGTTCAAATACTTTGGAATAGGAATTGCAGTAGTTATATAGAGTAATTTTTTACGTTTTTAGACAATGTACAAAAGAAGAAAGAAAAGGAAACACATTTGTTTTGTATGGATTTGTCTGTATCCTTTGAAAGGATACAAATTAAATCCAAATGACTACAACTTTCAGCACTATATAGTCAGGGGGTATAAAATTGGTTTGGGTTTGGGAACGTGGCTCTAATATATATATATATGATATATAGTCGGCCCTGTCCTTCATCCATAGCCTTCCGCACAGGTATTCCAAAAAAAAAGGAAAGAAAAATAAATCAAGTTTCCAATTTGCTTGATCCTACAAATCATCTGAGCCCGACATAATATCCTCGAACAAAGAATGAGCCGTTGCAGTGGCTGTCAAACTGTCACCAGGACAGGCATCCTCATTTTCATTGATATTCTTAAATTTCTTGATTTCGGGAGAGAAGGAAGAGGAATCTTCATGTGATTGGCTATCACCGCTGACCGCTTGATCCAATAGATCTGGAGGCATGGCCATATAAGCATATTGGGGTATGGAACTATTCCCCGAATCCTTATTTTGCAACTGGACACGCTGGAATCCATAATTGGCCGGATCGATGGGAACATCGCCTTGGAATATATTGAAACCTGCAGATGGGGGACAAAAGACAAACAAAATATTAAAATTATAATATGATTATCTGCTGATTCAGAATCAAGTTAAATTATAAAATTAATTGTCTACCCAACTAAAATCTTCATCTGTGTCTTCTTCATTATTTCATTCAAAAGATCGGACAACTATGGATTGAGGTATGAGGTGGATCGAGATGTGTGATAAGGAACTGTAAGGATTGAAATGGACTCATAAGAACTGGAGATTTATATGTTTTCCCCCACACACACACATAAAAAAGGAAACGATAAATTTGATGATATCTATGAATTCTGGGTACCTCAATGTCGTCTCTTGAAGTTTTAGTTTTTGGTAATTAGTTATTTGTAATCTTACATTGCATTTCATTATTCTCGTTCTGCACAAGCACTAGAGGATGCTGCGATTGTTCCGGATTACTTAAAGCCACCAAAGTTAAGCCGTCGAAGCTCCTATTTGATGATGAATGAGAAGTAGTAGTGGTAGAAGTAGAAGGATTAGGGCGTGTCGGAGGAGGAGCAATTGACTTTTTATCTTCTTTCAGAGCTTTTATCTCAGTTTTAAGATTTGCCAAAGTTTCGTCATCGTCTTCATCATCGTCGTCGTCATTATCATCCATTTCATCGTCGGTATCAATGTAATCTTGCTTGTGAGGATTATTACAACCCTGGCAAGAGCAATCGGAGCAGCTATTACCATTGATGTAGCACCAGCAACGATTATTGCGGCAAGTTTTTGGAGTACTTGGGCCAGAGATTCCACAACGGCAATGTTTGCGCTGCTTGGGATCGACTGCTGCTACTGGTTTGTTGGCCTTGCTGGACGAGCTCTTGGAAGCAACCGGGACGTGTTGACGTTTGGATGATTCCTCTTTAACCGGCGGCTGCACCTGCACCGAGGATACAATGGTAGTCGTTTGCTTGCGCAATCTCCTATGAGATGAAATACTTTTCTCCTCTTCTACCAATTGGGCATGCTTTCTTTTGGAGGTGACTACATGCTCTTCCGCTTTCTTGACAGGCGTCACTACCGCCGCCGGCAGACGTTTTTCTTGCTTTTCTTTGGCCACAGCCATAGCTGGTTTTTCCTTGTTAGCCCTCTCCTTGGAGAGAGAGAGGCTGCAGCTGCAGCCAATTGATCCTTAAAAGCTTCAGCCTTATTCTCCTGTTTCTCCATGGGTAGCTTTTCAGCTGATTTTCGTTTGGATGTGATGTCCAACTTTTTCATGGCAACATGAGACTGTTTCTCCTTCTCTTTGTTATCCACTAGAGGCTTCTTGACTTGCTTAACAGCGGCGTCAGTAGCAGATGGAGGAGGAGGAAGGGTATTTTCCTTGGCGGCAGCAGGTGGAGGAGGAGGAAGGGTCTTCTCCTTGGCAGCAGCAGGAAGAGGAGGAGGAGGAGGAAGAGTCTTCTCCTTGGCGGCAGCAGGAAGAGGAGGAGGAGGAAGAGTCTTCTCCTTGGCGGCAGCAGAGAAGAGGAGGAGGAGGAAGAGTCTTCTCCTTGACGGCAGCAGGAAGAGGAGGAAGAGTCTTCTCCTTGGCGGCAGCTGTATTAAGAGGCTTTACCGGGACAAGTGTATCGCTACTTTCCTTGGGCTTAGGAGTAACTGGCTTCTGTTTAGGAGCAGGAACTGACATTTGCTTAACAGCAGAAGCCACGGGCTTCTCTTTGGCAGCAGCAGCAGGATTCGGGTTCTCTTTGGCTGCAGTAGCAGCCGGATGCGGCTTCTCATTGGCTGCAGCAGAAGAAGGATGCGGCTTCTCTTTGGATGTAGCAGCAATAGAATGCGGCTGCTCATTGGCTGCAGCAGAAGAAGGATGCGGCTTCTCATTGGCTGCAGCAGAAGAAGGATGCGGTTGCTCCTTGTCGGCAGAAATAATCGCGGACTTTTCTGGAATAGCTACAACTACACTCTCCTTCTGTACTAAGACTTGATCTGGAACTAAGTCAGATGGGTTATCTAATTGAACCACCTGTCCGATTAGAAGCGATGAATCTGTAGCAACATATGATGCATCAGACGGATCGGGTAATACATAAGTATAGGTTGCCTCTTGAAGATTAGTCACAGAACTGAGCCCAGGCGAAAAATTCAGCTGACTCCAATTTGGAGTTATCAGAGACTGCGGTGTAGCATTGGCTACCAGAACCTGACGCTGCAGACCAACACGCGATCCCGTGGGCAATATTGGAATGGGACTACCAAAACGATGATGCTCCGCGGTGGCTGCTTCCACCTCAATCTCCATGTCACTGATCGACATCTGTTCGGGCAGGGCTTGAGCAAAGGGCAACTCTGGTGTATTGGCCTTCGAGATATTTGGCTCATCGGGCATTGATGAAACCCATTTCTTAAGGCTTGCTATATCCGGCTCAACGAGAAACGTATCCCTTATATCATCATACTCTGATCCCTCCACAATGAACTCTTGTACACTCTTTAATGGCAATTTGATGCGCGGTTTGTCTATATTACTTGTCACCTCAATGTTTTGATTCTCCAGTTGAGGATAGAGTCCGGATTGCAAGATCTGGATACACAGTGTCTTGTAGCAAAGCAATTGCAGGGCCATGGCACGATCTTCCACATAGATTTTATAATCAGAGCAATCATTACACTTCGGACATTTGGGATTGAGACGCTTCTTTCCACGTACACATAAACGGCACACAAAATGATCACAATTATGTCCCTTAGGATGATAGGGATCGACCAGAAGTTTGCAACAGACCACACAGGCCACAAGCTGACGCAGTTCACCCAAAGCTGTGCAGAAGTTTTTGATGCGATGCGAATTAACATCGGGTATGGAACGCATCGAGAGACCCAAGAGTCGTGCATAAGCCGATTGAGCTGCGGCCATTCTGAGTGTGTGTGTGTGTGTGTTTGTTTGGGGTGTGATGTGTGTTTCTAACTGTACAAGAGACTGTGCCACCTTCTGTTTGTTGCTCCTTTGACTAGCTTGTTGTTGTTGTTGGATTCCCCCGTCAATTATGCGAAAATTGACCAGCAATTTGTCTTCTCTCCACCGGCTGCCCCCTATTACCACCCATGCATCTTAGTTTTCCACAATATTCATCCACTTGACTTCATCACTTTCCCGGTATAACGATTTTTCTTTCCTTTTTTTTGTAGCGGTTGTTGTTGTTTCACTTAGCTGCTATTCACTTACATTTACTTTACACGTGCAAAAAAAAAAAAAAAAAGGTTTATGTTTATATATATGTGTCTGGGAATCAATGCATTATTAATAATATTATATCACATTAAAACAAATTCACTTAAAAAAAAAATGTAAAAAAAAAACACAAAAAAAAAAAAAAAAATTACCCAAGCAACATGACGCGCTGCTTCCTCCCAGCGTGAGCACAAAAACAACAATAATCGAAAAATCGAAAACTAACAGAGAATGTTAATTCAAATTCAAATGCAAATGTTAAATGTTAGTGTGAACGTAGTGTGCGAGGTTACATTACAGTTAAATGGGGTATTCACGTAGAAATCACCGATTGTAAAATCATCAACAAATATCAGAATTATATTAGCACATGCGAAAAGTTTTGTTAAAGTGACACTTTAATTAAATACACATATTTAAATTTTCATCTAAATATATAAAAATTTAAAAAAAACTTCACGCTATTATAAAAATGTTTAAGTCTTTATAACCAAAGAGCATTTTTAGAACGAAATTAACTAAATATTTGAAAATGTACAAAACTTTGTCTCTTTAAACTTTGCGTGTCACTATTCACAAAGTGATTCACTTCCCAAGACGGCTGTCACAACGACTTAACAGCGACCTAAATGATTCTGTTAAGCCGGTAATAAATCTGTTAAAAGTGTCAAAAGCGCGTAAATAAAAAATACGTATTAAAATTTAAATATTCACATTATAGTTCTTGTATTTTAAGTAAATAAACATATATACACAAATGAATAGACAAATAACAATAGCTAAAGTGACAGTAATGTTAATTAAACCTACATTCTAACGATAAATGGAAAATGCCTGGCACAAATTTGTAAGTAGACTTAAAGATTCTTATAGTGAAAAATGGGTCGATTTTAAGCTAAATAACTTATTTACTAGTCTTGAAGTAGTCCATTCCATTTTTGGAGTCGTTTTTAATACCTTCGCTCCTCCTTCTCGTTGACCTTTGACAAAGGCTGATAACTGGGATTTGAGAAGGCGTCGGTTGCTGTGCCACTTGCTGGCGTTTTGGCGAGATTTTTACGTGGTGGCTTCACATTTACATAGTTCTCGTTGTCCCCATTGAGTTTCGTCTCCACATGATGACGCGGCGAGGGTGTGGGCGTAACGTATTGTTGCTTCAGGATTTGAGGAAATCGTCTCTGCTGAGCCGGACTATTGTTGGACTGATCGCCATCATCTGAGTTGGACGAACGATGTAGCATGGGTATCTCCTCAGGTGCCCGATCAGCCGCATCCACTGTGGGCAGACCATTTTTTTGCGCAATGGCTTATGGGCTCCGCCATCCATGTTATTCGATAGAGTCGGTGAGTGCTGCTGACGTACTGTATCTGGGAAGGTGAAAGAGGAGGTTTCGTTGGTTTGTTTGGATGAGAAATCCGGAAAATCGGTGAATTTGACAGCATTTTCATCGCTTTCAAGACGGGTGGGTGAAAAAATGGCGGTGCCAGAGACTGTACTGGGTTCCTGATAGTCATCGGGAAACTCTTCAATGCCTGTGCGATGGTGGATTAGTGGTGGTGGTGCGTGTGGGTTGTAAATATGATATATATATGAGTTGCAGATTTAGTTACCAGCATCCAAGCTAATGAAAAGAAAAAAAACTATATTTCGTTATACTTACGTATATCTGGCACCATATGTCCATTTACATAGCGTGGACGTTCCGGTGCTGGCTCATCTGGTGAACCCATTAAAGCCAGGTAGTCAGTGGGTTGCGTTTTCAAATATTGCATATTTGATTGCATATATGGATTGTTCAGATCCAGGTAGTGCTATAAGAAAACAGGTAAAATAGATTTTTTTATATTCTGTTTCGCAAATTTATGACAGTTTATTATCCTTACGTTGGCCACATCCTCGGTCAGCATGCTGGCAAAGCGTCGCTCCAGCTCATTGAACAATGGCCGACTCTCGGGGCTAAAGCAAAAAAGGACCAAATTAAATATCGATTTTTGTTGTGCAACAACTTGATTGCCTCTTTACCTCTTTCTCCAACATTCGAGCATAATGTCGTAGAGCTCACCATTGGCATAAGGTGGCTTTTCCATTCGATAGCCATCGTTTAGTTTGTTAAACAACTCCTGATTGGGATCAATCCCCGGATAGGGAACCTTGGCCAGTGAGAACAATTCCCACAACACAATGCCAAATGACCAAACGTCACTGTACGTGCTGAAGACTTGATCGCTTAGAGATTCCAGTGCCAGCCATTTGATGGGAAGTTTTGCACTCTCTTCAAACAAAATAAAATTGCCAACGTTTAATTAAACACTCAATTATGGATATGTTTTTGTTACCTGATTTCTTATAGTTATCACCACGATACATTGATCGGGCCAGACCAAAGTCACAAATTTTCACCACATTATCTTCGCATAAAAGTATATTACGAGCTGCCAAATCACCATGAAGAACTTTCTTCGATGATAGATAATCCATGCCACGGGCAACCTGAAAAGCCCAGCTGACTAGATCGCTGGTGGTCACTGACATGGCTTCCGTTGAATCGGTCTTATAATTTGATCGCCATGCAGGCTGTATTGAGTTATTCGACATAACATGATCATCTGACAAAATAATGCAATTAAAATCTGCCGATTTGTATAAAAAGTCGTTGATCTACTCACCTTCTGGCACTGTTGTCATTACTGTGGCCTCTGTGGCACATGTATCCATCTGACGATCATAACTATACCCAGCGGATCCTGGTCGACCTGCTCTTGTGCCCGATCTGGGATCATTTTCCGAGTTTCTGCGATGAGTTTGGGTATAGTTGTTGTTTACAGAGTTCATGTGATTGATATATGAATGGTTCGGGAAACCAACATTAGCATACTTCAAGCCACCATCACTGTTAGGGTGTTTTGTTTGGTTTTTGTTTTTTGTATCACAACAGTAAGAGAGCGAGGAGACACAGAAAGAAGATACCACAACCAGGCACAACAACCACAGGCAATACATATTATTATATTTGGGTGTAGGGTGTAGGTGTTAAATTAGTGCGTGTTTGTGTGTAATGTAGGCAGAGAGTAAGTCAATCGGCAGAACAAGAATAGAGTTAGTCAACATATCATTAATAGCGACACGGGTTTTTGTTGGGTTAGTTAAAAACATTTATCAAATGCAGTAAAATTCACTTACCGATGCAGTTCAAAATTATCCGAAATACGCTGAGTCATAATGCTTGGATCAATGCGATCATTTGTGGGATTTATCTGATTGATATAACACTTCCGATTGCGTAATAAAAAGTTTTGCACATTACCAAAACGGCAATACTCCACAATGACCATTAGTTCACCTTTAGTTTTGGTAATAAATTCATTTAGTTGATTTTCTTTAGAAAGTTTAACTACTTACGTTTCGCAATATTTTTGGTAACAGCGCCCAAAAGGTTAACCACATTCAGATGCTGGCCCAAATGCACCATGATCTTCAATTCAGAGACCAGGGCACGCACCACCTCATTGTCGGCGGTGCGTTTAACCATTTTAACAGCAACTATTGTTACAGCATTCTCATGGCTTATGCCCTCAGCTTCGCCCTTTAGAACAACACCGAATGCACCGGCTCCTAGTTGTTTGCCTAACTTCAGTTTCTCTCGTGGAAATTCAAATTCACGATTATATGGAAGTAGATCCGCTTGTTCATCTAAAGATAATGCCGGATTAATATGCTCAACGGCACCTTCCTCAAAGTTGGCCAGACCAGCGGCCTTCAATTCCAAGTGTCGTTTGCGTTCCTGTCGATAACGTACAGCCAAAAAGGCGCAGAGGGCGATTAGAGCGCCAAAGAAAAAGACTACCAACCATATCCATGTCTTTTTAATGCCAGGCATATCTAAACAATGAAAGAAAAATCAGCAATCTTCTCCATCTTCTATGGAAAATTCGGACTGTTACTTACTGGCTATGACCACAGTGACGGAATTTTCAATTTTACCCAAACGATTTTCCACTACACATCTATAGAGGCCATCGTGTTTGGGATATAGATGTGTGATTAAGAGTTGGGAATTATTTTCCAGAATATGCGTCAAATTGGTCTCATGCAATTCCGTATCATCCTTGTACCAACGAACCGTGGCCTCAGGAATCGCCTTGGAGCGGCACTCAAGCGACAATGATTCACCAAGATTTCGTTCAATTTTCGATTTAGCATTTAGGTTGGTATATTCCCATTGAGGCGACTGAGGATCGTGAACGAAAACATCTATCTCGCGGGACTCATATTCACGCGATTGCATTATATGTTGGGCCCGACATTGATATGTACCACTATCCTTGTCTCTAATCGGATTGAAATGAATGGTGCTCTTATACGAATACTTCGTAGTGCTTTCTGTAATTTTAAGATCTGAAAAATATGCGAAATATTTCAATTATTTCAGATTACTATAAGACTTTAACGATGTGAAATTTACCATCGATTTCTGAGATGGGTTGTCCATTTTGGTACCATAAAAGATTTCCATCGAAATGATAGGCCAAGGCCTCACATGTAATACTCTCTTTTTCGCCCTTGGCAATCTTCTTGGTTAGATCTAGTCCATAAATAGTCATATTCTCCGATATATCACCCAGTAAGACATGAGCTTTGCTCGTTCCCGTAACAAGATTATCATTTACTATATTTTGTGCCACACAAAATAGAATTCCCGGTTCAGTTGGTGTGAAAGTGACCTCGTGTATGAGCTCAACAACTAGAGCACCAGGCCGAGTTGTACGTTGGAACTATATTGGTTTGAAACGTATTAAATTAGTGTTTATATATAAAAAATTAGAGTTTATATACCTTAAATTGTTTTTGAACACTTTCCGACTACAAAAGTGAACAGAATGGACGATGAGTTTGGGGACAAAAACAAAACAGAAATTGATTGTGATTAATAAAGGTAAGAAACGAAAGTTTTTTGGTTACTTACACTAAAATTTTGCTGTGGCAAATTATGACAGGTCGGCCAACGTGGCTCCAATTTGCAGGGTTTAAAGAGAAAAGTTACTATTGCAGTCGGATACGACAAAACCGTACAATTGAGACGAGCTTGATGGCCTTCCTGGACATAAACATCCTCCATACTGAGTACTGGACCAGATATAACACTAACATTAAATTCCAATTGCTCGGAATTAACACCATTTGTGCCTTTAAGTTTATAGGTTCCACTATTTTCCAATTGGGCATTTAATATCTGCAGTGTGGTACTCAATTCGGTAGATATTATCTTAAAATTGGACTCAGTTTCCCAAATCTCATTTCCATTTGGCTTATACCATTTGAATGTGGGTTCGGGAAATCCTTCAAATACGGCTGTTATTTGTATAGTTCTATTGGCAACTTCACGAACATTATAATGATTGGAAGGTTCTCGTACATTCAAATAGCTTGATTTTGGCTCTATAGCATAAATCGATTGGATTAATTTTGTTTTATAGATTCTTTCGGCGTTGTTGTACTTACCCATTACTTTGATTTTGAAAGACGAGTACTCTTCTCCAGTTTCATCCGTAACAATACATTTGTAGGCACCGGTATCGTTTTCTTCAGCATGAACAACAGTCAAAATGCTGCTTGCCGTCTTATGAGTATTATTCTTACTATGTTCGGCAATATCTGGTTTCACTATCTTTGCTCGACTCTGTAAATTAAATGAATAATTTGCAATTTATATTCATTTAATTGACTATGGTTATGGCATAAAGCTTTACCTGATCAAAACCTCTTGGCATTTTCCATTCAATGTCAATTGTTGTTTGGGGCGGTGCAGAAATCTGGCATACCAATTCAAAGGATTCATTGTAGTATACATGTCCACGGGGTGAAGTTGATGTTATTATTGGTTTATTAAGTCGACGATTTGCTTCTATTTATTTCAAAACAAAAAAATCACAAATATTATTTCAAAGCTCATAAAAAAGTGTCTAAATGCAATGCAAGCTGTTATTTAGATTCATGCATAAAACAAAAATTAAGTGAAAATGAGGAGAAATTATTATTAGATAAGGCAAGGACATACTGCTTTAGGATTAAATGGTAAATGTAAAGTACATATAAAGCTTGATTAATTGATAATTAGTACTTAATATTGAACAGTCCATAACGCAACCAAAAACAATTATCAAAACAAGACTTTAAAACAGGGAAAACATATAATGTATAACAAAACAACCAATCAACAGGACTACAAGAAACACTTACGCCCTTCCGGTGGACTTGAGGGCATGGGCATCATTGAGGCTAAATTCGCAGGATTACGTTTATGGCGCAACAAATTAAAATTTGTTGTATCTTCGTAATAATCTGTCGTATCATATTCAATACCAGCACCAGAATCTTCAATCTTAGTGACATAACTATTTGTAGGGTTAGTAACATCTTCTTCAAAATTATCCTGATCTCTGTTAGTTAACATATCTAAATGACACCATTTCAAAAAAAAAAACACATTTTAGTTATATGTAGTTATATTTGTTGTATCATTGTCCAATCCGAAATGCATGATTAATAAAACAGATAATAAAAGTAGACGTGGGGGAGAGAGAGAAAGAAAGAGAGAGAGAAATAGAGATATAGTGTAAGAGATCTGTTTAGATCAACAAATTTTTCGTTAGCACAAATAAAAGCAATGCAATGTTTTGTGTTTTGTTTTTTTCTCAAAGTTTTTTGTGATGGGTGATTTTTGTGGGTGGGTGTAAAGCGAATGTTCTCAATGTAAGTGTATATATGTATGTTTTGTTTTGGTATCCATCATCCTGGTGTAGGCAAAGCCAAATAATAAAGCAATATTTACGACATTTAAAGACAGAAATCACAAAATCACGATTTTGGGGGTGCAAAAACTCACTATCAATTTGATCGTTACCAAAAAAGAGCACATTAATAACTGTCGATTCATCTTCATTAGTTGGAGCTGGCTCTTTAGGCTCACAAAAATATTCACCGCCATCGGTGATGCTTCGCACTTCAAGAACAAAACCTCTTTGGGGATCGTATCGAGCGGATGTATCACTGGGATATGTCTACATAAGGGAATTTAACAATTTAGATATTAAATTTAGACATATAATAATTTAGTTTTTAGTTAAACTAAAACGTTCATTCATTGCTAGAAAACTAAACTGACTCTGCTGTAACTTTTGCTGTTTGGACTTATATTTTGGACTTATATTTTAGTTGTAGTCAATATATAATGTATTTAGATATATATAGATATATATACAGATGGTAATCGTTGGCTAACTACATAGAACTGAATATTTTATAATTAAACATACCATCAAAATATACTGTCATTGGTAATTTTGTTCTGTTTCGTTTCGATACACACAATATTGGCGTAGGTGGTGCATTAACAATATAGAGAATGAAACCGAATTTATCATTATATCTCGAAACATTGTAAAAAGCATAATGACTCTGTTCGAGCGCATGCGAATGAATTTCATCTCTATCAGAATTCTAAGTCGACGAACGACAATATTAACATTTCAAAAAAACATAAAAAATAGGCAAAAGAAATAATCAATAAATAAATTGTAATAATTCAAAAAAAATTGCAATACTAACATCACCGTTGAAAGACAAAATTACTTCTGTCTCGGGCATAGATGGTTTACAGGGTATTATCACTTCGGTGTATTGTCGTGCCTTCACTATTGGCGGAGTATCAGCCAGCAAATTGTTTGGATCATTAACGTAGACATAGATTGAACTAGCATTGTTACTATTAACACTCTCGATAAGATCCTCAGTTTTCATATTAATCTGTACATCGCCATAGCGTACAGCACTTTTCTTGATGCAATAGTAGGCTCCCACTTCCCGAAAACTGACTTCCAGTAGTAGGAGCTGTAAGCCATAGGGACGCAACGGATCCTCAGTGTTGGCAAAAGGGACAACTGCCTGTTGCACTTCATAATTAAAGATCCATTCAACGGGCTCATCGGCTTCGCATTGAAGTGTGTAATTCGTCTGTGCATCCAGTTTAATGGAATTCTTGCAGGGTGTTATTAGTGGTTGTCCCCTTTCACCGCCACAGTTGACTTCCTCCAGTTCCTCGTCATAATACGGTCGTGGTACTAGGAAAAAAGAAATAAAGCAAAATAAATTATTGTTAATAACTTAAATCAAACACGATTTTAAATTACCACAAAAGCAAGTTATTAGTAATACATAATAAACAAAATCTAAAAAGTTTAAATACTCTTCTTCTCATGCTGATCAAGAATATATATACTTTATGGGGTCGGAAACGTCTTTTTCTGTGCGTTACAAACATCTGACCAATTTAATAATACCCTCTGCAAGGGTATAAAAAGATTCTCAAATGATAAAGACCTTGATTCTAAATCGTGTCTAATCGTAAATAATCGAACTAGTGACCCAAGAGAAGGGGTCATAAGCAACCCATAATGAGAACAAAGATTGGGTAAGAATACAATAATTTATACATTAAAATGGGAAATGATTCGAAAAAGATTTTTTTATAACTATAATTTTTCGAAAATTTTTGGTGCATATTGTTAAATTTAAAAAGAATATTATAGAATATTATATATCACTATAAACTTTTATTGACAGAAAATAATTACGACTAAAACTCCTTTTCAGTTAGAGTCTTTTTCGCCGGAATTAAAAGTAATAAGGGTGATTCTAATAATTTGTCCTGTAGAGTTCTATTGCACAATCGAAAATCAAATCAGAGTGTATCATCATGAATAATAGTAAATTAAGTCTCTAGTCTCTGAAAAATAAAGAATTCTAGCTATCTCTGAAACTTTGAACATTATAAAGTTTTAATAACAAGAAAGAAAAAGAATTTAAGCGTTATTTTCAAAACACTTTATCTGGTATGAGCTCTGTAGTTGTTCGTTTTTGGGTTTTTATTTTTCTTACAATCTCTTGCATCGTCAGAATCGTTGTTCTATCTTAAAGAAAGCTGAAATTCGTTTTATTTTTATGATCGCACGCTTTCTCAGTGCTGTAAGGCATCTTTGCCTCATACAAAAACCATTTTTCATTCAGTGGCGCTATCGTAATATAGTTAAGTGATTTGCCTTAATTGCCATAATGGGCTATGGCTCCATCCGAGATATAGCAGCAGCAGCCGCCGCCGCCGCCGCATTGCGCTTGGATGAACCTCACTCTCTGCCTTTGGGTCTGGTGACGTTTTTTGTTGTTGCTTTGGCGTTTTTTTTTTTTAATATTTTTTTTCATGGCAATTGTTTGTTTTTCTAGTGATAATTGAACATTGCCTCCGCTAACTGATAGCAGCAGAGTTGTGCTTTACGAAGTCGAAGCATCATAATTTGTAGTCCGCTCATATATTATAATATATACATTTGTATATGCGGTTTCATTATTTAAATCACAGAAGAGATCAAAGAAAAAGACTAGACAGTTTACTTATCGAATTTCAAGTCTAAATGTTGCCTTGTAGTTAATTTTCGACAGATCTTTCACACTCAGTTTTTGGACTTGAAGAAATGGGAAAAAGGCCGCTTAAAACTTATGACAGGATGTGAAACGCCATTGAATTAAATATCACAATATATATAAATTTATATAGTACATATGTATATATGAACACACCATTCATATCTATATATATGTATGTATATGTGTGTGTGAAGTCTTCTATAATGGAGAAAAGAATGATTGTGCAAATTAAAATCATTTTGGCATTGAATTTCATATGGAAATTTTTTGTTTTGGAATTTAAAGAATATTAATAACAGATGGGCAATTTTTATCTTAGTTTGCTCTCTCTCAAATTATGATCTCATCTATTGATAGATGGATGGATCTTTTATAGGCAATTTTCAAATGTTTTACTTACATGCTGTACTCCATGAGATCCAAACGACACAGAAGAGTGTCAAAGTGAGTATTGCTTTTTCCATTGTCATTATATTGTTTTGCATAAGTTTAATAAATTATTTATTTCTCTACAACTAATTGTGTTTAACAATTTATTCAGCTAAGCAATGTCATTGCATCGGTTCATAATCACATTTACACTAGAAAATAGAAAGAATTGAAATTTTTAAAATTTTGTTTAGTTATTTTCAAATAATTGTGATTTAATTGTCTCACTTTCTACTTAATTCACAAGTTCAGAAATATTTATTTTTTATATAGAGCTGTATTTTATTCCACACTGTCAGCTCATTCGCCACCCAAAGTGAACTGAGCTTATTATCCTCAACTGTTTAATCTTGGAATGAAGACGATAAATTTGTTTTTAAAGTCTGTTTATGCTTTCACATGCAAAGTACGTACTTATATATGTATGTTATGTGTTTCTTTTGATAAATAAAAAAAAAAACACATACAAAAAAATAAGAAAATATATCATCAATACCACATGTTGACTTTTAGATACCTTATAAATAAGAGTTGATCGTTTAGTGCTGTTACATATTGTTCATTATATATTATTCTTCGATTTAAAATGAGCTCTCGTCATAGTTAACTTTCACACTTGATGAGGCTTTTAAATTTGAAAATTTATCTTTATAGAAAGAATAAGACGATAAGGTTTTTTTTTGTCTAGAATCTCAATACTTATTTATTATTTATTTATACGAACATTAATACTAGCTATACCTTCTGAACCTTAAGCTAAATGAATTAATATATTGATTTCTGATCCAAGAAAAGCAATTATGTGTTTACATACATTTCGATAACATAAGTATACCCCAAGTGTAGAGTAATATGTGTAAATATATGACCTCCTTATATGTATACTCACAATCTATCCGAACTCTGAGCATTATCAACGCAAAAACAAAAGATTTGTGTGTGTGTGTGTATGGGGAAGGGAAATGAGACGGAGATCAACAGTGTTGCAAGATGCAAGAAATACCCAAATTGAAATGTAAAAAAAGAGGGAAGAAAGAAAAAAAAAAGTGGAAAAACTGTATATGTCATTTCCGCATTAAAAAAATAAGGGAATTATTAATGCAAGCATCCGGGCTTAGAGTTGACATGTCAAACATTAGGCTTAGTAAGGGGATTTCCACTAATTTCCACACTGTGCCACACCTTATGAAGTAAGGGCAACAGGTCACCCTTATGGCAACTGGCTATAATTCAATGTCAGCTCCACACACACACACTTACACATTCCTCATGCCAAACTAAGGAGCTAAATGACAGCCAGACATGCACAATTAAACAAGTTGACTAACCGACGCCAGCGTTTGCTCAAATTAGAACAGCAAATTGTCCCCGTTTTATAGGCCACTTCCTGTGTGGCATAAGCCCATAGACATTTAGCAACTAAAATATAATAAACTTTGGCCACAATTACATGTGATACTCGAACATCAAACAACAACAAGTGTTCCATCTTTCCAAATTCTGACATCAATAAACAGGAATTTTATTGAATAGGATAAACAGCGTGAACGCGTCCACCACCTATAAGGCGGCTAATTGGTCATTTGTCCTTGTCATCATGGCCCCTACCCAGGTAGAGGTCGTGATCTTGTTAGTCAGTTTTGATAAGAACGTATCAGCTAATTGAAAAAACAAAAAAATACAGTGACGTCCGAAAAGCAGTAAAGATTATGTTCTGACTCTGACATTTATATCGCAAATGTTTCCCATGTCAATATTGACTTGGCAAGCGCAAAAATTGTAACCAATCACCAAGAGGATGGCTGGAATCAATTGACAACGGGAACAGTTCTCCATGCTCTCTCTCCATGAATGCCCTGCTTGCTTGTCCAGTAGAATGGAACTGGTTTTGATGTTACTTTTTCAGATTTCTTTAATACCTCATTGGCTATGAAAAACGATATTTATAATCTTTCTAATGATGTTTTTAGTTTTGGATCTAATGACATACTGCTATTAACTTCATAAATTTTCCTAATTCCAGAAATAAGCGTCAGTTTTATTCAAACTATTTAAAATTTAAATTCTAACGGCAAATATGCAGATTTTATAGACTCGCTGCCGGATGCTCAGTGTGTAGTATTTTAATATAATTTTGAAGGTCGCATAGCGATTACAAAATTCTAAGAATTAGAAAGCGATTGAAAGTAATCAAATTCTTTAAGTTTCCCAGGGCTCAGTTTTTGCATTGATTATATTTGAAACTGATTGAGGACAGAAATTCTGAGCTCATAAATGACGTGCTG
Organism: Drosophila equinoxialis; assembly: GCA_018150345.1. Taxonomy (NCBI): domain Eukaryota; kingdom Metazoa; phylum Arthropoda; class Insecta; order Diptera; family Drosophilidae; genus Drosophila; species Drosophila equinoxialis. The sequence goes on from JAECWI010000047.1 coordinate 5,895,970, forward strand.
CTCCTAACCAGTGATAAGGTGGCATAACCTTTATTCTTGTTGTTTGAATTTTACTTTAGTAATTGAGTTTTATAAACATTAGATGAAATTCCTTATCTTTCAATAATGCATTATAAAGTTTCACAGGAACATCTCTCTGTGTGCAGAAACATCAAGAATCTGTTCCAATTTACGTATCGATTTTTATAGTGTGAAGTAATGTACAGATTTGGTAGTATCTGTAATTTTACGAAAGCTTAGCTGTTGACGCTTAAAATTAAAATTTTCCATCTTACAGGATATAAAAGGTCGCAAAATGAAATGCAAATATGTATAATGAAAACAAAAATGAGCTGTGTAAGTGGGGGGAAATTCTTGAAAATAGTTTAAAAAAGCTTTGGCCAAAGGCCACTTTGAAATCTATTGTCCAGCAATTCCTTCATACCCTTGCCCAGAGTTGTACCAAAGTTGTGTAATATTTGTGCCTAGTCTTTGACTGTGAAAGAGTCCAAGAGTATACACGATTCGTATATGCAGCAAATGCATTTGTTGTTTGGTCTTTAGCTATGTTGCCATGCCGACACGCCTTCTGCCTTTCCGCCTTCTTGTTGCCTTTCATGCTGCAGTTGTTGTATGTCTATTTTTATCATCAGCTGCAAGGGCAACTTACGTTCGTGTAACGCAAATTGCTGAGCTCGCTCCTGCCATGCCGATCCGCCCCAGAACAAGCCGCATAATTGCAGTGTCCAGCTGCTGGCCATTGCTGGACATTGCAGTGATTGTTTTGCTGCCACAGCCAGGGAGATAATTAGCATGAGCCTTATGAGTCCGACCATCAGGTAAAAGAGGGTAAAGGAAATGTGGAGCCTATCTGGAATTTCATTTGCGTCAACACAAACACCAAATGGCATCGTTCAATTTGTATTTAAACAACAATTATATTTATCACTAAATCAACGATACGAAAATCAAATGAGTCAACTAATAATTCTTTAGTAAAGCCGCAAATATTTAACAAACTGAGATACGTATCATATTCAATGGGCAAAATTTCTTGTAAATACTTTGCGTATTAATTGCGTTATACGCACACCGTGATATTTAACATATTGTGTTTATGACCTAATTCTTTGACTATATGAGATATATAGCCATCGTTTAGAGCATGACGTCATATGGTAGAACACGCTCGAGTGACGAACTGCTACAATTCATTCATTCATTCAATAAAGACAAACCTCTCACCCGACGGACATACATACAAACTTATTCATATGTATGGGGACTTACTGTGGAACTCATACTAAACGCATACATGTAAACTTGTTTACATAAATGACAATATTTACGTATTAATTAAAATGCTGTGCATTGAAGCGAAAGTTTGTTGAAAAGGGGGGGCTACGCGTTAACAAAAACCGGTTGAAAGGTTGCATTTCTGATAGAGTTCTCTCTGAGGAGAATTCCCTTCAATATGTTAGTTTGTTTAGTTTAGCCTGTTGCTTTTGGTACCCACAATGTGTGCGTGTGAGCGTTGTTTAAGTATAGTGATTGTCGATTGTTCTAAAGGAATGTTATGCTTGAAGACAAAACAAATGAAAACAATTCACAAAGCTATAAAAAGAATTATTTAAAGCGTGGAGAGACAACAAATCTATAAGCTATATTTGACATTCACAAAAATCAATTGATAATGTCACATTAAGGTCATGTGTTTCTGTAAATGAAAACAAAACTATTCTCATATTTCAAATGTTATCAATATGGCTCCTCGCCAAATAAAGGAACTTTTTATATTTTTAAGAATAATGACTGAAAAAAAACTGTGTGTGGATTAAGGAATATTTTGAACTCTACTATCTTAAAGCTCAAAAGAATATGCATATATTATTTTCATTTCAATGTTAATAAAACATTTGGTATTTATTAAACCCATAGGACAAGATATAAATATACATATTGTCTTTCAAACATTTATATCCATGGGTATTTACTCTAGTTTCCCTAATTGTATTTCCAGGGCTGTGTTAGAAGGATGGATCCATCAATGCTAAGACACTCAGTAGATACTAAACTTTTAAACTTGAGTTATTAGATATATGTAGGTTTTTTAATAAACCATATTTTAAATCAAATCCGGTTTAAATGGAAGTCATTGAAATTTATGTCGATTTCCTATCCTTGCAATGCAATACAGAGTAGAAAGAAAGTTTAAGGGAAAAAATATTTTAAAAACTTTCTATGGAAATAAAAGTATATGAAAACCGATATATGTTTGTTTGTATAGTATTAGCAAAATATTCACTTAAGTTCGACAAACTCTTTGTATAATTGCATTCAGTTTATGAAATGCTAAAAGAAACTCTTAACACTCAATTCGCTAAAGAATTTTTTGTTTCAAAATACATTTTTTCCAAAGAAATTTGAATAACAAACTTCAAAACTCGAGTATTATTACTGTCAAATATTCATGCCAGACAGAGGCAATAAACAAAATGTTCTTTTATCTTGAAAAACTTCATTCCTCACACATCACATTATTAGTTTCCATGGTGAGGTTTTTTTGTGTTTTGTGTGGAAATCCTTTGTCGCTTCTTTATGGCATAACTTTTGACAGTTTATTAACGTTTTAAATGGGCCCGAAAACAAAGTTTGTATATTATTTTAGTTTTCGTTTTTATGGCCAATAAATGAAAAGTTGACCTGCACTTTTTCATGGATGTGCAACAGATTTTTTTGCGTTGCGGTTGTTGCCACGTTTCTGTTGCTCTTTCATTTAATTTTTTTTTTTGCTCAGACCAAATACGTGACTGGCAACCATTTTTTCTGATCTGACCCTGGGTTGCTTAAACAATTTGCAATTTATTTTATTCGACTCGGGTTGATTCTAATTTCTTGGTGCTATGCCGACTCGAGTTTAATTCAATATTAAGGCAGATTGCTGAGTTTATGGCTGCAATTGGCGTTGCTAGTGGGTGGCTGCCACAATGAAAGTGTCGCCCATTATCCGGTCTTACCTTTCTCTTTTTATTACGGCCAAGATGTAATCTCACCTAAGAGAAAATTTATGGCCCAAACAGTGTTGTGCATCCCTACAACATTCTTTTGACCTTTAGCTTAATACTCCACAACCATGTTGCGTGTGAAAGTCAAGTGGATTTTCCATGCGGTCTTTGTGTTGGCTTCGTCGCAACAACTTAATGGCAAAGTTTTAGACAAATATCAAAAAACAAACATGCCTCTGGCTAGTAGCCAAGAAAATATGGAACTAAAACAACAACGAAAAGGAAAAATAAAAATATAAAACAAAATACAAGGAAGTATTTTCATTTCTTTTGCACTCTATGCATTTTATGCTTCAATCTCATTAAAAATGCAAAAAGCAAGCAGCGTGCAGTCAGACAAAATGAAAATTTGCAATTTGGAACAAACGATTTTTAGCTAGCTACGCGTTTAACTGCGACACCAGACAACAAACCAACAAACAAACAAACGAACAAACATGTAACACATAAATCATAGGATTTGTCAATTGAAAAATTGGCAAATTTTAAGTCATGTCTTATCGAAATCTGTAAACAATTTCCCATGCGCGGCACGTAAATCAACGTGAGATGGAGGCGGGGGCAAGCCACCCACTATGCAACAAATTGACTCACTCCATCTCAGACTTTCCTACTCTGAAAGCCGTCACTTTTTGGGTGTGTGTGTGTGTAGGTTTTGCCCCAAAAATGTTGAGTTGAATTAGGCTTAGGCATAGCTTACGGCATTCAGTTCTAATCAACATGATCAGACCATCTAATCATCATTTGGGCACATGCCCACTATAAATTGCGTGCCATTTAATTCGCTTCAGCAAAAGTAGCCTTAATGCCTAATTAAATGGGCATGTCTTCCAACTAACTAAGGCGCCTACTCTTCCTATTATGTACAAATACATTTAAAGGCATTTCTAGAAATAATTGCCACTGACCACACGAATTCCAAAAATAATTAGACGCATCATCAAACTTTCTTATTATATTTTTGTAGTAGATATTTATAAGTGTAAATAAAACTCTTAGAAAAAAACAAAATAAACAAATTAATCATGCAAATAATTATAATATGTATTTGTTTTATATAAAATTTTAAGAGTGATGAGGTCGCCTTAGTTGAGTTCATACATACTTTTTAGAACCAACACATACATATATATACACTCATGGCCATGTTAATAGGATTTGACCCATATAACAATGTTCTGGCAAGTTCTACGATTAAAAAACTGGTTCTTAAATATTTGTGGAATTATCATAGTGTAATATAAGTAATTTCCAGTAATAATTACCAGACTTAACAAATTTGTTGACCATAATTATATATATTTTTCAGCCATTTCCTTTCTAGGTATTGCTAGTCCTTAACAACGATTCAAACTGTTTTCTATGGGGTCGGGAATTATTACGCCTCAGGGTCATAATACCACTCTGTTGGCTCTTATGTTTTTCATAAAGTAAAAACTTTTTATAACTACGTTTAATAAAATTTAATACTTAATATAAAAAAAATTGCAAGCATAATAATTTAAAGCCACTACAGAAACATATTTCTACATTTTTTAATTTCTTTGCTAAAGTATAAAAATAGTTCTTTCTTGAAATTGAAATCATCATGAATACCTTTAGTTATAATTGTTTGTATTTGCTGCTTTTAAATAAATATTTTTACTTTATTATTTATCATTTATTTAAGTTTTGATTTTAATGCTCATCATTTCATTTAATAAGTTTCCTGTAATTATTACACTGGGCGACAAAATCGCAATTTTTGTTGTTTTATTATTTCAGTCTGAGGTTTTCGAACATACATCTATTGATATTTAACAGATTTAGTTGATTTATATTGCTTTTTAGTAAGTGCTTACACATAAAAATTGTTAATAAAAAATCGCCTTTAATTTTAAGGCTATTAAAAAAATTTAATATATTTGTTATCTAATAGCAAAGTCTGCTGAGACAACCTGCTTATCGTTTTAGAATAAAAAATATTATATAGTAAAATAGTTTTATTTGCTTCTTGGCAATTTTCATATATCATAGCTAATTGGATTCTTTTTTTGGCAGACATCCAAGTGATGCACATTTAGGTATAACAATTCTAAGTGGAATCTGAACAAGTGCATTAGTTGATTTGCGTAGCTATGCTGATTAGATTTTATTTTCTTTCAAATAATAAAAGTATTAAGGCAATGTTTTTCAAAATTGTAGAAGAATTTATGACAATTTTCACAACTCAAGTAGTGGAAAAGTAACCCAAATGTGTCTCTGGCATTGCTGAGTTGTTAATCATTCTTTTTATACCCTTGCAAAATAGGGTATATTAGTTTTGGTCAAAAGTGGGCAACGCATAGAAGGAAGTATCTCCGACCATATAAAGTATATATATTCTTGAGCAACACGACGAGACTAGTTCAAATAGCCACGTGCGTCCGTCTGGATTGATGCAAACCCCTCCTAGACCGTTAAAATGGAAATTTTGCATGTAGGCTTGTATATGCGGCACAGTTTGTATATCTCGGATTCAGGATCGGACCACTATATCATATAGCTCCCATATAAACAGCAAAGTCATTGTTCGTGACTTCGTTATGTTATGAGCTATTGTCGCGAAGTTAAATATTGGTGAGTTTATTACACCTATAAACAACTGTGCCAAATTTAATGAATATCGGGTGACTATATCATATAGCTCCCATAGGAACAATCGGTCGAAAACAGTGACTTTTGTCAATAACTTAACTTTTAGATAACGTTTTTCCACTTTAATGACTATAGGTACGAAAAGAGTTACAAAAAAAGTTGCAAGGGTATATAAACTTTCACGCGGTCGAAGTTAGCCCCGGCCCTCTGGATTATTTTTTCCGCGCTGTTGAGGTATTTGTTTTCGCTATTTCGTAATTGCGGTTTAATTAATTAACCAATATTCGGTGGTTAAGGGAAAAATGTGTGAGCTAGTTTTTGGGTTGGGTCAAAAACTCTCACAGCAGGGCGTAGGTTGATTCTTGTTTCGACAGAACATTTCGCCAAATGTGCTTGTTGTGCTATTGAATTCGAATTAATTGATAAATGGCCATGCAATTGTAGGTTTGGGTTCTACGCTGTGGCCTCGCCTAGCTTGTGAATTTTTTTCTCCCGAAAAAACCATTATGTCGGATATATTTCTTTTCGTTTTTTTGGGGCAAGTGCGGTAACTCCCGCTGTCAACTGACAGCTTTTCCACCCACACACTGCAGTGGAAAAACTTCAACCAGTTGTGCAATTTATCTGTGAGCTCTTTTTTCTGTTGCTCTGCTATCTCTTTGGGCTGCGACTTGTCACGCCCACATTAGCATCTGTAACGCCTTCCCGGGCCTTGCCTCCTTGTTCTGTCAGTTGAGTTAGCATGCGGGCTTCTTTTGTGTATGCGTTTTTTGTTTCATATCTTTAACTCTATAATCTACAAGACAAAAACAACGTTTCTCAGCTGATAAATTGGCAAAATAAAAACAACATATACATGAGTATCTAGAAAGTGAAAGATAATGGACCCACCGACCTCTCTATATGCTAGTTGTTGTTTTCAACTTGCGGGCCCCTTGATATTTTATCTGTTAGATATAAACTTATCAGTTTGTTATGTATGTGAGTTTCGCAATTTGTTTATTTTTCACTTGATTTAACGTTGAATATAAACTAAAAGTAATACTAAAAAAGAATTAAATTAAGGAAAACTCTGCTTAGTTCATGTGAATTTTATGCTTACGTAACTGGGCAAAGAAGAAAGTTATTTTGCACAATTTCAACAGATGATATAAAAGTGAAATTACGTGTCGAGTACAAAAAAAAAAAAAACCAAATCTCTTGGATGAATCATTAAAAAGCGGTATAGAGTTGTTGCTAAAGCCCACGTTTAGCTAGAGATTTCTGTACACATTTTCTTTGGATTATATTTGAGCATGTAAAGCATTTGATATAAATGTTGCTAAAACCATTTGTACAGTTTTGTTACCTCCCATCGCCCCACCACTGTTCCCCCAAATCCCTGTGGCATTTTGCCAATTTATATATTAGCCATATTGAAAGCGACAACAGGCCACAAAAACAAATAGTAATGTTATAAATTTAATAGCCGACAAGTGGTTTATATATGTATGTACGTATAAATGAAAATATATGTTTATTTTCCCTTCATTTGCCATGGCCTCAAATAAAATTCTTAAGATTTTGCATTGCAATTGTTTAATAAATATAGCATATATAGCATTTTGTTTACAAACTTGAATCTTTTGTCTTGATTGAATTGGGTCAAAAATCCCAATCGAAACATTGGAAATTTTAAAAACAAACGAAATGAGCCAGGAACATATAACGTCGGCGCCAGCCATAACAAGAAAAAAATACGGCTACCAATTTCATTTAAATCGCCTCTTGTTCAAATTTGATTTATATGTACTGCATCTGCACTATGGTTTAATTAGAAATCTTAAGTCCGGAAAACTTTTGCTGCACAAACACAAACATAATGAAGAGAAAGTTATAGAGCTTAACTAATCTCCTTCAACGGGCTCTAGGGCTTTTGGCTCAGGTGAAAGCCATAAATATGTCCATGATTTATGGCAAACAAATCGCACTCAACTCCTCCATTCTTTGTCCGAAAAATAAATTCTTAACGCTTTTTACGAGCCAAACACGAGGCAAACGGAAAATTTATTATTTATGTTGTTGTGGCATTGCGGCCCACAATATACAAACATAGTCTCAACCCGGTTTCAAGCCATTCACAGATTTTCAGCCTGGTGACGTGCAGAAATTGGCCGAAAATAAACCACAACAAACTGCATGAAGTCCAGCAAAACCAAAACGACCTTGAAATAATTTATAGTAGGAGAAACTTTGTGGTCAAGTTGACTTATTTCTCTACTATTATGGCCAACTTTCATTCTAATTTTAGGTCGCTTTTGGTAAGCTTATGGAGTGTGGGCCCAAAAGTTTAACTTTGAGTCAGGTCATGAACGTTGTGTGTGTATGATGAAGTCTCAACATGTAATAGAATAAAAGTTTTCTAAAATTTCAATTAATTATGGCCAAAATTTCTAGAGTTTAATAGTCTAACTTTCGAATGAACAAGCACGAGGTCATTTATTGTCTATATAGCGTTTGTTTTGAGAACCAATAGCACATTTCGCTGATTATTCTAAACTGAAGTGCCACTTGTACTAGTTGGGAATTATAACTAGAGAACGAGTTTTAAAGTTCACCTCATGTTAATTAACTACAAGTGCTATATATATTAAACAAATTGGGTTTTAAAGAAAAATTCCGAGAATTTGATATCAAGATGAAAATGGCGGGACATCCATTGTCCCATATCAAGTAGAGAACGTAAAATTATGAAAAGTATATGCTCATAAAAAATATAAGCAAAATGAAACTTACTCATATAAAATGGCTTTCAATAAATTCGTGGGTTAAAGACCTTTCAGTAAATGTTTTTGGTAGTCATATATATACATTTATTCTGACTATAAGTATCTAAAAGCTGACATGGACAAATCTTCATATCTACACTTATCATAAACATTGCATAAAATAGCCTCATGTTTTAGTCTCCCCACCCAATGTCCCATTCCACCAACTGATTCTTGCCACAAGAATAAATGCCACATTGTATCGAGCCTGTGAACCGTTAGCTGGCATTTCTGATTAATGTGCATTGCGAAAAAAGGTGTGAAAAAAAGAGTTTGGCCAACAGAGGCAACAGGCAAGAACAGAACAGAACAGAAAACAATTTCACCAGAATTGTTATTCCATTGATTTATTTTGCCATTTTTTATTTGCTATTGTACCTTATCATAACATTTATTATTGCATGGAGTTTTTCCCATGAAATGGCCATTTCTAGTAAATATTTATGCGAAAAAATTGCCTCTAGATTTCCTAGTTTCAGTCTCTTGGATACATTTAATGGGCTTCTAGCCAATAGGCAATTTCTGGTGGGCAATTTTCTACATCACTCCAAAGTGATTGACGTGCAGCAGACAAGCGGGTAATATGCGTAGAGGCAACAATTAGTTGCAGCAACAGCAACACCAGCAGCAACATCAGCCTGCCAACCGTTTGAAGTCAATGATAAATGGACCCGAGTGATCTCAAGTGTTTTGAGAGAAGATCTGCATTCAATAAACAAATTGGGCACAGCAAGCAATTGCAGCAGTGTTTTGACCCAATTTGCTAGTGAAAAAAGCAATAACGATAAATATTCCTTTTCTAAAGACTATATGACTGGGGCCAATATAATGGGAGATACTTTAGAATTGTAAATTTATGAAGGAAATTCCATTGGAATTTTGCATGGCTATAAAAAGTTGAGTCACCTTAGAGTGTTGATCCAAAGATATGTAAGTGCCAATATTTGCAATCTCCATATTTGGTGAAAAACTTAAGCAGTTCTTATCTGTCTTGCGTTAAAAATAGATAACAAACCGATGCAAGTTTTAACTGTAATAACGTGTACAAATTACAAGGGTCTTCAAGAATGTTTGTTAGATAATAAATATCATAAACTTTGATTGCCAAAATTCGATTTGAGTATAAAAAAATATAATATTAACTTGGAGATCTTCTTCTTTTTGTGGCATTCGAAATGTATTTATGCGTTCAACTTGCTTCTTATCAAAACAGTCAAAAACCTTAAGAACCGGTTTATGAAAGTTGATCTTACCAAAAAAATATAATGAAAACAGAAAACAAAGAAAACGTAAGCGGTTTCTCCCTCTCCCTGCATATATGTATGTATGGGTGAGCTTTTTACGTTTTACGTTAGAAGCAAAATGTTGGTTAGAAGATGCTAGATTGATGATTAACAACAGGTGGGGTAATCTTACTATACTTTTGTCTAACAGTTAACCGCAAAAGCAACATCGATAGAAACAACAACCACAACAACCAACAACAACAATTCCAGTGTCACACGTCACTGGGATGGATGAATCACGGCTTGGTTACCTGGTCCGTTGGCCGTGTTTGTTGTCTCGTTTCATTGGAATTCCGAGTGCCGTTGACACAAAATTTACTCATATACAAACACACAGATACATTTACACACACTCATACAAGAGGAAACACTTATCAATGAAAATTTCGACTGATTTGATAATAATACACTCACGCATACAAATCTACAAATAAAGGTCAGTAAATGTTCAGCACTCACACACACACACACCGAGTTTTCTAGCCGTAGAAGGGCCGATATAAGATACTTTCAATAACGTTGCATCAATACATAAATTCGATATTGAGCTGTGTTTGCGCATTAGAATGAATATCGGCACAGTATTTTGTATTTGTATTTGTCACTTGGAGCTGTATATGTTTTTTTTTTTCTCCTATCAGCTATATACATATGTATATATATGTAGTGGAATATATGTAAACAGCTCTCTATCTCTCTCCGTCTAACTTTTTGTTTGCATTGATACTATATCTAAATTTTATTATTATGGTATAGGTAACGTATGTATTGTCATTATTGAGCTCAGGTATTAGCACCTTTTTTTTGATGATGCATCGCTTATATTATTTGAATTTAAGCACTTTTCTTTAAAGAAATCCAAATTAAATTGTTGCTTACATTTTCATAAAAATTTTTCTATATAGATTTGTTTAAACAAAATATGACACTTTTGTTTTTAGTAAAGAACCGAACGTTATTTAAACTGCGTCGTCGGCAAGTTTGAACAGCTTTTAATACTTCAATATATGGAAATTATATTGTTTGAGAAATTGAATTACACGCGCGCCAAACACGTCCGCTTCGCGTAAAGTTGTCTGGGTAACTGAAAATTTTAAAATGTTGCTCTTAGGCGGCAAGCAGTGCTGATTATTTAGCTATAATGGCGGAGGGAATAGACCAGACAAGAGAGAAATAATTTATATTTAACCCATAAGTTAAAGGTGCTTAAAAATGATCATATTGAATTCATAATTCTATATTCTAATAATTTGATAGTCGTCATGGTAGACATTATTGAAGTTGAAAAAACTGTGATTCTGTGGAATAATTAAGTTAGCCATTTCGAGCTACTTTTAAATTTTGACTATAGCTTTTTAGGCCTGGAAGAGTTGACAACACTGCTTAAGAGCTTTAGCTGCGTGTGAGAGAGATAGTAAATCATTCTGAAATCGCGTGGAGGACGGGAGGTGAACCAAAACATAGTTTTAGAAAATGAAATTCTAAAATTCACTTAATATCCACTAATATTTAAGTTTAACAATTATTGAAGTCTATATGAGCAGATTTTTTTATACACAGATGGTCTTAAACTTAGTTAGTTTTTGCGGCGAATGGTTTGTGTCTTGGCTAGCCAAGGCGAAATAGGTTATAAAGGGTTGCCAGACATTTAAATAAATGTAGTAGCTTCTAAAAGACGTTGTGAATTTCAATTTTTAATGCATGCGTGCAAGTTAATTAATGTTTTATCATTCAATCTGAAATTACTGTATCAGTTCATCTGAACTTCTACAATAGAAAAATTGTTAGCATGTAGCTAAAATGTCTACAAACAATACAGTTATGAGTTCGAAAAACACATAATGATGATGTTATCCGTCTCATGGTTATTAATCTTCACAAAGAATTGTTGACCCTTGCATGACACGAGCTTTATAAATAGTTTCCTGATATATTTGGGATGTAAACACAGCTAAATACAAGTATATCTGTCTGCAATCGACATGGTAGACAGAACAATTGTATGACTAGCACATTGCCTGTAATTATAAATTGTTTATTCCACCATATTGGGGACATATAGGCAAACTTAATGGATCGGCGAATGGCCAGTGGGTACAGAGCGATCAATTGAGCCGAACGATCAGTGATCATCAGAGCCAAATACCGCTTAATGTGCAAATAATTACCAAATCAGAGTCTAAAAGTCTCTTTTTGGGGGCCTATATAAATAGTGGTACGACCTTTGCGGGAGTTAACCATTCGTGTTACTTTTGAAACGTTGAAAAATGTTTTCCAAACTTGTTTTCCTTTTGCTCGGTTGTATGGTCTTCGATGCGGCTCTGGCTTGTGTAAGTAGTTTGACGTTAACTGTACTTCTCCCAAAAAGGATATTAAAATGGAAACGAATTGTGCAAACTATTTCACACAGAATGGCTACAAGGCCAAAGTGGTCAAAATGGATAATTGTGCTGGAGAGGATGCCATTATGACTGTGGACGATGATTTCAGCATCAAATTAAACAAGAAATGCGAACTGGTTCCCTCGGGTTGCATTAAGAACAAAGCATTCAACACGGCTATAGCTAAATTTAAGGTCCAAAAAGATGGCATTGTGATGAAGGAGGGTAAAATGGATCTATGTGCCGCTATCGATCAAGCTTCATCCGAGGCTAAGGATATTATGAAACTTTTCGGTGCCCCATCATCTTGTCCGGTGGCCGAGGAAAAGGTTTGCTCCAATGAGCATACAGTTGATTTATCCAAGTATAAATCCATGTTGGGCATGGCTCGTGGTCATCTGATCATTGATTCCGAAATTAAGCATGACACTGTAAGTGATTTCTGTCCCTACTTAAGTTTTTTTCTATTTCTTATTGATTTGATTTCCCTAGGGTAAATCCTGTTTCCATGCCGAAATCGAAATTACCAAGAATTAATGGTATAGTCATTCATCCCCTGGGCATCTAAGGATTAACCAATTCTATTATGAGTCTTGCAAATTGTTTTAGTTGTAAATATTAAATAAACTTGGTAAAGAGGTGCACGAAATAAGCAATCGAATTTGAAATCTATTAGTAATAAATTCTTGTATAGTATATATATATATATATATATATTATATTTGCGCAACATTTTTGACAACACTTTAAAATTACAAAACTTATTAAAACTTATGTTAGTCCATTCACAAAGAGTTCGAGTAGCAAAGGAAGAAAAAGACCGTCTTGAGCAAAAGATCGAGAGACTTTAGATACGCTTCAGCAGATCCCCGAGAAACTGTAATCGTGTTCCGTATTCTTTTCGTTGAGGCGTCCCAGATAAGGCGAGTGTTTGATCCCAAAACTATAGGCGGGCACGTGAGATAAATTAACCTAGAATTAGAATGATAAGAAAATCGAAAAGCGAAACCCCCGAAAGAGGTTTTATTGTCAAACGAATCGAGACTATTTATTCAAAATTTCTTAGCTAAAACTTTATATCCTTTCTATTCTCCATAAGACATCTCATAAATCTTTCGGGTACAATAGTTGGCCGCTGTTTGCCACAAAATGGCGAATGGATAATGCCGAAAGATATTGCTGGCGTCGAGCGCTTCTCCCAATACTGTGATCAGGTCAATAAACTTAATCGTCTAAAAGAACTTAGATTAACTATTATTTAAAACTCTACCTTTTCTGGACAGTGTGCCCCAGGTCCTGGTTTGGCATCATCGCTTCCAAACTTGTATTTGCCTCGCATGGTATAGGTTGGGGGCTTCGGCTTGATGGCCGTGTATTCGCACTCATAGTATCCTGGTCCGGGTAGAACCAAAGCCGGTATAAGTGGAGCTTTTTCGCGACCCGCCATGGTATAAGCAGGAGCCGAGCGTATTGGTCCCTCTTTGCTGTTGCCCAAGACAGTTGGTATTTTGTAGACATTAGGAGCTAAATGAAATGGAAAGATTGATTCATCCTATCAAGATTAAAACAATTTAAGTTTGAGGTTAGGACTACGACTTTATGGTTGATTGACTGGTGTTTCGGATGGCTGGGTTAATAAATGAGTAAGCTTGGCTGCAAAAAAAAAAAACAGAACAATAATAACACACACATACATATGAACCAACTTAAGGCATATTAAGTAACATAGCAACAATTGAACATAGAGCTTGAGCTGAATAAGTTACCTTATGATCTTCTCTTGTACACTGCTTGCTTCTACAGCGTACTTAACCGTCGATACTTTCGTTGATTTGCCCCTGGTTATCACAGCGCCATCCGACTGAAGTACAGTGCTCGTACTTGTATTAGCCGCCTGCATAGCGCTGGCATCTGCAGTGCCGCGTGCGGTTACCTTGACATTACCCACTTCGGATTGTCCATTGGCAACATGACGAAGTTTGGTTTTTGTTGTGGTAGTGACCGATTTCGTTTGATCGCCATTAGTTATTGGTGTGATCTTTATGTGGCTGTGGGTGTGATTTGTGCTAATGCCATTCACCTGCTCCCCTAAAGTCGGCTTTACATCGTTCTGTTTAACAGTTGTTGTAGTGATAGTAGTGGTAGTGGTGGTTGTGTGATTGTTCTCTCCATTTTGACGTACTGTGTAAGTGTGCAAATATAATAATAAAAATAAAATACTGAATAGAAAAAGCTGTGCTTTTTAAATATACACACAAATAAATAAACAAATAATAAAAGCGCCTTAAGCTAAATGTATTTCATATCATACACATAAATTCGACTTGTAGTCAAATAAGAGTCGCAGACCTTCTTGATATTCCGGATAAGAATTGTAAACCCCTATCCATTTAACTGCTTCGAAAATAATTAATTCAGGGTAACAGGCTTTCTAAAATCTTAACCAAATAGCTATTTTCTTCGGGCTACACTTTAAAGCAAAAAGGTGAAGCAAAGTATTGACAATTCTTTAAACATCGGGTAATAATAAAGCGTAAACAATATTCAAAAAACTTTGATTCCCCTTTAACTGCATAGTGGTCTCTTTAATGAATGTGTATGAGTAGCTTACCAGGACTGGCTAAGCGTCGCTCGCGTCTTTGCAAGATACGATCTTCAATGTAAGCGCCTTTTGGTTCTAGTGAGTGCAGGTGAATATATACAGATGCATAGAGAGGGGAATATCAAAGGCCAGATCACCGAACAAAGAAAAATGTGCGAGCAAAACATGAAACAAACAACAAGAAATAACACATATAGATTTACATATGTATACATCCATCACCATATATCACAACCGGAGGATTTGGTAACTAGCAAAAGCAATTAATTTACCTGGAATTTGTGGCATTGGTAATGTCTTCAAACCGAAACTGTATGCCGGGGAACTATCAACTCTACATTGCTCAGGATGATAATGTCCAGGAGCTAGGGAGCAACACAACACAAAAAAAGCAAGGTACATGCAATCTTCGAGCTAAAGTGTATCTAAGCTTATCTTTTACCTGGTGCATCAGTGGAAACCTTAATCTCAGATTTTGTTCCAAACGTGTAAGCTGGTGAATACTGTGTGGTGTGCTTTTCCGGTTCATATGCAGTGGGTGCTGTAAAAGTGGTCGTTTATGGGTGCTAATATATGTTAAGTCTTAGAGTGTAAGACTTGCCTGGTGTATCACTGAATCGCTCCCTTTTCAACTTCATTCCAAAAGTAAATGCTGGAGTGCTGTCCAGTTGACAATGCTCAGGACGATAGTCGCAGGGCGCTGGTGTCTCGCTCAACTGCTCGACAACAGTACGACCTGTAATTGTGTAAGCAGGTGTATGGTCGAGGCGAACTTTCTCTGGGGCATAGTCGCATGGCGCTGGATGATGATTTTCCACCTTGGGGTCATATTTGCCACCAAAGCTATAAGCGGGTGTGTGATCCAGTCGTACCTTTTCGGGGCAGTAATCACCAGGAGCGGGAGTACCATTCAAAACTTTCGAATTGTGCTTGCCAGCCATTGAGAAGGCAGGATTGTGATCTTGTCTAACCTTTTCGGGGGAGTAAGCTCCTGGAGCAGGGGTGTCACTAGCTTTGTGGAGGTCGTGACGACCAGCAAACGAAAACGCGGGAGTGTGGTCAAGCCTGACTTTTTCTGGATGGTAGTCTCCAGGAGCAGGTGTGTTACTATCTACTTTAGGATCGTTTTTGCTTCCAAAGCTGTAGGCGGGTGTGTGATCTAAACGAACCTTTTCGGGACAATAGTCTCCAGGAGCTGGTGTGTCACTTGAAACAGTTGGATTGTGTTTGCCAGCCATTGAGAAGGCAGGATTGTGATCTTGTCTAACCTTTTCAGGAGAGTAAGCTCCTGGAGCAGGGGTATCACTAGCTTTGTGGAGGTCGTGACGACCAGCAAACGAAAACGCGGGAGTGTGGTCAAGCCTGACTTTTTCTGGATGGTAGTCTCCAGGAGCAGGTGTGTTACTATCTATTTTAGGATCGTTTTTGCTTCCAAAGCTGTAGGCGGGTGTGTGATCTAAACGAACCTTTTCGGGACAATAATCTCCAGGAGCTGGTGTATCACTTGAAACAATTGGATTATGTTTGCCAGCCATTGAGAAGGCAGGATTGTGATCTTGTCTAACCTTTTCAGGAGAGTAAGCTCCTGGAGCAGGGGTGTCACTAGCTTTGTAAAGGTCGTGACGACCAGCAAACGAAAACGCGGGAGTGTGGTCAAGCCTGACTTTTTCTGGATGGTAGTCTCCAGGAGCAGGTGTGTTACTATCTACTTTGGGATCGTTTTTGCTTCCAAAGCTGAAGGCGGGTGTGTGATCTAAACGAACCTTTTCGGGACAATAGTCTCCAGGAGCTGGTGTGTCACTTGAAACAGTTGGATTGTGTTTGCCAGCCATTGAGAAGGCAGGATTGTGATCTTGTCTAACCTTTTCGGGGGAGTAAGCTCCTGGAGCAGGGGTGTCACTAGCTTTGTGGAGGTCGTGACGACCAGCAAACGAAAACGCGGGAGTGTGGTCAAGCCTGACTTTTTCTGGATGGTAGTCTCCAGGAGCAGGTGTGTTACTATCTACTTTAGGATCGTTTTTGCTTCCAAAACTGTAGGCGGGTGTGTGATCTAAACGAACCTTTTCGGGACAATAGTCTCCAGGAGCTGGTGTGTCACTTGAAACAGTTGGATTGTGTTTGCCAGCCATTGAGAAGGCAGGATTGTGATCTTGTCTAACCTTTTCGGGGGAGTAAGCTCCTGGAGCAGGGGTGTCACTAGCTTTGTGGAGGTCGTGACGACCAGCAAACGAAAACGCGGGAGTGTGGTCAAGCCTGACTTTTTCTGGATGGTAGTCTCCAGGAGCAGGTGTGTTACTATCTACTTTGGGATCGTTTTTGCTTCCAAAGCTGAAGGCGGGTGTGTGATCTAAACGAACCTTTTCGGGACAATAGTCTCCAGGAGCTGGTGTGTCACTTGAAACAGTTGAATTGTGTTTGCCAGCCATTGAGAAGGCAGGATTGTGATCTTGTCTAACCTTTTCAGGAGAGTAAGCTCCTGGAGCAGGGGTGTCACTAGCTTTGTGGAGGTCGTGACGACCAGCAAACGAAAACGCGGGAGTGTGGTCAAGCCTCACTTTTTCTGGATGGTAGTCTCCAGGAGCAGGTGTGTTACTATCTACTTTAGGATCGTTTTTGCTTCCAAAGCTGTAGGCGGGTGTGTGATCTAAACGAACCTTTTCGGGACAATAGTCTCCAGGAGCTGGTGTGTCACTTGATACAGTCGGATTGTGTTTGCCAGCCATTGAGAAGGCAGGATTGTGATCTTGTCTAACCTTTTCGGGAGAGTAAGCTCCTGGAGCAGGGGTGTCACTAGCTTTGTGGAAGTCGTGACGACCAGCAAACGAAAACGCGGGAGTGTGGTCAAGCCTGACTTTTTCTGGATGGTAGTCTCCAGGAGCAGGTGTGTTACTATCTACTTTAGGATCGTTTTTGCTTCCAAAGCTGTAGGCGGGTGTGTGATCTAAACGAACCTTTTCGGGACAATAGTCTCCAGGAGCTGGTGTGTCACTTGATACAGTTGGATTGTGTTTGCCAGCCATTGAGAAGGCAGGATTGTGATCTTGTCTAACCTTTTCAGGAGAGTAAGCTCCTGGAGCAGGGGTGTCACTAGCTTTGTGGAGGTCGTGACGACCAGCAAACGAAAACGCGGGAGTGTGGTCAAGCCTGACTTTTTCTGGATGGTAGTCTCCAGGAGCAGGTGTGTTACTATCTACTTTAGGATCGTTTTTGCTTCCAAAGCTGTAGGCGGGTGTGTGATCTAAACGAACCTTTTCGGGACAATAGTCTCCAGGAGCTGGTGTGTCACTTGATACAGTCGGATTGTGTTTGCCAGCCATTGAGAAGGCAGGATTGTGATCTTGTCTAACCTTTTCGGGAGAGTAAGCTCCTGGAGCAGGGGGTGTCACTAGCTTTGTGGAAGTCGTGACGACCAGCAAACGAAAACGCGGGAGTGTGGTCAAGCCTGACTTTTTTCTGGATGGTAGTCTCCAGGAGCAGGTGTGTTACTATCTACTTTAGGATCGTTTTTGCTTCCAAAGCTGTAGGCGGGTGTGTGATCTAAACGAACCTTTTCGGGACAATAGTCTCCAGGAGCTGGTGTGTCACTTGATACAGTTGGATTGTGTTTGCCAGCCATTGAGAAGGCAGGATTGTGATCTTGTCTAACCTTTTCGGGTGAGTAAGCTCCTGGAGCAGGGGTGTCACTAGCTTTGTGGAGATCGTGACGACCAGCAAACGAAAAGGCAGGATTATGGTCTAGTCGCACTTTTTCCGTTTCGTAGGTTCCCGGTGCTGGAGAGTCGTTTGACTTATGTAGGTCATGGCGACCGGCAAATGAGAAAGCAGGATTGTGATCGTGCCGTACTCTTTCGGGACAGTAGTCGCCTGGTGCCGGAGTGGAGATGTCTGTTTTCTGCTCATGCTTACCGCCGAACGTGAACGCAGGGGTGCGATCACTTCGGTACTTTTCCGGAGCATACGACCCGGGCGCTGGTGTTTCGTTGATGGACTTGAGTTCATGACGCCCCGACAATGTGTATGCGGGGGTAAAGTCCAGTCGCACCTTTTCAGGCTGATATGTGCCAGGGGCAGGAGTGTCATTTGAAGTACTGACAGTTACCCGCTGTCCAAATGTATAGGCGGGTGTCTTGTATAGCACACATTTCTCGGGCTCGTATGCGCCGGGTGCTGAAAGAGGTTAAAGCAATTGCGATTAGTACGGCTTGTATTTATCACAACCTGAGTGCACTTCAAGCAATTACTTACCCGGCGTGCAATCGACTACATCGTGAGATGCCTTGCCACTTATACTGTAAGCAGGTGTTGTATGTAATTTAGACTTTTCGGGGCTGTAGGCACCGGGTGCTGTTGAATATATCAGGTGTGTAAGGAAAGCACTTCAAAAAAATAGCCTACATTCTAGACCCACCTGGCGTGACACTTATCTGTGTATGCTTTGTCTTCAGACCAAAACTATAAGCGGGTGTATGTTCTAGTACTACCTGCTCCGGCTTATACGTGCTCGGGGCTACAGTACGGTGCATAAATAGATTTTTTCAAAAACATAAACTTTATAATTCTGTTGTGAGTGTATAGATTTACAAACCTGGTGTATAGTCTGGCCTAAGTTCGTGATGCTTGATGCCGAAACTGAACTCTGGTGTCTTGTTCAGCTTCACTTTCTCAGGGCTATAGGCACCAGGAGCTGCGAAGAAGATATTAAGTGAGTACTTGTGAGTGCAATTTCACTTTTGTACATAGATCAATGAAATACAGGTAACTGTCCAATTGTCTAACTCTAGATCAGGTGCCTCAATTGCAATGGAAATTACCTGGTGTGCCCTGATCGTGTTGGATTTTAGTTCGTCTACCAAATGTGTAACGTGGCGCATTCTTTTTTGATTGCGTGACCTTTTCAGGGCAATAGCTATTCGGCGCTGTTAGTGTTAATAAAACAAAAAACATTAAGACTACTCATAGGGCTAGAGTGAGCTACAACTAATAGAGTGAGTACAGTTAAATAGTTAGAAAGAAAAACGATTTTAAAATTGAGTTAGAAGAGAAAGAGAGACAGAGAGATTGAGCGTTACATGAGTGAAATTAGTGGGGAAGTTAGCTAAACCAACACCAAACTGGACACAAAACACTTTTTAACTGGAACAGGCGAATACTAAAAAAATACTATTCGGCCAGTTGGTTGTGTTACCTGGATTTTCAACAATGTAAACTTTAACCTTAATGCGACAGGAATAGCGTGGCGCTCGCGGCCTAATGACATCAAGTGGCACCACTTGATAATGGTTAGGTCCTAACCAGTTGAATTTGTTGTTGGTTTATTTTTTTTGGTTTAGTTTAATGTTTTCGCATTCATTCATTAGGAGAGAAAAATGTTAAATAATTAAAATCAAATTAACTAAAATGGATAAAACAATTATAAACACATCTCACAAACAAAAGAGCTACACTAAAAATCTATTATACAAAAGAGCAAAAGAGATGGAGAGAGAGATATAGAGGGGAATAACTAGCTACAACTACGAATATGTTTATACTCGAACTAAGGAAATGTTTTTATTTGTACTACTGCAGGAAGAGGTTTATAGGATAGCAACTTACTCGCTGCTGTCGGGAATGAAACTTGCATGGAATGAGCTATTCATGTTCATATACAATGATGATTCGGGGTCCATGATCTGAATGCTTTTGATTGATGATCCATCTTCTGATAGGCATGCAACAACAATAATGGCCATAACAACAACCCAATGCCAAAATCCAAGTCCAAACACCATTCCAAAACACCAAAAGAAACCAATCAACTCTAAGGTCATAGACCGTTTTGACTTACCTGGTATTAGACTGAACTTAGCATTGGCAGGCTTCTGGCCGAAAGTATATTTTGGTGTTGCATCGATGACAGCCTTTGCAGCGTGCACGACATCATATTCCCCGGGTCCGGGATTTGAGAAGCGACTCATTTCCTTCGGCCGACTCTGTAAAGTGGCTGCCCGTGGATAATCTTTACCTTTTGCCCGCAATCCAGTTACATTATATTGTGCTGGACCCGGACCAAAGGTATCATACTTGTTGTACAATTTCTGTCCAAATGAATATGATGGGGCACCTTTCTTCTTTGAATCAGGAACTTTGCTTCCTATAGATACATACATTTAGATTATTTTATTTGTTCCATATACTTTAAAGCTTAGAGCTTACCAATCAATGTGGGTAATTGTACTATAGCCGGTCCTGGATTGCTAGTCTCGGCGGCTATCTTACCCGTACGCACTGTGGGCGTCCAGGGACGTTGCTCAATATTTCCACCCATGGTTAGAGATCGGATGATACGTACACGACAAGGACCCCGGTTGGACGGTTGATACTTTGTCTTGGTGAAAAATACCTAAAAATAAAACATACATGTTGCCGATCAGTAAACTCATTCCTTTATGCCGTAGAACCTTCTTAGTCATCTTGTGGCTGTCTTTCAATATGCTATGTAAATTGTTGCTCTATATTCACTCAAATTTGATTAGATTTGCTATGAAAAACATATATAGGTAACCTAATAATCTAGATCGTTGGAATACAAAAACAAAACTTTTCGTTGGGGTGACATAAAATCAATCGCCCTCAAACTTTATTCAAATATGGCATGTAGGGGAACTTCTTCCTTGCCATAACTTTTGGTTTGTTTCGAATTTTCTGGGCCAATTCGTTGAGAGTGTGTGTGGAGGCTAATGACAGGCCGTTTGGGCAAGGGCGTGTCGTGACTGTCACATTGAGATTTGTGAGCTCGTGAAAGGAACTCGAAAAAAAAGACAAACAATGGACAAAAACAATAGCTTTGTGGTAGGCTCGTGACCTTCTTTTCACAGCTATGGCAAAAGGCGTTGCATATCGACAGGCGACAGACCTGCAGACAAGTCTGTTGGTACCCGTCGGTATCAAGCACCTCAAAACACCTATGAATTTCGAGAGAGTGTAATCGATACATGAGCGACGACGACGACCCCAATTTGCCTGATTTTACCCCATTACCTGTAACCAAAGTTTTTGAATAAACTTTTATACGTAAGCCTTGTTAAGTCTTTCATATGGTAATAGGATAGGTATGTAGAGTGGTAAACAGTTGAAAAGATGGGGTTAAAGCTGACGGATTTGGGTCTGGGATGAAGTTTATGACTTTTGTTTTTTGAAGTGTCGAACAATATCAAAATTAACAGATCAAGGTTATAATAACATCAAATCAGAACTTATCCTGCAACAAGGTTGCGCCCCCAAAAATACCAAAATTTGCACGAAATGTACAAAAAACTATGCTAAGTGCTAATGCTACCCATTTTGAGGGGTTTGTTAGCCAACAAAACGATTACTTTTAATGACTTATGACCGCCGTTTGCATGTCCAAGTGGAAACCAAAGACTGTGGGCGGAAAGCGTGCAACTCTCTTTTCGATGGCCGTGAATATTACTTGCTATGTAAATAATTGCTTGTATGTAGAAGGCGTGGCATAAAGTCGTCTGGCTGTTAACAGGGCCAATATACATATGATGTAGCTATTGGTAATACACTACATACACACAAACACACGCATATTTTGACGTTTGACGAACAACAATGAATTTTGTTTTCGTTCGTCTTTTTGTTTCTGTTTTTTTTCGGAGTGGGCCTGCAGTTGTTTCGACCTTGCACGCAATTTGAAATAAATTTTTTGCTGTTTTTGTTTTGTACATAGAACAAATCGCATTAGCTTATAAGGCGATTCTTACATCATCATCATCATCATCAGTATCCCCATCGCCATCATCAACATCATGAGTGGCAACCCACACACAGCAACGGTTCAATTCATTTGCGGTTTGGGGCCAAGATCAATTCTTGGCGATGAATCAGTCAGTCAAATGTGGAGTCAGACATATGGCAGACATTTTGCGTGGCACACACCAAGTTGCCTGCCTACAGATGGTTAGTTTCAATTTAGTGGCAAGTTAGACCAAGAGGAGGCCACCGCATTTAATCAAGTTAATGGAGCATTTTGGTCATGCAATAAATTGGCATGCAAAAAACCAAAAATCTCAGATTAGAGCAGTGAAAATTATAGATGGTGATGCCTGATTAATTTGATTATTGCAACTTGGGGGGTGCAAGGTTTATCAATGATCCGGTTCTAATGCCGGCTAAATACGCCCACAAACTCAATGCTCTCTCATTGTCACAGCAAACTGGTCCGATTGCTCTATTAGCAATATGTATATTATACAAATCTATAGATTAGTATCTCTTCTCTTCTCCTCTCCTTAGTTTCTATGCTTTTTGCTTACTCTCTTTCATCTGCATCTAAAGCTTTTATTCTCGTCGTTATCATTAAGACCTTGAACAATTTGTTTTTTTTTTTTTTTTTAAACAAACACAATTCGAATTGATTTTCACACAATTGACCTGACTTAAGAGGTAGAGTAGCACACGTCAGCCGCAATTTATGATGATATCAACCTTAAAAAAACAACAAAATATATATCTAATAGACTTCAATGTGTTATCGAACTACATGATACCCTACAACAATTTGATGACTTTTAAAAATAATTATAAATCATTTTTAAGAAACTCCCAAGGAATTGTTGTGGTTTCCATTTCTGTTTTTAATGGGAAATTTTTTGATATAATTCAATTTCCAACGTTAATCTTAGCGTATAGCAACTTTTCTAATTAAAAAGATAAGAACGTAAACTACTAAAAACAGAAACATTTTTAAGTATTTACCATTGGGTAAAAAAGTAGATACGTATTTTTTATTTTGTAAATACAGTTGCGTCTCGATAATTTGTACCTTACTAAATCGAAAACTTCAATATTTCTTGGGGATGTCCGATAAATCGAAAACCTCTGTAATTCGTAAAATTCGGTTCCTTTGCCATTTCAAATTATCGAGACTTAACTGTGTGCAATCAGTCGAAAGTATGGGTTTAGGAACTCTTAGGAGGCTCTATATATAGATACTCTATATAGATCTTATATATTTTAAGATCTAAACAAAATAACATTTTTTAATCAAATGATAAAACACCAATCCTCATATTCAATGTCATAACTTAGACTGTTAACTTTCCTTGAGTTTAACTATTTGAATAGGACAACTCTCACCTCACTAAAGCAACTTCTTAAAATCGATATGGCTTAAAAAGCGAATAAAAATAGACTTTCTAATATTGATTTTAATATTCATTTTAATTACATACAATTAAAAAGCAATTTCTTTTGGGAGTTCTTCTATTAACCTGCAACACATGTCACCCTACTAAAATATTCAAAAAGATATGTGTAAAAACTATTCAGTTTGAAATAACATTTTCCTGGTGAGTTTCTGTAGTTTTGTCTTTACTTATAACCACATACTACAAACTGTTATTCATCTTGATAGTCTAATAAAACTTTCCGATTGATTGTATGCAAATCAAATATTATTTAATGTGAAATCCAATACATAGATTACATTTTTAATAAATTTATGAAATTTGTTGTTGAAGAGCATAGATTTTAATTAATATTAACTTAATTGCATACATCATTTAATAGTCTAATGTTGAGTGTTCATCATGCCCATTTGTGGGTTACTTATACAGTATTTAAACGCTATCCCCAATCGCTTTAAATACTATATTCATACGTTTTTTTTTTTCATTGTTTCGTTTCACGCTCTTCCTCCATATGATGAATTTAAAATATGAGCTCATTTCCCGAAATAATTTTCAAATTTAGACATTTCAAACGTCCATCATCCAAGACCAAACTTTTACGCCCAAATATGGTTTAACTAACGTTTCCTTTATAGCCCACATTGAGTTGGAAATTGGGTTTCCATTCAAGCAGCCAGACATCGGCCTACACAGAGTGGCATAAGACTGAACTGCATGACTTCGTATTTTTTGGTTTGTTTGTCTCTCTTTGTGTTGAGTGTGTAAAAGTTTAATTAACAGCAAAACAAGTTAACCACAAAAACTCCCAAAAATAGAGAGGCAACAACAACAGGTCGAACAACCGGCAAAAATGCCAAATAAAATATTGAGTCTAACAGAAATATATTCCAAAATTGAGCTGATAAAGATACAAGCAGCGGCAATATGTGTACCTATAAAGAACTGACGTCAGCTGTGAACTAGTTTGTGATCTCTAAATCTAATTAAGTTACCAGCATTTAGAAACGTGTTTTGGATTCTCAATTGCAAAACTTTACAAATTTTCAAACACAAAGCAAAAAAAAAAAGTGGGCATTAAATAAATAACCTGAAGAGAAAGCTGGGAAAATTGGTTAAGCACAATAAAAATTGGCAAACTTTAGTTAGAAATAAACAAAGCAAAAGGCTAATGAAAGCTTGTGAAAATTTTGACTAATTTTGTTTGAAAACACTTCAAATGGAATCGCTTAGTAAGGGGAATAAATAACCAAACTTAGGTGTTATGTCATTTAATAAATATTTATCTTCTTTTATTGTGTGCATTTTCCTAACCTATCCCCCAACACGCTGCTGCGTTTTTTATACCCTAATGCTAATTGGGTATATTTATTTGGCCAGGTGTTTTAGTTAGAATGCAAATACTTGTGTTTCTTTTATAATTTTATTAACAACAGTGAGTAAGATTTTGCTTTCTTGAAATTATTCAAAAAATATTAGTTTCTTTATATCTTAAATTATTTTCATTTTATTCTTTAACTTTCCCTCAAATATTCTGTTAGATAACAATTTCAAATTTAAATTTTTAGAGCATTTATAACTCTTCTAGGTTATAAGATTGTCTTTAGAAAACATTTTTGTAAAAAGGTATTGAAAAATGTATTTTATGTTAGATTTTTTGGAAAATCTTGAAAAATGTATTTTAGAAAATGTTTTTCTTAGACCTAATAGAACAATTTTTTTACAATCTTTTCGTAGATGGAAATGATTTTTGGCAATGACAAACATATTCCAAAACCATTTAATAAATTTGACAAATTTGTTTATTAAATTCTTTAAAATATGATCTTGTTGAACTTTTTCGAAAACATCTCAGGATTTAACTGACAGCAAGAATTTGAAAGAGTATAGAGTTACGGTACTTCAAAATTAATCCAGGCCCTCTGGGTTTTATGTGCCTTTTTTATATATTTTTTTTGGTAATGTTTTTTTTTTTTTTACGCTTTTTTTTTTTTTTTTGTCTGTTTTGAATCTGTGCTTATAATCACTGACTTTGAAAAATGAGCAGCGTCGGGTCGACCGGTTATTAGAGCTGCTGATGTCATGGGGCAAGTCTTTGAGAAAACAAAAACTTGAAAGGTTACACTGAACCTGCGAAAAAGTAATTTAAAGTTTTCATTCCAAAAACAAGTGACATCGTCATATGTATGTATTCTTTGCATCAAATCATTGACAAAACAATGGGAGGTGGTGCATTGCAACAGCTGATGATAGACCAAACAAACCGGGAAATGCCAATACAAGCGGAGTTAGACAAATAGACAGACAGTCAGACAGACAGACAGATAGGCAGGCAAGCAGGCTGAGTCTAATAGACTCGAATCGACCTGCCTGGATGACTGGTTGACTGCCTTCCTACCGCACTGACTGAGACAGTCAATGAACTTTTAAGACAGCACGCAATCCTGAGCCGACTACTACTAAATTGTTAACGCCTACCCAAAAAGTATGATTTACCTTGATTATCCTTTTGCCACTCACCACAAATTGTTGTCTTTCTGCCGCGGCAAAGTCTTCTTTTTCTTTTTCTTGTTTGATTTAAAACTTTTTGTTGTTTTCGATTTTTTCTCGTTTTTTTTGCACAATAGAAAACTTTACGTTAGCCAAGAGCTAGACGACTTTATGCCAAACAGTCCTTTTTCGATGCTTTGCACCTATTTCGAAGGATTCTCAAAACATCTGTTCGTATTGCGGAAGAATTGGGTTTTTTTTTGCACTTTTTTTCGTTGGTTTCGTTGTGTTCGTTAATTGAGCTCAAGTGACAGCTGCGGTCTCTAAATTTTAGCTAGAAATTGTCAAATAATTTACAAATCGTTGATTTCACGTTGATTTATTAATGTTTTTTTTTTTTGTTGCTTGTTGTATGGATGTTTTTGCTTTAAGTTAAACTTGAACCGCACTCAAGAGCTGCCAAATAGAAACTGTTTTCATTTCAAATCTGACGTTCTGTTTTGTGTGTGCTCAGTGTAAGCTTTTGTATTTCCGTTGGCTTAACATTATAACCGATTGCTGCTAGACTTAACAGTGCACAGTGGTTCACTTGCAATTAGCTGCCTAAACTTTGGTTTGATAGCAAATTTCGCGATGTTTAAAAGGGAACTTCAGCGATGTTCTCAGACTTAAACGTAGAATACATACGCAAAAGCTGGAGAATAGGGAGTTTTGATTGACAACCAATTTGATTTTAAACTATTCTTATCAAATTTCATAGAAGACCTATTTCAATTTTAAAAGTAAACATCAAAAACAAAATATTATAAATTTTCCTAAACATAGCTTTATAATCCTTTCTAAAGGCATTTCTAAGTATTCTGTTTTTTCAATAAAATTAAATTAATCTTCTTTTAAATTGAAATGAAATGAGTAGCTAAATTTAGCGAAGAAATTTATAAAAAACCAAAACGAAAGCATCTTTTGGGAAGGGCAAATCGTTAATACAAGGTGACGAACATGAAATAAAGTCAAACAAAAAATGTTTATTTATATTTTAGTCGCTTCTCTGGTTAATTAATTTATTAATTAATTTGTACCAATTTATTTTAACTAAAACCATTTAAGCTTTCTGTCTTTTTTAAGGATCTCAAAATATGTATATAGAGGTGCTAACTATTTCGATGGCAAATTTTTGAAATTTCGAATTGAAATTTCTTTCCACTTTTGTTTACAAACAAATTCTGTATACCCTTGCAGAGAGTATTATAAAATTGGTCAGATGTTTAGCATAATTCGATTTCAAATCATTATTTTTCCAAGACGATTGGCACAAAGTGAAGACGATTTTGAATCGACGACAGGTGTGGTATTTTCTATATATATTCTATATATTCACAAATTTTAAAAGAACTGTGTCTTAATAATTCATGGAAAATATATTTCAAACTACAGTGAACGGCAAACATGGTGTAAAGTTACATTCAAATTACTGGCAATTTGAACATTTACAGCAAACTCATTCAATTACTCATCTGGGAATCGATTCTATTTAGATTTTCTACTTACTTTGCATTTCAATTTGGACCTTAGAGAAGATCCAACTGATCAACGTGTCTTGCCTTCAACCCACAGTTCATTATATGTAGATATATCTTAATGGTTCATTGATTTGCTGCAATTCGATTGGATTGTGCTCATCGAGCAGCCTATTTATGGCATTTTACTCAAAAGCAATGCCGCTATTGCGGTTATGTAATGGAAGATCATGTATCCCATAGCTCTTTCGCGGTTTTGCACATAGACACAACCTTCACCCACACACGTGCCTAATGGAGCATGGAAAATAACAAATAAAAAAAAAGCGAATCAATGCTTGTTGATTTGTTCATTTTTTGCTATTCTGTTATAATTCAATCAAATTTGCAATATTAATATCTGGTTTGGTTTACTGGTTTTGTTTTTTTCTACTATAATTTCGTATTGTGATCTATGGTTGCTCTTAGAAAACTTTCACCTACTATTTGTAAAAAGTGTCTCGCTGTTTGACTGATTACATTCTACCTAAATATTATTATTAATTATAGTTGTGATAGTATTCCAAATCAGAAGATGGACCAAAAAAGAAAAAGAAAATTTAATAAAAGTTTTTTTAGTTTTAGTTCTCCAGTTTAGGCCAGTAGAAGCCGATAGAAGCCGAAAAGAAACGTTTTTTTAGCTAATTTTTTTTGAATGGAAAGAAAATGATTGCGGTAAACGGAATTTTAAGACTATAATGTACTATAATTAAGATTTAAAAACAATATTTATTATTAAAAAATATTGAAAGTTTTTAAACTTGTAAGTATTTTTCTGGAGCGCCTGGAGTCTGCACTTGTAAATCGGTGACGGTGATAGACGTCGTGCGATGCATCTGAAACAGTCGAACCAAAATTTTTTTTAATTTTTAAAAAAATACTGAAAAAGCTATGAAATTTGAAATTTTTTGAAGTTTGAAAAAAGTTACAAAACAAGTAGTTTAAATATTAGTTTTGTCCAACTTTTTTAGTTCAAATAGAAGATAATTTAATACTGAAGCTGAATCACTTTGGTTTTTTCGATCGGACATATATTCGTTTTGCTATAGCCGGCACCGTTATCTAACACTTGTGAAAAGGCAAACGCGCTTTAAAGTTCTGCATGAGCATTCGCACCTGCTCGACGTTCGGCCACTAAAACTGCTCTAGCTTCGAAAATATGTCGAATTGGCCTCTGGAATTTTAAAGACATATTCTTGGATAGTTCTGGAAGAGGTTTAAAATAAAACAAAGAATCGATTTCTTTGAGCCTGTAAAGCAGACCAAGCCTTAAGCAAATGTTAGTTTATGAAGTTCTAAAACAAAACAAAAATATTACTATATTTTTTTAATTTGAACTATTTTTGTTTAATTTCGATTTATACCATGATCCAAAAACTATTATTTCCATTTCGCACACATAAAACCCAATATAAGACTATTGATTTTTGTTTTTTATTTTCAATTTTTATTAGCGATATCACTTTGATGATTTTTCTGGGTGTGTTTCATAATTTTATTTTGTTATTTTTAAGGGGATTTCATGGCAATAAACGTAGATACGTACATATATATTTATCATACAAATATGTATTATATTTTGTTAGTTATTTATATGCATATGCGTTAGCAAACAACTAAGCCGTAGTATTAATTTCTTTTAATTAGTAGTATTTCTTGTAGATTGCATATGTTTTCTATGTAGTCTGTAGCAGAGTTAAGTATAATCCGGCTTAATATGAAATGTTGAACGGCTAAAGGAAACTCTGAATCTTGGAATCTTTTGGACGCGTACAACATGCATATTTCTTGATCGATCTCTGTTAATAATCTGTAGATTTGTATTGTATATGCACTTATTTGTCTAGGGACATGCATATTGGTTTATGTATATATATATCCTATTGATGTACATATGTATATAAACGTATACAAACCCTAATGTATGTATGTTTAGTTTTTTGTTTTCTTTTATTTTTGTTTATAGTATGTATTCTTCCTTGTATCAAAATTCTGTATCAAAAGTTTTACAAAATGTTTTGGTGTTTCTTTTTTGTTCTGTTTGCTGTTTTGTTATTTGATTTGAGGCTTATTATTTGATTATATTTTCCTTGATTTTCAGATCTATCTTGTATTAGTTGGTTTTTCAAGTCTATATAAGTTGCATTTCATTTGGTTCCGATTTTATTTATCTCTCTCTATTTGTGTGGGTGTTGATGTGTGTGTGTGTGTTAGTAGGTGTGGGGCTTGCAAAACATTTTGTTGTGAAACCAAATTTCGAATGTTTTTTTTGCAGTCTTTGGCCCAAGTAGAGAAATCATAAAAAATTAAATAAAAAAACAAATGATAACAATTAAATGTTTATGATACATTTTATTTGGGTTTTTGTTTTTCATTTTCATGTGTTTTATATGATTGATTTTCACTTATACAAGTCATAAAATTAATTAAGTAAAAACTGTTTATAAAAATAAATGTAAAATATATATTCGTTATATCGTATATGCTGATTAAAAAGAATTGCAAAAAATATTCCATTAAAATGTATATATAGATATTATTATAAAGCATACATACATATAGATATGTAAATCAGTTACTTTGAAATTTCAAAAAAACAAACTTTGAGCGTTATGAGAAAGAAATGAAACCAATTGGAAAAAATATCGGTTTGCAAAAATTAAACAATAAATCACAAAACTTAAACTTAGAACGTAAAAAGTCTAATCTAAAAAAATTGTTGAAATGTTTTGTTTTTTTCATCAAACTTTCTTCATAGTGTGTGTGCGTGTGTATTTTGTCTGTGTGCAAACATTTCGCTTTCGACTTGAGGCTTATTGGGTAAATTCAATGCTCGATCAGTTTTTCTTTTGCCTATTTTATGTATACTTATATTTATATATATATATATATATATATATGTATATATGTATATGTAGACTTAAATGTATGTTTATTTGAAATTTTCATTTAGCACATGGGCTCGCTTGTATTAAAAAGAAAGCATTTATCGTTATCAGATGCATAATAAATCGTAATCATATTTGCGTTCTCATCTCTATGTGGTGAAATGTATCAAAAATTTGACTATTTACTACAGTTTTATATGTATAATGTTATATGCATCACACATATATACTAGTTTGCTATACACATACATATATATATATAGCCAGTTAGTAGTTGCAGTTAGTGCCCACTAACTAACAGTTAACGCATTCGTAAACATAATGATATCATTCGCTCAGCTTGTCGCTCTATCAAAACATCCAAATATATCATAATTATAATAATAATAATAAAATGATGGGGAATAATCATAGACTGGCATTTGCTTAACTAAATCTTATGGTATATATAGGTATATATATAAATCTATGTATGATCATAACTCGTTTTCTTTTTCTCTTATACTTTGCTTCACACGCTTAACTTAATTTTATGCCTTGTTTCGTATCATTAACTTTAACTTTAATTTTCATCTTAATAATGCGTCTGTGTTATTCAGTGCGATGCAGCAATAATTATAATGATCCTCAGTATTTAGTCGGTCAGTGTCTGGGCCACTAGAGCCAGCTGATCCATTAGTACACGAAAAGCGGGACGCTCTTCGGGTCCATGTGACCAGCACAACTTCATGACCTGAAAGAAAACGAAAAATCATTTTTATAGTTTCGTTTTAAATTGAAATGTGTGTCTGTTGCTTTGCCACTTACATCATAAATCTCCTTGGCACACGACTTTGGTTTCTCTAATATAATGCCACGCTGTACACGCTCAACGACCTCAGTGTTCTTTAGACGACCATAGGGCATCTTGCCACAGGTGAAGATCTCCCACATGAGTACGCCTGCAAAGACAACGTCAATAGATGAAATTAAGGGCTTAAACTTATTATTCTTTCGTGCTACTCACCATAAGCCCAGACATCACTTTTCGATGAGAAGCGCGTATAGTTGAGCACTTCCGGTGGTGCCCATTTGATGGGAAACTTGGTGCCGCCGGAGCTAGTGTACTGATCATCCAAGACATAGCGTGCCAAGCCAAAGTCAGCCACTTTAACAACATTCTCAGAGCCCACGAGACAATTGCGAGCCGCCAGATCGCGATGTATATAGTTGTGACGCTCCAGATAGGTCATGCCCTTGCTAACCTGTATACACATATCGAGCAGTAGACCCATATTGCCAATTAGCGTCTTCTCGTGTCGACGCAAATAGTTCAATAGCGATCCATGCTTCATGTACTCGGTGACAATGTAAATGGGCCGATGCTTGGAGCACACACCATACAATTGCACTAGATTCGGATGCTGTAGCTTGGTCATCACCTTGGCCTCCTCAATGAAATCATCCTCGGACATGGTGCCCTCTTTCATCATCTTGACAGCCGTGTCTATGGAGCCGCGCCATTTGCCACGACGGACTACACCAAATTGACCCGAGCCCAGCTCTTCCATTAGCATCAGTTCCATGGGATGAATTTCCCATTTATCATGCGATAAACCGGCTGTTGGTGGCACTGGACGATCGCAGGGCGATGACTTTAAGCGGCAGGCAAGGCCACCCGAATTGTGGCGATGATAGTTAATCAGATCGGGTATAGTTTCGCAGCAATGCTTCTCGCTCAAATAATACTCGCAACGGGCATTCTGTTTGATGTGATAATGCTTCACATGCGATTGGGGACTATAATAAGAATTGAAATTAGAATTTGATCAAAATAATTGGAATTTAAACTATTTTCATCTTACTCACACTTTGGTATGCAGCGATAATGTATAGAGACCCTTGGTTGATGACTTGCGCACCACAAAGCAGCCCTCCTTGTCGCCTTGTTTCAATAGAGATTCGGCCCGCTGTCGTGACATGTCGCCCACATACCATCTAAAACATAAAATGGGAAAATCCAATTAGTCATTTAAGAGTTTTGCCATGTGGGCTGGGCCTTAACCAACTTACTCATAGCGTTCGAGACCCAACAGGGCCTTGGGTTTCACATAGTTGCTGGGTATATAGCCAACATTGCCAACCGCATCTTTGACTTTCCACCAATGCTCTTGTGTATCATCAATGACCTCGTATTCGGCATTCTAAGTGAAGGTAATTGGGTAAATAAGAAATTTTAGTTTTAATATTGTGGTTATTGGTAAATTAGAACGACAAATTATAAAAATAAGCTTCATATAGTTTCTTGGATTCAAAAAAATGATGTGAGTACATTATCCTAGCTACTACATATGCAATTATTGTTATTTAATATAGGATATACAAAGTTGTAAACTATCAACCTAACCATTTTTTACAAGCACTAGCAACTATGGTCATCCACAGTCTGATATTCGAACTCGGATGCTTGTTGTTCAGTTGTGGAACTAGCTTCTTAACAAGTTTTATGGTTCTTTGAGCCAAAAATATTGAAATATTTCGAATTGGCATAGATATAATAGCAGCGATTAAGATTAACCTCGAGAACTAATACTGAACTAATTCGAATAGAAAGATAACTATGTAAATAAATATTTTACTATTGAATAGAATAGTATTGAAACGATATTAATAATAATCGATGATTTACTTTAATATGGTATGGATATTAAAACTCTATTATACAATAATTATGACTGATCAAAAACTGATCAATTTCTGGCAATTTATTTAAAAGAAAAAGCGTTTTCCTATTGTTAAAGCGAAAACCAAAAAACATAATTATGGGATCGTTTTATTTTAAATTTTCTTTACATTTAATCTAATTTAATTTCTTTGAAAGCTTAATGTAAAAAGTGTTGGATTTCTTTCTCTTTTTTTCTTTAGACCAACTTTAGACTGTGGCAATGTGATCAAATCTCAGAAATAAACTGATTTTTTAAAGGTTAGTAAAACTATTTATGCAAGGATATATAAGGGAAATGGTTCAGTACATATATGATTTTGAAACTACTCAAAGAAGTTCCGAAGCTAGCTATATGTATAATATAAACTACGGATGACCACGCTAATCGGCTCAAAGCATTAACAATTTGAAAACTAAGAAAGTTTACATCTCAAATACTTTTGCAACTTAGCAATTTTCAAATATTTACATATACATATCTAAATATGTATTTCTCAGCCACTAACATATAATAGTTGGGTTACCCAATATAAGTTTTTATAAACCTGAAACTTACCTTTTCTAGTGACAAGTCGCCGCCCTCGATGGCTTTGAATGGATAAAGGGCGACCACCAATTTGACAAAATGTGAATTGTCCTAAAAGTGAAAACATTATTTAGATGACCAGTTGGGTAGATCAAATCAAATAATAACTTACCTTGGCTTTGGAATTGGGGGGTACCAGGTGTGGGAATTCCACCAGGCATATTGGCATCCAATAGGTTTCCGTTGCCGTTGAGTAAAGTGGGAGATTGTTTGAAAGTTGTCAGCGAGGACTGAACAAAAAAAAAGCAAATTAATATTATGAATAATTAAAAATTATTCGCACTTTTCTCACCTGTGGCTGTAGTGATGTGGGCGTACAACTGCCACCTCCTCCACCGTTGCCGCTGCCGTTGCCTACGCCCAGGCCAAGACTGCCGCCGCCTCCTCCTCCGCCGCCGCCGCCGCCTAAGCTCCCTGAACTGTTGTGTTGCAAACTGAATTGACTGTTTGTTGTTGAATTGTTGGGACTGATGCTGCGCGTTGAATTCTGGGCTGGAGAACTGCCGTTGCCTAAAAAAAGGATGCAACAAACAAAAAATTGATTAAACATAATCATCAAGTTTGTTGTCTAAGTCATTCGTTTTGGCCACGTGCATGGCAAATTATGCCAAAAGCAAGTCATTATATAAATATATAAAAATGTATATATACAAAACAAAAAATGAACCAAACGATAATTAGTCCAGACAAAACAAAATAAAAAAATAAACTACACAAATCGCCTTAAAAAATATATACATAGTTAAGCTATTCTTGACAAGGTTAATTATTGCAAAAAAAAAGAAGAAGAAAAACACCAAAGTTTTTTTTTTTTTTTGACACTGAACATTGACAAGATTTTCAATGGTTCAAGGTGGTCGCCCACAGTTGGCCAAATTCACAAAAATATAAAAGAAAGAGAAATAATCAAAATAATTATGGCCAAAGCTCAGTTTTTTTTGATGGGTATAAATCACAACGTTGGACTTTGAGTCTCTCTGTCAATATTTCAATCGAAAAATCACTGAACTCAAACTGTAACCCCAATTAAAAGTAAAAAACTAACAAAAAAGAATAACCAGAAAAACAATCGCCGCTTAATGACGATTAAGCAATACCCTTTCCAGTTTATTTAGCATGAAACTATCTTACCCCCTGCAGTAATCGCAATTCATTTTAATTTTAAGGCATAAGCAATGTTGGAAGGAGTCGTATTACAGTCTCATTTTTACATTTTCCATCGATTTTTGAAAATTTTTTCGTTTTATTTTTGCAACTGAAATATTAAATTGTATTCAAGCAAATGTATTGCCATCAATTTGATAATCCTACTAATATTTTTTGAAATTTAATTGCTTTAGCTGGTCTACCATGCGTATACGTTATATGATAAACTTAATGATTTTTTAGCAGTAAAGATTTAGTTTTTAATACATAATTTTCTAAAGTGCATAATTTGAAAAAGAAGCTTTTTCAATTGCATATCATAAGGTAAAAATGTCCAGGCCGATTTGGAAAATATTTTCCTACTCGTGATTTCTAATAATATCGATGTCACGTGTTAGAAAATAAATTCGTTTTGAAATGGCAAAAGTGTTTAGAATAAATTTTCAATTGTGGATAACTATTTCTATGTGCCAAAATTGAAAAAAGTATCTAATATTTAATAAACAGAATATTTTCAATTTTCAAAATCGTGAAAATGTCGGAAGTGGAAAGTGAAAATGTTTGGTGGTTCCAATTTCCTCAATAAATGTTGATTTATATTTCGAATTTGTTTCTTTCGAAATTTCTGTGTAGCCTGCCAAACGACTAATCGAAACGTATATGCTCCCTCAAGTTAAAGTGTATGTAAATCAATATAAAATACCAAGCAAAAAATGTTAAAGTAAACTTTTAAGTGGGCGTCTCTTATGCAATCCACGTACTTCTCTATCTCTCCACCACCCCCAACGAATTAAGCTTGCGCTCCCTTGGAATGAATGAATGATTCGAACGATCTATAACAATATTTTGTTTTGTTTTTTTATAGTTTTTTGTTTTGTTTTCTATTTCTTTTGGTTGTTTGCCTGGTAGTACTTGATGGCACTTTGCGTTGTGAGTGCGCTTCAATGCTTCAAGTAGGCGCCAACTTTTGAACGCCTCTGCGAGAGAATTGCGAACCGATTGAATTTAAAACGGAAAAGTGAAGGTTAAAGCGCAAAGCGAAAGTGTCTGTCGTGGGTTAAACGATTTCCCAAGCAGGTTACTTGCCATATACAAAATATAAGCATGAAATTGCCCTGCAGCAACTTTCAATTGATAAGGCAATTTTCTCAATAGACACACACACAGAAAACGCTCCACATTTTTCATGAGAAAATTGCGATTTTTCCTACTTCTCCTCTCACGATAAAATACAAGATGTAAAACGTGCCGGCTTAAAAACGATGACAATGAAAAAGAGTTAGGAGGAAAGATGCAAAAGGATAGCCCCAGCAGCAACAGCAGCAGCAGGTGAAGATAGAGAAATGATGAAGGAAAATGTAGAAGCAGGCGGCAAAGCAGACAACAAACCAAAATAGAAAGTTTTTCTCTGTTTTCCCAAAGCGCGATTGCCGATGTTGGGTGAGTCGTTTGTGTGCCTCGCCGGTTATTCAAGTTGTTGTTGTGAGCTTTTATTATGCCATTTTTTTCCCTCCATACCGATTTTCTATGCAAATGAAAAGCGCTTGCAGCATTTTCATTGTCTCAACACCAAAACAAAAACAAATCAAAAGGTAACCAATATACACAAATATGCTATAATTTACTTATAAGCAAGTAAATATAAATATTCCCTGACATTTTCCTATCAAAACAAGGTTAACCGAGTAAACAAATTGTATAAATGAAGACTATTTGATCATGTTAAGTTCATTCTAATAAATAAGTAAGTTTTTTTGTAATTCACTATGCAATTAATACAATTTTTGATACCTTAAATGTCAGTTGATGTTAACCAATAAGGTCTAGAATCTGGTAAGTAAATATCTAGATATTTCCTTAAATCATTCTACAACTTTAGCAGGTATAAGAAATGTCTAATAAAATAAGCTCATAGAAGGATTTAAAGAATAGTAGTTCCTATCCTGATCAATAAAATGATCGGCATAGTTTGTTACTAGAGTAAATCAACTGCATTTTATATTAGTGAAAAATGAAATGGAAAAATAAAGGAATATATAATATTTAACTAGATTTCAATTCGTGATTTGCTTTTGGCTTCTTTTTTGATTGATGTCAAATATTGAGGTCATTTTTTTCAAAGTTCAATAAGAAAAATCGAAATTTTTTTTTACTATAAACTAAAGTTTTTAGGAGTTCTATTAAGTAGTTAATAAGATTCTTCTTTTAAATTGAATTTGGTTTTCTAGACAGATTTTACGTATGAAAGTAAATTTTTTTTTTTTTTTTTTTTGGAAATTACGAAATATTATTAATTTTGTTTTTTAAACTACACAAATTGTTAAATTTTTGAAGAGTATATGGGTTACGGTTATTTTCGTATTTGATTGAAAACTTTTACTTCATAACTAATATGATAAAGTTGAATTTTTCCCAGCTCTGGAAAATTGGCAAACGGAAGCAAAAGTTTTCTTTCTTTTTCAACTCTTGCATAGTGAGTGGAGTGGAGTTTTCTGCAGATTTTCTCATTATCTTGTATAGAGATTATTTATAGTTAATTGTGTAATTGCTTTGCTTTGATTTGTTTTGCTTTGCGTTGTCTTTGTCTCTCTCTCTCTCTTTGTCTTTTCTCTTTTGTCTTTTGATTATTTATACAATTTGTTATGCAAATTGTATATAGTTGTTGTTATTGCAGCTGCATTTAGACCTTGGATTGAAGTGTCTAGCTAAATGCTAGACTTTCGAACACGTGTTTAAGATATGTTCATTCTGAAATCAATTGGCAGGTGAAACTAATCTAAATACTTGTACGATGATTCACTAGATGAGATGTCCCGCCCACACTAGCTAAATAAGGTGGTCAAAGTCAAAACCAAATTTTGGTGTTAAGAGGAATGTTTTTTTTTTACATTTATATTTGGCCACAACTTATTAAGATAAGAGAGTGTTTTCGGTTCTTTTATATCCAAAATTCAGAGGGGAAAAACTTAACTTTCTTTAGAAAGCATTAATGAAACGTTGCCTCATCCACATAAGTCTATTTGTAGGGTATGTTAATGGTCGTATTAGTTTTGATGTTGCTTACCCAGCTTCAATGCCGATAGAAGCATCATAATTTCAGCTATAATAGCCCTCTAGATAACTTTTGCGTTTTTATGTGAGCCTTTTGTTTTAAAATTATTATTTTTATGTTAAAATATTCCAATAATTGAGTCAATTCACTTTTTTTTTTTTGTTATTTCTTTATGGTTTGTTAATTAAATATATATATGTATATATATATTTTTTGTATAATTTCTGTTTGCAATTCTTTCGACTACAGTTTCCAGTTGCCAAACTGGTTTTCTTGGTTGCTTCCTTTTTTGAGCAATTTGTTGTCGTAGTCGCAGTCGCAGTTGTTGTTGTTGCCGTTATTGTTGTTGTTGCACTGGCATTTCCATGATAGCTAGCTATCTGTTGCTGGTTGACCTTTAAGCTTAAGCACAAGCGGCTTTTACCGTTAAAGCCTGGCCCTCAAAATCATCAG
Source organism: Drosophila equinoxialis (assembly GCA_018150345.1). Taxonomy (NCBI): domain Eukaryota; kingdom Metazoa; phylum Arthropoda; class Insecta; order Diptera; family Drosophilidae; genus Drosophila; species Drosophila equinoxialis. The sequence goes on from JAECWI010000047.1 coordinate 5,934,757, forward strand.
CTTCCTGCGCCAACTTTTCGCTTTGTATGCGAGTTAAATTCTCATATTTCATTTTTTTTCTTCTTGTAATTATTTTATGTTTTAAGTTACTTTACAATTTTTTGGCTTTCACACTTTGGCCAGAGAGGACGCCATTTTGAAAAGATTCTTTTATTGCTTGTTTACACAAATTTCAACAAGAATCCTGGGGTTTTTTTTCTGAATTTGATTTTCAACAACAACATAAATAGATTTAGTTAAAGAATTAAATTTCAATATATAAATATTTATTTTATTAATATGTTTCCGAGCGACGCGAACTGTTTCAGTAAATGTTTAAAAGCCAACTGACTGAAATGGCAAATAACTTTTTTCTCCCCCGAAAACTCGAAGGTGAGCAACGACAACAACGATGGCAAGTGGAGAGCGAGCAACATGAATGGCAAAAGCAAAAGGCGTACAGAAAAGAAAAAAAAACACTGTCTGAGAAAAACTTCCACTACACAGAAAACAGAGGCCATAAACATAAAGTAAAACTTAATTGTAGCAACAAGCAAAACCAGCAAGTGGAGAGTGAAGAGCTCAGAGACCATGGGGAGGGGGAACGGGGACGGGGAGTTGGAGGCACTACCAGAAGCAGAAGCCGCCAAGCGCAACGATAGAGCAACATCATCATCATCAAGCAGCAGCAGCAGCAGCAGCAGCAAAAGACTTGAGCAACTGAGATCTAAGATTTGATCCAAGACATCAATGTGTTTGTGTGTGTGTGGCAAGAGAGCGCCAAAGTTCCATTTTGTTAAATGTTAACGGTAAAGTTCCATCATCAAAAAAGAAACAAAACTTTTTTTTTTTTTTGTTTTGTACTTTGCTTATTCATTGAAGTTTTTGGCCATGTAATACCAAAAAGCCAGTAACACAAAGTAAATGTAAAAAAGCCGCAGAAACACCAGACAACAAGAGTGTAGAAACAACAATACCGAAGCAACATTACAAAAAAAAAAAAAACAAAAGAAAGAGTGTGAGAGGGAGAGAGAAAAAAGTGTATAATGTTTTCATACTGGATGAAGCAACAGGCCAACAAGCAAAGCAAAATGAAAGAAAATCAAGTTAAGAAAATTTCAAGTAAAAGATGATGGCAGGAAAAAAGTGGAGGCCCGCACACGCCGGCAACAATCAACTAATGAATAATAGGAAATGTTGCTAGCAACATGTTGCTCAAACTTTGAACTTTTATGTAGCCAATGAAATTTATGAACTGAAAAGAGTTAACCTGTAGTGAGAACTTCAGTTCTTTGAGAACTTTTAACCATAGTTGGTTGATCTTATTTTATTATGTATATAAAAGTTGTTTTTGATGCCAAAGGACTGCAACATTTTTCAAGCTCTCAAGCTTCAAATCAAGAGCTAAAATTGTACTAACTGTTAAATTTTTTAAGTAAATGTAGTTGCCATATATTTTTATCAATTCTTCATAAATATTTATCAATATAATCTTGGCGACAAATTCGAAGAAGAACATCCAACTAGAGCAAGGACGTACCTAAGTCTGAGCAGGGGATGGCAACTGCCTATGCAATATTAGAAATGTTTTGAAGAAAGAATTGAATTTAAGATAAAATTTCTTCAAGTTTTTGATTTAAATTATTCTATTAGTTCAATTCATTCAAAGAAGTCGTTCTGTTTTCCTTCTTTAAATATACATATAAATGTAATGTTTAATAGTTCACGACTGATCCATCTTTTTAAGCGGCTTGTCAAAGAGAAAACTCGAAAATTTTTCTTGTTCTATTAAATACTTTTGTTTTTATCAAAGTTGGTTAGGTATACTTAACTGTACTGAAAATGGCAAAGGATTTAGTCGAAAAAAGAACCTCTTACTAACTTAATACTGGCACGGTAGTTAATTTTTATTGAGACAATACAGATAAATTACGTCTGTAGTTTACAAAGATCAATAAATTCAAAAAATAGTATTCAAATTATCAGGTTTCTTGACAATTAGTTAATTATACATAGGTATACATTGTTCAGTTCATCCCTAAAACGCATATAATCATTGTTAGTCGAGATCTATTTGAATTGAAAGTCTAAACATACTTTTATCTGTGCTGCCTAAAAGTAGGCAATATAAATTTGTAAACCGTCATATCGCCAAGAGCTACTTTTTTAAAGAGGCACGGACGGCATTCGGCACTCCCTTTTGACTCGTTGAGATGCAACTTTAATGCATGACTTTGTCTTCGTTGTTGTCTTCTTCGACTTCTTCTTCTCGTATAACTGGCAATGGAATCTACATTAGGCGTCTGCTTGACTAATTTGCGCCTCTTTTGTTATTAAGGCGCGTGCAACAACAACAACAACAACAACAAAGCGGCAATTGCATTTTGTTAACATGAAAATTGTTGGTACGTGTAATGGAAGACGACAAGAAGCAGCAGCATCTAAGCCAGTGAAATGAGCTAGGCACTTAGATTGGATAGAGAAGAAAACAGTGCAACAGGCACACCTCAAACACAAATTGCAAGTAATTTTGACACAAGACTTGGCCAACAATTCAATAGATTTTTCTCTGAAACAAAAAGGAACTATTTTCACAGCGAAAACACAACATAAATAAATAACAAATTAGTTACCTTCAAAAAGGCCAAAAGCAAAAAAAAATTAAGGTTAAATGTTTACATCCGAAGCTCATAAAAAGCGTGTGAAAATTGTTAACTAATTTCCAAGTTGCATGGCAAAGCAAAAAAAAAAAAAAAAAACATAATAATAAGAGAAGAAAATAATTACAATAAAATTTTAGAATTTGCTGTGGCAACAACAACAACAGCAACAACATATTTAATAATCAAACAGGAAACGGCCATAACGAAAACAATAACAATAATAAACTTTTGTCGCCAATTGTGGTTTGGTTCATTTTGTTGTTGTTTTTGTTTTTTTCATTTTATGCAAATGTAGGTTAATAACATTTTAACGCATGCGCAATGAATACAAATTGAAACCAGAACAACAACATTTTATGCATTCCAAACAAACAACAAACACATTGTGCGTAACTTACAGATTTTCGATAAACTAACTAAAAGTAGTAGCTACCTTTTAAACGAAGTTTCTATACTCTTTTTACATACACAGAAGGCCATGAATCATTTATTGAATTCTATTAAATTATGAATGTTTTTACTATTAGTTTTCTATATTTTAAAACTGTGATTGATTTTATATAAAATTTTTCAAGATAGAAATAGAGAGAGAGCGAAAACTAGGCCAGCTAAAAAGTTAAGTATTATATTAGTTGGTAGCCTCTTTTTATTCAAACAAAATAGTAAATATTTTCATATTTAACTACTATTTATAGTGTGTGTGTGTGTGTGTGTAAATAGTCGCACAAGTATTGAAAAATAAACAAGTTTTTTTTTTGAGAAAATGCGTCAGAAAATTTCTAACAAGTTCAATTGCTTTAAAGTTTTAACGAATAACTGTCATATAATTCATTTACTAAACAATTTGTTCCTAGTTAAATGATTTTTATACTCTTCCAAAAATATTTACAAATCAATCCAACAGATTTTCATCAAGTCAATTGAAATGCAAAATAAAAATATTTGTTTTTGATTTATGCTGTGGGTGTTGTGTGATTTGTGTGATTAATTACAATGAACTGAGCAATTTGCTCTATCGATTGGAATGCATAAGATTTATTAGCATTTCGTACCTGAGATTTATGCAAGACGGAAGTGCAAAACGGTTTAGAGGTTGAAGGAATTAAACCGCTAAGACCAACATCATCATCATCAATCAGTCGGTAAGCCAGTAAGAGGGAAGAATTAGCGTAAACATGTTTACAGTTAGCTAATATTAGAAAACAAACGATAAGACAATAACAAATTGCGCATCTGTTTTTTCTGGCATTATTACAAATTCAATTTAATTCAATTTGAAAAGTAAGAGTTTGTAACAACGACTAAGAAATACCCATTACCACTTACATACATGGAGCTTAATGGAAAGAAGAGCTTATTAATAGACGAAAATCTCCAATATGTACTAGGTATAAAAAGTCTCCAATGAGTCCTTCAACCTCTCCTCTACCACTTCGTCCTGTCAACCCCACAGACTGCATTAATAATATAAACTAATTTGTTAATAAGGCATAAGCAAAACTGTTTCATGTTCTGCAAACTTTTAGATGGTTCTTAGCTAAAATGTTGCTTGTAAAAAATAACATCGATAAGAATTATTTAGCCATAGAATTTTCAAATTCTTTGATTGAATTTTGCAAATATTAGAGGCAAATTTCCTCGAATCGACATTGATTAAGTCTTGGCCACTATTTTGGACCGATTATTCTTATTGGGAAAATGTTGAATTACATATATTCAAATTTCAAATTGGTTTGATCTTCGCACTTATACTGTCCTGATTAAGGACTTCATATGGACAAGTACGAATATATGTACATACATACATCCGAATTTGATCGAATTTACCAGAATTTTAGCCAACTCTGTGTTTTTGCTAATTAAATAAATATTACAAATTATTTTTTGACCAAAATTATATTTCGGGCCGATGAGAGCTACATATATTATATAAGTCAACCGATCTATTTGAGATTAGGTAGTGATATTAATATTTAAATGAAGCCAATAAATATTCATTTTTATAACAATTGCCTTACGTTCATAGTAAAGTTCATCGATTGTTCCAGGTGAAATTTTCCATTTTCTAAATTCTTTAAATTTGTAAATTTTATGGATTATTCGGATATCGATATTTTACCCAAGGTAAAAAGCTTTATAACATAATAAAATAAATGATTCTTTTGATTTTCCCGGTAAGCAAAAGGCACAAGAAAATCTTTTTGCTTTAGTGAGATTTAAAAATTATTTCTCTTTAATGATTTCCTTTTTTACTTGTAGGATTTATCCTTTTGCATGAATCTAGAATAGTAATACTTTTTAGTTCAAATTCATTTAAATTTTTATTTAAGAATAAAACATTTGAATAGAAAATACAATCTAATATATAATTTGATACTTTGAATATATATTGAAGATTTTTGGCATGTTATAGTTATTTGACCCTCGTCTTCTGTTATATTTAAAACCACATTATTTTTTTGGGGGAATGGACTACAAAGACATCGCCTCTAGCTCTCCAGGGGTTTGGTTTAGTGTGTCTAATTAACACGACATAAAACAAACACTAAACATTCAACTGGATTTGCATTTGCATATTTCGTATGACGACAAAATTGAGGCGGGCGTTGTGATTTAACAATTTTTGTTTTTTAATTTTACACAAAAACGAAAATTAAAAAGTTGCTAGCCGCGCTGATGATGAATTTTTTTTTTCTTTTTTTTTTTTTTTTTGCCTTTTGTCTTTTTCAGTTAATTTTTGTTCGGGTGAATGGTGTGGATTTTTTTGTTTATGCATTTATAATGAAACCTTTTAAACAAAAACCAAAAAAAAAAAAAGAGAGAGAGACAAAAAAGCAATCATCTGCAAGTTTTAGCGAATGAACTGGCGGCAGGTAGGCAGGCAGATGAAAATGTTTATAAAACATAAAGTTGATAAGCAACTTTTGTTGCTCTGACCTTGATCGTAGTTTTTTATTTTTGTTTTTAATATGAAATTTATGAAATATATACATATATTTCCCATTTTCTGCCTCCGGTCAAGTTATGTATCTGGCGCTATTTATGCAAATTTTATGAAGTAAATATTTCAACTGGTTAATATTATTATTTTTCTGCTGCTCGTCATCATAAAGAACACACACAATTGTGTGTGTGTGTGGAGGGACACGTAGAACGATATTACTTAAGAAGAATTCCCTCATTTTGTAATAAAGAAAGTCGACTTGGTTGCTAGTGCGAATATGAACAATTTACAACAATAATATGTACATATATATAGAATTTTAATGTGTTTTTGCAGTTGGTTAACTGGTTTGTCTGGGTATTGAACGTGCCTCGGCTAGAGATCTTTTTCCGAATTCAAACGAAGGCTGTTTTGTGTTCAGTGAAATCGAAATTGGATTATTATACAGAAATACATGTGTTTTTGCTTCTTTTTTTTTGGGGTAAATCCCCTGAGCGCCCACTTGAAACTAGTCGTTGACGTCTTTATTGAGCCGCAATAATTGTAACTAACTGAGTGACAGCCTCACAAGATGCTAAGCAACAACAAAGAGTATGTATATATATACAGACGACTTGCTAATTCGCCAGGCCCCAATCCCCATAATTAACAAATGCGTCAGGTGTTTTTTTTTTTTTTTTTTTTTATAACATTGCAAATTATGCATTAAATCACGACTGAGCAGTTTGTGCGACGTCATTATGTTACCAAGGTGCTGAAAGCCTGGGAATGTGTTTAGGGTAACACTATTAAAATACCCTTTGATATTGTTAAAGTCATTAATCAATAGTTTCCCTTTCTTTTTGTACTTTTAGAAAGTGAAAATTGTTAGTAAAACTAAACTACATATTAAATACTCTAGTTTAAAGTAACTTTTTAATGAGCTAGTTAAACTAATAGTCACTATAAAAGTTTTATTCATTATTTATTGTAAAATTTCTTTCAAAGAATTAAAATCTTTTTGTTTCTACTTGCCTAGTATTTGTATATCAAAAATTTTGTTGTTTTATAAAATGTTTGCTTATTTTATATAAATCTTGTTTAATTTTTAAATATTTATAAGAGAATTCTGAATTTGTAAAGTTCTATTTGAATAATATTACTTCCCCTTTAGTTGTCAAATTTCGTTTAAGGAAGAAACAATAAATTATATGTTAAATCTATTATATAACAGTCAATTTTAAATGAATTAAACTCAAAGATATAGGCTTTATTTATTTCTTTTTTAGTGTATTTTGAACTTTAAGTGAAAGTGTAAACATTTTCAGATTGAAATTTCGTTCTAATACGTTTAAATTTGTGTCCATACAATGAATTGTTTCTTACTGTTTTCTGTTACGCATATTAACAACGCTAAAAAGCGAAGAAAATAAAAACAAAATTAGGGGAAACCCAAAATAAACAGAAGAAAGTTTCATTGTTAGCAATTGAGACAATTTTCTACATTGAATGACAACAATTAACTTTAAGAATGAAAGTGAAAAAATGTTATTTAAACTAAAAAAAATCATTAAGAACCTAAATCTGGGCTCTAGTTTCAAAATTTCATGGTTCAACCAGTTTCTTTATATGAATAACTAAGTTTCCCCAGACAGAATATAATAAAAAAGTGTGTCAAAATTCAGAAAAATTGTTTTAATTTGCTTGGAAGGCCAAAGGATTCTGAAGGTTAGGTCAGACTTAGAAAAACTGTATAGTCTTAATTGTCAGAACATCCTTGATTGGGATGCTAAGTAACTTTTTTCAGAGATTGTTTAATTAAGGCTAGAAAGAGAGAAAAAAATATTTTTCCCCCCTATAGTTATAGTAATTATAATTATATACAAAAGTTATCAGTTAATAATGGTTTTCCGGTCCTGTGCGATTTATTTATATGGCTGACTAACATAAAACTCTTTATCTCAGTCTCTAAACAAAGATCATTTGTGTTTATTTTGAGTGTTTTTTAAAAATATTCCATTTTGTTTTTTTGAAAATTAAAGTCAAACTGAGTTTTTTTAAGAATAGTCGTAAATTTCATTGCCTTAAGTAACCTTAAATACATAATTTTTTGTCATTTAGTTGCAGGGTAATGCACAAGTCGGTGATATTAAGAGGGCATGACATGACATAAAGACAAATATATGTTATGTAGGTTTGTATTGGATTTTCTGGTCAATTGCTTTGGTCAACTTTAAAGCTTTAAGCCGCACACAATCAACGACAAAACAAGTGAACGACGGCTCAAATTGCAAATGCAAATTGCAAATTTTTGTGGTCATTGTTAACTAAAGGCCATAAATAGACACACGGCTGGCCAGCAACAACAACAACAACAACAGTAAGCAATAATTTTATTGTCAACTTTTTTGCATGCCAATCAACCGAAACAAAGCAAAGCAAAAGGCACACGGCCAGAAAACTGAAAGCCCAAAGCGTTAAAACGCATCGAGCGAACCAAATAAGATGGAAATGGAATGAAGAGCATCTCGTCTCCAAAGACAGAAATCTTTTATTTTTATTGACATTGATGCATCTGCCTCTGAATTGGGCAGGACGGACGGGAAGACTTCATTCGATTTCCTTATTGTTGTTGTTATTGCATTGCCACTTTCCATTTCAACTTCAAGCTTGAATGCTGCAATCTACCATCATTGCAAGTTTTTGTTCTAGGAGGCTTGGCTTATATTGTGGCATCAGCCGCTTTGTGGCCGCTCCTGCTGTTGATAATTTATTTCAATTATGCAATTGCAATGTCTGCAAAAGTTGCAGCACCATCTTCTCCTTTTTAGAGTCACAATCTTCGTCTTCTTTGTCGTCTATGTTACTGGTTTCTGGTTTATCGTGTGCCTGGCATCGAGACTCAACGTCTCCAGCTGGCCTCCTTTGCCTCTGTATCTGTGTCTGCATCTGCCTGCGTTTGCCTGTCATATATATTGCATTGCTGACGATCATCTAATAACCGCCTGCCATCCCCCATTTGCCATCTCTTTTGTGCGAGTTGCTATATAATCATGATAATTGCATCAGGGGAAGAATGGGAAGCACGAACAGGCGATCTGATTATTCAGACGACTGTCGCTAAATGTTGATTTAAGCCCCAGCCCCAGCACCATCAACTGCCAAACCTTGTAATCATCGACAGTGACGCCCGCCTTTGAGGATGACTAGGCTTTTGATTTTACATTGACGTTTTCGTTTTATATCACTTTTGGTTTTCATTTTTTCTTTATTCCCCTTCCAAAAGGAGAACAAAGTAATACGTTTTTACCATGTACAGACTATTTGCAATGTGTGATGAATAATAGGCACTTACTACAAAACAGTTGCTTGGCTTGTGCCTAAGCAATGTTTTCGAAATTATGGAAATTCTCTGGAAATCTTACAGATAAGCTTAAAAGAATTTAAAGTTGCCATACATTTTTCAATAATCTATATAGATCGATGTCAAAAAAATGTACACTCATGACCAGATTAATAGGATCTAAGAACTATTTATACTAAAAATGATGTGGCAAGTTCTAGGATCAGAAAAATAATTCTCAAAGATTCGCAATACAATGTATTAGGAAATTAAAGAAGTAACTCAAATGAATAAGAATACATCTTACATTGTAGATATTTTAACATGTCTTTGACGACAATTTCCCTATGACAGTAGCGGATCGTGCCCTCGATTTTGGGCATGGGGGAAATCGAAGTCAAAACTTTGTTTGACCAAGTAAAATTTCTTAACCAAACTCCGATTTTCTATCCGTCTCGGAGTTTTGGGAAATTTACCCTATTTCACACCCCGTAGATCCGCTACTGCCCTATGAAGATACAACTTGGCTGGTATTAAACCAGTTTCCTCTCATATTTTTTAATCTTAAATAACATTTTACAATTGGTAAAGTTTCAGTCACAAAAAGGTTGCTTAAACTTAAATATTAAGTGGATTTGCATTTATAGATCATATATGTATGTATAGTAGGACATAGTTAGGGCAACATTTAATTAAGTAAAATGGTCGATTAAAGGCTAAACATTTAGAAATTTTAAAGAATTAATAAATCGTTTTTAAATTTGTTAGACAGTACAAATTTATTGTTAACAAAAGACTTCTGAAGTTTTGAACTTTCCTTTCTCAAAGAGTGTATATATTTTTACATAGATATGTATCTAATTATTTCAACGATTTGAATATACAAACATAGAAAAATAAGTTAAGATTTATCTAATTGTAAGCTGATTTCGAATCGGGTTTTAGATACTGCAATTGATGATTGATTGAATGAAAAAGGTTACAAAAGGTTACCTTTCATGATCGTTAACGTTAACAGATAAGTTAGAAAAGATATTGCCCTAACAACTATAACTATAAGATTTGAATATATTCGATGGACGATGCAAACAAATAAGGATAATCTAAAGTTCGCACAACTTCTACAAATCGAGTGTCTTTATCCAAAAACATGGATGCCATCTCAGCACATAAAGCACACACTTTTATGTGATACATTTTAAATAAATGTCGTTTAAATTTTGTATATTGAATATAAATTACTTAACTTTTAAACTTAATTAATGCTAGTTAATGCAGTTTTTGCAAAATAAAATCTTGCCAAACAACTTTTTAAACACGGAGCCGAGTTATCATGAGAACTTAACTAAATCGAACCACCACATATTGATTGTGAAAATTGATTTACCTTCTTTGGTTTTCGAACTGGTCAGACTGTGACCAATGTGATTCCAAAAGTTAAGGCGACAGCCAAAAACTTTCATTTCCTTAACGCGTTCCTTCATGTTGCCAATAACGCTCGTTTCGGCCAAACTCACACAGGGAATCATTTGAGAATTGTGCCACAAATCACAAACAAAACACTTTTGCCTTGCCGTCTTATCAGACGTTTCTTTATGATTTTTTTGCTCTCTTTTTAAGTTTAATTTAAATTAAATTTATATAGCTAAAAGGCAGACGGGGGGAAGGGTAAGATTAATTAAATTGTAGAGATTGAAGATCTTGAACCATTTGAAACGTTTTTTTTTTTTTGTTTGTTTGATTGACAAAAACACGAGCACAGCACATAAACTATAAGTAGGTACATACATACATAGAAACATGCAAACATTTGGCTAACATTTAATGAGCCTCCTCAACTCAAGTACATCGCTTTGCGGAAGTAAAATTTTGTTGAGCATTTTCTAAACTACCTAAATACTTAAAGTCAAAACAAAGTTCAATCATCAATCAACTATTTTGAAGAGGAAACCAGCAGCCGCTGGTAAATTTCAATGATGGCATTTTCCCACTATTTAATAATAAATCAATCAAACTATTATAGTTTAATGATTTATTATGAGTACTATTAGAATTTGCTAAACAAAGAACTGCATTAAAATGAGGTTAAATGCAGTTTGGAGGGCCAATGATGAACTTGCCAATGCAAATTAAGATGATGATGATGCAGCAAAGAAAAATATCGGTTGAGGTTGCCCTCATCATCATCATTATCATCATCGATAAGCATCATTATGATCATCATCTTAATTTTCATTGATTTTGCATTGTAATTGTTCATTGTAAAGCGTAAAGATTATTAATTTTTGTGGCTAGGCTAATGATGCAGACAACTCATCACAGATCATGGAGGCCAAAAACGAGTTAAAAATTGATTTATGATGATGTTCAGTGATTCGATTCACTAAGAAAACAAAAAACACAAATTAGAACATCTCACAATGCCATCTCGTATCTGTTACAGTTGAATTCAAGAAATTAAATTAGATATATATAAAAAGAAATCATAGAGAACTTTTTTTTTGTCCATAATTATAATGAACAGAATCAAATGTTAAAAAAAACCTTGAGAAACAAAACGCACCTAAAAAATATTAAAAAATTCAACATCATCCATGCCATCAGCCGTGGGCTGAAGCTCAGTTCAATGAGCTCCAATGTGTTTTTTGCTTTTAGTAAACCTATCGACCGACTCTTCTTGTTGGTAGTAGCAGCAGCTGTTGGCAGCATAATTAACATCAATTTCAAGTTAGTTTGGTTTTTTTTTTTCTGGCCCCCTTCTTTCTTTCTTTTTTGTTGTTGTGTTATTCATCAGTGTAAACCTCAATTTAGCTGAGGCAACAAAATCTAATGAACTTTTAAAATGATTGACGATAACTATAAGATCTCGGTGTGAGTCTGTGTGTGTGTGGGGGGCCTTACGCAAAATTGGGTGCGGTAAGCCTGACTAAGTGCGGTGTTTACATGTCAGTAAATGGTAAACTAAAACACATTTCCCAAAAATATTTTGAAATGCCCAAAATGACTACACAAACTAAATTTTTAGCCATTAAAGTGAATGCTACACGTACTTTAATCCTCAAAACCGGGTTGATCGAATTTTAAGCCAGAATTTGAGAGATCATTTACATTTAACTACATTTAACGTGACCAATTTGAATTTTATACCCTGCACTGTAAATGCATTAACCCATTTTCATTGTCCCAAATATATTGGAATTTGACATTGAAACGAATCCTAATATCATTTATTTTCATGCATTTCTAATGTGTTTTCAATGAATGAAAAACGAGTGAAAAATTGCATTTGAAAACTAATTAAAAATTTCATTTTTTTTTTATTTTAATTAGCCTCAAAGGTAATGACGTTGTCAACGACGTCATTAACAAGATAATAAGTATGTAGCGATATACAGAATTGCGTGGTAAATATTTGGAAATTTTTACAATTTGTGCTAAAATGTTTAGTCGGTTGTCGAAAATTTAAGTTTTTATTTCTTTCTTTTTACCACTTTGTCCCAATTATCAGAATCTTCTGACTGAATCACTTTAAATAGCAACGAATATGCATGGACGGATCCAGGGAAGGAGGCCGTCCTCTTGCCTTTTCAATACTTCGAACAGTTTTTGGATTTTGTTTTATCTCTTTATACCCTCAATTGGTGAGTCTTCAAAGTGATTATGCAATTTCGATCAATTCTCATACCAACAAAAATAAATGAAATTGCTGAGCCAAAAATCTTAATTTTTAAATTGGACCCTCTCAAAAAGTCTCGATTCACAAGTAAAGTTCTCTGGGGTTATGTCTAATTGAAATTTGCCAAATTTGAATATCTTTGTAATCTTTCATGGATTCATCTAGCCAGCTAGTTTATTGGCACTTAGTTGCAGCTTCTGTGTCACAATCAAATGCAGCTGTTTAGATAGTCATTTCAATCTCACATTAAAGAGTATCGATTGATTAGATTTACTGCATATTTGGACACTTTATGGCCAGCAATTTTCAAATTTTGTGGTTGCCAAATTGAATTTTCTGAAAGTAAAACTTGGATCTGCTGCCCTTTCACTGCATTTTGCATGCTGATTAAATTTTGCACAGTTGTGGAACAAAATAAACATCTTATGCTGATTTGGGACATAAATAATTCAACCCTTTACCTCTTTATAAAAATATTGCCCAAGCGTCATAAATATGTAAATTAAAATCAAATCGTTTGAGCCTAGTTGCATATTTAAAAACATTTTAATTTTAAGTACCCAAGTTAAGTTCGGTATTTAAAAAATGCTTTGGAAATCATTTTTGGGAATAAAAATTGCAAGGAGATTCCCAAAATTGTTGATATATTGAAACTAAAATGGTTTAGTTAGTTTTTGCTCTTAAAATTTGATGTAACAAAAACCTAAAAATTGTTTTTGTTGTAAATAAGGTTAACGTAATTTTGTCACTATGTAGTTCTAATTAGAGAGACTTAAAGAGACTTTGCTGTAACTGAGAGATGTAAGTACAAACCATAGTCAATAACAAATCTTTGCTGCATAAGCCCTTTTTTCTCAGTGTATTTTAAACAATTCAATTGAATTGATTGAATTTGTGCCACATTGAACTTGTCGTGACCTTGTCTCATATATGCAAACTGAAAGTTTCTACAAATTTAAATTGCCAAAAGCAAAAAATTTTGTTGTTAGTTTTTTATTTTTTGGGCGTGGCAAGAAGTGAAAGAAGCAACCGTTTTGACCTGATTCCAAAAGGTAAACACTTTTTTGTGAATCCGAGTCCAAGCGTTGAGAAGCGTGAACAAAGCCAAAAAAATAAATAATTTAAAGCGGTCAAAGATGGGGAAAAAAAAAACAAAAGGAAAAGAAGCAAAGCTTTCGCTTGTCATGATTTGTGCCTTTTTCTTCGTTTTGTTTTGAGTTGCTGTTGTTGTTTTCTTCGTGTATTGTTTTTTATGGTAGTAATTCCAGAGAGTTTGCAAATTTGTATCTCAAAAATGAAATGGCACGTAGCTGACCTTGACCCGCAGTTGTGGCCAATAAAAATGCAATTTTTATGCGGTTGCCCCCAAAAACAACACAACACACAAAAAAGCAAACGATTGCAATTGAATCTCCCTCTTTCCTCTCCCTCCGTCTCTCTCTCTCGTCTTTGTTAGCGCCTGCTGAGCCAATTTAGTTTTTGGCAAATTGCTAACGGTACCAAAAGTGAACTTTCGCAACACATACAGCAATTGGTTAGTGGTCCAGGGGAGGATGGATTCAGGAGGAAGGTAACAGGTACCTATGTTAAAGAAGATAAAAGAAGAAGAAGACGAAGTTTAGCAACAAATGTTGCTGCCTCGAGACCAGTTGAGGAAACGAGATGGCCAAAATGAAACTTGAAAACTCGTTTGGGATTTGCAGGCAACCTTCGAAGAGTAGGCATCCCATCCACAACTCATTGGGAAAACAACCTTATTTTATTGCCTTTTTGCCTTATGTTTCCCCCTCTCTCTCTCTCTCTCCCTCTCTCTCTCTCTCTCTCTATCTCCTGTTCTTTGTGTGCTGAAGGAAGAACCGTTAGCCAAAGGATCTTGCCGATTCTTTAAGCATCTTTGCATTATAAATTACCCAAGCCAGTAACCAACATCATCATCATCATCGTGATCATAATGATTATTGCCTTCGTCTTACAAGTGGTTTGGCCTGTTTCTTCTTTGAGGTTTGTTTAGATGCATTTTCCACACAAAGACGATGCAGTCAAAGAGCAAAAGCAAGTGGAAAATTTGTAGATAATTAACATGAGTGCGAGGTACCTGACACAAACACACATAGACACACACACACACACACACACACACTCGTAGAAAAGAACATTTCTGCGCCAGTTTATGATCGTTTTTACCGAGAATTATTATACAATTTTCTTCACTTAATCATGACTTGGCCATCAAAATATTTGTAATCCAAACATTTATGATTTTCCCTCCCAGCAGTCACTCCCTCTGCCCTGCGTCCCATCCCCCTCGGTAGTTATAGTTTGTGTTTTTTTTTTTAAGTAACAAATTTAATGCCGATTGCATTTTATGTATTTTTTTCTTTTGCCTTTCTTTTTTCCTCTTTTTTCTTTTAAATGACAATTTCAAGCTACCTTTTAATGGCTTTTTGGTTTTGTTATTTCTCTTATTTTTTTGGTTCTTTATTATTTTTTATGGGCTTTTTTCTGTCTTCTCAAGAAAGATAACATATAAAAAGAAAGAAGAAAATGAAATACAAATGTTATTCTATAAACAAAAGCCTTCACTCATTTGACAAAAGCTGAAAGAACATGAGTCCGCTGAGACTTAAATTGATTTCTATTGAAATTTGAAACGGCACTTTTTCTCTAGCTAACACTTAATGGGGGAGACCCCCCTTGTCCCACTATTTTCAAGCAATATCCAGTGATAAACCCAAATAAAATGTGTTTTTGTTTTGGGAAATAAACTACTTACTCAAAGCAACTACTCGACCAAACAATAAACAAGGAAAAAAACTCGTAAAACTTTCCAGAAAATACTCGTGTATCATCTAGAAACTTTTAAACTATCTTCAGCTTTTATTCATAGGAGATTTTCTAATTGACAAGCTCGTATTCAATGGCATTGAACATATTGTAAGTTTGATTCTATTTGCCTGCCGAGATGTACATTATTTCGCATTCTTGAGAATTAGCATTTTTGTAGTTTGTTATTCCAACAGATATTCTATCACGATCCATAACAAAGTTCCGTCACAGCATGTGGCCATATGCGAAAGTTCACTATGAAGGCTTATTCAACTAAAGATCTTGCCTATTTCAAAGTCAAATGTTTGTTCTATTGGGAATCAAGTTGGCAAATGGATGGAAATCCGTTTAACCTTTTATATTTCAGCTTGGGTAAAAGCAAACAGTTATAATCCAGTTAACTAAATGCAAAATGAAAGCGATCTTTATCTAAAGTGGGCTAAATTCAGATTTCAGATAAAACAAAATTATCATAATTTTAACTACAACAAAATTTACCTTCTTTGCCTTGAATGTGTTCGATAAACATTCTAAAAATCGTATAAAAAAGTGAAATTTTCAGCAGTTTTGAAAATTTTCACTACAAATTTCCCTTGAAACTGTCAAACATTTTAATAATCGTATGAAAAAACTAACATTTTGCTTTAGGAATTTACAATACTTAAGAGCTAATTCAATGAAATTATTAAAATGCACTAAAATGTAAAATTGTTAGCAGTTTTTATTTCATTTCTTTTAAAAGAAGAGCCACTTCCAAAACAATTTGGATAGAATTTTTCATTTATTTTCTTAGTTAAGTAGTATTTTTAAAACGAAAAAGGAAATGTATAAAAAATCAAAAACTTTTTATAAAATTTGCTTCAGTTTCAAGAAATGGTGAAATGAACTTTAGAGATGTTCTTATTCTACTTGATTAATACTTCCTTCAAAACAAAAGTTCTTACAGTTCTCGCTTCTCAAGCAAATCTATACAAATTTTGAATATTTTTATTGAAATGTAGTCAAGTCATAAATTTTATATTTTCTTTGTAGTTGTCTCTCAAGAGCTTTGAAAATTACGTGATGAGCAGGCTTAAACATTTGTATTGAACGTGCCTGGCCTCAAAGTGCTGAATATATCGACCGACGAACAAACGAAGAAACAACCAAAAAAAAATCAAGAAAACAGAAAACAAATAACAAATAAGTGAATTCTGACTAAAGCAAAGAGAGTGAAGTAAAGTGACCAAAGAGGGACCCGGAAAAATTGATCCGAAATCAAGAAATGAGCAGGCAATAGTAGAAAAAGTAGGGACAGAAGATGGGGGATCAGCGGATCCTGTCTGCATATTGAATTACACAACAACAAGAGGACAGAGGCAGGCAAATGATGATGGCTTGACGTTTAGTTTTTAGCTACCTGCACAGAGGTTCTTAAAAAAAAAAAAAGAAACTTAGCTCGTTAAGAGGAAAGGCGCCTGCCCACTAATTGGTTTTGATTCAGGTAATTTCCTAGATTCATTGTCCACACTTCTTCTCTCTCGCTCTCTCTCTGTTTCTATGTCGTTTAATTGGCATCAACATTTCTATGATTTATGCTATGCAAAATGTGGAGAAAAGCACTTTGCCTTAGCCCCTCAAATTTCAAACAATGAAAAGTCATGAATTTTAAAAAGGCTAGAGAGCAGATCATTTTACACTTTTGGCTTATTGTTCTTTTGATTTCTATACAAAACTAGAAAAACTTTCGACCACCATCATAATTAACTTGGCCAAAAAGAATACGCATTTCTTATAATCAAAAAACTTCATTTTTTTTTGGGACTGGGCTGGGTTAAGGGGTAGAGGAAGGTCTGAGAGAGCCCTGTTAGAAAATGCGCAAAAGATGAACAAAAAAAAAAAAAAAAAAACAAACGAAAAAAGCAGAAAAACTGCTGTGTGCACGCCAAAAAAGAAACAAGTTAAACAACTTTACTTGGCTTAGAGAGCAACAGAGTTGCCAGATTTCTGTTATTTTGTTCAAAACCAAATACAAGGTGGTATAAGTTCGTATGTAGTGGTACATATGGCATGGTAAGGTACATATGTATGCCTATCTATATGTATGTATGTATGTATGTACGTGCTGATCGTGACATAAGCAAAACTTTTACTGTTAGAAATTGCATTTGGAGATGTGTCGCTTCAAACGGTTTAAAACAATTTGTTTCTTTTCTTTTTCGAAATTATAATTACATTTTTATCGTCGTTTTACACTTGCACTGATGTTGTTGTTGTTGTTGTTGTCGCTGCTGTTGATTTTGTTTTCTCCCACTTTAGCTACACTTGGCATTTCACATTTTGTTAGCCGACATTCAAAACACACACGTTTTGATCATAAACAAAATGTTAAATATGTATGATAAATAACTATATAGATATATTAATTTATATTGCTTAACGATTTTCCACCGGTATATAAGGGCGCAAAAAATGATCTAACAATAGAAATAATTAATTTTTTAGATGGCACAAACATACACAAAAACACGCGCGCGACAAAACGACTATCGTAACAAATCGAGACGACAAACTAACAATAATAATTGTGTATATATATGTGTATATATCTTTGTAATTCCGAACCGAATCGTGCGCCACGTTACCTTTACTGTTGCGCACTCGAAGACGACTTGTAAGCAACTGACGCAGAGAAACAGCTCAATAAAATGAAGAGAAAGACCAGAGACAACAGACTCTGACTCTGCTGGAGCTGGCGCACAAGTCGCTGCTGCCGCTGCTGAGACGATTGAGAGTGAGAAAACAAAGGGAATTGGAATTATATTCAGGCACAACGAAGCTTGTATACACTTTTGGAAGTAGTCCTTGATAATTTATTAACTTTCTAAATGTTTTTAGACAATTGCAGATACTTTATATGGTTCGATGTCCGTTATTTAAGTAATTATTGTGAAATTTTTGCATTTAAATCTACTTTTGCAGCATATTTGAGGGCTAAAATCAGAACGTAGAAGGACCAGAGATCGGCCAAAACCGACACCTAAAGGGAAGAAAGAGACAACTAGCGTCTCCACACCGAAGAAGTAATAGGGAGATAAGCTTGCGGATGCATTGTTTAGTAAGTGTTTGGATTAATAACGCGATCAAGTAGTGTAAAAGAGACAGAGTTTTATTTTCTAATGCACCTAAAGCATTTAGCTGAACACTTTGAAACTTTGAATCAGCTTGAAAGACATAGAGAAAAAACTTTATATAAACAAACTCATTATGTCTATCTGATCAACAATATATATAACTCAAGTCGCTGTGTGAGAAGGGGCCGCTCTAACATATCAACTCTACTGCATTTGAGGTTGGTATTATTGAATGCAAGTTGTAAGGCAACCAAGGCTGTATTTGTTGGGGGAGTTATTGAGAACGAAATCCCATATTTTGCATGTCCTAAACATTAAATCGATTTCACGATCTTATAAACTTGTAAATTCTACTTCTACACTTCTATAGTCGAAAATGCTTTTGTCCAAATAGGTTTAAATGTACAATTTAAAAACGGATATACCCTTACAACAAGAGTATGATGAAGTCTGAGAGAATGGTAAGTGAGCAGAGGGAGAGAATAATATACTTAAGAGAGCCCGAAGATTGTTGTTGCTGCTCAAAATGGAGAGCCAACATTTTGGGGAGTTGTCTGCAACAACGATAAAAACAACAATGAAGTGAAATGGAGAAGTACAAGTTAAAGAGAGATAGGGAGTCAGAGAGAGAGAGAGAGAGAGAGAGAGAGAGAGAGAGAGAGAGAACTAGGCAAATGCAACTGCAACTGCGCTTGCCTAGACAAATCAATGAGCATAAATTTTCCTTTTACACTTACCTACTTAAAATTACAGTTAGAATCGGTTAAAAATTTAGTTACGTACCTGCAAATAAAAAGAGAGAAGGACAAAAAGATAGAGAGAGAGAAAGAGAGTTAATAAGCATGTCACTTTAGCAGATAAAGTCTTAAAGTTAAAAGTCATTTTCCAGTCATTAGCAGGAAGTGCGCCAAATTGAAATTACTTGTACAAGAGAGATAAATAGACACAGTGAGTTTTCTACTTCTCTCTTTTTGGGCTATGGAGATGTGGTAAAATCAGCAGAAGGGCTCAAAGTGTGGCTGCATCTTGGCCAACAAAGACCTAATATGAGCTATAAAATAGGGGAAAATAGGAAAAGCTCAAAATGCACTGGAACTTTTGCATGATCTATAAGCACATAATTTTATTTTCTGAATTTTAAATTCGGAAATAAACATAATTATTTAAAGAAATATTTAAAATATTTATTATTAATTAAGATTTTACGATCTTCTGAAATAACTGATTTCATAATATGTATTCATTCGAAATATTTCCTTTGATCTTTGTATAAAAGAAAAGACTAAAAATTGATAACTATTTTAATCTATTGAATAGCAACTAGAATCGAATTGGATATTATTTAAGTTTAAACACTTGTCAAATGCCTGTTTATGTTTCTTCTTCTACGAAAGATTAATAGCTTCAACAAAGAAAGAAAGAAGTAAAATACAAAAAAATAAAAAAATTATACAAAAAAAGTTATGGCCAAAAATAATCATTGCGTAAAAGAGTTAACTAAGAGAAGGTAATATGTACAAATACATACATATACACATATTTGTATGTAGAGGCAGAGTTCAGTGTGTTCAGTTCCTTCTTAAGTCTTAGCTTCTGCCGATTTCCCACGTTTAGAACGAATCACAACAGAACGGATCATTAATCATGGCAGGCGTAGGATGGTAAGCAGCCACAGCAGCCAAAATAAAGGGGGGAGTTAGGGGATAGGGGACATCAGAGGCATGGACAAACCGCGAGACGGCCTAAAACTTTTAAACAAGCCACATTGGGCAGGTCGAAGCAGCCACCGAAGATGCATGAACAAAAAGAACAACAGCAACGAAAAAAAAGAAGATAAAAAAAAAACAAGGCACTAAAGCGCGTTCCCTGCTATGTCTTGTCTTGGATTGGTTTTTTTTTTTTCAAGAACTGGAACGACAGCGACGAAGACGACGAAAGTCTGGTCTTTGGGGCCTCTTTTCATGGTCAATCACCCGACAACGACCAACAACGCATTTCTTTGAATGCAGCAGAGAATGGGCTATAACAAAAGCACCTAATTACAATCATTTTGTTTCGGAAGAACAAAAAACCAAAAAATACCCACACACATTTATAGAAATTAATAAAATCATTGATGACGACAGATTAATCCTTAACCAAGCCCCTTCGTGGATTTACTTAAGGTACTCTTTTATTCTAGCCAAGTTCATTGCACGTGCCCAACTAGCTATACTAGACTAGTACATATATACAAGTAAGTATATTTGTTTACTTTTTCCATTTTAGCCTTAAACAATTGGCTCAAGCCAAAAAAGAAAACAACAAATAAAACAGGTTTTCCAGTTTGCCAGCTTCTTCGGTCGCTCTCTTCTCTTAAATATTGAACTGGCTTCTTTTTTTTTTTTTTGGTAGATTGGGAGAAACCAGTTTGGGTATGGCTATTGGCCAAAAAGGAAGTCTCCTTTGGAGACCCAAACCTAACTAGAGTTGTATTCAAATAGAAATACTTTTGGTAAACTAATTTTTGTATATCAACTCTTTTGAAACTCATTTCTCATAATAGAGGTGCGCGTTCTTCATACATATGTAAAAGGTCTTTTGTTAGCATAGAGCATTGAAATTCCATTAGAACTTTATTAGACTACACGACCTTCAGAGATGTGTCAATGGAAATTTTTATAATTCCTATTGATTTTTCTCTTTAATTACAAATTAAATGAATTATTCACATCAAACACGCGGGCGAAAGTCAAATGGCTGGCTGAGTGTAAAGAAAAGGATTCCAGAAAAGTATCATAATTAATTTTCGAAGAAGAGACCTCCAAGTGGCCTTTGTGGAGGGCAAGCGAGGGCGTTGGAAAGACCCTCAAAGAAATTGACAGGCTAATTTATTGTAACGGCAACTGACATGTGCTCCCGCTGCACAATCCCTTTTCTTGCACACACAAACTCGTCGGGGTGTTTTGGGGGGCCCACTTTTCGCTGATAAATGAAGATGAAGGCGACCTGATTTTGGCCAGATCGCTGCTTGGCTTTGTTGTCTCCTTCTACCCAAATGAAATGACTTGCCGAAATTGGCAGACTTAACGGCAATTTAAAGTGACGCCTCTAATTGATGGCTGGCTACAGAAGAGAGAGAATGGAAAAAAAAGTGGAGAAGTGGAGGGAAAAATGCAAAATGAAAATGAAGATATGTGTGCGCCCCTTAAAATATTTTGGAAAACTGTCAAACAATGGTGACAGCATGTGGGCACACTCACTCACACACACACAGACACTGACACTCCTAGAGACAGATGGATGATTATGGAAAGGGGTTCCCATATTTCTAATCTGATGACATAAATGAACAATCAAGACCATCAACTGGTGACATTTTTGGGATCCAATTTAAACGACATAAATGTGAAAAGTTTTGACATAAATGCAGCTGTTCACATGTTTCTTTTCTCAATGGCAAAGGATAATAGAGAAAATATCCATGGGATTTCAGAAACAAATTAACAATTGTATATCTATTGAAAAATAAAAGGTGTTTACAATCTACAAGATGGCATACATTATCTTATTTCCCTTTTTTTTCTCTACGTCGACATTGCACTCGCTTATATATTTAATTTGATGACTCAGTACAATTCAAGATAATGTTTTACGTGATCAAACAATAGATCTCGTGACTCTGATAAAAGTGGAATGCACAAACATATATATAATATGGGTATATAACTTGTTGGTAGCCATCTATTACTATTACCTAGAGTCTAAAGTGCTTTCGTAGATTTGAATTTACTTTTTTCTTCTCGTGAAGCGAATGTTTGAAAAACGCGAAAAAAAATGAAGGAAACACCTCTTCTTAGAATTCGCACCCGAACAATCAGGTGCCAAGTTGCATTAGGCAAACCTCATCTAAGTTTGTCTCGTATATTTGTTCCGGCCACACACAAAGCCAACTGCCAGCCAAGTTAGCAATCTTAAAGATTCCGTTTTTTCTGTCATTTTTTTTTTTTTGTATACATCTCTCGAACCCTTGGCTCATTAACAGCTTAGTCAGGCTGCTGACACTCCAGACACGCACGAAACTTACTTCAGTGCACTCAAAGAAAAGAAATTGCGGTTAGAGAGCGTTGCCTGGTAGGAAGGATACACCGTCAAGTGTATGTCAAATGAGGCTAGACAAAAGGACAGAAAATTGTGATGCAGAAGGCAAAAAAATAAAGTAGTCATATGTGTGAAAAGCAAAAGGTTCTCTAGTGTTGAGTTGACAAGTCATTTTTGTCCCCCATATGTATGTACATATGTATGGGAGACATGTCTTCTCCAAGCCAAACCCAACCAAACGACACTGACATTTGTCGAAAGGAGTGGAAATGTTACATGCAGTCAAGGCTAAATTTAAAGTTAAAACAATATATCTAGATAGTCCTAGCATTGCATTTGAATGTTAATTTTGTGGCAAAGCAAACAAATATTTGTAAAACGGGTAACTATTAAAAGTGAAAAAGGTTTGGCATTTGTATTAATTTTGGTATGCTTTTTGTAAAGAGACTGATTAAGTCGCTTAATAGAAGCTAAAAAAGTATAATCCTACAAAATTTTGGTAAAACATATATCATAAGTTTTTAATAGGATTAATAGATTAGATGTTTTCTATAGAAAATATCAGTCTTTGGTGTCAAATGCTCTGTACATACATAAATATGTACATAGCTTGCTTTTCTCTCTAGTAATTCCCTAGTTCTTTAAATTAACGCCAATGAAAAGAAAAAACAAAATTGGTCTAAATTATACTAAACTCAAACCATAATATATCATTTGCAAACAAAATTCTGGCGATTTTTATACTTAACTATAAATAACTATCTGAATTCCTTAACATATATTCAAAATTTCTTTGGTTATTTTTCCTCTCCCCCTTTTTATATAATAAATTCCAGACATTAACAAACAATTTCAAGTTGTACATAAAGTACAAAAATATTTGTACATATTATTTACCACTTGCATGGGAATGCAGTAGTGTTTCTTTTTTCCAAATTGTTTGTATATATGGCTGACAGCGAAAATCTGTTTCTCCCATGTTGCAATACGGCAAAGAAAAACACAAAGTCGACTAGCCCCCCATATGGTTGTCCTAGCTCAAACTGCCAATTTTCACTGACTGTCTAAAAACAAAAACAAACATGAAATAAAATCCTATAAATAGGTAATAGAGAGACTTCAGACCAGAAAAACACAGAGTATCCAAAACTATGGAGCAACCGCTCGAGTTGGTTGAATTGGAAGACAATATAGGTTTCCACTTGGATGATATTCATTTTTGGCGACGCAATGACGATGAGGATAGTACACAAATTGATATTTCAAGACGTACAAAGATTTTGTCATTGCTCTTTATTGCTATACCCGTGATATGTGTTATTTTTCTCTTACTTGGATTATTGTTAGCTTCACGCCAATGTGCCGCGGCCCGACATCCGAAAGTATTGCGGGCTAGACCCTTGCAGCAGCTCCACTTTTTGCCGGACCACAAGCCAGGATGATAGCGATATGACTTGGGGGTATTGCTGTCCTCACAAACTATAAAAAAAAAAGACAACATCACAAACAGAAGAAATGAATAAACATTTAGGAACAGCTGCAGCCATGATTTGGGTTAAGCATTGTATTGGCCGCGAGATGGCCTTATCGCATTAAACAGCTGCACTGCTAACCAAATAACCAACCAACTCTTTGCTTGCTTTTTTGGGGTCATCATTATCATCATCTCTATAAGCATCATTGGGTGCAGTAGTGTCGTGCTCACCTTGTCGTATGGCTCTGATCCACTCGCTGCGCTCCTTGTCGCTGTTGGCTATCACGTAGAGTGTATATTGGGGCACCGCGCGTCCTCCCTGTTGTCCCTCAACTCCGCCACCGTTGGCCGATACTTCGGTCTGTCTCGTTGCTGTCTCGCAGTAGCCCACTTGAAAGGGATAACCCTGATGATGATGATGTGTTTATATTTTAGTTAATAAAAAAAAAAATCGAATTATCTACTCACATCCGGTGCAAAGGGATCACCACCTTCGCCGTTAACTGTTGCCTCCTCCACAAGGCGCACGCCCTTCAACTGTATTCTGCCGCGTTCACGACGTCGCTAAAAATATAATGAAATTAAGAACATTCGATTAAAATTTGAATTATAGTAAAAGTTATAAGCAATATAAATACACATTAATAATAATACCTAAAACTGAATTCGATTGATATTACTTTATTAACTCTGAACTGAAAACCTATCGTTATTCTGGTGCCATTCTTGTTGCTAAATATTTGTTAAGACAGTTAAAATTTTTGGTATAACTTTTTAACCATATCCATGCTGGTTAGAATAGAGGTATTGGTAGCGTAGGTATTAGGCAATTGCGATCCATGTGATCAAAGGATCAGAATTATTGCGGCCATGTTGAAGTTTCTACAGTTTTTCGTTTTGAACACAGTCTCATGATAAACCGCAAACAAAAGGAAAAAGTTTAATTATATGACCGACTGATTCAGTCCAGGTTGAATCGGGGAAAAGTGTATACACTTTTTAAGGTCAAAGATGCTTGCATTCATCCTTAATCAAATAGTCTTTTTACGAGGTGAAACAAAGAATAGAAAAAAATAGCAAATGGAGCCTTATCAATCAAAAGAACAGTCTATCCCACTATCACGCCCTTAATTAGAAAGCTATTGGAGTAAAACTTTACGTTTCAAAATTTTTTTTCCCTTATTGTGGCCAAGTTTAACAATTCGTCGGATCAAATCACTATAACATAAAGTAGCTGACACAAGATTCATCGATCGAAAAGCCTAGCTTATTGAGGAATTTTTAGTATAAACGTAGAGAAATCTTCGACTAGTTTTAGTGAGAAATTCCTTGAATTATAGCAAAATCTTATAAAGTACAGAATTATTTAAAAAACAAATCTTATTCAATGATATTTATCGAAAGAATTAACAATTAAAGAACGGCACGAAGCCAAAGTTAGTTTCTTTCTTTTTTTTTTTTTCATTCAACGGATTTTTGTATTAGACTGTGGCCACAACTTAAAATTTACAGTCTAAATGCCAAAATAAATAAAAATATTTTGTTGTAAAATTTATGATCAATCGTTTATTTTGGGAATTTCTTTTCCCAACTATGCATAGAGCAATGCTCCATCGACTGAATCTAAATGAAAGGGAAACGGGGCATAGCATGTAAATTTCTATAAAATGAGCTTCATCATGGTGGGGGGAAGAGGAAATTATAATACTTATTTTCAGTCTTCATCTGACACATTAGCAACGCTAATTTAATGCATCGTTCTCCACTCCTCAACCCACACGACTCGATTTGACTCTCAAGTGCGTTTCAATTTCAATTGGTTGCCAAGTTGAAAATTTTCATTTTCATTTCGTGCTGAATTTCCTTTTTCTCTTTCGTTTTTGTTGTTGCTTTGTGCTCGTTCATTGTTTCGACTTCATTACATCGTACATAATAGCCCTATAACCCCTCCATTTGACTTAACCCAAATAATTTTCAAAGTTTTATGCCCAAGTTTTTATGTACAAAACATTTTTGTTTGCTTTATCAAAAGACGAAAAGACAAAGAGGCCAAAAAAAAATTACTCGAAACTGAAAAACCCAAAAAGGAAGTTCAATCTTTTCGTTGTTCGGTCTCTTAAATTGTTGTTTTGGTTTTTCTGTATTGTGTATTAGCTGCTGCTGCAGTACTTCTCCGCACTGATTGCCCCCCACTTTTAGATGGTTTTTGTTTTGAGTTCTCTCTCGTATTTTCTTATTTTTCAAATTGCTGCTTGTTTATTTGAGGTCTTTGTGTCAACTTTGTCGTCGTCGAGTTTTTTATGTCGTCGCTCTTTGGTTTGGTTGCTTCACATTTTTTGTTTGGATACTTTTTTCCTTTTTTTTTTTTGGGTTGCTGCGATAAGTCGCTGCTTATCTCGCTGGCTATGTGTGTGTGTGTGTGTGTGTGTGTGTGTGTTCCCTAGACTCTGCTTGTGTGCAGTCTTCTAATCTAATCCCACCAAGTAGAGAGCCAACAACAAAATTATGTCTCAGCTTCCAACCATTCTGGCCTGCTGGCCCTGACAACCTTAACAAAAGAGTCTACCGTCAAGTCAATTAGGCCAATTAAGTTGACTTAATTGAGCTTGCAGCGCTTAAAAGTCTTCCCGATTGCATAGTCCCGCATCCCTTTAAGAGTCGGCACACGTGCAAAAAATTACCCTCGCCAAGAAAAAAAAAGGACGACAACATTGCTCAAGTGCCGCCAAGTGGAATGCCAGGACGACACAAACAACAACAACTACAAAAAAAAACCCCCCCCAACACAGGAAAACTGAGATGACGAAAATTTCATAAAGGCACTTAAGTTAGTTTATGAATTTTAACAGCGAGGGTAATCAGTCGACTAAGACTTACGAAAATTCATTACATATTCTTGATTTTTTTCTGATATAAACTTATTAAAAGATTTTTCGAAATTCACAATAAAACTCAAAGAATGTTTATAGCAATTCTGGAATTACTTACTACTCGTTTAATTGGTTTATAAAAATAAAAAATGTTTGCATACAATTTGAATTTCTGAAATCTTTTCAATTCAAATTTTAAAGCTTTGTTAGTCAGGCAGGATACGGTGAGTATATTTTCCTTTTAAACTAACCTAAATGATAATCTCAATCTTAATGCACACAATTATTTCTATAAACTATATTACAATTACTGAGATAATGCTTTATAAGTACTTTATTTTAAATATAACTTTTTCTTGTCTTAGATTTACTTACAATCGACTACTGACTCCTTGTAAGTATAAATATTTATATTATATTATTTATTATTAGTTAAGCGTTTAAGAAATAAGTATTTTATTTTAGGCAATTTTTTACATGACAGAGGAATCAACCCAAAAGAAGCTTGTATTTTCTAAGAGAAAAATTAGTCATAAGAACACAAATCACGAAGTTAGGAAGGAAACTAATAAATTGATTATCCTGATTAATCCAAATCCAGGGCTAGATTATTTGACTTTCCTGTGAGTTACGGGGAGGATCTTATCGATCGATCTTCTCCGTGACAAAAAAACATGACTTGAATAAGATATGTAAGTAAATATTTTATAATATTTTTTGTGGTTCATTGTCGTTTTGTCGTTTGAACTATTTTTCTTTTCTTCTTTATCAGATATCTGCTGAAGTCCGAAGTTTGTAAAATTTCTTCATTATCGCAGTCTCTAAAGAAATTCAAATCAATCGCTACTTGTTAGTTTCGAATTTGTCTATTTTGATATATTTCTTTACTAGTTCAAGGGATATCTACGATAATATATTATACTTAACTGATTATTGTTCAAACAAAATTATAGATACAACTTTTTAATTTTAATTTAATTCATTCAAAATAGTTACTTTAAATACAAAATGACTGCTATTTATATTTAATAGTCTTTGCTTTTATCGAGGAAGCAGAGTGTTATGAAGTTTATGAAACAAATCGACTTATTGCATGGTTTATCTTTCTATGTAGAATCAGGTCTCACTGTTCGTGATGATGACTCTTATTTAATATAAGCTAATGATGCGTATAAGCTGTAAATGAATTGAAATGAAAAAAATTGGACATGTCGAAGAATTCAAGTGGGTGAGAAACATGTAATTGGCATGGCCGACGGGCGAGGAGGAGGAGTTTTAGGGGATGACTGTGGGTGGAACCCAGAGGAAGCCGCATTGCGTTGCGAATACAACATGACATCCGGCGGCTGTCAGGGCAACCTAGTTGAATTTGATGATGCTTCCTGCACACGCCACATCCCAGTAGAACATGTCGTGCCACTTTCTCGTTGAATTGAAAAGAGAAATAGCCGAGGCATAAAGCAAAAGTGCCAAACAACAAACTAAAAACAAAACAAAAAAAAGTTGAAAGAAAGACAAAAAACGGGGCAATGAGATGAAAACCCAACTGAAATGGAAATGTAAAAGTATGGCTAAATTGTTATGAGTTGCCACTTTTATAAAGTTTGATATATGTATACATGCACGAACATGACTATTTTCAAAACCTTTGACCGTTTATGCCTGCCTGGAGGCATTTGGGTCAATGAACTTCAAGTTGCACTTTGAGATACATTTCAAAGACTCTCTGTGTGTGTGTGTGTGTGTGTTTGCTTTGTGTGTTTATCACAGTGCGAATGTTGAGCATATGTTTGCAAATTGGCATTGCGACATGCAGCATGTGGCGTCAATAAGAAACAAATGCAGTGCAATGAAGATTCAGATGCATGCCCCAGAGTTAGCAGCTGCTTTTGATTTGCAGTGAAAACAACATCAACAACAACAACAACAAAAATTGCAACCAATTAATGGCAAAAGATCTTGAAATCTAAAAACTGGAACGGAAAATCTCCATCTTCTTGATCATGAAACCAAAAACACAAAAAAAAAAAATGATATGGAAAAAAACCGCAACGAAATCCAAAAAAAAGTTTACGAAACTGGGTAAATAAAAATTGAAAGGCCTCGTGCGCATCTGCCGAGTGAAAGTCAATTAATGCAACATTAATCAAATTCCTTTTAAATGCAGTTCGACCAAAACAAAAATGGGTCCAACTTTGGCTTGAGGGCATATCCCATCGATAAAGTGAAATGAGGGTTACCCTCCTCCTCTTTGCTCTTTTGGTGGCGTTGATAATGGAAATTGCCCCCAAAAAAGAAGACAAAACAAATGCTTCACGATTGAAGAACATTATAAAGATGTTGATTGACATGATGTCTATTTAGTGTTAAGTTACCACAGAGTTCAAAAAGATGAAGAATGCATACACTTGAAGAAAATATTATTTGTTTTTTGTAAATATTCTTTAAGTGATAGTGTTCAGTAACGATAGAGTTCATAAAGATGGAAATACATTTTTATGAAATATATCTAAATATTTATATCTAAGATGTTCAAATTGTAGTCTAAGGAAATTTGGAAATTTTTTAAACGATTCCCCAATATTTTATAGCCTCAACTTTGCAAATCTCTAGTATATAGCTCTTCCCATTATTGCGCGATTCTTAAATCAATGAATTTTCCTACTTCAAATATCTTAATTTTCTTATTAAAAACTAATCTCTTAATTTTTGCTTAAAGTTTTTGCAATAAATCGTAATATATCCGTGATAAGACAAGGAGCACTTTCATAGGAGTATTGCAAATAGAATTTTGTTTAGTTGACATTATTTTAATATAGAAATCAAATTTTTTTTATTGGCAAATCAATATTCACGACATTCAATGCGTGGCAAAGAAAATTGTATTGTGTTTTGCCAACAATTTCATTGCTAGTTTAATTAAATTCAATTGTTTGCCTAGTTTACTGAATAACAAATCTAGCCAAGGTCTTCTAAGATCAACTGATTTGATGGAATGCATTAATGGGAATATAAAATCGAGGTTCAGGCATGCTTTGATGATATTTCATTAATATTAATTGTTAATAAAGTAATTCCAAGTGCACCAAATGAAACAACTGTTTAAATTATTTATATATATCAAATAAGCATATATGCCACTTCATCTATGTCGGTTTTCAGTCGGACATGACTAAATCAAATTGGCCGTTGATGCTAATGAAAAATATAGGAACTTTAAGAACTTTCTACCTCTTAAATACATGGTAAAATACTAGTCGAAATGGGTAAAAAAAACATGTTTAGGAAAATGTATTTATGAATTACATGCTTAGAGCTGATTTTTTTTTAGCAGACGATACTATGCGCAGTACCTTCAAGTGGCCCCTTCGACACCAGGGCAAAGCCTGTTACCGGCGAGCCCAAGCAGATAGCTGCCTACCTCCCACCCGACCGACCGTGCGGTGGACAAATACACAATAGAAAAAAACAGACAAACAAATAATACTATAGCTATCTATGAACTAAATGGGAAAGGATAGATGTTTTAAGTATATTAATAGAAGACTTTGAGCATATTACAGAGAATAGAAGGTTGTATGGCATAGTTAGAAGAACAACGACTAAGGGTTAAAGGTATAATGGGATGTCTACTCTGTCTACATGGTACCGACAGATTTACCTGAGCTAATAACTCAGGCGAGTCAATATCACCAAATAGGAGCTTGGCATAAAAATAACACCAAGCATAATTCTACGGTCAGTTAAGGAAGGAAGGTTAATCAAAAGAAGTCTACTAGAATACAAAGGCAAATTGACATTGCGATCCCAGCTTAAGCCACGAAGAATAAATAGCAAGAACTGCTTTTGAACGGATTCAAGTCTAGTCTGGTGCGACTCATATTGAGGTGACCATTTCACAGTCAATTGGAGCGCCTTTTCTTTTCAATTCTAATTCATTAAATCTGGCTTTAGAATGGTATAGAATATTAACTTTTAGAATCTAATAAATTGGTTGGCCAACTAACATTTTAACATTTGAATATCACTTTATATAAAAATAATTATAAAATTTAGTGGAATCTAAAAGAAATACCTGAAATGATGCTTTAAAGTCTATGACTAAGTAGTACCTCCTTACTTACTTTGCTGCAAAGTTGTTTGCATAGGGGAAAACGATTATACATAAAATATGTCGACGCAAAGCTTAATAGTGTCCTGGGATATCCCTTAAGTTTCCAACAAATTGGTTTGCTAAGTGCTTACTTTTTTTGTTTAACGACCTTTTCCTTTTCAAAAAAAAAAAAACAAGAATAAAAGTAACATAATATGCCAAAAGGACGAACGGCTGGAAACATGAAACGATGCGTTTTGCCATTGTTAAACAGAGTTGTTGCAATAACAAAAAAAATTTTCATAGAGGGGATACCCCAGCAAAAACACCTTCCGCACACCAGACTGCTGGATAGAAAAAGAAAAAGAGAGCTGTCAAAGCAAACCGGCGACAAAAACTCAGCTCAACGAGCTCAACAACTTCTCATACAGGTAACCCGAAACAGGTAACACAAGCAAAGGTAAGGCAAGGAGAAAGAGAACAGAAAATTATGTTGAACGCAAAAGGAGATTAAGTGAAAATTGCTATTGTATAAATAGAAGAGGGTCCAGGTCACAGAGTGGAAAATTATTGGAAAAAATTCAAAAGTGTCGAGGGTGAACGAATGGAAAATTAATTCCATTATGAAGAGTAGCATAACCTACAAGGGAGTAAGGAAATTAACCCAAAAATTGAGAATCCAAAAGAAAATGTAAAAGCAAAAATATTTAAATGCCTTAATTTGCTTACTTCGAGTATTAAAAAGTCTATTTTTCACTAACTAATAGTAGATTTATTGACTTAGATTTCAGAAAATGCAATACAGAGGTATTTGAAGTCTATATAGGTTTTCTTTTCTGATTCTTTAACTGGATCTCTTGACTGTAATATATTTCATTGTAGTTTTTGAGCGAATCCCATACTCCACACAGCTGATTTTACATCCCCAAAAAGCTGAATTTCCTCGTCATCATCATCATCATCATCATCATATCAAGCGAATTGCATCAACTGAAGTGCAACAAAAATTTCAAATTAAAGACAGCAACGGGAACCTTTTAATGTTGATTAATGTGGAAAGAAATATATGTATATAGTATGTTTAAATGCCATCGAAATTTGAACCGCGTAGCGAATGGAAATGGACAACGAACACAAGCCGATGGATGGATGGTATGTTTGGTGTCAGTGTTGGCGGTTCCTTCGATTGATCCAGAAACAGAAACAGACACGGGACTCTGGCCTGACAATTGAAGCGAAGCACTCATTCTCCATTCAATTCAGGCAAATGATTGATAATGCAAACCCCCTGGAGATTGCGCTTATTCCTTAAAAAGATTCTTCTGACTGCATGTGGAGTAAGTTTGAAAAATCGTCTCATATAAATTATAACTGTAATCAAAAACAAAAAACACTAAACTTTAAATTGGAAATAATGTCTTTTCAATTTTCTTTTCCCCTAATTGTTGCATTACAATTTTAGGTCACGCAATGATTGTGTAGGCGAGCCCCGTACAAACAGTGGAACAGTGGGGTAATAAATTTTTTACAAAATATGCAAACAAAGGCTAGTTAGTTGACTAACTGGGTAAAAAGTTAAAGATTACACTCCAAGAGATTAGACAAAGCCAGAGAGAAAGAGAAAAAATAAAAAGTATGTTTAAATGTATCTCGAAACTAAAATTGTTATGTATACAATATAAGATTTGAGCTGATAGATAATTTCATGTAGTCAATGAGCAAGTTATGCATTATTTTTGTGCTCTATGTTGTAGTCCAATTGTTCGAGATTGAAAGACATTATTCAAAGCTGAAAATAAAGACATGATTTTTTATGTAAAGTGACCAAGTTTATTTCAAATTTTTGCCATGCCCCTTTCCGCCCCCGAAATTTGAAAAACTCGATTATCTCTCGCAATTTTCTACCTTAAATTTGATACTAATATCCACCAAAATACCAAATTTGATCGAAATCGGACAAAAAATATCCAAGTTATGCATATAAACTTTTTCTATAACGCCGGAGTTGGCCGTTGGCTGGTAGGGGCGCTAGGGTGCTCGTATGCTTGAGTGAGCGAGATACTAAGATTTGCATGTAAAAAGCATGTGAAAATGCATTTTCTTACTGGTGTTTGGTAAGTCAACGAGACGACTTACTTCACTCTAATTAAATTTTGTTCAGTTTACCGATTTTTCTCATACTGCAAACTAAATCGACTTGATTAATTTCTGAATCACAAAGTAAGCACAGGTTAGTATGGTTAGCCAGGTTAGGCTTGATTTCATATTTGGTTTCACTTTGAATAAACCAATAATATACCTATTCTTATTAGAAAATTGATCTTTGATACATTCGACATCCGGATATATTAATTTATTTGTACTTATTTCCGTTTTGAAATCTCATGGCAACTCACTAGGGAGTGAAGGAAATTTCATAAAGTGTAAATTTGTTCAAGATGCCCAAAGATCATAAAACTGTCGATCCCACATCAAGTCTTCTCTCTCTCTCTAGAGAGTCTAGACGGAGACCTTACAGAATTTATTCATTTTTCCAATGAAAATGAAAACTAGAAAATGAAATTTTATTTCTCATATATATTTAAACATTTTCTCAGTCGTTCTCACACACATCAAAGGACATGGTTGGCTGCTTGTCTTATACCCAACTGAGTAATTAATTTGGCGTTGAAAATAAAGTAGAGATACAAAAAAAAAAAAACAAATTATACACATTTTCTTTTGGTTATTTTCTTTATTTTTATTGTGCTGTTTTTTGCTGAATCACTCTGCTGTCTTCGGTGTTCTTCCTGTCAACGATAGAACAAAAATTTTAGTACTCTGACAACTTCCTCTGCGACAGGCAACAGGCAGAAAAAAACTTAGTTTCTTCTTTTCATTAAATTTGCATTATGTATGTATATATTTTATTCTAGACGAAAAGTGAGTGAGTTTGGCCAACCTACGCTATAATTTTGTTGCGTCCTGAGAAAAGCCATCAAGCATGAACTACTTACTACTGATGCCATTTTTCATTGGAATTTTCTATAGGGTCTCCACGATGTGATCAAGTGATCCATCAAAAGGAACTCTTGGGAAAACGAAAAACAAAAACGAGCGCGTTGGCGATGAAATTAACGATAAGACAAAGGTTGAAAGTTTTCTATGGGCTTTATAATTAAATTTATCGGAAAAAAAACAAAAAAAGAAACCTCAAAAGAAACGAGAAATGGAAAATCGATGGCAGATAGCATCAAGAGGAGCTTCAAGACTCACACAGCTGATCAATCAGCTACACACACACAGACACATAGAGTGAGAGGAGGAAAGAAAATATAGGTGTTCCTCTCTCCTACTTTGTATTTCTTCTTACGATCCAAGCTATAAATATGAAAATCGTGACTTGAACGCTTAAAAAGCGCTTAAAATGTATTAAGCAAACATATGGATAAACTCTTGGTCTACCACCAAACGGGCCAAAGGAAATGACAAAGAGTCGAAGAAAGAGAGGCGTATATTGAATTGAAAAGCGAATGAGGAGAAGGTAGGGGAACGGGAAGGGGAAAGGGTATTATAAATGTGCAGAGGAAATTGTCAGTCATAAGGTCAGCGAAGGCCAAACTCTATCTCTTAAAAATTCATTCCTATCCCTCGAAATCTATCTTACAATTTAGACTCGAAATAATTACATGTGAGAGAAGAAGAGTTTCGTTTTTGACAGCTGTGTGTATAGGAGGAGAATGAAGAAACCCCTACGCAAAGGCATTTTCATTTTAATTTTTCTCTTTTATTTTTTCGGTAAGACTCATTTGCTTGGTTAGCTGTTTCAATACATACATACATCACGCACACATACATACATATAGATTCCTTTTACTCTACTCGTAGTTGAAGGCAAAGTTGCTGCAGCCCCGTCTTTTGTCTATTTCTGAAGCAATTTGTGTTTATTTTTATGTTTTGATAAATGCATTTTTGTTCCAACAAACCATACAAAAACACATGTGTGTGTGCAAGTATATTTATATGTATGTATGTACATACTTTTGTACAAAACGTTGAGGAGGTCGTTCACTGAACACTCACACTTTGGCCCCTTTCATCGACATCTTACCGCATTCCCATCAACTTATTTATATAGACTCTTAAGTTAAATGAAAACAAGAATCTTACTAATTGGATCATCAGCCACAAATCCTCGAATGTTTCTCCAATTATAATGCTTTTCAACTTATTTAATTTTCTAGGATATAAACATCTAATGACGGTTTCAAAGGACTAAAGGACAGGACTAAAGGACAAATTTACGTCACGTCTCAATAAAACCTACAAAACTTCTTAAACGACATTAAACCAAAATTAAATCAAGTTTGTATATACATACATAAGTACATACATAGGTACATAAACAGATAGAACATTCTTTCATCGATGTCGCTTAAGTAATAAACATATATGAATATCAATTAAACGAAATTAGAGACAGTTACTAAAACCATGTTGCATTCGACTGTTACATGATATTATAATATGATATGATCTATATAAAGTTGAATCTGGTTATAACGACACTCAAGGGACCGACGATTTTTGTCGTTATATCCGGAAGACGTACTAACCGAAGGCCCTTTCATATAAGTTTGTATTGGGAGGACCAACCAATCACTCATTGAACTTTAGTAGCTATAACCGGACGGACGTTGTAAGCGGATACGGTTCCGTCTTGCAAAAACTGTGTTAATAAATAACTTAATAAGAAACTGAGAAATGCAGCATTAAGTGCAGAAATGTAAACCGAAGTGAAACGAGAAAATATTAGTTGAGTTTGTCATGCTGATGATAAATTGTAAAGTAATACATATTGTCTAGTTTGTATTACATCATATGCATGTACATCATATGTATATCTGCATACATACATTGTGAATGTTCGATATTTTATATTTTTTATATTTATACCCTTGCAAAAAGGGTATATTAATTTTGGTCACAAGTGTGCAACGCATAGAAGTAAGCATCTCCGACCATATAAAATATATATATATTCTTGATCAGCACAACAAGACGAGCTCAAATAGCCATGTCCGTCCGTCCGTCCGTCTTGATCAACGCGAACTCCTCCGAGACCGTAAGAGCTACAGAGCTGAAATTTTGCACGTAGGCTTGTATATACTGCAGGCGTTGTATATCTCGGATTTAGCCGGATCGGACTACTATATCATATAGCTCCCATACAAACGTCAAAGTCACGAAACAGTGACTTTCTCAATAACTTCATTAATTTTATAGCTATTGTCGTGAAATTTAATATAAGTTAGTTTATTGTAGCTATAAACGACTGTGCCAAATTTGGTCAAGATCGGGTGACTATATCATAGACCTCCCATAGGAACGATCGGTCGAAAACAGTGACTTTTGTCAATAACTTCGTTATATTCTATGCTAAGATTGAAGGCCGTTCTTTCGCAAACATTAGACTTTTTGGATAAAACGTTTTTACACTTTGATATCTATGGGAAAGGAAAGAATTACCAAAACAGTTGCAAGGGTATACAAACTTCGACGCGGTCGAAGTTAACCCCGGCCCTCTGGTTGATATTTTTTGTTTGTTTGTATTGCACACTTTTTTGGGCAACATTTTAATACTTAAATCACAACGTCAAATAAATCAAAGTACAAATTGGTACAGAGCTAATCTCATCACTAACTAATTCAATATCTAAAATAAAGACATGTGATAATTTGGCCAATTTATACACCTTCAAATTAATCAAATTTATTATTATTTACAATATATAAAAAAATTAACTTTGTGTTGTGTTTAGCCGGCTCGAGGTCAATTTTTTTTTTTGTAAAAGTACATAGATAAAAATAAAACACAATTTGTTAATGTATTCCTTTTCTATCCGATATAAACACAACACAAAATAACCAACAGGTCGCTATATCAAAAAATAAAAAAATTAACTTTGTTTTCCTTTACTTTACTTAATCATTAGAAAATATTTCTAATAGTTTATAGAATATATTCTGACAAAGAAATGGAAAAACATGATGCTTTGTCCATGCCGAAGTTTGTATACCCTTGCAAGTTGGCCAATGTGAAACAACTTTTATTTAAGAACTCAAATTTTTATTCACATGCCAAATTTTCGCACTTCAAGGCGATTTTAATGTATGACGAAATTTCGTCTAGTTTTGCCGATCAAGAATAAGTATATATAAGCTATATGATCGGAGATGCATTCTTCTATGCTCGAATCAAAAATTATGCTGACCAGAGAAAAAATACGTATAATAAAGTTCACATTCGCAGAGCTCCTAAAAGTAGGCTTCATATAAATTTATGCTTCTTGAATATGAATTATTATAAAAGTATTAATAAAACAGCCAACATTCATTTAATTCGC
This sequence comes from Drosophila equinoxialis, assembly GCA_018150345.1. Lineage (NCBI taxonomy): Eukaryota > Metazoa > Arthropoda > Insecta > Diptera > Drosophilidae > Drosophila > Drosophila equinoxialis. The sequence continues at coordinate 5,972,183 of JAECWI010000047.1, forward strand.
AACATTGTTGTGAGAATATTTCTTATAAACATTCATCGTGGGAAAAAACTTTCTCTCCACCTTGTGAGTTATTTCATTTTTGGTTTCATTGAAAGTCTGTCTCTGCATGAAATATTTGTTATTATATTTTATGGTTTATAATTAAAATATATTCATACATAATTATTATAAATTTGATTTTGTGTGTGGGAAAGAGCCAAAGGCTAAGATTCATTCATAAAAATGCATGTGCAACAACATAATTAGGGTAGAAAGGAGGCGGCCGATCCAGCCTGTCTGAGCCTGTCTGCCTTAGAGACTAGAGTCTCACAAGTCTCAGTATAAGTTTCAGTTTCAGTCTCAGTGTCAGTTTTGTGGCGACTCCTCAAGCTTCTGCAAAAGCCAGTAGAGCACCCAAGCAACGCCCGCAGGCCAATTTGTCTGGGTTCTAAAAGGTTCCTTCTCCCGATTTGCCTCTATGTATGTATCTCCTCCTCCAACATGGACAGAAGCGCAGCAGTCTGCATCCAATTCCTGAGCGATGACTCCGAAACGCCCCCAAAACCAAAAAAAAAAAACAAGAAAAATGCAGAAGAAAAATATTCACAGAGTAATGGAAACCGGAAACGGGGCGGATGCCAAACAGATTGAATCATTGGCCGTGGCCTATGCAGTGCAGGAAAGTTGCAATTTAAACGATGAACAGCAACAAGCCATATGAAATATCTGCTTTACATGACAGATTCAACGGAATTTTGATTTGGCAAAATTGTATGGCAAAAAAAAAAACATACAGAAAACGGAAATTAGTTGACTCAAACGGTTGGCAATTTATCATTTCGGACTGTTTGGACAATTGTTTTCGCTGATTTTACAGTTACGCATTCAAGACAACAAAACAGCGGACCAAATAAATCACATTGGGGCAAGAGAAATGAAGAAGACATGAAACAAAAATAATAATAAAAATAAACTCTTAAGTTAAGAATTTAATTAGTTTAGTTACCCATTCAATTATATTGACTAATACAATATAAACAGCTTAGCAGTTAATTATATTAACTTATACTACATAAACCATTACTGGACCTTAAGGATCTATTTAGTTGAGGCATAACAATAAGAAATATAATAGACTTAAAATATATATCACCACATACAACCGTTTCAGACTACTAAAATCTATAAAACTTGTTGATTATATTTGAATTTTCAAATTAAACTTCTAATTTGGAGAAAATCGATTTTACATCTTTACTTATTGTGTTCAATTAGATATTTTTTTTAATTTCTCCAATATTATGACTATATAATGGGCAATGTTAGAAAATTTTTGCAAATTTGGTATTCCAACGTTTTGCCTTCTGCCTTATATCATTTGTCATTAAATAATTTAATTAATACGAAAGTTTTCTATTAAAATAAAGTTTGCTCCACTGTGGCAGCACTTAAAACGACCTTTCGTTACGTGTTGGGGGCAGTTAGTCAGTAAGTGTGTGTGTCTCTGTGTGTGTGTGTGGAAAGTATGTCTTCGCACGCGGCTTAAAGTAAACCAAAAAGACATCCCACCGCATCGAGTTATGAACTTAACCCAACTCCCTCCACATGGCATCGGACTAACTATTCCTGTTTAAGTCTCCAAAAAGGCCATAAAGTACAAAACAGCTAACAACTTGTGGCGACTGCCTCTAACCCTGCTGCTGCCTGCTTGTTGGTGAAGAAAAAGATGTTGTTTTATGTCTTTTATGATGACTCACGCCCCGCGTGCGATAAGATCAATCATCAGCAGCAACAACAACAACAACAACAACAAGGAAAATGAACTGCGAACGGCGACGATCGCAAACACGCAGCATTGCGGTCGCCCGACCCCAGACCATCATCTTTCATGATAACACTTTGAATACGAAAGTAGACAAGTTTTGTTGGTTTTGTTTTGCTTTGTTTTGGCTATAACCAATTCCATATGAAACCGGCTTTGATTTCTAATTATTAGCGGCTGGTTCGGATCGTCGTGAGCTTTAAATTAACGGCGGAAATAGCTGAAGCGATAAAGCCAATCAAAGTGCTTAAGCCCTATATTTTTGTTTCCCCCAAAGAAAGGCGGGCGTTCAGTTTTCTTCTTTTTAAACATAATTCCAATTAAATAAACGATTGTTGTTTATTGTTAAAAAGAAAAAAACCAGGCGTAAAAAGGTGTTTAGATCTGTCTGCCTCTGTCACTTGCTTTGGGTCTCTTGTGTTTTTTTCTGGATCTAGTTAATATTTTTCCTCTTGCTTTTTTAATAGCTAGCAATATGCAATAACTCAATGTCGGAGCACGGATGACAAACAAAAGGCCGACACTGAGACTGAGGGAGCATAAACCTGACGATGATGAAGATTCCCTGCCAAGCCATTCAGAAAGCATAATGAAGCATGAAAAGCTGTGGCTGCCACAGACAATGCGTCGTCTGCTGAAGTTCAAGACAAAAGGTAGATTGAAGCAAGTAAACTAAGTATGTAAGTAAGCAGTAGTCAGCTGTCATCCCATTTAATTCCCATTCTAGGATTAGGGCTTAGAGCTTTTCGCTCATTAGAAAGCATAATTTGGCATGCCTGTCACGCCTATGTGAACTTTATGGCCATCAAAAAAGAAAAAAAGTATTGCATTTGAATGAATCATCATCTCCCTATGCTACAGATAGAATCCGGACTCTGTTTAAACACCAACCACCTCCGTCCATATTAATAAATAGGCAAATCAGGTAGAGGTTCCATTGACCAACAGGTTTTTTGTTTTTTTGGCTTTCTTGTGACTCGCCGCGTTTCGAGTCGAGTAAGTTCGTGTTCGATATTGTTATGCTATATGTTGTTACCTTTTTCTCGATTATAATGATTCATAATTGCTACAAGTGTTTGTGTTTATCGAAAAGGGTAGGGTCTCTGCACAACATCATACAATTGATATGTAATGGGCATATGTAAATGGGCCGAAAAGTGCTTACAATTAGTCAGCACTTACAGCAGCTGCCATATAAAGAAAACCCATGCAAACAGCTTAACATTTTAATACTCTACAATCTTTTGCTCTTTAAAAACATTTAAACAGAAAACATTTTTAACGTATGTATTGTCTAATTTTTTGTCGACCTTTTTGAATTTCAAACTTTTGTATTGGCTCCAAAATAAAATAAACTAAGTTTTTAATTTTAGTTTTTTCACAACGTTTGATATTTTCCGTATACAACATGAATCTTTTCAATTGTACAACAATTTAAATATTCTTATAATTTTATTTATTTATTTTTAAAAACGTTTAAAAGAAACTTAACTTTACGAACAGAAATGAGGAGTAAAATAATTTTGTAATCTTTTTGTTTTTTTGTAAACTTTCTTGGCCTAATATACATTTAATATGGTTTTTTATGAAAGTCAAATATTATTATATTATTATTCGAAATGTCAAGCGAACAGATTTTTATACCATACACCCATAGGGTGAAATGGTATATTAAAGTCGCCAAAATGTATGTAACAGGCAGAAGAAAGCTTTTCCGACCCCATAAAGTATATATATTCTTGATCAGTATCAATAGCCGAGTCGATCAAGCCATGTCCGTCTGTCCGTCCGTATGAACGCCTAGTTCTCGGAGACTATAAGAGATAGAGCCACCAAATTTGTAATGTAGGCTCGTGTAGTATGTAGAGTGATCAAGTTTGTTTCAAATTTTTGCCACACCCCTTTCCGCCCCCGCAATTCAAAAAAAAACGTATATCTCAAAAACTATTGCAGCTAGAGACACCAAATTTGGTATTTATATTTGCATAGTAAGTGCGCACATTTTGAATGTATAAAGTTTTTGCAACGCCTCTTTCCGCCCCCTAAATTTGAAAAACTCGATTATCTCCCGTAATTTTTTACCTTGTGCAATCAAATTTGGCACACTTAAATTTGATACTAATACCCAGCAAAATACCAAATTTGATCAAAATCGGACAAAAAATAGCTGAGTTATGCATATAAACGTTTTTGCATAAGGCCGGAGATGGCCGTTGGCGGGTGGGGGCGCTAGGGTGCTTATATGCATAAGTGTGCGAGATACTGAGATATGCTTGTGAACAGAATTTTTTAAAATAGGCAAATGCATTAGTTATTACAAATTTGAAATATTTGTTTTACTGGTGTATGGTATACCTAAGTCGGCGAGACGACTTACTTACTTCATTTTTTTTACAAATCACAGAGATTTTCCATTTACCGGGGTGAATTCATTTATTATTTATGAAAATGAGATTTATTGCTTATTAGTATTGACATTATAATTCATATTTTACCAATTTTATTATTTGAAATTTATTTTTATTATCCTAGTAGGATTTGTCTAACTTAATTTATTTTATTTTATTTTTCGTACTCAACAAGTACAGGGTTGGCCAAAAGAAGTCATCCGATGTTATTAGGCTCTCATTTTTATACCCTTGCAGAGGGTATTATAAAATTAATAAGATATATTATTTTGATAATACCGTATCATATTTTTTATAATTTTAGCCTCTAAATTGAAACATAATTTCAAAAAATTTCTTAAGAGGATTTTGAAACTTAAGCAACAAGATTTTCTTAAGCCTTAAGTAAAAATAATACCTTTAGTTAGGCTTAAGTAATTGACAACGCTCAGGAGTTTGGGTAATTACTTTATCAATGCCCAAGTTGGTAAGAAAAGAAAATGATAAAGAGTTGTCGCCTTATTCTGAAATTTTTGTTATTGTTGAAGCAATCGATTACATTACAAAGTATCAAAACTAGTCTCAAACTATAATACTAAGAACACATATGTATATAAAATGTGAATGATCTTAAAGCTAATGTACTCTTTATCACACTATTCTATGGCAATGTTTGTAAAGTTAAAAATCGTTATCCAAAAGCCATAATTTTAACATAATTGGAATAATTTTGAGGCAATCGCAACTTTACAAAGATGTCCTTGATGCCATGCGGTAAATATTAAACTTGAGTTCGGTAAAAAGAAAAGTAACTGTAATTGAGCTTAATGCAAAGTTCCACAGTGTTGCGGTTGCGAAAAAAAAACCGCAGACGACGTCAGCTTGTCTCCGAAAGAGCTCTGAAGAAATGGGAACAGACAAACCACGCCATATACTCATTTATGCATCTTTCAACTCTGGGACTGGAGAGACACCGGGCGACATCTGTCTTATCAAAAACATTTTGGCTTTTGGCGCCAATTTCATGTTCATGGGACTCACGCGCCACCACGGGCCCATTGGCCAGTGAGGCAAAGATTTATAAGGCAGGCATAATAAAAAGCATAAAAAGAAATACCCAAAAGTGTTTTTTTTTTTTCGGAATGGGACCGACCACCCGGAACAGTCAACGCATAAGACAAAACACTTTTGCTGGCTTGCTAATTTGTCAGCATTGTGTGATTGGTGGGGGAGTGAGAACGGAGGGGGGAGAGAGATTCAGATGGGAAGGGAAATTAACTGCGGGCTCTTGTAATTCTACGAAATCGGCTTTTGAGCCATTTCGAGGCCTAAGGTGTCAATTCGTGAAGAATTTTTAAATGCATGCGATGAGTAATAATCTCACACAAAACGAAAAAAACTTCATTTTCCACAGAAGCGGCTTATTATGGGACTGAAGTAAAAGAGAAAACGCCAAAGTGATAAATTTGAATGGCTAATTGGAAAATGTTGGACAATTATGGAGATTGATCAGCCCAAGTCTGGACGAATCCTTGTGTCTGTCTAGGGTCATAAAAAGCTGAGCAAAAGTCATAAACCAACCAAAGAAGGATTCACATTCACCTTCATATGCTTGGCTACTGACCAGAAATTAACTTTGCCCACACACAACGGTCTACGCATTATGAGAGTTTTTTTTTTTTTTTGGTAGAGCTATGTAGATATGAGGGAGGTAAATGGCACCTCCATTAGCCAATGGTCAATGCATTTGCTGCGGCAATATGTACCGAAAGGGTATAATAACTTATAGATCAAGTTTGTAACCCAAACAAAAATTGGTTGTCTCTTAAATCAGTTGACGAACGATGATGATTTATCGTGATAGCTTCTTATAAAAACATTCGATAAAATTTTACTTTGACTACTCAAACAGCATAAAATTGACAGATTTACTCATTGTCAGTCTAAACAAATTCTCGAAAAATAATCGGAAAACTTGTATAAAAATATATGAAAAGAAAGCAATTCTGATTCCAGTTCAATCTTTTAGTTTGTAGCAAATCCTTAAAAAGGATTTTGATCACTTTTGAAACAGTTTTAGAAGCATGATCATGCAATCTACGTCTAATTAAATACTAGTTGATTCTGTCCAAGTTTCTTTATTACATTTTGCTGTGGTAAGGCGTTTGTAATAATCTTGGGCAGATTTGTATAAGCCAAAGCTTTGTTAGGCCTAAAGTATGTTTCGGTTCGTATGTTCCGATAGGAGGCAAAGTTCTTGGGAATCGCCAATATCATTGAAATGGGCTTGACATTTCCAGGATACACTAAATTGATCAAGTAATACATTTCCGTACATGATAAACAAAAACAAAACCATAGCCAATCCTTTTTAATACATAATTTATAATTGGGAAGAAATTCAAAACTAATTGGTATATTACCTTAAAATTAAATAGGAAATGTTCCTAATAAATGTATTAATTGAAAATTTTGTATATACACTGATCAAATTTCGGTGTCGATTAAGATAGAATAAGATTGCCTGTGTGAGTACCCTTTGGTTGAAAAAGAGGTGATAAATTTTCGTTTTCTCTCGCTTGCACCCTCAGGATCCTACTCCATGGATACTTTTTTTTGGACATGCGAGCCAGTGTCATCGCTTTATAAGCAAAAATTAACAAATTTTATACTTCAGTTGAGAGGCAAAACACAAAATAGATCCAGTTTTAATATAGATACATATATGTGAATCCTATAGCTTTACAGATGAATTGTTAATAGTTATTTCCTCTCTATTTGTTCTTTAAAATTGAAAATTTAGGCTTTGTAACGTGAAATCATTCAATTTTCCATGAATATGATTTGAATAATCAACCATTGACAGTAATACTATGATACAAAATTGCAGTAGAATTCGGTCATAACGACGCTCAAGGGACCGGCGATTTCCGTCGTTATATCCGAAAGACCAACTAATCACTCATGGAACTTTAGTCGCTATAACCGGACGGACGTTATAAGCGGAGTCGTTATAACCATACTCTACTGTAAATTGTTATTCATATTAATCAATGTATGTATATAAAAATAAACACAATTCCTCTAAACAACTTTATAAATACGTTTAATATCGCTAAAAATTTAGTTTTATGCATGTGTTTTTCTCAAAAATCTTCTAGAGGACAAAATAATGAATAAATTTTGTTGTGTGAACGTGTCAGGTTTTTTTTTTAGCCAAAGTGTATGGCTCGATTCGGCATGGCCCTTGCCTTGCATTCACGAATAATTTCTTTCTATTTAACACGCCTATTGCATGTGACCGCCTCCTTTAAGAAAATTGTTATTTACAGCCTTAATCTGCGCGAAATGTATTAGAGAGCAGAACGAACGAAGGAACGAACGAAAGAACAAAATGAACGCATGGAGCGCAGAGCGTAAAGAACTGCAAAGTGTTTGCAAACAAAAAGTCCAAGTTCAATTAGCATACCACCATGGTGAGCCATAGATGTGGAGAGTGGGGGCTTCCAAGTCCCGTGGGACTAGCTCAGGCTGTGATTTTTATGACAGGTTAATGACACTCCTCGTCCACTAGGCGGGAGTGCAATGACTACAACTAGGTGCCTACTTGGGGAGGTGGGGGGGATGACTGTCTCCTGGACCTCTTCATGCAGTTGTTGCATTCGCTGGGCCGTCATTAATCAGTGCACGCTGAGGGCTTGACCTCAATAAACATGACATGGCTTGGACATGAATTACAACCAAGCAGAAGCTGGCAAAAAAAAAAAAAAACCGTAGAGAAAACAGAGAAAAACCCCAAGCATCCTCAGAATAGAGACAAAGGAAAAGCGCGCTAGCTAGCAAATCAATCAATTAATTGAACATTTTCTACACGAGTTCATCGAACCTCAAACCTCTGCCAGCACAGACTGAGCGAGTGAAAAAGAGACAAACACAGTGAAAGCAAAAAAAAAAAAAGGATAAATCTAGTGGAAACTCTTGGGTTATGGGAGGGCTATGAAGGTAGAGCAGGAGGGAGGCAAATTGAATGAATGACTGGTGGTTAGGCTTCAGTGCTTTTAGGTTTTCATTCTGTGCCTATCTAAGCATTAAATTCAATTGCATATTTTCAGGCGTCTTTTAACAAAATTGATAACCTTAATGCATTCAAAATGTCAAAAGAAAGAAAAAAGGGTATGATTATCAGAGCAAACCCCAAAATGGTTTAAAATTTTAACTTTAAACGCCTTTTTTAATGTCGATTAGAGCTATAAAGAGATTATATTATCTGCAATTTGCAATTTTATTTTTTAGTACTTTAAAGATTATTTAATACAAGAGGAAATTATTCAACTTTTATGAAAACAAAATTTTAGTAATGAGAAACACAACGCAAATTGCCAGATTTTTGGCAAAATATTTTCGGTTTAAAAACAAATTTTTAAACAGTTATCCTTATTTATTATTGATATTGCTTATGTCTAGTTTTGTTTTAAATAATTTCTACAAATTTGAAACACTTTGTAAAAATAATTATAATCTTGCCAAAACTTTACAAATAGTGTCAAATTTAAATTTATTTTAACGATACAAATTAAAACTTTGTGAATTTTTAATAACGTAAATCGAATTTAGTAAGGATTTAAATCCAAAAAAAAAACTTTAATGAATCAGTGAACTCAAATTGAGAAGCTTTTCAAAGGGAATGAACGGTAACCCATCAAAAAAAGGGTCTAAAACTTTTAAAAGACTTTTGAGAGTTAAACATTTTAATAGCCTATTATTTCGTATCATATTATCTCATATAATTAGTCAACTAATAAAAGTAAACACCTGTATTAGTCCTAGGGGCTTTAATTAGAGACTTTTGCTGTCCTTTTTCTTAATTTATGGGTCTTTTAAATCAATTTGAATTACAAACTAAGACCATAAAAGGAAAATATAGTTGATTCTGGCCTTACCTATTATGTTACGCAGGACGTGTATATACGCATATGTTTAATCCTTTTTATTTTGGCAAAGGCACAGCAAAAAATTATTTTGGGGTGCGGCAACAACAACACTCACACAAACACACACACACACACAAATACACGCATATATAATATATATGTATATATAGAGAACCAGCTCGCTACACTTGAAAAACTTTTTGCATTGGGTGGGGCGTTTTCTTCCTTTTTTTTTGCTGTTGCCGAAAAATTTTCCAACGACGCCTTGGAATTTTTTTTTTTTGCTTTCGATTTTGCGACTTATTAATTTTTCATCAAACAAGTTAATAAAACTTTATACGAGTATTTGGTAAAATACGAGTATTTGGTAAAATTTAAAAATGTATGCAAGTTGGAAAACAAATTCGAATAGGGGTTGATTTCACGTTTGCCGCCTGATGAATGAAATTTATTTTTCCTTTTTCTTTTTTAAGGGTGCACAACGCTTAGAAAAGTATTAATTCTAAGGAAATGGACTTAGTAGAGCCAAGGAAATGTCGGGAAATTAGTTCACAAATTGAAATGATTTGATGTGTATTTAAATATTTAATTAAATATACAAGTTGATACGAATACAAATTTTGGGATAAAAATCGGTTAAACGAAAATTCTAATACACGTCCAAACGCGATGAGGCAACGGTTGAAACTCCAGTTACGAAGGACCAAACACGGGCAGTGAACTTCGTTTTGCCGACACACACACACACCCTCATTTCATCCAGGATGCATACGTATGTGTGTGTGTGTGTGAGGGAAACACTTTCCAATTGGAAGAACAGAATGGGATAGACGAATGGAAAACTCTACACAGCCATCTGAGGGGGGTTTTTTTTTTTTTGTCATGTGTGTGTGCCTTTGCCGGTTGATAAACAGCTGCTTGCTGCAAATGAAAAAGGTTCCCATTCAATGTTTGTAGACTGGAAGTGAATCCATGCAACTCCATGCGATGCTGAGCCGAATGCGGCATTTGTTTTGAAACGAGAAAACGTGAAACCGCCAAAGCCCTTTTCGGGCAGCTGCTGCCTACACTGGATATAAAAGACTAACTGAGACATCACCCCCAATCCCTCCCCCGTCCACGCACACTAGGCACACCTTCCATGCATCCCCTGCAGCCTTAAGCCGGTAGGTGCCATAATAACGACGCAATAAATGACGAAACCATGACGACGAGATGAAACGCATACTTGAATATGAATAATAATGAAAGGGTCTCTCTCTCTCTCTCTGTCTCTCTCTTTTTCTCTCTCTCTCTCGATTCCTTCGCTTCTATTTTCTGTCTGGCCTTTTGGTGTTTTTGTTTGTGTCAAGTCCAATTTATCATATAATCTTCTGACGGCTTCTTTCTTTATTGATATCAGGCATATAAGGATCTAAAATATAAAACATTAAACATTTTTCGACTTTAAAAATTTCACTATTGTAATTTTTTAGTTGAACATACGAAAGTCGCACAATTGTTTAAGATTTGATACATAAAAAACTTGCTTAGCAAAATTTAAATAGTTAGCCATATTAATCCTTTGGGACAAAGGCAAGTCTTTGTGTCATTTTTTACCTCTTTGAAAAGTTTCGAATAACTTTAAAAAGCTCCCAATCAATTACAGTATTTAGTTTTTATTATTAAAACATGAAACATAAAGACATTAGATAACGAATTTCTATAAAACATGAAAATATGTACATATATGTACATATGTATGTACAGTGGACCCTCGGTTAACGAACGCCGCGAAAAAGAAACCCTTTTTTTTTTTAAAAAAAAGATTCGGTTAACGCTAAAAAAAAGGTTGGAACCTCAATTGCACGTAAAATTACATACTTATAACTGTGTTAAGCAACGAAACAGGGGAACTCCCGAATTTACCTTTGTCTAGTGTGACCTTTTACAGCTGTCTAGTGTGACCATTATTAAAGAGAAATTTTATTTTAAACTCTCTTTTTCACTTAACACATCTCTTTCTGTTCGTCTAATACATATTTTTTCCATCATCAGTTTCATTTTACTTTCACTTAACGGACAAGATGCTGGAAAGAATTGTGTTTGTTAACCGAGGGTTCACTGTACTATATTCTAGATGCTAAATAAAAATGTTCAGCTGATTATTTCTAAGAGATAGGGAATAATAGGGAAAACCCTATATAAAGAGTTTAAAAATAAAATATGTATATTGTAAGTGGTAAAGTTGATTCGATTTATACTTACGTCTACATTATCTGTATCAAAATAGCAGAGTGTTCGTTTTGTCAACTCGAACCAACGATGTTTGTAATTGACAGGTGTAAAGCGTTTCTTATTTTGTGCCCGTTTCACCATCGAACCGCTTTTGATAATATCATATAGATGCTCGGACATTTTGTCCATTTTGGCTTGAAAGGATTTGCTGCTAGAACGCAGTGAGGCTGACGACTTAATGCTACCATTATGGCCATGGACATTATTTCGCAGCATCTTGTTGGAGTTAAGCATCTTAGAGAGAGAGAGGAAGAGAAAGAGGTCTGTAAGAAAGAAACATTAAAAATTTAAAAGATTAGCAAACATTTTGGTTAAAGAAATCGTGCTAATGTGTTAATACCAAAAATGAAACAACAAGAAAATCATAAATCAGCTCAAGTGGGCGTGGGTGTGCAAAAAGTTATTGACCGTGGAATATCATTGAAGTTCTGAAGTCGTCTAGTCTTCCCCTCTTTCTTTCTGACATCAATCAGCTGTAGAGATGGCAGCAAATCGAGCGATTAAATGGACAATTAATTAGCCAAGATCTGAAGAGAGAGACGGGACAGAAAAACTTGACTTGACCAGACAATGTTGATGATCACTGGATGACCTTGAGCAGCTTAAGCAAACCAGTTACAGCAAACTGATTAAAGGATTAATACTTCAAGAATAAGAAGAATATTGCCGCGAAGCGAACCGTGTACACAAACAAACGGCTCGTTGAACGCCATTGGAGGAGTTGCCGCCATCAGTCGACTGTAGCTCTCTCTCTCTTGTGGAATTATCACACTTCAACAAAAACCACAATGAAAAAAGCCAAGTAAATAGGAGAGCAAAGCGCGCCTTCAAAACCTGAATTGGGCCTTCAAGTATTGGGGCTGGTATTTAATAAAACTAAATAAAAGTTAAGTAATTATTAAAACACAATGACTTTTTGTCTTTGGCCAAGTATTAGAACTTTTATAAGCCTTTTTTCTCCTACTTTTCTCAAGAATTTGGAAGTTAATTAACCATTATTCTGACTTGTGGTTATCGTTTTGTATTATAACTCTTAAGAAAGAAGATCTATAACGACAGAATCGAATCATTTGGCTTTCCCCTGCCAGGGATGAAATCGACAACGACCTGAAACGAACTCTAAAGGAATTGTAGGGTGCCACAGGATGCATATTGGACAGGTTTAAGGGAAAAGTGTTTCAAGGGCAAAATTTTGCTTAAGGGGGGAAAGATTCCTTCATGTCCTTCCCCAAGAACTTGGCACTGACCGCAGAATGATTTATTCTTATGGATCACCAAATTATCAAAATCGCTGTTAAAAGGTTTTCAAAACATTTCAATTTTCTAAGCCCTAGCAGAATCAGAAAAAGGCGAAACATAGAATTCGCTCCTGTTGAGGCATAAAGAGAATTGAAAATGTCTGAGCCAATGGTAAAAGAACAAAACAAAAGCGACAAATGCATAAAAGTAGCAACAATAACAACGCCCGCAACTGTATGACTCGTCCCTGCCCCCCCACTCCACCTTTTCCCTTTTTGTCCATTCAACCATGGGCACTTTAATCAAGCAGAGGAGCCGACGCTCCATAAGCGAGACTCTTGAGCTCGACGCGCATTGCCATAAGTAATAAAATAAACACGGCGAAGGCGCACATCAACATCAACAGCAACAACAACAAAATTTCATACATTAAATGGAAGGTGAAAACTGAAAGATACCCTGTAATGATATCAGCATATAATTTATTATAGGTTGTTAAGTTTTTTCATGTGTCTAAACAGGGAACAAACATTTGAAAAATTCAAATTTAATATTTATTCTTTGTATTTCCGAGATTGCAAAAATGTATTCACTCCATTCTGTCAAATATGTGCATACGTTTCGAGTTGTCTGATATACCCCATTGGTGATTGCAGTGTACAGGGTACGAAAAAGGATGGCAAAAGGCGCATGTGTGTATGTGTGTGTGTACATGCATAAATCTTTTGGAGCCACGAAGACTTTTTGCTGGATATATATGCATGTATGGTGGCAGCGGGCGTGGTCTGGTAACTCGTTTCGAACGACTTTGAATTTCGCCACGCAAATTTTTTTTGTTTAGTTTTTTTTAATTTTCTTTTTTTTTTTTTTTTTGCTGATCTAGGCAACAAAACAAAAGCAAAATAAAAGTAAAAATCACAAAAAGTAAGAAGAATGAGACAAATGTTTTGCAGCTGCGTGGGCGCAATTGACCTTTGCAAAGTGTATTTCAAATTGGAATGCAATTCAAGTAAGAATTTCTTTTCTTTTTTTTTTTTTTTGTATTCATACCGATTAGAGGCTTATCAGCAAAATTCTAGTCAAAGCCCAGCTTGTTAATGCTGATAAAACAAAGACCGAGGCTATGTAATCTGAGTCGTGCATTAGTGTAACAGAGATAGCAATAGGAAAGGATAGACAGGCAAAACAGAGATAGAGAATGAGAATGGGGGAAAAGAATAGACGATAACTGTGCCATCACTTACCCCGTTGATTAAGCAATTTGAACTCTGTGACTTGCCGCCCCTTTCCCTCCTTCACCAACTCAACCGAACAGCAGGAACAGCCGGCTTAGTGTAACAACAACAACAACAACAATTATTACACTTGAGCTTTAACTAATAACAAAAACAATAAATCACTTTCGTTTAAAGCGTGGCGCACAATAATTTTGACCAATCTGACTGACCGGCTTAGTAAACAATATTGAAGGCACATACAGACACACACACAAACACTCGTACTCCCACTAACATTAGCACACGCGCAACAGGCAACAGGAATTCCGGGAAATAGAAGATTTCATTGCTAATTCTTTACCGCAATTGTTTATGTTTTCGGTTTATTTATACATAAACATTTCGAGTTTCCAACGAACTAAGCGGACCGCGCCGACGCAGCGACTTAACAGAATTTAAAATTGAATAAGATAAAAGAAATGTCTACGTTATATATGCCGTCTCACATTTGAGTCTTTTGATTTTGTTATCGATAAGTGTTATAAGCAACATTGATTTGTATATTTTTCTATTTTTCGCGCGCAATCAATAACTGCTAAACTTAATTTCGATAACAAAAAACTAAAATATTTCAAATAAATATTGCTCAAATATATAAGTGGTCCAGATAAACACTCAAAACATTCAAAGCAATGGAGCAAGCTTTCACTTTGTTTTATGGAAAAAAAAAAAACAAAATTATAAATTATATTCATGCCGCAAATGATATTCAATAATTTAGTCAAAAATACTGTGCACTTAATAAATTAAATATATTTTTTCTTTCACACTGTCAAGCCTTACATCTACTATTTTCGAAACAAAAATGCATTCTGCATAGAGAAATAAAGGCATTGCCTAAAGATAGTTTAGTTTTCCTTCTTTTGTATGGCAGCAATGCGCCAGGCACCCACCAAATAACGCACCCAGATCATCACCAAGTCCATGCCCATTTGTAGCCACGACCAGAAAGGGGTCAATTTTGAGCCATCGATTTCGGTCCAGCGAACAGCAACCTCTGACATGGGTAACTTTAGGCGTTCGGCTATAAAAAGTAACTCCACATCAAACGCCCAACGTTGTACGTGAAGACTGGCAAATAGTTTGCGTGCCGTAGATCGGGTGAATAGTTTGAATCCGCATTGTGTGTCCCGTATAGAACGTACAGCGAAAAGCCAGACGAGCGTATGGAATCCATGCATCAAAACGGTGCTGCTCAACAAAAAGAAGTCATCAGAAAACTTTACAAATTTACTGTTTCATTTGACTTACCGTATAAAACTCCTTGAAGCTATAGATTCATCTTCCAAATGGGCACGAGAGCCTACGGCTAAGCCATCATTGCGCCATTCGGGGGCCAGAGCATTTAGAGCTTCGGCAAGTTTATCATAATCCGGGAATTTGGTGGCACCATCAGCATCAGCAAAAAGCAATTGACGACCACGAGCGCTTAGCACACCCAGACGCACAGCTCCGCCTTTGCCGCGGTTTTCTACTAGTTCCATAACACGAACTTTTTCAGCACCAAATTGTTTGGAATACTTGAGGGCCACAGAAACTGTGGCATCACTGCTACCATCGCTAACTATAATAACTTCGTAGGTAAAAGTGGATTCCTTTTTGCTCTTCTCCTCTAAGAAGCCCAGACACTCTTCCAGCATGGAAGGCACTAAAATGTGTACAAATACAAATACAATTATCATGTGATAGATTACTCATTAAATGTACTCCATCATACATCGCTTCTCCTCATTATATGCCGGCACTATCACACTCAATTCCAAGGTGGGCGGCTCTTCTATACTAGGAAAATCCACATTTTTAATTGTCTTTGGATCCAAAAATGTTTCTTCATCCTTGTGCCTCACTATATTGGGATACGGTTTAGTCTTAGAGAGCAGCACGATTAATCCCTGAATGGAAGAAAATAAAAAATCAAAGTCATCAGTTCTACAATTCGTGCAGAAGTAAATAATGTGTGTGAGTGTGTGTGTTCAATTAACATACCAACAACACGCCGACTGCAATCACAGCTCCCAAATAGCAACAAAGTTGCAGCAAACAGGCCAACATGGTGTAAACGAATGAACTGTGATAAACAGCTATCTTAAAACCAACATAACTTCGATCTAATAATGTGACTCAATCGAAAGCCACGTACACGTATTAATTTTAAAGTTTTCGGCGGCCGCTGATAAAGTAAACAGTTCTCGCAATTTGAATGTTGGAAAGTGCAAAATGTGGAAAAATCGGCTAATTTAGAGCTCAGTGTTGGTAAACACGATATTTTTAATGGATTAAGCCGTTGCCAAACTGTTGTTTATTTGGCGCGTAATTTGAACTGTGATATTTTCTTTGCTGGCAAATTTAAAACAATTAATTTTGTTCTTTTTAATAGACAATTCTTGATTGAAAACTTCAGAATATTTAAGTAGGCTGATATTAGATTAACATTTTTTAATTTTTTTTTACACAAAAAAACATTTGTACAGGAATAATTGCAAAATAAAGTCTGTTAAATAAAACTAATAGACTAAATGCTAAACTACACATAAGTCAATAGATAAAAAAATAAATAAAATCGTATTGTATAACAATTACACACAGCTTAATTCGCTTTGGTGAAATCATCTGGACTTATATTCTGAGCCCGTAGCATATCATGGAAAATGCTGGATGTATTTGTAGCCAATTCCATAGGCTTGCCCTCTTCACAGATTCGTCCATCGTCTAGAACCAGGATACGATCCATGGCCTGTAAACCACGCAAACGATGGGCAATAAATAGTAGAGTGCAGCTTTTAAAGGCACTTCGCAAAGCCTGTTGCATGCACAGATCAGACTCATCGTCCAGATTGGAAGTCCCCTCATCAATGCACACAACTTTGGCATTTTTAAGCAACGCTCGAGCTAAGCAAAGTAGTTGCTTTTGTCCAGCTGAAAGGTTATTGCCGCACTTATCCACCCTACCATCGAGTCCACCCAGTTGTTGAACCAGCAGAGTGGCCGCTGGAGAATTCTTAACGGCATGCCAAATCTCCGAGTCGTAGAAACCATGACGAGGATCAAGATTTTCACGAACAGTACCTGTCGAACGATGAACTTGTAAAATTTATAAAATATATTTCTATTGCATTTTACTTACCCTCAAAAAGGAATGGCTCTTGGGTGATGACCCCTACACGCTCCCTCAGCGTATACAGTGGCAATGTGCGTAGATTGACTTGATCCAATCGTATTTCACCTTGACTAAGTGGCGCTACACGAAGTAGTGCAGCCAGAATCGATGATTTCCCAGCTCCAGTGCGTCCCACAATACCGATTCGTTCAAAAGCTTCCGTTTGAAAGCTAATACCTTTTAGGGCTGGTGCAAGGTGTTCCCTATAACTAAGTTCGACTTCTCTAAAACTAAGCACTCCCTGGGCTGGCCAGCCAAACGGTGCCTCTGCATTACCCCCTGCATTCTGCTCTCCCTCCAATTGCAGATATTGGTTAATACGCTCCACAGCAACCAATTCTTGCTCTGTCTCGGCCATGGCATGCAGAAGATCTCCCAACTGTCCAGTTATGGACAACGCGTAAGAGATGCAAAGACCGACCAGGCCGGGATTCGTTGTGTGAGAGGCTGTAATGGCAGCCAACAATCCGGCTCCACCAACTAGCAATGCGCCTAGCAACTGCAAACGCAATGCCAACCATTGCTGGGCAGACGACTGTGTTAATTGGGCCTTAATGCTTTCCTCTAGTTTCGCCTGAAAGTCACGCTGAAACCGGGGACTGGCTCGCATGCTCCTTATGGTGGTGAGACCCTGAAGAGTTTCGGTAAAGTGCGTATAAAGCGGTGACATGGCATTGCTAGACAATCGCTTGATGTCGCGCGACGCATGACGATAGCGTTGTTGCAGATTCAAATAAATGGGAACCATGGGCACAACTACTAGACCCAGCCATGGCATTGCATACAGTGAGACACATAAGGCTCCTATCAATCCCACTAGTTGGGCCAATAAAATGTTGAGAATAAAGGGCAGTGAATCGTCCACAGTGTTAGTATCCGATGAGAAGCGATTTAGGATACGTCCCACCGATGTTATGTCGAAGAAATTAAACTTTGCCTAATAAGAAACAACTCGATATTAGTAATGCAAATTGTTTTCGGAGATATAATTTCTGGATTACTCACAAACATCACCCGTTTAAGCAGCAGCTCATGCATGTAGATTGCGGCTTTGATTCCAGCATAGGCGAAGAGAAATGCTCGTACCAGAGTAACTATCGAATTGGTCACTGCAATGCCGGCAAAGATTCCCAAATAAAAGCCAGTTGTATGTCCCGAATCACCCAATTTATGCTCCAGCGATGTATCATTTGGGTGTGGATCAAGTGTGGTCTCTGTGACCCAATAAGCCAACCAGGCATCACTGAGATTTCGAGTCAGTTGCATCAATACCACAAACAGGAGTACAGTGACAGCTAATGGAGTGCTAACTGCCCGCCAGTAGCAGACAAAAACGTTGCTCGAAAGGTGTCCATACTCGCGAGATTCTTCCAAAAGCAAACTGTCCACACTCTGCTTGTCATCTGCATTGGCTAACTCAACTGAGTGACCACGACGTCGGGCAATGGAGTCTATACCGTTCTGCTTTGCCTCCACCTCATCATCATCATCCTCGCTGAGATCAATGCTTTCCGTCATATAGTCGCTTGGACGCAATTGACCATCTTGCATATAAAGAATTTGATTAGCATGAAAGAAGAGTTGAGAGCTTCGGGTTACAATAATCCGGGTTTTGTTCTTTAGTAAACGTAGGAGGCAATATTTGATTATATGCTTGGCCACATGTGCATCCACAGCGGAGAGTATATCATCCAGAAGATAAACTAGAAATGGATAAAGATTTGAAGAACTTGAATTAACTAAGACTTAAGTAAACGGCCCACTCACTTTTCTTATCCTGGTAGACGGCTCTTGCCAACGCCACACGTGCCCTCTGTCCACCAGATAGAGTTCTTCCGTTTTCACCTATGCCCAAAAGATCGCCACCAAGCGCTTTGATATCCTCTTCCAGGGCACATGCATGAATCACTGTCTTATACCATTGCTCATCGAAATGTCCGCCCCATACTATGTTATCCCTTATGGTGCCACGTTGTAGCCAAGGCGATTGGCTAACATAACCGAATCCCGTCGTCAATTCCTGAACACAAAATTCACCACCAAGGAACCGAGTGCCTGCGACAATGGCGGCTAGAAAAGTGCTTTTGCCGCCACCCACAGGACCTTCAATGCATACCAATTGACCAGCCTTGATATCCACATTGATATCCTGTAGGGTAAAACCACTCTCATTCTCATCTTGATCATGGGCAAATGATGCGCTTTTCATCTGTAAAACACTGGCAGCTTCAGCTCCTCCTCCTCCTCCTTGTCCGGTGCCCATTATAATGGGATTATAGTAACTGGAATAGTCAAGATCGGGTATATCCAATAATTGTTGCACTCGCCTTATTGATACCCAGGCTTCGATTAGACCATTGAGCACCCAAGGAAATGCATTCAATGGACCAATTAGCATATATAGCAAGGCTACACTGGTATAAGTCGTCGAAGCTATCAATTGTTGGCCCATCAAAACGGATACACCAAAGGTCAGTAGGCACATCAAGATTGGAGTTGTGGCCCAAAAATATACACACATGGCATCCAAATATTTACGCTTTCCTAGAAATCTCAATTCCTTTTGCCGCAGTCCCCGTATCTTCGTGATGAATATACCCTCCCAAGAATTGATTTTGATTTGTTTGGCTCCCTGCATGGTTTCCGTCGTGGCTGACAAACGACCATCTTTGGCCTTCATTAGACCAGTGGAATAGATGCCAATACGCTTGGCTAGCCATCGGTTAATCGGTATCAAGAGAGCGGCAAACGCCACACCAGCCAAAAAGGCAGCTCCCAATTGTGTGTAGAGCAGATACAATGTGGTAAACAGTTTGAACGGAATGCTCCAAAAGAAGTGGAAGCTAATGCAAGAGTTCACTATGCGATCTGTATCGGTGGACATGAGATTTAGGATATCCGGTTTGGCCTCATGTAGACCACGAGCCTCCAGTGCCTTGCAATAAATGGCATTAACCACGCCCACACGCATCTTCAGGCTAACCATAGCCATACGCCAATCAAAGTGTGTGGCACACAAGGCGGACAGCAAAGTGCTCAGAAATAGACCCAAAGCATAATAGTATGCCTTTCCATGGGCATTTGCCTCCTCGCCTTGTTGTCTCAAGAGTCCACCCAAGAGCAGAGGCCCGGCAAATCCACTCAGATCGGCTATAAGTCTTAGTATGCCAATTAGATAAAATTCTAGTCCAAAGCATCTGTGCAGGGCTCGCCATAAACTTTTCGAATGATTCAAAGCCGAATGAAGTCTCTCACTAAGACGTGTGATATTTAAGGCATCGGGCAGATCAAACAGATCTTCAATTTTCTTTAACTTGCCAGCGACTCCTTTGGAAATTAACGGATTGACCCAATGGAATAGAAACTTAGAGGGCCAATTTGCCTCATCCTGGGCATGTCCGAGATGAGCCTCATTGAAATCAAATTGAAAGTATGTATAACGATTGGAGAGCAATGCCTCGTGTTCTCGATTTGCGCCTGCAGTTTGCGAGTGGGCAACGTATACGGCATTTCCACGGGGCAACAGGGTCAAACCGTAAATTAGATCACATACGAAAGTTCCCAGACTCCAGGGCCACCAAGTAAAATTAAGACTAGTGCGAAGCCACACAATATCCAGGACTACAACACACAGCCAGACGACATTTATCAGCAATGGGCCACGATGACTGAGTTCACCATAATTACGGGAATTGAGAAGATATCCTAGACAATGAAAACATATGTATGAGAAAAATGAAGATCAAGTCTCTTTTGCTCACTTACCGTAATGCACCGCCCACATTATGCATTCGGCACAGACCACCAACACATCCACCGCATAGAGATCAACGCTTGCATTGTGGAAAACAAAGATTTTTACTACAGGCAACAGGGCCAAAATAATCGTCACAAATGTTCGCAATGCCAACAGCTGCAACTGCCTTGGATTTCTTGCTATTACTGTCGAATTCGTTTGTATACCAAAATAGTAGGCGGATAATGCTGCAAATATCGTATAGACTGGTAACTGAAGCAAAGTCTTCTGGAAACAGGGTAACAAATCATTCGTGTCGTTGGCAAAAGGCTTTAGGCCAGTCGGACAGAATTGTGTCCAGTTCCATGACAAATTGCTCCAATCGATATCCGTATAGCCGGAGGGCATGATGAAAATGTCGAGAAATATTTTCTTTGTTATACTATTTAATTAGATGGCGCTTAGTCATCACTCTAGCTCTAGCATATTTATTTTGCGAGAGGTGATAAACAAAGAGCAACCAAATTGGGAAACCCTTTTCAATTCACTGTGATAAACCGAAACCGCCAAACAGCTGATTTAGCGATAATACGATTACCAATCATATGCAAGTGGACAACGTTGATAACCCACAATTGCCCAACAATTGCTCTTGTAAATCGAAGAAACTTTATTAACTTTATTCTTTTCCAATTTCTAAACGTATTTGGAGAGTATGAGTGCAGAATCCTCTTTACTTTCAAAATACGTTCGATAAAATTGTCGCATGACAAGAAGATACACTGTTATCGATAAATAGTCGATTAATATCCTAAGCTACATTTGTTTACAATTACAAATCCCACTTGCGTATTTACATATTTAACGAGATGACCACAGGCGACGATGCTGAGGCTTTAAGTCCACAACCAGCGGAATCAACTGGTTTACCTACACAACTGCTAGACATATTTAAATCTTTAGCTGCTAATCGTCAGATTACATTCAAGTCTCAACAAATCGATGATCCTGAACTTCAGTCGGAGGAAAAGCAGGAAATTGCTCAGGAAGTTTTCTGTAAAAACCGTGAGAATTTCCTTATACGTTTTGGCCGATACATGACTGCACCACAACTGAATGACTTTCAGTCTCTGGGTATTGGGGAACCATTTAAAAACGACGAAAGCCTAGAGGAGATTTGTCTGCTTTTGGATGACTTTCAGCGAAAGCTTACCACACGTTCCGTTTGCGTAAAGAATCGCCGCTATCATGCAATGCAGGATTTGATCCAGAAAGGGGAATACTTTAGTGAGCACGAAATGATGCAACGCGCTCCAGATCTCTACCAGGAGCTAGTGGGCCAATATATGACAGAAGAAGAAAAAAAGGCTAGAGATACCTACGATGTCAAAAATACAACATTTTCAGGTATTTTGATGCATACCTTGGAACAGAAACAGCGAGAAGAATTGCTAGAAGGCAACGAGAGCCAATCGTTGGAAATCAAGGAGAAAGTGGAGGAGGTAGAGGATGAAGTACCAGTGAATTGTCGGCGTCAATGGGGTGGCTTCGATGACGACGAACCTGTAGCCTGCTCCACGTCTACAATAAAACATTTGCCGAAAATCTCAACACCTGAGTACTATAATCCAGCCGAGCGAGAACTGCTGCGCAATGAATTTATGAGTCTAATGCAAGAACGTTTTTTGAGTGGAGAGGATGCGGATTTTGATTATACATCTGTCGATGATAATGCCATGTTTGACGATCTCAAGCAAATCGAACAAGACGAGGAAGATGCCTACTTTGATGATGACGAGGATCCGGGTGAGCATGTAGAAATGGCTAGTAGACAAAACACAGCTGATGCTTCCTCTAGCGAGGATGAACTTGATATTTATATGCGACATCTTCAACAGCATCCAAGTCTACAACCTACTTAGGATTTAAGGAATTCCGACAAGAGACCTGGTCCCACCATCGTAACATAATCCAGATGGGTCTTATTCGTTAGCTTTTAATCAATCTGTTAGCTTAAATCCTAGGAATACATGCAATTTGAGAAAAGTATTTATCCCACTTGTTGTCCATTTATCTAGGTCGACCACGTCCACTACCACCGCCGCGTGGAAAACCGCGTCCACGTCCGCGCAACACCTTACTATTAGGCGGCGGACTCTTGGGCCTCAACATTTCAATGCGACTTGTGCACCCCGTGGCCGGCGCTTCGGCGAAGTATGTCTGATATAGTTCCGCATTGAAATTCGAATTGGTTAGTTCGGGACCCAATGTAAGCCAACCGGGCCTGATACTTGAGTCCCGACCAAATAAATGCAAACGACGACGACCCAAACAGAAATGCTCAATGATGTGAAAGATCTCTATGGGTTTCTCAAAGCTGCCGAATTCCTCCTCCTCAGAGATGATCAAATCAATGTCAACATTAGCGTGAATAAAGTCACCATCGGTGGATCTTCGAACGGTGCCTTTGATCCCCATTAGGCAGTGCTCTTTAGTGCGTTGAAAGACAGCCTTGGGCTCCAGTTGCTTTGAATGCCCGGGCTTATTGATATTGGTGCGTATCCAGCATATATCCTCACAGCGTCGGAAACCCCATTTCTTAAGGCAATTTCTACCCATGTCAAGACCTTCGCTGGAACCGCACCATAGGAAGACAAATGATCGATGGGCAGCTATTTCACCCACATCCAAATCTAAATAAATGAAATCATTATTAATTAAACAATACCGCACTGTCTATAACCAAATATCTACTTAGTATATCATCCCAGTTCCAAAACACACGCGGTGCCCCGCCCACTGTTGCCACAGACGGTGCTGCCCTGGCATATTCCTCCAATGGCGGTTCTATAAGGATTACATCGAATTTTGTACCCAAAGTTTTCACATCCAACGTTTTCAAATCTGCCTTCAGATACATGGGAGCCGATGCAGTGTCCTGTATCAGTTTATCTTTCAATTTAATCAGTTCCCTTAGCTTGGGATATTCCTCGAAACGATCGGCCAATCCTACATCACGTATAAAATTCTGTGGTCTCTGTCCAGTATCCACAAAATGTTGGCAGTAATCATTGTGAGGATTCGATGACTGTGTGCCCTTCAAGAAAGTTGAAGAATCCCGGTATATTATTTCACTGGGAGTCTTTTTTGAGGACGACGATCCGGCATCTTCCTCATCCCGCTGACCACTGGCATTTAGAAGCTGACGACTGTTGTTCGTATCTTCAACATTTCCTAGCACCTTTTTCAAGTCATTCACATCTTCGAGACCAAACTAAATAAAGGGATTGAAGAAAAAATTGTTTTACAAATATTTCCTTTGTTTTTCTAAGGGCCCTGTCTAGACGGTGGACGGTGGGGGCACTTACAGTTTGGGCCAAAAGCATGCGACGTTTGCGGGAACGCTCTTTAGAGTTCTTGAGAACATCGCTCATAGCATTAATTATGTCCTATATAGGAACAGAAGTAAAAACCAGATATTTTTAAACAAATAAAACAAATAAAAAAATCTTCTGCACCGCGTCACTTTTATTAGCGATGACACATATCGGTCACAGTGAATATTCACCTGCAATTGCCAATAGAGATGACACTCGATGACAAGACCATCGTGAAAAGTTACTACTGACTTAATATTTTTTATTAATTATATGTTTAGTGGTGGTTATTAATTACAATTAGCAATTGTTAGAGGTCTATAATATAGACACTGTATACATTTCATTAGTTGAGGTACATAATAAAAACCAATTTTTCGTAAAAATTATCGAAACATTTTGCGCTTCCCAGTGAATGAAAGAATCGCCATTCACACAAATCAGCTGCATGTGCCGCTGCCGGAAAATTTGTCATATTTTTATTATAAACGTTAAATTTTTATAATAATTAGTGAATTTAGTTAACTAAGTCAGGCATTCCCGAGATGAAGCTGCTGCGCCACACGCTATGTGGAGCATTGGTTGTGCTGGCGGCTTGTGTTTTCTATACAGCCGCGCAGGCTAAGCCGAAGGTTTGTGTTTGTTTTATCTTGGCCACGTCACTGGCAAACTCATCCGGAGAGGATTAGAATCAAAATTACCGGCTAAATGGCTTACATGATGTTTGTTTTTAATTCTTACAGACGCTTTCTCTGTCGGAGAGGGTACAAAATCTGGTGGAGATGAATCAGAAGAAACCCCTGCTACGTTTCAATGGACCCAAATTTCGGGAATATGTAAAGAACACGCCGCGTAATTACTCCATGATTGTAATGCTGACGGCGCTGGCGCCGTCACGTCAATGCCAGATCTGTCGTCATGCCCACGATGAGTTCACAATAGTGGCCAATTCGTATCGCTTCTCGCCAGTGTATTCCAACAAGATGTTCTTTGCCATGGTTGACTTCGATGAAGGTTCTGAGGTGTTCCAGCTGCTCCGCCTGAATACAGCTCCTGTGTTTATGCATTTCCCAGCCAAGGGTAAACCAAAAGCAGCCGATACCATGGATATACATCGTGTGGGATTTGCCGCTGATTCTATTGCAAAATTTGTAGCCGAACGTACGGATATAACGATTCGTATATTCCGGCCGCCAAATTATTCAGGCACAGTGGCTATGATTACACTGGTGGCCTTAGCGGGCAGTTTCCTTTATATACGCCGCAATAATTTGGAATTCCTGTACAACAAAAATCTGTGGGGAGCTATAGCCGTGTTCTTTTGCTTTGCCATGATCTCGGGTCAAATGTGGAATCATATACGTGGCCCGCCGTTGGTGCATAAAACTCAGAACGGAGGCGTTGCCTATATCCATGGCTCATCGCAGGGCCAATTGGTGGTGGAGACCTATATTGTCATGTTCTTGAGTAAGATATCAGGCAAACTATACGTACATATGTTTTTCTATTTTCTCTATTTCTTCTATTTTGTTATAGATGCTATGATTGTTCTGGGCATGATTCTGCTTATCGAATCGGGCACCTCAAAAGGTCACAACAAAAATCGTATTATGGCTATGGTTGGCCTGGTACTTTTAACGGTATTCTTTTCCTTTTTGCTCTCTGTATTCCGTTCCAAGGCACAGGGTTATCCTTATAGGTAAGTTAAATATTTTACATTTCGCAATTACCACACAATTTAATATATTTTTTCCCATTTCAGTTTCTTGTTTAAATAGAATTGACTGCAGCCATGGATATTTCCCAATAATTTTCCACGTTTCCCTCCCCCTCAATCGTTTTGTAGTTAAAAATTCAAAACCCAACGCGAATGTGTGTGTGTAAAAAACGGACTTTAATAAACAAAAATAAAAACAAATACATTTTAACATTTGGAATTAGTTTTTTGTTTTTCAGATCAGAGGTTAATATAAATAAAGGCAGCTCGGAAAGAATTATAACTTAGTTATTATAGTTAATTGATTAAGTCTTCATTACAATATTCACTAACAAGAGCAGTTGGTTTAGCTTACAGTAGATAAGGAACAATTGCATGCCTCCTTTTCGGGTAATCCTTGAAGTTCTCTTTGTACCATTGATGGGTGAGCAGGGCGTTTACAGTTTGATTGCTGGCCACCCACAAGAATATCAGTTTCCATGTGCGAATCGGTGCATATATATCGCTTAGACAATAGTACATTACAATCTCGAAGAACATGTGTGGCGAGGAGATCAATTTGAACCAACCGCCCTTGGGTAAGAGATGCTTCTCTGTCTTCACTGAACCGGTTTTTTGATCCTTACGCAGATTGACCAAGATTATGTTACTAGCGTATTGTTGATGCCAGGAAAAGAGGAAAATTAGAATGTAAACTCCTTGGAGTAGCGAAATATGCTTTAAAGTGAATTCATTTGGCACAGTTCCTCGTACAAAGCCCGCCGTGTGGGACAGCAGGGATACAATGGCTCCAAAATAATGAATATAACCCACTGTATAGTGGGAAAGATTCATTTTACTGTGCTTGGAGAAAATTTGCACAAAATTCGTTTCGTAAAATCGACGTAAACATTGCAGTGCTAGCAATACGGTGCCAACCAAAGCCGTATTCGAGTCCACTTGGGCTACACGATTGCTAGAGCCGCCACACATAAAGTCCAGGAAACGTAGGGCATACTCTGGAGCTGCCTGCTGACGAGTAATGCAGTTAACCATCAAATACAATGCCCACAGAGACCAGACCAAGGCAAATATATAGAAATGTTTGAACCATCCTTTGGGTACCTCCAAACGACTGACCAGGGCATCGGCTTCTCCCTTATGGCTGTGCTTGCCGTAGCGAAACCATTGCCGAAAGCTGTTGGGCAAATGTGACTCTATAAGGGTCATAAGACCGCCAAAGATCACCATAGTTATGATGAATCCAAAGAAAATCACTTGAATTAAATTAATGTTGTAGCTATCGATGAACTCCTCCAGGGAGCTGATAAGAGAGAGCCACCACATTGTACAAGTCTAGTGTTACGTTTAATCTAAAATACGTTTTTGATTAGCAGAGTGGAGCAGAGCCCCGTATTCGACAACTTTCTTTTTTTGATTTTTGATTAGTGTTGCCGAAGACACACACTGAAAAAAAACGAGGGCACATTTTAATCAGCTGTTGCTTATAGTTTTCAATATACGGTTTGCCAACACTGTTCACATGAAGCAAAAATGCTGTTAAAATTTAAATCTGTTTGTTTATATATTTAAGTTTATAAGGTTTTAATGCAAACTTAAAGATTAATTAATTTCTATTTATTTATTAAGAGCAAACCTACAATTAAAATTATATGTTAGCTTGTGTTTGGCAACGTAAGCCTTCAGCTCATATAGTCTAGGTTCATATTTACAGAGTAACTAATTTTATTTTTTTGCAGTGGGTTCTCACATAACTTTAACTTTGGAAACCTGTAATTGTGGTTTTTTAAAATCCCTATATCAGTTTATGGCATTAAGACTTCAAAAAGTAAAATTTTCCCATTTTCTGATAAAATCATCGAAATTAAATTCATCTAATTATAAAATTCTCACATTTAACTCTCCTTAGCACTTCTGGCTCACTTTTTACTATTGCCTTATGACTTCCGGCTCTTGTGGCAGCCCCATTTCAAAGTTATCGATAAATTACCTTGTTATTACTTTTAAACATTGGAGCCAAATGTTTTTCACAAGATATTATTCATTAAGGAGTAATTGCAATTAGCATTAGAATCTGTGGCGGCAGTTCTAATTATAGTTACCTAACCAAGTAAATATTTTCCCAATATTTAATTTTCAGTTGATTATTAATTTTGATATTGAAGTAATGATTATTTTGTGAAACTTACATTTTCACTTGCACATGCAATGTAGAGATTGTAAATATTATCAACCTATGTATTTTCACTCATAGAGAAGATACAAGACAAATCATCTCAGTAAGTAGTTTTCCTAATGCTGAATGAAATTTTATTGGGTTTGTATATTATGCCTTGCATTCGGCCCAATAGCAGTCCCAGAGAGATGGAGAAAGAGCAGTAATAGTGACAGATTGCCTTTTTGAATTGATAGTCGGAAGGAAATTTAGATACGAAAAGTTGTCTAAAGGCTATAGCTTACCTTGATTAATCAGTCGATTTAAGGAAATAAAATCGACTACGCAAAGAATAATCAAAAACTCTAAGAATATTCATTTAATATACTATTTAATATTTCGTTTATAAAATAGTCCCACAATTTTCATCTAAAGACCGGCAAACGAATCTTTGATGTAAAAATGCACATTTTTGTGTAAACTATTAAATCATTTCTTGCTGTTTTATATTTTCAGGGCATCAGCAACATCATTTGTTAGATTAATATAGCACAAGGTATTTGTTTTATACAATATCTTGAAAGTTTAATTATAAGCTTTATTTTTTTTTTTTTTTTTTATAAAAATGAACAATAAAAAATGTTTGCAGCATTCACAATTAAAATGAATAAACAATAATTCCAACAAAACTCTTAGCTGTCAACAGCAAGAAAAGCCAATTGTTCAGACAGTCATTAGTTAATGGTGAATATTATAAATGATTTTTGACATACAAATTTAATTAGAATGTCTTCTTATGTAAATGACCTAGTTGATGCATTCCTTAATTTTATTTCATATTATTTTTAATCTTTTCATTTTCGTTAACTATTTATGTATAGTCACCATAAAGAATAATTGTGTAAAAAAATTAGTTGGTTTTTTTTTTCTGTATATTTTATTGTATATGCCCTGCCACAGTCCAAGTCTGTCAAAGTATCTACTTACTATCTATGTTGGTATTATATATATATATATTTATACATTGGTTTTAGCTCTGCTAATGCCAGAGTCTCGCACGTTCGCTAGTTAAGTTAATAAGTCCAGATATTTCGTTTTGCAGTATAAAATGCCACAAAAAAACAAAAAAAATTATTTAAAAAGAAAAAGACACAAATTGAAATCCACTTAATCACTATCGCTGTCATTATGATCGCCACCCACTGCTCCATTTTCATCATCCTCGTCATCGCTATCCTCCAGTTCGGGCATGGGGAAACGCAAAAGAGCCGCTATTCCAGTGAGTTGAGCAAGTTCTGAAAAAAATTAATAATAAAATATAAGTAAGGATAACTTATAAGTGGATATTTTGACTACAAATATAACAAATTCAATGAATAAATCCCAAAAATTAAGAAACCCCATTAAAATTTTAAAGAGTTGAGCAACAAATTTGTGAGATTTGAAATACTGTTTCATACAAATTTATATGATTTTGTATTGAAATGAGTTTTGGTTTTCATTGCTCAATTGAAATGTGCGGACTTTTCTTAGAACTCAGCAAGAAGCAAGCTTCAAGGCCAAATCAATGCACTTTGATTTGTTTATATTCTTTTTTCTGTATAGTTTGGCGATGGCAGCTTTAGAGCGACGTAGGAGGAGTCAGTGGCCAAGGCATACGGGTTTTGTTCTAAGCGCTGACTCAGTTTTTGAACTTCACATTCAATTTACAAAAGAAACATGGAAAATAATAATTTGAATACTAATTGCTCAATGTTTTTATGGTCAGGCCAGGTTACAGATGGTTGAAAATGATTACAATACCCTGCAGCTCTTGCTTCTAAAGAGATGACTATTATAAGTATAAATAATGTCTGGCAATTCTGTGATTTATGGGGTAGTAACTCGATGTCTATGCCTCCCCCTTTTACCTGAATTGTTTATATAAGTAATTGAAGAATAAGAGGTACTTGAGAAGTTAAGAAAATAACAATATAAAATGTAAATAAAGCCATTAATGTGAGCAAATCAATTGAGAAGTGTTGAGATAGTCTTTCTGCAAACGTTTTCAATTAACAAATTTGCATTTGCGACCCATTTACAAACATTGAAAGTGAAAACTCGTATGACTCATTTGCCAAGAAAATGCATGGTTATTTAAAGCATTTTACACAAGAAGAAAAATGAAATGGGGAAAACATACACATCACACACACACACATATACATTACGAAAAAGTGGGCAAATGTAATTTTAATTAACATTAAATTCTAAATGAAAATGAAAGTGTTTTTTGGCAATTTTTCAAATTTGTAAATCTTTGTTTATTTTCTTTCCTTTGTCAACATTTTGGACTTTGCATTTTCTTAGGAGATTCCACAAGATATATATATATATATATACATATATATGGGCACCCGCACATGTGAGTGCAAATGCAGTGCGAGCAATTTAAAAATAGAATATTTAACGAGGTCATTAGACAGCGGGGAGTCAGGAGAGAAATGAAAAATTAAAATTGAGCATAGAAAAAAGAAAAGATATCTTTGACTTTTCATTTGTAGACAACTTCACATAAGATTTTCATACAAAAAATATTCTATTCTTAACTTCATGGTGAGTCATTATCGAGTATTCCATTGGGCTTCTCTATGAACCTATGCATGATTTTTTTTGGGCTACTCACGTTCTCCTGAGATGTGCATGCTGGAAAAGATTTTCACTTCACCTCCAGCGTCGCGCACTGATTCAACCAAGTTAACATATTCTTTCCTGAGATTAACGTCTTGGCACCTGAAATTCAATAAGAAAATATATGAAACATATATTAATATGTAGTTAAATGTACTGAAACATAAACCAAGCTGTAAACATTAATTAACAAAAACTGAATAAAACTTTCGACTGAAGAACTTTGAAGCCTTTTTAGGATTCTATTTATAAACTTCAAAGTTTACATAAACAAAGACTTCATCCTAAATGTTTGTATATACATATAGCTAAAGTATAGGAATCATGTCTGTGTTTTAATAAAACTTTAGAAGTTATATACACAATAATAAGACTTTATTCATTTTCGTAAATTTCCACAAAAAAAAATATATTTATTCATCGTTTCTTGAAATCAAATAATCTTAAAAAAATATAAATAAAATCTAAGCTTTATAAGATGATAATCATAAAAACTTTACACCAAAAGAACGTTTTCATTTTTCAAAATCATCTTTTAAGCTTACGATTTTCTGCATAATTTACTAAAAAAAATATAGTTGAAAAATTGAACAAATTCATGGTTAATCCGACTTAAAAGTTTAAGATTGTATTTTGGTCAATTTCTAACAAATTTCAAAAAGTTTTACCTTAAATGAATCACAATTTAGCAAATGTGTTTAATGGCATCAAAAATTTGGATATTTGGATATTCGAGATTTTAATGCAGATTAAAGGACATTATTTTACCTTGAAAATAAAGCCGTGCAAATTTAATTTTATTTGAATATTTTGCTATCATTAATATGTAATACTATTGTCAAAAATCGGTTAACTCTTGGCCAAGTTACAGATTAGCAAGTAAAGAAATTCTAAAAAACGTGATTCGAAAAAAGGATTATCTCCATATTTCTGGTTTTAGGAAATCAAATCCGATCAGATTAAAATTTTGGTATCTGAGTTTGTATATTTAATACTATCATATTGGTAAATTTCTTGGAGATACTCCAATTGTTTCACCTGTTTCTTTTAGAACTATATGATATAGTGGTCCGATTCTGATGAGTTCTATACATTATCTTACCCGGTTTATAAGTTTCATTGCAATAGCTCTTAAGATGGCTGAGTAAATCGCAAATTGACGGATGGACAAGCGAACATGGCTATATCGACTCTGCTTCTCATGCTAATCAAGTATATATATACTTTATGGGTCGTTACAAACATCTGACAGTTTGAAAGAAACAGTTTGTGTCAATTATTGTTTATCCTTTCAAATAAACTAGTAAATTTTGCTATTGTGCATTTTAATCTTTCCTTTTCAACAATTTTGCAACAATATTTAACAGTTTCAGATGATGACAAATCCAAAACGGTTAGGCACTCAAATATTTTGCAATTACCTATACAGCATTTCATACATTGAGTACATACAAATATACGAATTAATTAATATCTATTACGATTCATTTCAAGTAATACGATTCACAAATTGCAAAGTGCTTAATCATGGCACTGAATAAATATGCATATATACATATATACATTTTATATATTGATATATTGGTAATCTATAATGCACAAGGTGTCAAGTTTAACTGGAAATTGTGGGTTCGCATCAAAGGTTAGATGACTATGACGACTATCTATATCCAAGGGATGGGAAATCTTTGAGGTACATACACACTTGTAATGTGAAGAACAAACCAGTTCAAAAACCTTTTCAACAACAAAATATTCAGGTAAGAACAGCCACAAAAGATTGCAATTTAATTAACATTTTTATTGATGACAAGAGTTGAAAAAACAAAACAAAAGAGAAATGTGCGATCGGGCAAAGAGAATAAATTGAATGTGGGGAATCGCTGGGCTCCACAGCACGTGCAGTTATCAAGAGAGAGAAACAGAGAAAGAGAGGCAGAGCGTATGGGGGATACTCAGAGAGACACAGAGAGGAGACCTCGTCGACGTCTTGGGGTCTTTGTAGAATTCAGTTGCAAAGCGGCTTTCTTGCGGTGCGAACGTTTTTGTATATCAATGAGTAGAGGAAACGCACAAGAATTGAAATTCAACACAAAAATTTCATACAATTCGGTATCAAGAAACCTCAAAAGAGAGTGCACACAACAACAAAAACCAAAAGGTGCGTGTGGCAAACACAAAGTGAAAGTTGAACACAAAATATTGTCAAAAATGACAAATCCCGCACTCGAGCTATGGATACTGTGATTCAGCATATAGGAATGCAATTGAAAACAGATCTGTATCTGTATCCGTATCTTCTACCTGTGGTGTATCATATATTGTTTTGTGTTTCTGTTTTGTTATTGTTGTTCATCAATTAACCGCAAAGGTTGTCATCATTGTAGTCGACCCGACGTCCGTCCGTCTGTCTGTCTGGCAATGATTGCACAATGAAATCAATTGTTATAATGGAATTAGCGTGCACTTGCCAACCGTCGACGACGACGACGACGTCGAGGCCCCTTTCTGTGGAGGCCTCCGACACAGAGTCATGGACGTGAAAGAATGAGACCGAGCCCCACCGGCCCCCAATTTTATTCCGCCAAAGATATCAGTTAATATACACTTGAAAATGTATATGTATACATATTATATGTGTAATTAACTATTAACCTATTCTCAAGTTCCCCCAACATGAACCTCTTCTTGCCATGCTCCAAATGCTTATCTTTCAAATACTTTGACTTCTACATGTGCTTATTATATATGCATATGTATTATACTAAAAGTCGCGCGAAATGCGCGATTGTCCCACATTATGTGGAATTTGTCAAGACAGAGAGAGAAAGAGATAAAGAGAGAGACAGAGGCGAAAAGGGGGGGAAACTTTGTGTTTCTTAGCTTTTATTCTCATGCCAGTTACAATTACAACACAATGCAAATATCTCGGTTCTGTGTGAATAGCTCTCAGATACTTTGTACTTATTTTATTGCGAAAATCCCACTTCATGGAAAAAGGGCAGATAACCAAAGGGCAAAGCAAAATAAATATCGGCGGGGTTTGGTTTTATTTGGCATTATTTTCCATATACTTTTGACTTCTCTAGAGAAGTTAGTCCATGGAAAAAATAAACTATTCTTGATGCGATTTCTTTTTTAATAAGTTTAGCACATTTGATTAGTATGTTCAGCATAAATCTTTTGGTTAACATAGACAAAATGTTTATTGAAACAGGCAATAAGCCGGTTTTAGTATTAAATATAGTTAAATAAATTAACATTTCTTGTCAATATCGAAATAGTTTGACTATGTTCCCCGGGCTCGCAGTTTTCAGAAGGCCCCGCGATACATCACAGTCGAAAATAGCGGATTTATTTGAAGGGAAGTATAAGGGCCCGAACGTGGTTATTAATCCATACATATACATATATTAACAATTTATAATATTTAAAAAAAAATACAAAAAACAACTTTGTATTTTTATAGCTACTGGAGAAATTTGTCAGACTGTTAAGTATCAAACCAGAATGCTCCTTTTATTGATATTTATACTTAAAACCTGACACTCTAATTTAAATAAAAACCTCCTATTTTTATACCCTTGCAAAAAGGGTATATTAATTTTGGTCAGAAGTGTGCAACGCATAGAAGTAAGCATCTCCGACCATATAAAATATATACATATATATTCTTGATCAGCACAACGAGACTTCATATAGCCATGTCCGTTCGTCCGTCTGGATCAACGCAAACTCCTCCTAGACCGCAAGAGCTACAGAGCTGAAATTTTGCATGTAGGCTTCCATTCACTGCAGGGGTTGTATATCTCGGATTCAGCGGATTCGTTATTTTGTCAGCTATTGTCGTGAAATTTAATATAAGTGAGTTTATTATAGCTTTAAACGACTGTGCCGAATTTGATAAAGATTGGGTGACTATATCATATAGCTCCCATTGGAAAACAGTGACTTTGATCAATAACTTCGTTTTTCCCTATGTTAAGATTATGGGCCGTTCTTCCTCTTTGACGGCTATAAGTGAGAAAAAAGTACCAAACAACTTGCAAGGGTATGCAAACTTCGACGCGGTCGAAGATAGCCCCCGCCCTCTGTTTATATACATATATAATTTCTCTTTTTATTTCCATTACTTTTTTTTTATTTCTTCAACCTTGTGATCAAAAAGTTGCCAACTCAGCGCGTTTAACCACACATTCACATATCGTCATACAATATGCATGTGTCTAAAAAGCCAAACAAAAACCAAACCTTAATACAGAAAGCGATATGGTTTAAATGCTTTAACGACATTCGTATACTCTCATTTGAAAGAATGTGGAATATACCCTTCGAGAAACACACTGCAGGGCAAGTCAACGAACTCTTTGTTATATTTCAACAGATCTTTCTATGCTTTGTAGGGCTAAATGAAGATAATGAAAAGACTTTCGTTTTAAATTAATAGTTTTAATTGGCATTATTAGACTTGAAACTTTAGGGAAACCAAAAAAACACGTACAAGTTGGGCCAAAAGAAGTCATCCGATGTTGTTTGGCTCTTATTTACTCTAAATAAAAAAAACTTTGATTTGAATGAGAGTCAAACAATATCGGATGACTTCCTTTGTAGTTTCTGACAAATATTTTTCACCAATTCTAAAAGCTAGTCTTAAAAAATGTATTCTACATGTCATAACTTAGTTTTGGTGAAACATCGATTCATTGCTGAACATCGACATCGACAAAAACATCGGTAAACATCCCTACTATAATAGTTGCTACATATTTGATTTAAACGAGTTTAGTCTTTCCTGGATAATTGAGCAACTGGTTTCAGTGTAATAAACCCAAACAAAATATTATTTGTTTGTAGAGCAACTATTAATATTTGTAGAGGATTTGTTTAAGGAAATCAATATGGTAAAAGCAAAACATATTTCAGTGATAGTTTTTGTGGGTAAACTATAAAGGTAACCCTCGTTTATTTGGGCTTGTTGATACACAAAGACTCCTTCACACGCCTATCAATTTGCAAAGCCATTTGAATTCGTCCGCCAGTCATTTAGTTCACATGCAATATACATATATTCATGGCAACTTTTTTCCGACTATACTATATATTCAATTGTTTCGGTTTTGGATTTTTGGTTTCGTTTCATTTACTTGGCGTGTCGATAAATGGTGAGAGAGCAAGAAAGATCTCTGTTTATAGAGCTGTTTTTGCCTAACTTTTGATGGAATGCCTAGAATTGATACCTCTAAACCAGATACAAGAATCTATCTGACCATTACTCTTAGATTGCTGTGTTATATATACACAAATTCTTAATGTGTTTGTTCGTGTGGGCGAACAACAACAATAACAGCAGAATAAAGAATTTTAATTTATTAAATCGCACCGTTTATGGAAACGCTTAGAGCACTCTCACTCAGGCCCCCCACTTTCCGCTTGATGTTTTCTGGATCCAGGTTCCATACATACATATGTCTTTATATATGTACATATATACATACATAATCGACTTTGTGCCAACTTATAGTTTTCTTTAACGTTTTTGGACTGGTTCGTTCTCTCATGCCTCATTTCTGTCTTTCTCTCTATATGTTTATCATGTGCAACCAGTTTTTCTAGTCTTCTTGTCGTCGTTTTCATACAACAATTTTAGGGCACATTCGTACACGTTTTTCACTAGTCTCAACGGGTTGCCCCATTGCAGCTGGCCGGCTAGCTTTGCATGTAAATTTATTGAAGACAATTGTTTATTGCATATACAAATGTAATTTTTTTTTTGTATTGTATTATTGTGAAAGTTTTGTTGTTGTATTCAGTCGGTTCAATGAATTGAGCAAGAAGTGAAAGGGCTTGGGTCTACTTATAAATCTATCTATATTTGGCATTATGGGAGTGTTGTTTATCTATTTGTCTTTTTAAGCGAGAAACTGCTTTATATTTCCTTATATGTATAATGAAATTGAAAATGAATTGGATGAAAATTATTAAGCATAAGAAAATAAGCATAGATATTTTATCTTCCTGGGTTTTCTTTGATACTTTGTAATATAATATTATCTATCTGTTGCTTATTTGAGTTATATCTTATATCTAAGAAATACATATATTTCTTGCTATTGGAAATCATTGTTAACCAGAAGGCCGGGGCTAACTTCGACCGCATCAAAGTTTGTATACCCTTTCAAATTTTTTGGTAACTTTTGGTAATGTTTGCAAAAGAACGGCCTTCAATCTTAGCATAGGAAATATTTATTGCTCAAAGTCACTGCTTTCCACCGATCACTCCTATTGGAGCTATATGATATAGTCACCCGATCTTTATCAAATTTGGCAGAGTTGTTTATATGTGCAATAAACTCAGCAATATTAAATTTCACGACAAAAGCTTAGACATAACCGAAGTTATTGAGAAAGTCACTGTCGTGACTCCGGCCCTCTGGTTTCTTTTTAGAATTTTGTCCAAAATTTCAAAATAAAATCTAAGTTTCGGGTGCAGATTCCTTACGATATATACAAATACTACATGAATACTATATTCAATATTTGACGATTTAACATGAAAATAATAATGTTGAAACTGTTAAGTAACACCATTTTGCTATTGATAGAAATAACTAAATTAGTTTCAGTTAAGAACTGCGATTCTGTGTTCGTCTCGTTATATTTCAAGTATTAACTACTTTATCTAATCGAAAACTATATAAAATATACCAGGAATTCATTATCAATGTGAAACACTTTGATTTAAAAAAACAAAAACTTTTACATGCTGATAAGAAACAAAAAAAAAAAAAAAAAGGTTTTATTTTTCTTAAAAGCTTGTTTGAAAAAGGAACGTAAAACGAATTCTGTGAAGAATTCAAAGCTATCAAGAATGTAAAAAGATTTGAAATACATAAATTACAAGAATTTCAAAGTAGTTAACTAAATGTCAACTCTCTTTCAACTTTAGTTCCTATTGAAGTGCCGCGTTGACCAGCCAATTAACCGCACACTGAGCCACAGAGAAGACGATGTATACAATAGAGCCTGACTATACCATTTCGGATGGGGGCTATCCACAATATCGCAGTGGAGACCATACAGCTGCCGATGTGGCAATGTTTGAGCAAAAAGTCTACAGCAAATGCTGGAATACCTCTGCCTACTTCTCCTCCTCCTCCTCCTCCAGATCGTCATCATCTTGCGGCAGTCCAAGTCGTTTATTGCCATTAAGAGAAACGTTAAGCGATTACAACAAACGTCTCTGGCAAAGGGAACAAATGGAGAAAAGCAATAACCGACGAAGAAGATGTGGAGAACACAATATTAATGATAATTATGTTGATGATAATAATGAACATGACGCATTGGTCCAGCAAAAACATCAAAAAAATCTGTGCAATGAGCAAACAAGAATCAAAGGGTAAGTCAAACAAATTTGTTCCTTTCCCTTCTTCTATTCATGTTTTGTATTTTTTGCTTCTTCCCCCCAAACACAGCAATCAAAAATGTCGAGATAAAGGCAAGACAATGTCAACAAAGTCAATACAAGATCTGAACAGTTTTTGAACCTCCAAGAACCTTCAAACAAAACACAACATATTCTGACTGATTAAATGTGCTAAAACAAAAAGTAAAAGAGAGAGAAGAGAATAATTTCTAGCATTTAAGTTAATACTCTAAGTAAATAAAATAGAACCAAAAGAAAACAGAAGCAGACGATAAACTTGATATTCTCACTGGAATTTCAGCAGCTCATTAAAATGGTAAACGAATCCAAATGGAGATCAGAGAGCAGACTAGATAAATCAGCCAAAAATGGGGGGCCTATGCTACAGAGACAGACAACCTTGATCATGAGGCGCTCGTCGCACACGTATCTGCTATCGGTTGCCATACTTGTCGGCAATCAAAATGCTTTTTGGACGTGATTCTCTCAAAATAGCTAAAACTATGCAAAATTTCAAAGCCAAATGAAAGCGGTTTCAAGACCCACTGCACTACGGAAGAAAAAGTCACCGAAGATGACTGTTTCAGCATAAGATACTCTTAATTCCGAGATGAATTGGACATGTGAAATATACGAGGTTTGAAATCAATCTAGTAAATCGCCAAGTTAATAAGTTGAATTATATTTACAAAAAAATATCAAAGAAGCTAACTTCGGCTGTGGCAAACTATACATATATGTATACCCTTCCAGTCCTTGGCCATAATATTTTTACATGTTCCAAACTCTTTTTCAGTAACTTAATTCATCACTGCACAGAAAAACATTTCAAATTTCATTTCCATATCTTCTCTGTTGATTCGCGCAATGATATAGTAGGCTGCAGGCAGCGTTTGAGTTAGTCCGATTTATATTGACTGTAACTTGTCTTCTATTCATCCGATCTGATTGAAATTTTGGGATCTGATGTTTTATATCAAAAGCTATTATATAAGTAAATTTCATAGAAATACTCTAAATTCATCATCTATGTTTCTTCTATAACTATATGATATAGTGGTCCGATCTTGATAATTTTACATACTTTATCTGCTCCGGGCTATAAGTAGCTCAAATATCAAGTTTCATACTAATAGATCTTAATATGGCGGTGTGAAGTTGATTTGCACAGACGAAAATGGCTATATCGATTCAGCTTCTCATGCTGATCATAAAGAATATATATACTTTATGAGGTCGGAAACGTCGTTCTATGCGTTACAAACATCTCCTCCGAAAGGGTATAAAAATGTAAATTTTAGATATTCCCATCCTGAAATACTTTTCTTAGAAACAAAAGGACACTTTGTCCAAAGTTTTGACCGATTTTCTTCGTTGAGCAAATCAAAATATCTTAAATTTTATATGCAAGTGGGTCAAAGATAAAAAACAGTTTACCTTATTGAAACGATTTAGTCTGAAGATTGTTTTGGTCAATTTGTACAATAGGTAATAAGGTAAGCAACTTTAACTAATTCACCATAAAACCCAAAAAAGGAAATGGACTAATTTGGCTTAATCCATGCTTAGAATGCTAAAAATTAATACAGTAAGGC
This sequence comes from Drosophila equinoxialis, assembly GCA_018150345.1. NCBI lineage: Eukaryota > Metazoa > Arthropoda > Insecta > Diptera > Drosophilidae > Drosophila > Drosophila equinoxialis. Next base: position 6,011,928 of record JAECWI010000047.1, read on the forward strand.
AAAAAACTATTGGCTCAATTTAAGTTTTGAACTTTAATATTTCTTTTAATATTTCTCTGATTGACAAATTTAATATAATAAATAGAGATTGAGATTTACTTTCAGTTATAAACCTTGAGTTTGAAAATATCATACAAAACACTTTGAAACGCTGTTGCTAAATGAATTTGAAAACAAATGAACCTTAAATTTTATAGTCCCTCACACACAACGGATGCTCTACACATGGCAATAAAAAATAATACAAAAAAAAAAGAAAAACAACAAATAAAAAACTGTCGCTATACTCAAAGGCAATTCGGTTGAAGTTGAAGGTTTGGCACTGTCAACGAACGCGCTCTTGATTTTTCTGCTTGATTGAACTTGATGTACAATTGCGAATAGCTAATAAATTGATAGAATGTTCGGTCGCCAATTGGTTTCGATGGGGTTTTGTGTTGTTTTTTAACTTACCTAAATAAATTATCAGAAATGAGCAAAGTTTCTATGGCCTGAGACTCGGCGGCACGCAAGATATGCTTCTTGCCATAGAAAGCCTTAGCTGGTTCACACTGCAGCATCATATAGAATTGTTCCAGGGCCTTCACTTCGCCAGCGGCTTTGGTATCGGACATTTTGGCCACAACGGCAGGCTCTTGTAGGACCTCTGCAACAGGAAAGTCAAGTTAAATAAGATCGAAACTCTTTCGGACTTTCCACGAACTGACCTTTGAGGGAGTGCTTGAAGCCAGATGAAGCATGGACCAACATAAATTTACTTTTATTATCCAGCAATAGTTTGTAATCCATTTTGATGGCCTGCTGAAACATATACTCATAGAATTGATCCCTCACGAATCCTGGCGAGGCAATAAGCACACATTTAACGACATCAAAGTTGACATGACGCAGAATGCTCTGCATTACTTGCTCATAGAATTTGGCCAAACCCTTCTCGTGCTGCTGGACACTGCCTTTACGTTTACGAGGAATAGAGACTTCAATTTTACTTCGCACCAATGTCATGCTGGCCGTTATGAGGCAAACATGAGCCAAACCCTCCTGCATGACAACAGCAGCCACATCAGCCGATTGACTAGGATCACAGGCCATCTCAATGCGCTCCAGCGCTATGGTATCCCATTCTGGTTTTCTCAATTCAAATTTGCGATTTAACTCGAGATCCAATGTGTGATAGGCACCCATTTTGACATACTGGTTCTCCTCGATGTTGCGACCCTTGAGGCGGAGTACACAGGCCTGAGTATCAAAGTCAATACCCTCCACAGCAATGGTTAAAGTGGTGCGGACTCGACTGCTGGTCGAGGATCCGGTGGCGGTCTCATTCTGAACTTTACGTATTGTTGTGCTTCGCACACTGTCACCTTCGGATATTAAATTGTAAGCATGCCACATATCCTCCGACTCTTCCGGCATGAGGGTCACAGTGCTGGAATGGATTGACCATGGGATTATTGTTAATTATATTAGAAGGTGAAGTAACTTACCCCTGCATCCCCTTGTCCACATACTTTCCTAGTAATTTCATCTTTCTCCAGCTTTAAATATTTAGTAGATTTTTTGATTTACGTTTTGTTTATCTGTTGTTATTATGATTTTTTTTATTTTCAATTTTTGTCACTTGTTTCTGGGAGATAGCAGCTCTTCGTCTCTCTGGCCAACAAAATTCGTATGCATTTTTGTCATTGGTGGTGAAGCGTTTAGATTGTGAACCTCTTTTGTGATCAATGGATTAAACCAATTTGATCAAGAGTTTTCAATTGTATAGTTTGACCAAGGCTTTTTATATGTAAATGATTTATAGTTGTTTGCGGCCAGGTGACCATAGTGTGGTCCACAGCGGCGATTAAATGAAAATGTTTTTGTTGAACGTAGATATAAAGAATTCGTGGATAGGTCAACGTTTTGCTTTGATTCAAAGGCAAAAATATAACCAAATTGAAAATAAAACTCGCCTAACCAAATAAATACTCCATTTGCTTTTATTTAGTGTGACTGACAGTGTTGGTAAACGTTTGCCACATGACAGCTGACGAGGTAATAACGCAATAACGTAACACGTAGGACCATCATTTGCGAGCAACGTAAGAAAAAGAATATTTTAATTATTACGAAATTTAAAGTCTATAGCGGTAAGTTTTTGTTGTTTTTTTTTTTCTCATTTATGGTAATAATTTCATATTTTATGTAGCAAAACTATGGACGATACGGATAGTGAGTGTTCCTTTTATTCAGCAAACGAGAACCCGCCAGAATGGACACTCTTGCAATATCCACTATTGCCGCAAGAATTAGATTTATTAAACCGACAGCTGGAGAAGATTGTGTACATTTACCAAGCAGATGCTGCCTACCACAAGGCTCTGAGAGACATTTTAAATGAGACAAGCATCTCAATAGTTATGGAGCCAAGTTTCTATGGCCGTCATCGAGCTGTTTCTGTATTGACGATAGCCACGGACAAACGTGCATATGTTTTCGATATTTTATCCCTGGGTGCCATTTTCCCAGACTTGGCTTACATATTGACGGCAGACATCCCAAAGAAGATAGTCCACTATGGTCATCGCATCGCTGACCAACTGTATTACCGGCACAGTATAGAGCTGAATGGAACTACAGATACATTTGTGGCAACTTGTTTAGCACGACAAGACAAGAAGCCCTTCACCCTACCCGAGGCCATATCAATGGTTTTTCAATTGCCATTAAAAGAACTCCTCTGCGAAGAGCTCCTAGGCGTAAGTTGTAACACGGGTAATCCTAAATATCTGATTGACATTGCTTTTGTGTGTGTTTCAGACCACCTTATCCCGCCAAGATTTCACCGGACGACCCTTATCGTCAGGCCAAGTTATTTATTTAGCTAAAATGGCCATTTTACAAAGCAAATTATTAGATCGGCTAATGGATGACAAAATGGCGACAAGTATTCAACAAATATCTAAAGTATTCAGTAAGCAATTTCGTGATAATCCTATATCAAGTGAAGTTGCCTTGGGTATGGCTCCACTAAGTCGCTATGGTTTCCATTGCATCGATCAACAATACAACAGTTCTTAATTGCTGAATCACAGAAAATAGATTGTAAGCATTATAAATTTAATTGAAGCATGCTTTCCAAAAAATCAGATTCAAAGAATCGGCAAGGTACTCACTCGATTTCAAATGTCACAACATCTTTAAGACATTTCGTTTCTCCTTACAATTTACAAGAATCTATGAAGAATGCATGAATGCATTCAATTAGACATTTTTTAAGATCCTGCATTATGTTTATCAGGTATAAATTTATCAAGTTATATTCGATCGAATTTTGAATGTTTCAAAACTTGTGAGAGATATTGATGCAAATTGCCGTAAGAGTGCCCAAAATGATGTTTTTTTTTTGCCAGAATCTGCTTAAGAAGAAATTAATATATCCTTTTTGCAGGGTATCAAACTCATTATTTATACACTTTTAATTTAATCATTAATTTGAAATTATGTATTTTAGTTGATCTAACAGATATGAGATTACAGATTTATTTATATATATGTATGTCTGATAGTGTTGGTTAAGTGACTGACAGGTCAAACCCTTCTAGTTAGTTGACAGGTGTGTCAATTATAGCCCTGGCAGTGGATATAGATTGACACTATAGATTGACACTTTCGGAATGTTGCTGAGAATGTTGAATTTGCAGGATGACAAGCATCTTTGCTACCCAAACAGTTCTAAAACACAAGTGAAACAGTAAAAGTGAAGAGTATAGATATTAATATAATATAATATTGTGGACGCTCCGACATATACATACATAGATATCATAGCTCCCAAATAACTGTTGACAATTTTTGTCCTCTAAACTCTATTAGATATACATATATATATCGGGGCGTTAACACTAGTATTTAATTCACTCATGTATACTTTTTGCTTTTGACTTTTAACTTAATCACTTTTTGGTTAGTTCCCAGGGGTTTATTTTTCTGGGCTCTGGCCCTTCTTTATATAGGACCTGACCTGAAGACAGATCTCAACATTGTTTCTAATTATGTTGCTGCAAACTCAACATTCTAGGTGTCATTCTGTTGTCGCTGGAGAGGTAAATGCCAGGACTACAATTGACACACCTGCCAATCCATAATGAAAGAGGTACAAGGTGATTCCGTCTGCAGTAGCGCTGCTCACGACGAGGTCTTATTTCAGTTGGCGTTCGACTTTGGCATCAGTTCTCAATTGTCGGTTCACCTATTTTATCATGCATAGGACCAAACGATTTGCCGACAGGACCACCTTGTACTCATTTCATCATGTGTCAATCAATTGGAACTAACTAATAGGTTTCGACTTGTTAGTCACTTAATCAATACTATCTGACATATATATGTATATATACTGATAAAACCATGATGAAAATAGATCAGTATAAGGATTGTTTTGCATCTTTTGTCAAGTTTAGATGAAATTATCCGCACTGAAATGAATCAGAATTGAGCCAAGAATAATTGGAAAATGTATTAATTTTTTTTAATATACCTTAACTAAAAGGAGAAACCCAATCTTTACTTTCTAATCTTTTAAGAAACCATATTTTTTGGTATAAGTTTCCTTTATTTTTAAGTAGTATCCTTATTAGTTAGTACTTATTGTTTTTGCCAACGCCTTTAACTATCAAACACCTCTCATGGATCAACAATTTTTGTGTAGATGTGAGGCACAAGGGTGTTCCCTTACGGAAGGTTTTACTGTAATATTCCTAACTTCAATTGAGACCCACAAGAGTGTTCCCTTACGGAAGGTTTTACTGTACCCTCCCTAACTTCAATTGAGACTGAAAGTTAAATTAAAAACTATACCTGGAGATATTGATTAATTTGAATCAAAAACATTAAATTTTTTCTGTATTTTAATTAATTTAAGTGCAAAATAAAAAGTAAAAAAGAGTGGCATGACTTCAAGACTTACATCAAGACTTAATTTATCAGTTTTTGAGATGGCCAATTTTTGATGGCTCAAACTGACATGCAACCTGCTCTAGCAGAAGAGAAGCAACGAAATGAATGTACAATTTCTTCCAATGTCAATATATTAATCATTGATAAAACTAAATTCTATAATAAACTGCATTGTTGACAATAAAGTAGATTTCTTCCAATGTCAATATTTTCTTATCATTGATAAGATCAAATAAAGTAAATCGTATATTTTCAATTCAGTCAGCGAAGTATGGCCGAAGCAAACACAACACAAGCTTTTGAGGAGAACTTACTAACCGAGGTAAAATTATCAGGAAATACAGTCTAAAGAGTTTTATATAACTATAAATATATGACAACACAAATATACAAATAAAAAGTCTCTACCTAATATCCACTTGTAGCGACTTGGACCCGGAACGTTTGGAACTGTGTACAAAGCGTTTTATAGAGATCGCTGGGCTGCAGTTAGGAAGGTTTCCAGTTTCCTAGATGTTGCAACTTTGAATCAATCTGTGCAGATATTAATGAATGTGAATCATGTTAATATAATCAAGATATATGATTGCATACTTCAAAAGACAAACGCATACCTCATTATGGAGTACGCCGGGAATGGTTCATTGCACAATTATCTTCATGATAAAAGAACGCCAGCGCATTATTCATGGCAAGTTGCCCTTAACTGGGGACTCCAAATAGCAGAGGTTCGTATACCCAAGACATATTTTGAGATGACTTATGCTATATCAATATTAGGGCATTGCTTTTTTACATGGTCTAATGCCCAATGGTATAATACATGGGCATATTAGGCCAGGAAAAATATTAATCTCCAGAGGAGGACGCACACTGAAGATTGATAGTCTGGACTCAGCTTTCCTTAATAATCAGAATCCAATGGGTTATACGGCACCTGAGACAATCGAAAATGGAGAATATACTGAGAAAATGGATATTTATAGTTGGGCAACAACATTTTGGGAACTTCTTACACTAAAAGAGACAAGCTATGGTAAGAAAAGATGCACTGAATTAGATATATATGTTTGTTTCTAGATGCGGCACTTCCCTTGAATTGTATGCTAGAAGGAACTCCAGAAGCTGTGAAAGTATTGATCTGTAAATGTAGAGTTAGGTCAACCAACGAGAGATACACCATGAGACAAGCAGTCAATAGTCTTAAAAGGATCATTTCCAGCAGTTCTTCAAAATTGGGTACCCTGTCGACGCTAGAACAAGTTGCATTTACAGAATTGCAGCTTGGCAAGGTAAACAAGAAAACTATAATAATATATATTATGAAGTAAAGTAATTTTTATTCAGAAACTTGGCTACGGTTCCACCGGATATGTACGCAAAGCTTTTTTCCGCGATAAGATAATCGCCTTGAAGCAAGTTTATCATACTGTGGATCCAATGAGCATTAAAAAACAGCTCATTAGTCTATCACCTGTACATCATATCAATGTGACATCATTATTAGGTATTACTCTTCACGATGGAACTCTTAATTTACTTCTGGAATATGCCGAAAATGGATCGTTACATGAGTTCTTGCACGGACCGATGCAATACAATTATTCAAATAAACTTGCTTTTAATTGGGGCATTCAAATTGCGAAAGTAACTAACTACAGCTTATGTATTAAACATTATATTTCTGATACTTTATTTCCTAAGGGTATGGCCTATTTACATGATATGAGACCCGTTTCCTTAATACATGCAAATGTAAATTCACGAAATATTCTAATATCCAGAGGAGGGCAACTTTTGAAACTTAGTTTGCCGATGAAATCAAAAAAATTACATTCAGTCCACATAGCACCAGAGGTATATAGAAAATAACTAATCTTTTAATCGAATTATATATGAATGGGATTATAGAAACATCAGATTGTTAGTTAAAGAAGCTAAGAAAAAGTAAATACCAAAAAATTTGTGAAATTGAAAAGGGAAATTCTTGGTATATAGACTATAACTGACTAACTGAGGCATATTAAAATTTTAAACTAAATTTATATTTTTGTAGGTTTTCAATGAAAATGTAAGCACGGAGAAGAGCGATGTCTATAGTTGGGTAAAAGGTAAGCAATAACCTCGTCCGTTTATTTAAAAGTAAAACATAATGTTTATTTATGGTAGATCAAAAATTATTATTTGACAATCAAATTGACTGTCCGGAGAAACTTAAAGTTTTAATTCAAAAGTGTTCAGAACAAAAAGCAGCAGACCGACCGACGGTCTGTCAATTGATATTGAATACGAAAAATTTGATTCCAAGTAACGAAGAAGAATTTCAGATGCCTCAAGTAGGTTTTTATAAAAAAAAAAATAGCGAAAATATATGTTTTATATGTACATATATATAGTTTTAGAAACTTGGTTCTGATTCGTATGAAATTGCCCATAAACATTTCTGGCAAGATAAACTAATAGCTGTGAAGAGATGTCATAGATATGACAAAAGGACAAAAATTGTGGACGAAATCAACAATCTGTCCCAACTAAATCATGTGAATGGTATTGATATTTATGGCTATAGTATATTTGAAAATGTTATTTATATACACATGGAATATGCCGAAAATGGATCATTGCACAAATTTTTTGCATGGAGAATGGCAGCCAGAATATTCATTTTTTTTGGCCATTCATTGGGGTCTTCAATTAGCTGAGGTAAATATACAACTATGGCAAAAACATACATTAATAATTCATTTCTGTTTTAAGGCATTAACTACTTGCATTCAATGGACATTAGGCATGGTGACATAAGACCAAATAATCTGTTTCTCTTTTCAAACTCTCGCCTCTTAAAGATCGGTAACTTTGAGTCATTTTATGCAATCGAAAGGACACAAGACAGTATCAATTGGTATCGAGCACCAGATGTAAGATATTATAGTTTATATAATGTTAAAAGTAATGTAAAGACTCATTGGAGTCTTTTTCAACAGGTATATCCCACCTACAAAAGCGATGTATATAGCTGGGCCATCACCATGAACGAAATTCTGACGCGTGAAGAACCCTTCATTGTATTTGCAAATATCTTTATTACCGGTGAGCATACTCAGTGTCAATCCTCAGGTTAATCCGGTACTGAGCAAACTTTAAGCATTTGTAAGAACTTTAAGACATTTTTCAATAATAGATGAAGGACCCGTAATGGGTGACACATTGATGGCCGACTGCCCGCAGGATTTAATGGATCTATTAGAGCAATGCTGGCAAAAAAACCAATACAAACGACGTTCAATGGATTACATTGTGGATGAATACAAAAATCTTTACTCCATTCCACACGCTTTACTCACACATTGGGATTCAGCAGAGTCCTTTGAGAGTCGCGATCATGGATGTGTTAAATGCGTTGTAATGTAGAATTAAAGTTATTTTATATTTATGTAATCTTAGCTCTAAATATATTTCCTTGAGGAGTTGGTAGCTTTTAGATTTCTCTTTAGCTCAGAATCTCGCAATCATCGTAGGTTAAAAAAGTGGATAGACATCCTCCAGCACCATAGGAAATTGTACGATTGTAACGTCTAATGAGATATAGACCCACAGGAACCATAAAAGCCATTATCGCAACGAATACACCCGCTATAATTTCTTGATAGCGAATATCACCACCGAATCTACGTCTGATAGTGTGCTTAGCATTTATGGATGATCTAAGGATGACGCTTACTCACCCACATTTTGGTTGATTGCTCGAATAAGTAACATTCGGACGCTTAGGGGAATAGCCGGAGTCCTGGTATTTGGCGGCACGAACCGCAACCACACCGTTGCGTATCCTGCGTCTGTAGATGGTTTCAACTTCCTTCACATTGGCCTGGCTCTGTTTAACAACCAAAGGTCCGTTGATTGTCATTTCGGGGCAGGAGCAGACTCCACATGAGGACGATGTTTGCCTATCTATCTCCATTGCTCATTTGTAGAAAATATATACATTTATGAAAAGGAATTTGGAAATACGAAAATCTTTCAACTCTATCTGGCCCCCCGAAATTGGCCTACTAATTATTTATTCACTTTTATTTTATTTATGTCAATGTCATTTAATAGTAAGCGATTCCAGTGTTATCACGGATCCATTCAAGATGGGAAGTAACTCTGGTAAAACCAGAAGGATCGCCAGATTGACAACCATTACCAGACACCCAGGAAGTGACACCAACCAATTTAGCATCATCCTGCAAGACCAATGGGCCACCAGAGTCACCACTGCAAGTGGATTTGCCATCGGGAGTGGCCACACAAAGAATTGCCTCAGGTTGAGTACCGTATACCTGAGAGCACTGCTCGTTGCTAATGATCTGCAAGTCGACGCACTGCAGCCAATCGGGCTGTGGGCTGCCATCGTAAATGCCACCCCATCCGCAGGCCACGGCCCACCAACCAGCGTACATGTTGTAACGGTCATTAAAGCTTGGCAGCTCCACCTTGTTGACCATGGAATAGAAATCCACATGAGGGGTACGAATCAGAGCAATATCGTTGCCATTCACATTGGGCCAATCGGGACTTTGGATAAAGTCGCTGCCGCTGACAGTGTGAGTGAACTGGGCATCGGTACGCCAGGTGGCTCCGTAATAGACAATAACGCGTTCTCCATTGTTGGTGCAATGGGCAGCAGTTAGGACCCAATCGCTGGCAATAATGGAACCTCCGCACCACCAACCAGCTCCATTGGCCGAGAAGCCCAAGCCAACGGTATAAGGGGCCTTGCCCTCGTAGGCGGGATAGCCATTGGTAATCCTTCCCTCGATTTTGTTCGTCTGATCCTTGGGATGAATCGTTTTCTGCTTGATTGTTCCAGCAGAAACGGCGGCAATCGCCAGAGTTAGTACAATGAAAGTTTTCATTTCGAACTTCTAATAAAGTTCACTCCACTCCATGCAGGTTCTTATATAGGCGGCCCCCTCCTATCATATCATATCATATCAGACACTTGCCAAATATCTGAATGGGCGAAAAAATTCAAATACTCGAGCTATCTATTCGAAATGTGCAATTATTGATTAAATCTATTTAATTACTAAACAAAATAAGTTTCTAATTCTTATCTTTAAGTAAATAGGTCTGAGGAAATATCCCCTTAAAACAGTCTTAATTTAAACTTCGAAAATTGGACCCCCTATCAGTATATTATGTATTTTAAATGACAACCATTTTAGTAACATATTTTCATTCAAGTGTTCTAAGTCCCTATTAGATTAACATATCCTCAAGCACCTAACAAAAACAAAAAGAAATTAAATATTCTCAACTATTCTGGAATGACCAAATGGTGAGAAGGAAGCATCTCCGACCATATAAAGTATATACATATATTCTTGGTCAGCACGACGAGACGAGTTCAAACAGCCATGTCCGTCCGTCCGTCCGTCTGGATCGAAGCGAACGCCTCCTAGACCGTAAGAGCTATAGAGCTGAATATACTGCAGGCGTTGTATATCTCGGATTCAGCCGGATCAGACCATATAGCTCCCATACAAACGGCAAAATCACGGACAGTGACTTTTCTCAATAACTTTGTTATTTTTGAGCTATTGTCGTGATTTTTAATATTGGTGAGTTTATTACACCTGTAAACGACTGTGCCAAATTTGACTAAATCATATATGGAGCTCCCATAGGAACGATCGGTCGAAAACAGCGACTTTTGTCAATAACTTCGTTATTTCCTATGTAAAGTTTGTGGGCCGTTCTTTTGCAAAAAATAAGACTTTTTAGATAAAACGTTTATCCACATTGACGGCTATAAGTGAGGAAAGAGTACCAAACAACTTGCAAGGGCGCGGTCGAAGTTAGCCCCGGCCCTCTGGTTTTATTTACTTACATATATGTATTTGTTTTCAATAATTATTTTAGTTCGGAAATACCGAAAACGGATCTTAAATTTTTTTGAATGCTTTAGTACTGAGCAGAGCATCAAAAAGTGAATCTTTTAGCCAAAAATCATGGTCGTTATCAATTCTTTTATATCTATGTATCTATATAAATGTTGTGTAAGTACCTGCAATCGCTATGCATTCAGAAACTACTGAACCGATCGCCATCAAATTTTGACACACTGTGGAGCCATGTTCGAGATTGGTTTTTATCTACTTTTTATGTCGAGTATGACTCGCGAGCGCGAATCAAATGGGTTTTATAACGGATTCCTGTGTATCGAACGCAGCATTCGTTAAAATACAAATTCTCCTGTTTCAGTTACAAACGAAATAATGTCTCCTAAAAAAGCGAATTTAGGTCGTCGTACTTGCAACGCAGAAAGAATCAGAAGAAATGTTTCGAATAGAACTGAAGAAAAGCGGAAATTGGTACGGGAGACGGAGCGGCTAAGGCAAAGGCAGAGGATTATTATGGAACCAGCCGAAAGCCGTGCAGCCAGGTTTGAGCATCAGCGTTTGCGAGCCCGAGAGTCGAGACTAGATCCACATGAGCAATACCATGATCCAGCTGCTGATTATGGCTCCAGCCGTTGTCATCATTGGCCAGATGAGTCATGTCTGCACTTACTGTTAGGCTTTGAAGTTCAATAATGAAACGAAAGGAATGTGTTGTACTAACGGCAAAATCAAATTACCTCAACTTGATGCACCACCAGAGCCACTACGAAGCGTGGCAGGGTACAGCTAGTATATTTTTAAATAAGCAAAATCGGAGAACATTTTCCAATGTATACGTAGAATCATGAATGAAAATTGGTCATAAACGATTCGCTAAAATTTTGATAGATAAATTTTAAGGAATCCTTTGCTCATCATTGGTCATTTTTGACTCGCTGAAGAGGATTATTCGACTATTACCCGGAATTACATTCCATTACATTAAATCGTCCAAAGAGTGAACAAAATTAACTATTCTATTACACTAAAAAAGAGTTCGGTGCACGAGGTGTCCTTAAATAGATAAGTGAGACTCTCTTCTCTGAGATTTAAAAGAAAATATACTCTAAACAGAAGTTTAAACTGGAGCTAGAGTTGGCCTCAGATTAAGAAATGGGCATCAGGAAGATATTTTTAGCGCTTTGCTTTCACGTCCTTTTAGCTCTCTTTATATGCATAAACTTTTCAATCGAGTTTAGATTCAGAATTTATACAAATATGAATACATTCTATATACATATAAATTACAAAATAATGAAACTCCATCTGGTATTCGTATAAAGTTTCGTCTCTTATATATTTTTGTATAAATTTGTACACACTTTTGTCCTTAAACTAACAGCCTTTCAATTTCCTGCTGTATGGAGGTAATCTGCGACTTCAGTTGGCTTCCCTCGTTGGTGGTCACCGAGCAAGCCACAATGGGTCGGGAGACACCGCAGGCGCGTCCCAAAGCCTGTTTCGAGCGCACAAACACATACGGCACATTCTTGTCCTCGCACAACAAGGGCAAGTGGAGCAGAATCTCGATGGGCTCGGTGTCACCTGCCAGGACCACAATATCAGCCAGGCCACGATTCAGAGTTTTGGTAGCTTCGTTGGCTCCCTTCCGCAACTGATTGTAGTTGAGGGCCTGCTGGAGCAAGTGCATTATCTTGCCAGTCAATTGGGCATCGGCCAATGGGAATGCTTTCGGGTTCACTTCCTCGGTCTAAACCAAATTTCACAAGTTTATTCATTGCAATTGCCAATTAGGTTTATCTACTTACCATGTTGGTTATTATTAATGCTTATTATTCGGGTTTATTTGAACAAATTTAAATGCAACCTCTCGGCTTGTTGCTTCACTGAGGGCAGAATTTTAACGAATAAAACGTTTTACAAAAAACACGTGCACGGCAAAATACCATTATAGGCTAAAATCCCATTATATGTGTAAAATAGCGAGATTTAGCTATTTTTGGAGTATTTTTTAGCTGAAAAAATACCTAACAGCAACAACAGCTGATTTTTAAAACAAGTTGGCATCATCCGACGCGACTTGGCGCTATCTCGTAATTTTGAATTTTGTTTGTCCAACTTAATTTCTAAAATATAAAGTTTAAATGTAATAAAATAGACGATTTTACAGTTTTGTTAACAGCTCTAAATTTAAATTTATTTATTTTTCAGTGGCTGACATCGAAGCTGTTATTGCGGCTGCAGAGAAAAATAACTGTAAACATTTTAATTAATGTTTTGATAAACGGATGAATTACACACAAACATATCTAATACCTTATAAATTTGTATTTTTCTTTTTAAATCTTAATTTATTTATTTGAGATAAGTTATAGTGTAAAATTGCCTTAAATTTTATTTGTTCAGGACATTGTAGCTTTGCTGGTAAGACAGATTCTTGAAGACCCATATGGTACTCGGGTATGGTTTATGCAATGGCCAGTGTGGTTGCAATTATTTGCAGGATTTGGGCATCCTCCACTTACCTGTGGAAGATCACAGTGGCATAATTGAGGCCCACCATTGGCTAGAAGAGGGCAATAACAATGAAGCACCCGATATCATGCCAATTCGTAAGGTATACGGAACAACACGCACACAGCCGGGTTAGAAAACTCTAAAGGTATTCAAAATGTTAGCCATGTGTGCACACATTTGCTAAAGTTGTTGAATGCCCGCTACAAGGCAGAGCACTATAAAAACAGAGATTCACCTGTCGAAATGTCCTTGGAGTTTACGGCCAGCCAAACCAATGATATTGTGAACGGCTTGGATGCCAAGCAACAGGGAATTCTAAAGACCATCAAAACTAATCTTTCCGATGAGGGTATTGATCGGAAAGAACTGAAGGCTAAATTTTTCCACATAAGCGACTCTGAATTAAAATAAGATGAGAGAGATTGACTCTAGGATAGGTTTTTACATTAAACTTATTGATTTCATAGTGTATTTTTCTTTTTTAGCAACATTTTTGACTTTTTGCTATCAGAGGGACAAATCTAATCCAGCGTTGATGTGGTCAAAAGACTCTTTCTGTTATTATTTGTTAAAATTTAAGTATACGAGGAAACTAAATACAATTGTTATGGCCTGAAAATAAATACTTTATCATGGACATAAATTGTACATTTGGCACTTTATATGACTTGTGAAATAGATCCCCTGGGATAGGCAAGAAACATTGAATTTCTATGATAGAAACGATGCATTGCATTTTTGGCACATTTAATTTATGGTTATGAATAGAAATTAAATATTTTCTTTTGTTGAAATAGTATAATATAACACAAAAAAGCTATCGCCATATAGATAATTGACTAAACTATTAATATCTATGAAAACTAAAACTTTTCAAGTGAACGAATCTAGTATTGGAACAGTTCTCATAAGTGTATCGGATGATAAGCTTTTACGACGAATTATTGAATAAATTGCTCTGCACTCGCATAGCAGGCGCGGTACATGAATTATACAAGACCAAATCAGTCTGCAGTCGAATGGGGTGGGCGAGGGGGGGGACAATCGCCAGTGCCAGCATCGATGAGCACGTGACACCCAAACCATGAACAGTCATAAAGTTTTTGCTGATGATGGTGTGCTCATCATCAGCATCGTTGCGTGCACAGTCGACTCGATTCGAGATGCCGAGACAATCTGTGGCCTAGACCGGCTTATAAATGATGCACAACAGCCTTGCTATGCTGTGCTATGGGCGTGGGCGTGGGTGTGGGCGTGGGTGTGGGCATGTACGTGTGTTGATAACTCATGCTGAGACCGATGGCTGTGCAGACGTAACTTTTAAGTTCGAGACTTCAACGCTCCGTTTGTCAGGCTGTAATTCAACGCTATTTACGTGACCCCCACCAAGAGTCGTGTCTGTGGGGTTTGGCGCCGACACCGCAGCATGCTGCCTGAAATGATTGCCCAGGGCCGCACACACACACACACACTCTTATACACAGGACACGGGAGTGGGAGTTGTATATTTGCCGTGTAGGCATGTCGCCTGAGTATGGAAGTGGGGGTGGCGACCCGTTTAGGGTGGCTAAGGGGTGGGCATAGCATGTAGTAGTCAAGCGTGTGACGGCAACAAGGATAACGTCCAACAAGGAGTGCGAAAATCCTTGTACATGCATGCATGCGATGAATGTATGTAAGTTCAGTGTATATAGCCGCCCGCAGCTGCATTTGGGGGTTAAAGTAACGAAACCTTTAGCAGCATTGCCTTTATCCTAGTTTCAGTGCTCACACTTCGAGTAACGAATAATATTTTGAAATAGTTTTATGGAAACGCTTTAGAGTTGAGAAGCCTAAGAAGCCTATTCCAGCTGCTGGATTTTCGGTTCCACTTATGTAGATCTTCCTTTTTAAAGTCGTCGATGTTCTCCCCGTCAAAATATTAAGTTCAATTTTCTTTTGCTACCTAATATATGAAGTAGATCAAGAATCTCCAAATGCATACATAGATATTAAATTGTTTACGAAATCGAATCTCAGCCAAATGTTAGTTATGTATGTATAAGGCCTAAGGCCTTAGTTGCTTGCAGGTTGGTTGATAGTAAACAATTATATCGTATACTGACAATAATAATAAATGTTTACCTGCAGTTTAAGAAATGATTAAGTAGGATTTTTATTTTTCAAAAATAGTTGAATCGATTGTTGTCAAATTATAGCATAATCTTACAGGAATTTAGTACCAAATAAGTAACTTTAATATTGAAATTTCATTTTAATGTTTCATATTATTTTGCAAGAAAGAAAGAAACTAGTTAAATGCTTTTAAACTTATATTATAAACAGAAAAATCCAAACAAAAACATTTTCCCGATAATCCAAACTGACGAAAATGTGAGTAAAGCAAATCCTTGGTTTTTTGTTTTGAGGACATTTCGTAATAGATCTACAAACTTTAATATTTTCTAATGATCGACAAACTAATATTGAATGTATTGACAAAGAAAAACAAAAGAAAGGTTTTTCTTTATGTGAGCCTTGCACAATTTGGCTTCATAAGACTAGTTGAAGTCCTTTCATTTTAAAATTGAACTGGATTCTGTTTGCATTAAGTCATATGAAACTTATTCCTAAGTAAATTCCTAGATATTATATTTGGCAGACTTTGGAAAACTCTTCAAACTAGCACACACACCAACCAACTGACGCAATAGTAAACTCAATAATTAAATTCAAAATTTCTGATCATCATTTTGTTTTAGTTGTATTAATTATGACGTCCGAAATTGAAGATATGTTTGAACGTTTACTCAAGTTACCAGGAGCTCTTGGAGCGATACTTGTCAACGGTGAGGGTATACCCATTCGCACTTCGATGGATGTTACGTCTAGCCAAAAATATGCTGGCAAGATGACGCCATTGATTAAAATGGCACGCAGCATGATTCGTGATGTGGAGCCAGGTGACGATCTCAGTTACCTAAGATTGCGTACTCGCAGAAATGAACTAATGGTGGCGGCTGAGAATGATCACATGGTTATATTGATACAAAATAATGCCCTTCTAGATCAAGCCAGACGTACGTCTGCCCAATCAAATAGATTTGTTAGCAAGAGCAAGTAAGTCTTCCGTTAATACGGATTTAAATAGATGCAAAATACATGTATAAATATATATATGAACGTTTATTGAACAGTGCGTTTTTAGGTGTCACAAAAGGCGGTAAGAGACCCAGGAACTCGTAATACCAACAGCTCCGTCTTCCACGTCCCTTACCGCTTTCCACCTATTATCGTAGAAAACGCATATCGCTAACCGAGACGCATTCCGGGGGTCGCTTAAAAAGTGCGCAGTGCACATCATGCGGGCAACATAAACCATATGACATAAACAAGTTGGCGCAATTGGACTGAAGATGGAGTCGACTTGGTGGTGGCATTCATCCATCCATCCATTCAGGCGGCTGTTGGGTGGCAGTGACATGAGGCCGGGTGGTGTGAGACAAGAATCAGCAAAGAGTCCTTGCACGAGCTCCCGCGCAAATCCCAAACACAGCAACAGAAATATCAGCAGAAGCAATACAACAAACGCAAAAACTGTGAAGAAAAAACGTAAAATAAAATTCCCGACCAGGCGACACAAATTGTGTACGTATTTTTTTTCTCATTTTTGTCGTCGTAGTCGTTGGTTGCCATTGTCGTGGTCCTGCGTTACGTCCTTTTTGAGTTCGTTCCAATTGCTGGCAACAACCGGCTGCCGTCACGCCATCAAGCATTCATGCCAACAACAACAACAACGACCACAAGAGCCGCCTGTCGCCTGCACACACACTCATGCCCACACACACACACACAAACACATACACACACACACACGCAGTGAGCATTACACGCCTCCGCACGCGTCACACGAAAGCACGAAACCAATTTAAGCGCCCACATTCTCTCACCCAATTAGTCGCACACACACACACACACAGAAGCCCCCAACACAGCAAATTTCTCACCCACCCCCCCACCCACCAACTCTCGAGTTTTTCACCCAATCCCCACGCCCACGCATCGACACACACACATACACATAGAGTTGTGCTTGTTGTCGTCGTCGCCGTCATAGTCGTCCACCTTCTCTCTCTTATCCTTGTCCGTTGTCGTGTCGTTATCCTCGCGTGCGCACGCTGCATACTCTTAGGACCAAGAATGCAAACTTCACAGAGTATATTAGACCACGAGGAAAGGAAAAATCATTCAGAGATTTCTCAGAGGCTTCTCTTACATTTGCCAACTATGTTTTCTTCATCCAAAGTATTTTATTTACAACTAGAAATCAAGGCCCATTTTCGCTTGTTAATTTTAAAGCACTTCTATTACCTTTAGTATCAACACAAAAAACATTTAAATGGTGAGACTAAGAAATTTTTGGACATAAGTCTGATTTCCACTTCCTACACAAAGGAGTTTTAGCTTAGAGCATTGAAAACGATCTTCGTAAATTCTTTGTTTGACTCAAAACAGGCATTTAAATATATATTGAAATATTTAATTCCTCAACTTATACTTATATTTAATTGAATTTGAGTTTAAGAGAGTTTTGAACTATAACTATATAAACAATTTTCTTGACAAATTGTCAATCTTTATATCCTCGAAAAATACGTATTTTAAAATTGACGATATATTTATCCTTTTGTCAGAATGTATTTTAAAAACGAGGCGTAATTGTCATTTCTTTCATCATTTCTTTGCGATCTAATTTGAAGTAGTTTACCTTATTACTTTTTAAAGACTTTTAACTACCGATTATTGAACTGATAAAGTGAATTTATTAAAATTATATTTATAATAAATTTACTTGTATATGTTTTTATGGTAAAACATCTTGAATCTTTCTCTTTGCAATACTTTTGTAAAATATTCTGGAAAAAACAATCAGCAAACAGTCTTCAAAGGAATATTATTTTAAAGACAGCACAAATCATAATAAAACCTTGCATTGTCTGAAATTTCAAAACTTTTATTTGAAATACTTTTTAAACAAAACCATGAAATGAGAAAAGAAAAGCGATTCATGGGATCGATAAATCTAATTACCCGCTTTAAAATTCGATTTCTCAACTGAAAATTGTGTACAAGCAATGCTTGATTTCAGAATATTTTCATCCGCAGAATTTTCCAAAACTTCATTATGTTTCAAAAATGGAATTTTTGGTCAACTTATTGCATACTTTTGGTACCAAATTTACTTCACTTCCCCCGCGTAGATCAATCAACTATGATTATAATTTAGATACGTGCTGCAAACTAAGTTGATTTCTATTAAAATAACTCTAGATTCTAGATATTGATTTGTTGTTAGCTCTGCATAACTCTTTAAAAAAATATGCTTTTCCCTTAGATAAGACTTGTTCGATCATTTGTCTTTTTTTGGCATGACTATTGTTTTTGTTGTGGTTGTGCCATCATCAACGCCATAAGTAGCAGTCAGCAGTTGCCTTTAGTGCCAGAGGCAGTGCCAGTAACTTGTGCGGCCTGATGGTGATGGTGACGACGGTGTCGGTAACTACGGGGATTGGGACTGAGGACGTGCCCAGCCACAAAAACACCAACAACAGCCAAGTGAAGTGTATACCGTGTATATGCGTGTGTGTGTGTGTGTTGGTACGGCGGCAAGCGACACGATAATCTCGCACGTCGCATTTTTAGTGTGCTGTCGGTTGCGACTGCCACACCCACACCCATACCCACAACCACAACCCTCAGAACAACTGGCAACCGGCAATCCGCCCTTGCACCGTCACCCTCTAACACTGGCAGCTGTATGAGAGTTCTGGATCTGGTCCTGGCAGAAAGCCAAATGTGGCAAGTGGCTGCTGCCCCTGTAAAATGAGAGTTAGAGAGTTGGAGATGGAGTTCTCTGTCTGGTTTGACTTGCCGCAGTGGCGAGGGGCAAGAAGACCGACAAATGCTTTCGAATTGCCATGACAATCAAAACGCTTACAGGTACAGTGGGAGTTAGTTGGAGAAAAAGACAAAAAAAACATATCTTTAATGTTTGTTTAGTCAAAATGTAGCATACTTTTTGGGGGCATTCTGCAGCGTTTGGAATCGATGAACAAATTTTGATGATCTTATGGCATATTTTTAAGAAAAACATATGGTGTTTTTATAATATTTTCCATAAGATAAATCAATCGTCTTAGGTCGAGCTAAAAAGAGTCATTTCAAGGATGATCTGCCTGTAATTAGAATCAATTCAAATCGATACCTCAAATATTTATCCTTTGCGTATGTTAACAAAGATTCTGAAGGATTTATTTATTTCTTTGCTCAGAATTGGGTTTGGTTCGTACCGACTTAACAGTTTCATGGGTCTTATGACTATATTCGATCCTCTTAAGGGTAATTCCACAGTGTGACAATATCAACAAGCGTAGCAAGTCCTGCAACTGTCTGTGCCTGACGTTGCCGCCTATCAGACACACACTTCACTTCAAGCTGCGCCTTTTTCATGCCGTTTCACAGCGACTTAACTTGGTGTGTGGCTGGATGGTTTGGATGGGTGGGTGGCTGTGTGGCGGTTCAGGATGAGGATGAGAGTCTGAGTCTGTTTATTATCGCCCAGCACCCATCAACGACCTCGACTCGTTTTGGCACTCTCCACACACCCACACAAAGCAAGAACTTTGACGTTGCCGCCGTCTCGTTGTCAGGCGAAATTCCGCCACCAACCCCACTACCACCAACACCACCCCCACAAATGCCACCGTCGCCACCGCCACGGACAACGATGTCGGCGACAGCGACAAATAAAAAAAGTTTGGCACAGCGCACGGAAGCATGCTGGCGGCATTCGCATAACGATGTCGGTGACGGTTCTCCAGCTCCTGGTCCTTTTAGTCCTCCACCACCACCACCACCACCATCATCATCGTCGTCGTCTCACTCTATACTTAAATCCAGCTACAGTACAAGAGTTCGTTCGTTCGTTCGTCCTTTCGCTCACTGCCGCAGACTGTGGCGCACTTTTTGAAGTTTGAGCTAAGTGACATGCTGTTTATTGTTGAGAGTGTTAAAATGTGCGCCCTGAATCTACACGCCATGTGTGTGTGTGTGTGTGTGTGTGTCTGTGTGCGTGTTAGACTTGCTGTGTGAAGCAAGAAATTATATGCCAAGCTTGAGCACCGCACACTGCCTGAACGTCTGAATCTAAAATACTTGTACACAGTGAAGAAAAAAATTGATAAAGGGAAGGCATATCTAATATAGATACTAAATAATAACTATTATAATAAATACAGCAACAACTATAGTTAAAAGTAAGTATTAAATTTTTAAAGGATAATTTCGTTATGTCTACTATTTCAAAAAGAATTTACTTTTTCTTTGTTTAAATAATACGTTTAATTTAGAAATGTTCTTGTTTTGTATTATTATTATTAAAGTATAGGATATAGTTGTAAACTATCAACCTAACTATATTTTTACAAGCACTGTCAACTAAGGCCTTCGGCTTAGACGAAAACTACATCCAAACACTAGCTTGGGATTCGAACCTTGATCCTCGTTCTTCAGTTGACTAAATGACTGGGTCACTTAGACAACTCATCCGTCTGGATCAACGCGAACTCCTCCTAGACCGTAAGAGCTACAGAGCTGTATATACTGCAGGGGTTGTATATATCGGATTCAGCCGGATCGGACCACTATATCATATAGCTCGCATACAACGGCAATGTCACGAATAGTGACTTTTCTCAATAACTTCGTTATTTTCTCAGCTATTGTCGTGAAATAATATTAGTGAATCGATTATAGCTATAAACGACTGTGCCAAATTTGGTCAGGATCGGGTGACTATATCAGATAGCTCCCATAGGAACGATCGGTCAAAAATAGTGACTTTGATCAAAAACTTCGATATTTCCTATGTTAAGATTGTGGGCCGTTCTTTCGCAAACATTACTCTTTGTAGATAAAATGTTCTTCCACACAAGAAAGATTACCAAACAACTTGCAAGGGTATACATACTTCGGCGCGGTCGAAGTTAGCCCCGGCCCTCTGGTTATTATTATTAAAGTATAGGATCAATCCAACTATATTTTACAAGCACTGGCAACATATTTTGCCTCTTATTAGATACATTAGACATTTTAGAAAATTTATATAATTTTTATTTTTATTTACCTACACGATTTCTACTTACAAAACTTTATCATTTCGATTCCCAAGCTACTCTTTGGAATGTATTAACAGTGGAAATGCATTCTAGGTGCTAGGTATATAAGAAAATACCTTAAACTCTTTCAATGTCTATCCATAGGCAACAACTTTCCTTAGGATATACGAAAAGTTATAAAGGTTACAAAACCTAACATTTAAGCTTAAAAATTTTCGAACGAAACATTAATCAAACAATAACTTAATATAGTAAGAAGAAAATAACAAAATAAGGAGTAAATAAAAAAAGTCAGTAAGTATTAGAGAAAGTAAATTTAATAATTTATAAGAAATTTAACCTTCAATGACAGAAAACTAAAAATTTCAGCAGTCAGTTATTCGAATTAATTTTTCCATCTAGAAAACTTGTAAAGCATCATTACAAGGTATAAAAATGTAGAATTTCGATAGAATATTAATACATTTTTTCAAGTGTATTTCAACAATTGGTTCATCTCTATTCTGTTTTTATTTTTAATATTTTTTTTTTTTGTTTTTTTTTTTGCAGTGTTGCTTTTTACTAAACCTTCTGCTTGTTCACGGTTCACGTTCTCGCCGTCATGCCGCCACGGCAAACATACAAACAGACAACCGACGACGGCAAGGCAACATGGTCGTAATGTGGTGTGGTGAAGGGATGGGAGGGATGCCAGGGATTGGTTGCTGGTAGCACCGATGGTAGCTATGTAATCCATGAATATGTGTGCCCAGGACAGTAAAGTTGCCGGTTGTAGAAACGGCAACAGAGGATGGCAACTGGCAATGTAGCCGTAGCCGTTCGCCGTTTGCCGTAGCCATAGCCGTAACCGTCCATAGCACGTACTTTAGAAATTCCATGCAGATGTGCGCCACACGCCGAGACGTGTGTTTTGATTTTCTGGCAAAAAAAAAAAAAAAAAAAAAAAGGAGAAAAAGAAAAAGGACGAAGCCAAAGCTCAACGAACGAACGAGCCCGCACCCTGAAGGAAAAACAAGCAAGTGGAACTTGCTGCTGGTTGAATGTAGGGAGGCAGCAGCAACAGCAACGGCAACGGCAACGCACGAAAGAGCAACCAAGCGAGCAAACCGTGAAAAAGTGTCGACAAAAACAGCAATGGCAACAGGACGACAGCCAACCAGCCAGCCAGCCAGGCAGGCAGTCAGTCAGGCAAGACCCCCAAAGGAAAGCAGCAGCTGCACTTGTTGGTGTGAGTAACGAGCGATGCGACGGACGCGCCTTTTGCTGAGTTTCGACAGACAAGGGTTGAGATGGGGCGGTGGGGGGTAGGTTGGGAAGCATTGAGTGGCAGGCGACCCCAACACTAACGGAATAATTGCAGCCAACTCCAACCACCGACAAAAACCCAAACCCAAACGGATGCCAGACGAACAGGCGGCGGCAGCTTGCGTTTGAGTTGGCTGATTTCGCACACAAAGGTCGTGTCGGTGGGCATCAGTGAAATCGGAGCAGATGGGGGAGAAGGAGGAGGAGGAGGAGAAAAACGTGAAGCAGGAGGTCGACTGAGCTTGCTCTTTATTGTTTGTGGTGTGGGCGTGTGGAGTATGGGGAATGGTTATGGGTATGAGCTAGGCTGTGGCTGTGGGTGTACAAGTATGGGATTTGTGCTCTCCATATCCATCCATGGTGTTTGGCAAGTGTCGTCTAGTTGCCATTGCTAGATGTTGCTGCCTGGTACCCTTGTACCCTGCATTTCGAGAGCAATAGTTGCTGGCGTAAATCAAATTTCGTGATATTTCACGAAAATGTTAATACTTTTCAATTTACGGTTGTTCGGGGCATTATAAACTAAACTTTATATATTTTTCAAAATGTTTTGGGTTTCTGTGTATTCTTAAAAGCTTGTCAAAACTTAAATAATTTATTGACAATAAAAAATACAAGTCACACATTGCTTGATAATGGATCTCATATATGTGTATATTGCTTATTCTGAAAACTCTGTAAACATATGTATTTTACTTTAACTCTTTGCTTAACATTAACTGATGAATTTACTTAACTTATGAACTATTGAATATTTCAAAATTATATATATCATTTGTTTTCCAATTGTTGAAATCAACCCAAGGCCTTTGGCCTTGAAACTTTGTTTTCATCTCTTTTATTTAATTTCCAATTCTGTTCAATATTCTACAATTTCAAAATTAATATAGTTTTGAAAATTTGTATTCGACCATTCATTTAAATCATTTTTAAAGCCACTCTAATTTTAATTTTGATACTTAAAAATCAATTAAAGTATTGAAAAGTTACTTCGATTGTCTGCCCTAGTTAGAAAGATACTGATATTTTGGCGAAAAGAGAAACTGCAGGATCTTATTTTCCTATACATATATGTGATGACTGCCTTACAAAAAAGATAGAAATGATAGAAATGATAGATAGAAAAGTAAAAGGTATCTAAAAGTCGATTACACTGCAGAAACATACCAAATTGTTGCTATTGTACTAGGCATTCCATTGGAGCTGTGGCTGGTTCTGGTTGCCTTTGGCATGGCATGTGGCCTGGCATAGTATGGCTTTTTAGCCGCAGTGGCGGGGCACTGCGATGGGTTGCCACGTCCGCTCATTCATCCGTTACGTACGACCGTCTGTTCTCTTCAGACCCACCAGACCTCCCATCCCTCCATCGCTTGACTGGTTACATGAGAAAACTTTGAAACTGGAGACATGATAACGGCCTGGTGCGGAGCAAAACAGTTGGACAACGGACATCTAGGGACGGACCGACAACCCGACAACCGTCCAATCCCCAACGGCACCTCCCTTACCCCCTCGAACGAATGGCAGTGGCAATGCCTGATTGTTAGTTGGATTTAGATGGTGAAGAGATGGTGTGGCTCTCGGTATGGTTGTGATTCTGGTTCTGCTTTCTGGTTGCCACTTGGCAGCTATAGAAAATTGTCATAGGAATCATCATCGGCTTCGTTAGATGTGGATGTGGTGGTGGCCTCAGTGGTAATTGCGGGACATTTTGTTGCCAAAGTGCTGGAGCGTCGACGGAAATGATGGCAGAACTGGGAGTTGGTGGCAAATGCGGAAAAATAGGTGTGGGTAGGCCAAGATGAGGAGAAGGAAAAACAGGTTAGAGGTTGGAGCATGGAGGATGGAGGACGATAGCAACACAGATAAACGTTGAAAGCAGGCAGGTGGCTTATGTATGCGGTGGGGAGTTCTGCTTGTGATTGGGCATCTCTTTGGGCATTATTTTTCCTTCTTTACTTTTTGTTGTTTCTTCTTTTTTTTTGTGTGTGCGTAACTTTTTATCCACGTGCTCATCCTTCACATTCAACCCATCTGCCTCATGGCCTGACTGCTGCTTGTCACAGGTGCTCTTGCTGCTGCTGTTGCTATTGGAATGAGCACCGGGTCGTATCCGTAATGGCTAAAGAATTACATACTCACACTAAATTGGCTAAAGCAGGAAACGCTGTCGTTGCTTCATTAAGCAGAATTTCAGATGAGGCCAGACTCTCTAGACCACGGCCACGGATGATGATGCTGATAGCTGATGTCTGCAATGGTGTAGGAAAAAATTAGTTAAAGACCAAATCGGTTAATATCTAAATTATTATACATGGTATTTATGTTTATAGGTAAATGTAGTTTCGTTAAATGCATTCATGTAACTATATATTATCAGTTAGACGTGTACATATATCAGATTCCAAGTTAAACTATGAACAATTCTTTGCTTTCTGTTTCAGAACATGTGAAATGATGGGAGCAACAATATTTAGATCAATTTGATAAAAACTTGACTTTGTATGAAGAATAGGAAAACTTGAACATTTAACATAATACTGCTGCCCATTTTTGATTAATGTCATTAAAAATACCATTGTCCTGCTTGAAGGAGGTTTTTATACTTATTTTTTTGCCTCTAAGCGAGACAAAAAGCAATAACAATCTCTTGTACTTAAGGCTTTCTGTTAAGAATCACTTCATTAAGAACTAAGTTTGGTATAAGATTTTTAGTGTGTTGATTATTAAAGAAAGAATCAAAAATCATATCCAACAAGAGAACTTTAAAATGTCTCTTCGGTATAAATAGTGTTTTTCAATAATGAGAAGTTTTAAAAACTTTGCAATAGTTGTTTATTAATTATAGGCACGAATTGAATTTTTCGACTGCCTATAGCATACTTCAGAGAGCAAATAATCTTCATCTGATAAAAATTTAACTGTACTTTGTGACACTGTGCATCCAGTGCCAAAGCCGCTGTTGTTGTTGTTGTTGCTGTCGTTGTATTTTGTATGCGCATGTATTTAAGTGGCGTCAGCGGCAGACAGCTGAATGTACATTTAGCGTGCTGTTTGCCAGTTGTTTGTGCGTGAGTTTGACTCTGTGTGTGTGTATGTGTGTTTGTTTGCCAATGTATTACACTCGCCACGCTTGCCACTCCATCTCCATCTCTTTATCTTGCTTCAGGCGTAATGCCAACAGGAGCAGAAAGCAGCAAGAGCTTAACTTCCTAACACGCCACCAATTAATGGCAAAAGAAGAAGGACGAAACGACGTCTCCGCCTCCGTTTCCACCTCCACCTCCTCCTCCATCGCCATCTGCGTCACCCGCCATTCCAACCACAGGATGTGCGACTGTTTGCAGATTTGTGCTCAACTTGAAGGCAAACTTTAAGTTGTAGACCAATGCATTTCCCGTTTTAGCAACTTAAGCTGTAACAAATGTGTTTTATAGCCTGTGAAACCAAAATGTATCCAATTTAGTCAATTCCTAAGGCTTCATTTATAAGGGATGTCAATGCTCTGAGATTGAAATTCATAGTAATTCCAATGATTCAGTTTAATAAAAATGGGGACATCTATTCCGAATCATTCTCCTTTTGTTTTAAATTATAAAAATCTCTAAACAATAATTATGACCAACCGTGAAGTCAAGAATGAAGAGTATCATAAACAAGCACCTATATTTTAACTCTATTTTGAAGAAACCCCTTTTCTTTATCGAAGCGTGAGATAAAGTCTTTTTAATCAATTGGTTAATGTCTTGAATATTATGTGATAATTTATGTTCCATATTTGTAAAGGAAACTGACGACTCCCTTATCATAGATGATCATAGATGAAGAACGAACCTAGCAATAGGTCGTAGGAGTTATCTCCTACTACATGTGGGAAATGAAAGAAGTGACAATTGAAATTCTATATGATTAGATTACTATATGCAGATTACTTACAATCCAAAAGAATAAAACTAAGAAAAACTGTTAACTACATATTAGCAGGATATCGCTTAAAATTAATTAGGGGAAAGCTTTCGATAAATATCAATCCTTATATTAAAAGCTATTGGGTCAAATTTGTTTGTTAAATTTAGCTACATATTATTTCAGTAACAATGTATGACTTTCTTTTGAAAATTTGGATTCTTTCTTTGGTACATCAAATTGATTGTTTCTTTTGTTTATTTTTTATTTAAGAAGAATGAAATGATTAAATAAATTTACTAACCAAATTTCTACATACCCAGAAAATATTGAAAACATATACAGACACATATCCATATTACTATGTGGATAGATTCCTAAAATGACAAATTCTTTAATTCACAATTCTTTCCATTGTACCCGATGTCACTAACTTTCAGTATTGCTTATTTCGGGGAAAACTGCCATCTAAGTTCGGGGTTGAACTCAAGAAGAATGAGATTCTAACAAATTGTAAAAATAACGAATTGCTAAGGATCTTCCTTTACGTTTACCCTAAAAGACTTTTAACAAGTTTTGAAGTCCTCCCTATAAAGGCAGATCTTATTTGATGTCCACCTTAGGACTGCGACGGATCGAAATTGCGTGTTTGAGTGAAACAAATATAAAATGACCCCTAACAAAGCAAAGGCTTAGTTATACAGCTCTTGGCATGGTTCATGGGTATAGCACAATCGTTCCCCACAGAGAGAAAAGGGTGATAATTCACTCCGTGCTAAGTCCGAACTATAAAGTGAACTCCTAAGAAATCGTGATTTTTGTTTAGGTGAACTAACAAAGGGTTGATACTCATTAGAAACTGATCATTCTTTATCAACTAAACCATTTTTCTCTATAATTGATAGCAGTTGATGTTATTTAGTAAAATTTATGCATAGTAAGTGGGTTGTACAATTTATACTTTGATGTCTGAAATTTGTATCTAAGTCCACTTGCTGATACCAAGACAAGGTTGCACAAATTGTACAAACCGTAGAATCAATATGGATAAGCGTCGAAAACGAAAATAAAAACACTAGAGTAAAGGTGAATGTATGTGTGTGTATGTGTATGTGTTTGTCTGTGGACAAAGAGCGGGTCGACGAAGTGCGAAGAGTGAAACCATAAAATATTTCTTTGGCTCGTCAGTTATACCTTTTTAGGTTGCTACGACGAATACAAATACATGCACATTTAATCCAGACACATACACACACACACACACGCATTCGCACACCCGCACACATACTTACATATACATATGTATATGTATTTACCCACAGGTAGGAGGCAGCAGACAGCAAGTAGACCCCACAATTTCCCCACACCTATTCAAGCAAACAACGACCACAAAACAGCCTTGATGACTGACGAGCCACTGGCGCACATCAACTCCAACTCAAACTCAGCACCCCAATGCCAATCCTCCGATCCCCAATGCGTAGGCAGCAACGGAAAAAGCATTTCAAGCGTCAGGTCACGCTTATTCCAAAGTTGAAAGAGCGACGGGCGGGGCCGTTGACGGGCAGGGGGATCGGATTTGCTGGGTCCGGGTGTCAGACAACGACTTTAGTCCGCACTTTGGTCCCAAAAACCCAAAAGTGCGCGGCCCCAGCAGACTTTTTTCGGGCATGGCTTTCGTTTTTGGCTTTGGCTTTGGCTCGATGCCGCCAGCACCGGCGCGTGCTTTCTGCGTTAAATTTAATGCGGCAAAAGTTGTATATGAGAAATGTGGCTGGTGGGTCATCTGTGGAAAGGTAGAGAATGGGTAGCTCTTGACATGTGAGGGAGACAGCGTGAGAGGGAGAAAGAGGGAGAGCCGCAGGCAACACAAGTCATTGACGCGCAAAAGGGGAGAAAAGTCGACGAGGACGCAGCAGGCGTCAAATGGCAACGCAGTCAGCATTTAAAAACATGATTCACACACACACCGACGCACATAAATACACATACACAAAAAAGGACGAAAGCCAGAGCAAAAAACTTTTGCCACTTGTCGTCATTACACAATTTACACAGTTTGGGGATAAAAAATGGTTATCCAACCTTTTTTTTAAAGCCATAATTCGCATTGGTTGCAAAATTCAGTCTGTTAGATAAAACCTGGAGAGCTTTAATCATTGCAATTTGCAACTAAATATAGTCATGCCAAAAAATTCTCAACTATTCCCCCAAGTTGCAGTAATTTCAGGAATTGCAGCACAAAAAGTGAAAAAGGCAAAAAGGAAAAAAACATGGAAAAAATACGTTGCCTACTTTTGCGGGCCATGGCACTCAAGTTACTTGCCAACTGTGCATCAGCAGTAGAAGCAGCAGTAGCAGGCCCATTGTTGACAAGCACCCAACAACAAGCAACTCAACCGACCCACTCAACGAATCCAGCTCTTCCTTCCTTTACCGCTCCCCTCAATGCCCCCTTTCCATTCACCAAGTTACCGAAAAATGCCCCAAAACGAACAAGCGACACGCGCCCTGGTCCTGCCTCTGAACACAAAATGTCGACGACAGACGACGTCGCTGCCAAGCCAACATTAGCATTGAAGTGCAAACGACGCCCACACACACACACACACACACAGAAAGACCCACACTTACAGAGAGAGAAAGAGATATGGAGGAAGGATTGGAAGGCAGCCAAGCGCTACGAGGCTTGCCTTTGCCACAGTTGGAGCACTCACGCAAATTTCAATTTTTTTTCACACCACTGCTTCTGTTTGCCCTCTGCCACATTGCGGGTCTCAGTCTCTGACTCGGCAACGGTTTGTGCTCCATGTGGCATCCACCCGACAAAAAGTAACGAAAATATTTGCAAAAACAAATTCAAGAGAGACAAATGAATAAATGAATGCCACAGACAATGGAAAAATTCATTCAAAGACTATAAGAAACTGCAGACTATAAGAAGTTCAATTTGTTCATATCTTAATGCAGAATAGACTTAAACCAAATTACTTTTATTTAGCCTATGAATGTTGGCAGGAGGTTAAAAAAAAGTTCGTTGAAATCTTTACGAATGTCGGATGGATTATATGGAAGTAGGATGCCAGAGTAGCATTATTTTTGAAATAAAATCTGAAATTGTGACTATTAAAGCAATTAACCACTTTGAGAAAAAGGTCAAAGAAACAAAGAAAAAGCCAAAAGTCTTAAAAATTTCTTTTAAAATATATTCAAAATTTAACTATGCTTATGAAACTATGTTTCCTTCTTGCCCTAATGCTGATTCTTAAATACATTTTAATATATTTTTTTGAATCCTTTTCTGATGTCACACCAAATTCATTCAGTTTATTTTTGTGGGGTGTACATGCCACTATGCTGTCGGTCTACGTAGCACGCGCCAGGACACATAGAGCTGCATGCAACGGAACGACCCATACACACACATTTACACAGACACACACCCATATACATATACACAGACGTTGAAACACACTCCGGCACTGTCAGTGGCAATGGCAAGTGGGCGGAAGGAGGCAGACGGTGGCATGTGTATTGTACGTGCTTTTACACCGCACAGTGTGGCGCACTTCCTTTGATTTAGTCATTTTTCTCTCTTTAGCCGACAACCGTCAGGAGCTGGAGTTAGAGTTGGTGCCCATAGAGCCATAGGAGCTGAAGCAGGTCGCGTCGGGCCACTCCCTCGACCGCACGTCGCTAGTTGGCAACAAACACACACACACACACACAGACACAGACACACATAACCTGCCATTCCATTTCTCCTGCCATTTTGCCTATGCCACCCATTTTCGTTGCGGCAGTGAGCGCACTTCCGAAGCTTTTCCTGTGGGGTTTTTCTCGGTAAGGTCTGTGCCGTTTGTTTTTTTGTTTTTCTTGTTTTTTGTTTTTCTCCTCAGTTGTTGTTTTGTTTTGCAGTTTGATTTTCATTTCTGTTATGCCACCAATACCTTTTTTGCTTATGTTGTTGTTGCAATAGATAGCCACGACCTCGCACAGCTGTCCGAGACTGTCCCTGATCCCGAGTCGGCGGATTGGGCTTGGGTCTGGAACTCAGAAACATTGCTCAAATTAACACCATAAGCAACTGACCTAAAATACAGTTTGATAACTAACAAATGAAGGATTAGAAATAATCAAACAAATACATATTTACATACATATTTGGCAAGTCATAGAATTAAATACATAACTTATTTAGTTTTGATTAAGTACTTCGATTATTTATTTTTCAATGATCCAAAAGATATATTTCACTCCTAAGATAGTGTATATTTAATATTCAGGTAGGGCAAAAATTAAATGACCGAGTTGTATCCACACGGTTGTATGCAATGTACGGTTGAATGAGATGCGGATGGTTATATGGCATTGGTTGCTTTGGTTTGCTTGAGTGGGTGGCATCAAGTCGACCAGAAACATTGGCAGTAGCAGAATTTGAGTTGTTTTTGCTGCTGCCATTTGCTGGAGCTTAGTAAAACTGATGCCTGGTGCTTTTTACCGTCGACAACGATGGCCATGATGATGATGACGAAGCTGCCGCTGGCCCTACCCTGTTTGGCCCTGTGGTCTGGTCTCGGTGTGGCTATAAACGATTTATGTGTGTGCTACCATCTCCCCTCAGCAACCTCTCCGGCCATTCCAGATGGCAGTATTCAAGTCATTCGTTCAGCTCAGTAATTTGGCTGACAGCGCGACGGCAGCTGGGCACAAAAAAAAAGGGAACCCAAAGGGGAGGTTCAGACTGATGTGGGTGGGCATGTCGTCGCCCTATGCATAAAGCTTGAATGTGAAACCGGAGAGAAACACGTGCTTGATTCTGATTGCACCTGAACAAGTGAACAAGAAGGGACTCTCGTCGCATTCCAATGTTCCCAATATTTTCATAATCTTGGTCGGTATTGAGAGTGTGCATTTTGTCCAATGCCTTAATGCTAGACATTCCAAATTCTAAATTTGTTGAAATATTCAATTGCAAAATATTTTTTTTCGCTTCCTTCACTCTATACTGGTGCTAAGTATATCGATAATGTGTCCTTCTACACTTGGTTAACCTTTTGTCTGCCATGGACCCAACCACCGCAATTTGCTAGCATCAACTTTGTTGCCATGATATAGCTGCCAACCTACGCCATTTCGCCTCGCTCTTGATCCCGCTGCCTGTCCCGACAAGAGACTACACACACACACAGGATGGTGGACCTCCTTTAGCCACCATCACCCAACATATTTATCTAATAGTCCTTGCTGCTGCTGTCACAGTTGTCTTCCTTCGTCTGGTGTCTGGTCCACCTCCTGCCGCCCGGTCACAGTCATCCCCGTCGCCCGTTGCCTGTCGCCTGGCTTATTATTTGCCATGACTGCTGTTCCTACTTGTTCTCCATCCACCGTGTCCGTGCTCTTGCCATTTGCTGGCTGCTGTGGCGCAGAAGTTTTGCCTCGTTGGTGTTATGATTTCGATGCGGGCAGCCGAATGGCAAAGTCACTGACGACGACCACCATTCCGCCTCTCTCCTCGCCTACCCATCCGTTCTACCATCTACCATTCACCCACAACTCCAACTCCAAGTCAACAGCCTCGGCGTCGCCACCATCACCACCCGCAGTAGCAGCAACAACAACAACACCAACAAAAAGCTGGCTAACTCGCCTGCTGATGGCATTGACGCAGTTAACCCAGTGAACAATATAAATTTCTCAATTAAGTATCGTTTACGTAAACAGATTTATTAACACAATTCTTAAGTTCATTTATCTAGTGAAAAAATCTGTAAACACATTTTTACAAAATTGTAAAATAGGCTTAGCTTTAGTTAAAAAACTCTCTTTTTTTGTCTAATTTAGAACAGAAATTTTCTATAATAACAAGACCCACGAAGAATGCCAAGTTTTAAAAATGGCTAAACATAAACATAAACATTTAAGTAATATTTTAACATTAATATCTAACAAAACAACAAAATTAATTTTAAGTTTCCATTACATTTGTAGCAATTGAAAAATGAAATGCTCGCTAGAACTCAAAAGTATTCTTCGTTGTAATGTAAGTTGTAATACCACGATCATTTCAGTTTTAACAAATGTACTGCTTAGATAAAAAAGAAGCTTATATACAAAGTTTTCAGACTGAAAGTCCAAAACTAAGAGACTTGTTTAAAGTGAAACAGACAGACAAACACTGAATTCTATTATACCCTCCGAAACTTCATAAGTAATCTGCAAGATTATGTAATGCAACTTTACTATAAAACATGATTGTTCTCAGCAATTCTTTCGGAAGCAAGGGAATTTTACTAGTGATTCTTTAGGGGTTACCAAGCTTTTCTTTATTCTAGATAATTTTATAATCTACAAACATTTTCATTTGTTTGACAAAATGTTTTCTGGTATATACCATTCGCGCCTAAACGAATTGATTTGTATGCCAGTATGTGTACAGGGGGGTCTGTTGACTATCCTTGTGCTCTCTGTGTGTTTGTCTATGTGTGTGTGTGGGGCGCGCGTACGTGTGAACTTTGTGTGCGCGCTAAAGCCAGACATGGTCGGTCACGCCGTCTCTCTGTCCGTCCGTCCACCCTTCCGTCCGTCCGTCCGTCCCGTCCCTCTGTCTGTCCTACTGGCGGCATGTCGGCTTGTCGCTTGGGCTGGCTGACATTTGCCGCAGCCAACGCCCACCCACCCACTGGCAACATGCCTCCGTTGTGTTGTTCGTAGTCGTCGTTAAGCTTTAGCGTGTGTTCGTCCATGTGCTTGTGTGTGTGTGTGTGTGAGTGGATGTCTGTGTGGCAACCATTACCACAACCACCATTAACGTGCCAGGCAGTCAGCCAGGCGTTGCTGTTGCCGCCGTTGCCACAGTTGTTGTTGTTGTTGTTGCTGTTGTTGTTTTTATTGTCGGTTGACTCCAATCTGCTTTGGTTGCTGCTGCGCCATACAGCGATGACGATGACGGGCAAAGGCGAAGGCGAACGCCAACTTTGTCTTTGCCTCGTGGCTGTGGCTCGTGCCACTGGCAGCAGCAGCAGCAGCGGCCACGGCAACCAACCAAGCCAAACGATTCAGTCGGAAAAATTTGCACAAGGCATTCGCACGCGGCAGCGCTCTACGGGAAAAAAGATTAAACTATACGGAGGCAACTTAACTTAAAAGAGACGCAGTTGCTTTCATATTTACGTTCACTGTGGGCTTACTTCAGTAAGCTGTGCACTCTCGAACCGTACGGACGTTTTAGCACGGTACGGGAATTTCAACAATTTTAACCAGCAAACAAACAAAAAAGACGTAATTTCTTCACATCAATGTGATTGAATTGTGTGGAAATCATCTAATTAAGTAAACTAAGCCGTACGTGAATTTTTTCCCCTTCCAAGTGCAACGAATTCTTGTGAATTCCGTAAAAATGACAAAATGACAGCAAAACGTGATAAGGATTACACCAAAAATAAAGCAACAACGGGTAAAAAATTTCAATCTAAATTTAATCATAAGCATTAAAATATAAACTATGAAGCCTACAGACTAAAAAAAATTAGTGTATAGTTTAGTTAGACGCTTACAAGTGGAATATATCAAAACTGTAGCATGCTTTTGTGGGCTATGAGAATAAAAATTCAAACTTTTGAAATATTTCCCCCAAAACACATTGCCGAATTTTCGGTTTTTTTTTAAACATCGAAAAAATTAAAAAAAAGTTAAATCAATTTTACTGCTGTCATATGGTTTCTTAAATTAATTTAATGGTTGGCTGCTAAAATAATTATTGTAATAAATTAAAACATAGAATTTTGCAAGCTTATTGTTTTTTTTTCGTTTTTAATCGGTTGGGTTAATTTGAGATTTGTAAAATATAGTTTATGGTATAGAACTATGGCTGAAGGTTTAAGCTAATATTATTCCGATTAACGAATAATATAAAAATATTCTAAAGAATTAATAAGAAAACCTGCAAAAATGTAAAACGCAAGGGTTTTAAAATAAAATAATTGTACATAAAATCAAGAGCGAAAACTGAAACGAATGAAAATCACTTGGCATCACTCATAATATTGAACTTCCTTTTAGGCCTCAAACTAAGATTCAATATCCTCTGAGCATATTTTTCTTAGAAATTGCAAAAAATTGTTTTCGAAAGACAAATTTCCTTGATTTTCCTTTCTTAAAATTATAATAAATAAATTAATTAGAACTTGAACTGTTTTTTGTTTAACCTTGAGAAATTTTCTTCATTAAGAGAAAAAACCGATATATGTTTAAATGAATTTTTTGGCATTAAGCTAAAATAGAATATAAAATTTATTATAAGTTATATGACTGTAGATTAGACATGAAAATTAATTTTAAGACTCTATAACGATTTGTTTTAAAGGTAAATAGATCTGAAAAGTCTTTAATTAAAAATGCAATTGCCCTCCAAGCAGCTGAAATGACAATTTCTATTTAGCCCATTATTTAAACCAAAAAGCATATAAAGGTACTAAAGGTAGAAGAAGCTTTTGTGGAAATACTTTTTTTTACCACTGTAAGCTTAGTAAAATTGATCATTGTTTAAAATACAAGATAAAGTTCACGAAAGTTCAGGAAAATAATCAAAATATTTTAAAGTTTTCGCCATTTTAGAACTTTTCAAATCATCTTACTTCAATAAAATACTTTACAATAGTTAATTAATTGATATTACCCTCTTTTTTATTAGGCATCGGATTTACTGCCTCTAGTTCGACCAATGGCAGCGGCAATGGCATAAAATCCATTGGCCTGGTGAGCTCCACACAAAATGTAACCTCATCATCGCAGGACATCAGCAAACGTACAAATAAACCACTCATGGAGAAACGCAGACGTGCACGCATCAATCAAAGCCTGGCCATACTGAAGGCTCTAATTTTGGAATCGACCAAGAATCAGAATGCCAAAAATGGCGATGGCCAGGCCAAGCATACAAAATTGGAGAAGGCCGATATCTTAGAGTTAACCGTACGACATTTTCAACGGCATCGAAATCTAGATGATCCAAGTAAGTTAGAGATTTGGAAACTATTTACCTAACTTTTCACTTATGTACTTCACTGTGTCACAGGTGTAAATAAATATCGGGCCGGGTATACGGATTGTGCACGTGAAGTAGCACGTTATTTAGCCACACCAGAGCCTCCACCGTTGGGTAATATGCCAACGTTGTCCGAGCCGGGTTCCAAGGCACGTCTGCTAAGGCATTTGGATCAGTGTATAGCCGAAATCGATGTGGAAATTTGCCCGCACACAAATACAGCAAATTTTGCCGATAGTCCCAGCAGTAGTAGTTGCTATGACATGAACAATTCCAGCTCTGCCCAAGTTTCAGTCCAATTGCCAGTACCGAAAGGAAAGGGAACACAACAGGATGAGCATTCACTGGATTACAGTAGTCAAGATTCCAATCCCTTGGACTAT
Organism: Drosophila equinoxialis; assembly: GCA_018150345.1. NCBI lineage: Eukaryota > Metazoa > Arthropoda > Insecta > Diptera > Drosophilidae > Drosophila > Drosophila equinoxialis. The sequence goes on from JAECWI010000047.1 coordinate 6,048,073, forward strand.
AGTAAAGGCCTTAAACTGATTGGTCCTGGTGGAGTAGTTAACACTGTCAATACTGATCAATGTGTGCTACCCTCCAACACACCGGCCCCGCAGGATGAGAACAACAATCGTGGCCAACAGACCATACAAACACCAGCACACAATCCACCGCAATCACCACCTGTGGCCATACCAACCACTACGACTGCTCCTACAGTTGCTGCTGCTGTTGCTTCCGATCTTGCCTATGAGGATGATCGGAGTAAACTGTGTGCCAATGTCCTGGAACAATATAAGCAACAGCTCAAGGTCCAAAGTCAAACGGATGGATCTAATGGTGTTTTGGTGCTGCCGCCCCACTACGTCCAATTGGCAGCGGCTCTTGGTCTTAGTGCCCAACCGCTGGTCGATCCAATTGCCACACGTACTGATTTTGAGCGTCTCATAGAGTTGCAGCGTGTCCAACCCCATTTGGCAGGCAAACTAAGCCCTAATTTTCCCGGCGGTCTGGAGGCAGCACATGTGGCAGCCGCAGCGGCCGCTGCCTATGCAAACAGTATGGCAGTGGCTGCATCGGCTGGAGCTGGTGGTCTGGCCACAGTTGTCCAGCAGACAGAGCGACCCGCATCGGTGGCCAGTTCGGGAGTTTCTGTCTCTGAATTGAAGTCCTTAACGGCTGCCATGGCCACACAACAGTCATCACCCCGCTCCGAGAGCGGCATTGGCTCAAATGAGAATGAGATTATAGAGGCCTCGCCAAGACCCCAGACAAGCAGTGCAGCGCGTCGGGCGTTGCGCCAGCGCCAGGCAGAGGAGGAGTATCAGTATCTGGCTCAGGCCCAGGCAGCCGGAGTCGGCCAAGATGAGAGCATGTGGCGGCCATGGTAAAGCTGCATAGCCTCAATGAATGTGGCTCATTATATTGATCCCAAACACTCCTTCATAACTGGCAGAGAGATGGAACTGTTTTTTGTGTGTATAATACTATATATTTAATTGTTATAATTGATGGTCTACTAAGAAAAAACTATACCTGGCGCTATTCTCAACAAACAAACCCTAAAAAAACAAAAAATTAATAAATAAATAAAAAAAACCTTTTCAGAGACCACAATTCGGTATCGAATATGGATTCGAATATCGGAAAATACTCTATATAATGCATTTTCCATTTTGTGCCAAGGCCTAAGAGACTCTTATCAATAAATTTGTATATGTATGTAGTTATATGTGGTAGAATTTCAGGCTAACAAATGCATTATTTGCTGCGTTAGATGTTAAATGTTGGTATCAGTTAAAATCCCGAAAATTATGCAATACTATTTTATATATATCCTTATCGAAGCACAGCAAGCAATGCAATTGTTAGCTTTGTTAGAATCGTAAGAGTGTATTGAATTTGTATTTATTGTTTAAGACTAAGACATTGTACATCTTCCCCCATCTCCCCACAATTTTCCTCGCTAACATGAACAAAACTCTGCGTTAAATGTGTTTATTAAATTCCAAACTAAACAAAACTATTTGATATGTGGAGTATTATTATATTACGATCATTCATAGATTGATACTACTGGGTACCAAAGAAGTCTTTACAATAAGAAGCGTTTTTCAAATACCAAGGGAAGCAATTTTACTTATTGATATTACTTCAATCATTTCAAATTTAATACTTTGTTTTATTCTAACATTTATTTTTTATCAACTGAAATTTTAAGTTTAATTTGGTAAAAAGTGTTTACTCACATGTACATATAATGATATACATTTGTCTTATAAATAATACATGTTTAATTGCATAAACCGAATAAATTATTGTGTTATACATATATGTATATAATTATATAAATTGTTAAAATATTAATTATTTTGTTCTTTTATTCTTTATCGATTATAATCGACTGTGTGAATTTGTTTTTACTTTGATTTCATTGCACTTAGTGATTTACGCGGCGCCGATTGTCTTTGACGGGCCAGAAATGTTTGTCCCGAACCCATGAGTATAGCCAATTTAGAGTCAACAGCATCACGTTGAGCATTCACACCCAATCTATAGAATGCCGTGGTCATCAATTGCTCTTCCATAACACTCATTTTTGGTTTTGATTCCTCTTCGACAACATCAACCATATTTTTTTCCAAAGCGTTGGCATCAATGGCTGCAAAATGGAAAATTAAATTTATTGTAGTTTTGTCTATTAGATATATATTTATCATACCATTTGCTATATGCGGATCAATGTTTTTAATTATCTCCTTGGCTTTTTGCACACATTTACGATACTTGGCATCGCAGGCCAGAATTTCTTGCTCACGTGATGATAGACTGGTTTCCAATTGAGTGACCTTGCACTGATAGGATGCATTTTGTGTAACAGCTTCTTCTAGTTGGAGTGCTATTAATAATAGATTTGTTAAAGTAATTGATTAAAAATGAAGCATATTTTGTAGACTTTTGATAAAGAGAAAAGAAGAGTTAGTTAGTATAAAACGTTCCTATCTTAAATAAGTTAAATTAAATTTATTTATAATTTTAAAACTTACTCTTTTGTTCATTCAGTTCCATTAGTTGTTTGATTTGTTTGGCAAATTCATTTCTGAAAGAGAAGAGCTTTAAATAAACGAAAGCACGTGAAAAACTGTAGATGATATTACTCTTTCAGAATGGGATCATCACTTTGGGATGCATGTGATAGGGAAAGTATACGCTCGTTGGCTGACTTCAATTGATCGCGTAAATGTTCACATCGTTTGTTGGCATCATCCAAAAGTTGCTGTAACCAAACTCAATTAATTATAAACTGAATCCACAATTAAGTGGCTACTAACTCACTGCTAAGGCTGTCTGGCCGCCCTGACCCTCACGCAGAGCTTTATTTTCTGCCTCGAGTCGTTGAATTTTCTCCATCATGGCTGTCGGTTGTAATTCCCTTGACATGGTTGTACCTTCGACGCAGCCCGTTAAACCAGAATTATTTGTCAAATGGCCACATTTAAGCTCATCAACTGTTTCACGTAGATTATCTCGTTCCTTGACTAAACTTTCCTTTGCTCTCTGTAGTGCTAGATTCTTGCTCTCCAGATTCTTGTTGTCAAACTCTAATTTGACATTTTTACCACTCTCGATATCAAGCTTGGAATGCAAATCTTGGATTTCCTTTTTGAAGAGTTCAATTTGTCCTTTTGTATTGGCATATCGCTTGGCATCGTCCTCGAATTGAGCATTCTGCTGGACATAGTCTGCGCTGCGTTCTTCTAGGATTTTTATTTGCTTCTTTAAGTCATTGTAATCCTCCAATTTCTTTTTATAGGTATCCAATTGAGCTTCACAGATTTTCAGTTTATCATTCGATTCACGCAAGACATCCACTTCGTCCTTGAGCGTGGTCACTTCAGCGGAGCTTTTCTACAGGGGCAAATAAAAACGGATCTTAAATTGAAATAAATATCTATTATGCATAATAACATACTAAAAGTTCATCAATGCGCTGCTGCATGTGCACTAGGTCGGATTCCTGTTGCAGGGCTTTCAGTTTTAGATCTTCGCGTGCTCCTTCCGATTGCAGCAGTTCCTCCTTCAAGAGATCTAATTGACGTCGCATCTCGTTAAAGCGAACAGATCCGGCCTGAACTGGTCCTAGACTAACGCCATCGTCTCCAATGGCCGTCGTATTTATTTCCAATCGAGCAAACTCTTGCTGAATTTTTTGCAATTCCTGCTGTAGATTAGTTTTCTCATCAAGAAGCAAAAGCATTTTCTTCTCGGTTTCAAAACATTTCTGAGCCATTGCATCGCGCTCCTCTTGCAAAGCCTTGCCACTAAGGGAGGTACGGGATAACGAATTGACCGCTCCCCCACTCCCAGCACCACCGCTAGCGCTGCTACTTGGGCTCCTCTCACCGGCCACCAGTGCAGTGGACTCCAACTCTTGAAGAGCTCGCATTATATTGGCCTGTAGCTCCTCCTCCAGGCCCATGATTTCCGTAATGTAAGACTGTTTTTTGGCACAGTTTACCGCACAGCCCAGCACTAATTGTAGCAAACGTTCCAGCTCCACCTGATCGCATTTTTCAGCTATAAGCTGAAGATCAGGCCTCACAAAATCACTTAGAGTGTAATTCATGACCTCGCTGTAATAGTCATACAGCGACTGGGTAACTTTTTTTTAGATTGCTCATTCGCAAGCGCCAATTGCTGCCTACAGCGCTGGCCTTAATCTTGGCCAGCCACGAATCAGTAAAGAAATCGGCTGCAAATTGATTTAAGGCCTGAGCCAGGGCCAGGCCGTCCGCCAGTTCTTCGGCATTGTTGTGGGCTGCGCTTAGATTTAGCGTCTTGAACCACTCCAGTAAACTGTAATACATTTCGCTTTTACCGTCTGACATCCTAAAACCAATTGAAACAAACGCAAAATTAAAAACAAAAAGACTAACAAAATGATATACAACTCTCACTCAGCTGTTTTCGTGAAAATAAAAACACTTTCCGATAGTCGATTACTGATTGTAATGAAAACGTGATAGTGATGAGCATATGCAAGCTGGAAGTTTTCCATTTCCAATAAGGTCCGCAATTACGGGACAAAAAATTGATCTCGTCCACAAAAGTAAGATCCCCGGGGCTGAGTACGTGTGGAGGCCACGGATCGAAATGTTTTAAAAACATTGATCTCTCAGTCGAATATTAGAAAATATGTTTGATAGAAGATGAATTTCCCAAGTGGCCCAGTCAATTAGGCAATTGAAACACATGGCTAGTGTGTGGGTGTAGTTTTTATCCCCTATACTGATAATAGAAAATTTTCTCTAAGTTACTCGCGAGCCGAGAATATTAAAAGTAAATTTCGAACATCAAAACGTTATGAATTTGTTTTATTTTCTAGAAGCGTCCTCGCTCACGATTTCATCTCTATAAATAGTGTGCAAGAATTATAACGAGTTGGCATCTCCGTTCCGTTTATCAGCTGCTCTGTCGAATATTTCACAATCGTAATATTTAATCAGCTATGGAAGCACCACCTGAACATTGTCCTGGCGTAGAAAGTGAGCAGGCTGGACGAGTTAGCGCCTGTGCCGGTTGCCCAAATCAAAGTATTTGCAGTGATCCAAATAAAAAACTTGAGGATCCTGGCAAGGCTTTAGTGGCCGCTGCTCTCAAGGACGTTAAACACAAATTACTGATACTCTCTGGCAAGGGAGGCGTGGGCAAAAGCACAGTGACCACACTATTGACCCGTTATCTGGCCCGAAGTTGTCCGGATAATAATTTTGGTGTTCTGGATATTGACATTTGTGGTCCATCACAGCCCCGACTTCTGGGAGCAGTTGGCGAGAATGTCCATCAGTCAGGCTCTGGCTGGTCACCGGTTGGAATTGATGATAATGTCTGTCTGATGTCTATTGGATTTCTTTTAGGTTCTGTGGACGATGCCATTATATGGCGTGGCCCCAAAAAGAATGGAATGATTCGCCAGTTTTTAAGCGAAGTTGATTGGGGTAACTTAGATCTGTTGCTCTTGGACACACCACCAGGCACCTCGGATGAGCATTTATCGGTGGTTTCATATCTAAAGAATGACGAAATGCCCAATTCGGTGCGTGCCATAATTGTGACAACACCACAAGAGGTAGCATTGTTAGATGTGCGTAAAGAAATTAACTTCTGCAAGAAGCAGGGCATTCCCATAGTCGGTGTTGTAGAGAATATGAGCAGTTTCCGGTGCGGTCATTGCGGTAATAGCTCAGAAATCTTTCCTGCCAAAACTGGCGGTGCAGCAGCAATGTGTACCGAAATGGAAGTGCCGCTTTTGGGCTCGATGCCCCTAGATCCGCTCATAGCCAAGGCCTGTGATTCTGGAGAGGATATAACGGCAATGAAAAATCCAACAACGGAAGCTCTAGCTGCAATTTGCAAACGGATCATGGATAGTTTTAATTAGAATAAGTTTGCATTAAAGTAAAACAAAAAATAAATGCATTGAATGCGATCAATGGTTTCCTTTGTATATTTTTTTATCGTTGAAATTTAATTTATTTTTTAATAACTGTTCTTTTCCCAACATGTTCGTTCCATCACGTTACCGATTTTTGTACTCTTGCAAAAGGCGTAATTCTTGGTAATTCGTTTCCAACGGATAGAAGAAAACATCACCGACCAAATACTTGTTTTTAAAACAAAAATTCTATCAAATTTAAGATTATCATACCTGACCATGCACTTGGCCCAAAGCAAAAAAGGTCATTGACATCAATCAAGCGATTGTCATAAAATTAAATATTTAGGTGCTGCACTTTATAGAAAACAGGTATGTATGTATTTTGGTAGGGTATACAAGCCTCGGCATGGACAAATTTAGTCCGGCTCTCTGGTTTCGATAACGATTACAATGGTACGGTCGGGTTTTTTGCCCATCTCTACGCCGGCATTCGACAACGAATAAAATTCCTAGCAAATTCCACGTAATTAGAAACTGCCAAAAGCTGTCGAAGAAAAACTTACAGAGCAGGAAGAGAAGTTTACAGTTAGGACCAAAAGTGAAATATGATTAAAGTGGAAACATTTTTATTAGTATTATTAGCGTTAATAGTTAATCAGTGTTTAGCTGGAGATGTCCCACGTCCGCGCGGAGTTTCACTGGCAATGGCGCCTTTATATCAGCCTCGCGGCGGAGATAATTCCTGGACATGCTTAGATGGCAGCAGGACCATCAAATTTACACACATCAATGATGATTATTGTGATTGCGCCGATGGCTCGGATGAACCGGGCACATCAGCCTGTGCCAACGGCCAGTTCTATTGTATCAATAAGGGTCATCAGCCAACGATTATTCCAAGCTCACGAGTGCAGGATGGCATCTGTGATTGCTGCGATGGCAGTGATGAATTGGATGCACGTGGCTGCCCCAACACTTGTTCCGAATTGGGAGCCGCAGCGGCTGCCCAGCGTAGACAGGACGCCGAACTCCATAAGCGTGGTACCGAGAAACGCAAAGAGATGATCGCCCAAGGTAATAAACTAAAGTTGGAACGTGAAGCACGTCGTGCCGATTTGGAGAAACGAATCTTGGAGCAGGAATCTCTTAAATCGGAAAAGGAACAATTAAAACTCAATGCAGAAGCACTTGAAAGCGAAGCCATTGACACTTTTAAAGAGCAACAACGAGAATTGGACGCAGAGACGGCGCATGCCGAGGAAGAGCCCCAGCAAATGCGACAGGAAGCCTCGTTGAGTTTTGTAAAATACGATGCCAATAAAGATGGCTTTGTGGAGGTCACTGAACTAATGGTTGACATGAATCTCGATCGTGATCGCAATGGTGTGGTTACCGTGGAAGAAGCCAAATACTTCCTGGATGAGCGTGATCGTGTCGATCTAGATGCATTTGTCACATTGACTTGGCCACGCATCAAGCCACTTAAAAATGCTTGCCGAAGGTCTTTTCCAACCACCCCAAGCTCCTGAAGAAGAGGAGCACATAGAGGCCACCACAGAAGGTGTTACGATGCCAACAACAGAGGAGCAAACGCAACCACAACCAAGCGAGGGTAAAAATCTTAGCAATTGAAAAGATTCTTTTCTAATTTCCACGTATTTCTCAACTTCATTTAGAACATGCTGACCACGAGCCTGCCATTGATAGTGATGAAGCCGACGAGGAAGGTGACGAAGATCAATACGATGACGAAGACCCTGATGTGGGTGTGGGTGAAGCTCAAGCCGATGTGGAAAATGCTACACCGCCAGTCTATGACCCCGAAACCCAGCGACTGATCGAGCAGGCCAATGAAGCGCGAAATGCCTTTGATGAAGTGGAACGAACGATACGTGAAATTAAACAAGAGGTTAAAGAAATCGATGAGCAAAGCGGTAAGGATTATGGTTTACATGAGGAGTGGGCGGTACTCGATGGTGAATGTCATGCATTTGAGGATCGTGAATATGTTTACACTCTCTGCCCATTCGATCGAGCATCGCAAAAGCCACGCAATGGCGGTGCCGAGACCACACTGGGTCGTTGGGATCAATGGATTGGTGAGGGTAACAACAAATATTCCACTCAACGGTATGCCAATGGCGCCGGTTGCTGGAATGGACCGCAACGTTCGGCCATTGTCCATATCACTTGTGCCTTGGAATCACGAGTAACTGCCGTCAGTGAGCCAAATCGGTGTGAATATTATTTCGAATTTGAAACTCCGGCTGCCTGTGATAACGAAGCTTTCCAGCAAGCTCAGGATGAGAATTTGCACGACGAACTCTGAGATCATTCATTCGGCACTCAAGATTGTGGGAATTGAGAAGTTTTGGTGTTTATTCTTAGTTGTAAAAGAGAATTGTTTAAAATAATTTCTAATTTGTTTTTTGAAAATCGAGATCATTCCCCCACATGTATGTGGAAAGGAGCAGAAGATTTTGTAGTAAATATGATAAACATTGTATGTAAATTGCATTTAAACAACAACTAAAATCAAGCAAAAAAGAATCAGTTTCAATTTAAATAAAGCGTATTTAGTATTTTTTTAAAAAAAATTTATACAAATTTATCAATTTTACATTCTATGTAAGACGACGGCTGCCTCATGCCTCAGTAACTGCCGTCTTTATATCCTCTAGATATTCATCCATCTGAGACTCCAAAGCCAAAATGTGACCGGTATTACAATTTTCAGCTCCCACAAATGTAACAATCAATGGCAATTTGATCATCTGGACCACCTGATATTTGGAATACATTGAGATAATTGTCTTATTTCTACCCAGACCCAGTTTGCTGGCCTGATCACAGGCTGTGGTGAATGTTGGTATAATTGATGGCATTAAGGCAAAATCTATATTCTCTTGGCTGGCCTGTAGGATGGGCACACCATCACGATCCGTTATCTGGATGACATACAGGCCACTGACCCTTGAAAGAACAAACATTTCAGATACGATAAAGCAAGCTTGAAAATCTGGGGATTAGGGTGTGGTTTATGGATAACGTTAACCTACTTCTGTACCAAGTCATTGAAATACTTGTGTATATTGTCCGACATGAAAAATGTTTTTCTTTTTTATTTTCAGACACTTTTAAACAAAACAAATCTTAAACAGCTGATAAAGTGATGAGCATAAATTTATTTGGTAATATTTGGTTATCGAATATCGAACAGTGTTGTCAGCTTGGCTTTTTTCCTCTATTTCAGGCCCTCTAAAGAGTTGGCAACACTGACGTTTGTTTTGGCTTGTGATTCGTGGTAATTTTATTCGTTGATCAAATTTAATTTAAAATAATTTCATGTAATTAACTGTTCTACATACAATCTCTACTGAAATTTTTCCTCCGCTAGGCTTCAACAGTTCCAGGCTCGCAATGGTCACAAATGATTCAAAAGCAACTGGTTCGGAAACAGTATCTCCGGATGATGACGACTTCAATTTAGCCATGTCCATGGCAGAGAATCTCACTATTGGCCAGCAAATACACGAGCTGTCAAAGCGCTTGCAAAACACCACAGATGAACTGCATCAACAGGTGCGGGACAAACATGGTGCACTACTTCAACAAGCCACCCATGCGGGGCGTTTCGATTCCTGTATTAACACGCTGGCCGAGGATGTTCAAAGAGTTCGGGCCACCGGTCATAGGCTGAAGCATCAAGTGGATACACAATATCAATTGGTGGAGAATCAAACTCAAGTGCTAGGTCGCCTGCACGATGTTAGCCATTTACTACGCTCGGCTGGCACGCTGCTTACCCTGACGGCCAAATTGAAGAACACCAAAGATGTCCTGCGACAGGCTGAGCTTCATTTTGAGCTGGGACAACTAATAGAGGACAAAGAATTAAAGGACATTGAGTTTATACAGCAGGAGCGAGCCTATGTAATCAACTCCGGACAAAAAATACGGAATCTTACGCAAATGCAATTGGTTACGGGCTTGCAGGAAAGAAATCAAAATCAAGTGGTGAATGCTCTAAAGGTAATTTTAACTTTTAATTTAATCTCTGGGTGACTTGTCTGTGATGTCCCTTCCTTTACTTATATGCAGATCTTTATTAATTTCAATACTCTGGAGAAATCACTTGATAATTTGTTAACGACTTTTATAACGGATATGGAGCAATCTCTGAAGGAATGCTTTGCTGGTAATGATATTTCGGTGCTAAATAAATCCCCCACACATGGCGGAATAGCCGCTGTTAAGGCGTCTGCCGCCCGTGGACCGGGCAAGGCGCCTCAGTTGACGACTACACAAAATTTTCGCGCTAAATTCTGGAAATCTTTGCATTGGCTTCTCTACGATGAGCTCTTTGAGACTTGCGCGCAAATAAATTTGTTAAAGGCATCTCTAGAGCAAATCAACCAATTTGGCTATACATCGGTCTCATCGGAACAATGTATTCCCCAGCGCTTTTGGCAGCGTGTGCAGCAACTTTTGCGGAAATCATTCGATGAATGCCCACAACATGTCCAGCAAACTCTTCAGGAGGGTTTATCAAAGCTTCTGACATCCGCTCGAGGCTTGGAGCAGCGTTTAAATTTTGAATTTCAATTCGATAATGAACTGTTTGCCCCTCTGGAGGTCGGCTATGTGGGTAAATGTGCTCAAAATCTAAAGGCTTGCCTAGCTGGTGTAGATCTTCCTGGTAATGAGACAGTGGATAATTTCATACGTGTTGCTTCGACGGAATTGAGTGCTGCCTTAATTGATACACGTCTGAGCAATGCCATAGCCAATGTTTTCATTGCCTGTGGCAAAGAGTTGTGCACCAAATTGGAGGCACAAATAAAATTGGGTGCAGATTCGAAGCAAGTTGTTGATTTGCCCAATCTACAGCAACAACAGAATACCCAATTGGCTAATGTGTTATACTACTACAAGGATTCAGTGCGTCGGATGCTAAGTGATTTGCAGGTGCAATTCGAAAAGACTCCCGGAGAGAGTAAAGAGAATATTGCCCGTTCGCTGGAGCAGGCTGATTTATTGATTGGCACAATACTTCAACAAATAATGGAATCTATTATAACGACCATTAGTATAATTTTATTAAGTATGCATAGAGAGCCGGGTCTTAATACAGAAAGAATATCTACTACGGGTTCCTCAATGTACATGAAAGAACTACAGGTACTCCCACCACAGGGGCTTTCTTGAATACTAAAGTTGAAACAATCTAATCTATAATCTATCTCTTTTTAGGAATTCATTAGTCGCTCTTGGGTACATCACATTGACCTGTTCGATGACAAAGAAATGATCAAAAAATGCGGTCATGAGTTGGCTAAACGATGTATTGAACTCTTTTTGCACAATATTTGCATCCTTCGTCCGGTGAGTGGTGCGGGAAGGCAACGTCTTAAACAGGATTGCCAGCACATGGAGTTGGCGCTTAAACCGATTTGCCAAAATCTTGCTGAGCTTGGCAAACCCTCACGACTTTTGCGTGCCATGTCGTTGCTAATTGTTCAAACGCCTGAAGAGTTGATCAAGCAAACAGTTGGCGAAGATTCTCTTGTACCCAGTTACATTGTGCTCCTTTTACTCTTTGGTCATGCCGGGTCTGACTTGCAATCACCACATACCACAGCAAATTGGTCAAATGAACGTCTTGTTGAATGGTTAGATGGCCATACAGCGGAACGGGAGAAATTAGAATTAATATCGGGAGCATTGCAAAGATATAGAGATAATGCTAGACGTAAAAATATTCAGCAATATGATGAAGTTTATCCAATGATGGTCGATTATTTCGAACGGGCCTTAAAGGCAATTGTATAATCAATTATATACATATTTATATTTAAACTATTTCCACTTAAATATACATTTATTAAAGCTTAATATCCCAAATAATTAAACTGTCAAAACCCAATATCCCAAGTAAAGTAAAGCTCATTGCAATGAATTGTTAATGAATTGACATTAGCCAAGAGGTCACACCTGTTGCTATGGCAATCATAAATACGCTAAATTGGCTGGCACTTAAATTAATTGCGCCCCCCTTTGCACTGCCCGGTGTGGGAAAGAGCTCATCCCAGAGTTCATAACGATCCGTATAGGCTGGTTGACCCAATGTGGTGTTGACATCATTGTAAAGAAGGTTCACAATTGTAGAATTGCACGGTGGCCAGTTCTCAGAACTCGATATTGGTGATCTGAAGGAGAAAAAAAGTTTTAAATAATAAAAACTAATTTGATTGAATAAGCAGAGCCAGACTAAGCCAGCGCGGTTAGGAAATGCCTTCTCAACGCGGAAGTTACAACATAAAATCGGTCAAAAAATGTGCCTCCCGAGATTTCAGTTCAGATTATTAATGAATTTTTCAAATACATACTCCACAAATTTACTAAATGTTCAATAAAATCAGGATTTTTGGAATATTCTTTTCATTGGCATTTCTTGTTTCGATTGAAAAGATTAATAGACAATTAACGTGAATTACATTATAACTCAAAGTTGAATTTTAAAGCATTAATTAATTATTCGAAAATCGGTTAAAATTTGGCTAATTGTAAGTTACAGATTTGCAAAGTTCGAAGTTTTTAAGAATTTTCGAAAATTTTCAAATTAAATTTTTGTTAATCAAAACTGGGTTTCAGACGGATTCAGGTCAATAAATCGTACTAATTTATAAGATTTTAAATCATAGGCAACACAAAAAGGTGGAAACTGCAGTTTGCCGTTCTTTTGTCGTTTCATCTAGTTTGAATTCCCAACTGCTTTTAGCGTTGAAGATATGGTATGACCATTACAACTGTGGACTCTTTAGCGAAGTCTGCTTGGTGGTTCTTGAAAATATCTATACAGACAACCTGTTCACCCTTTGTGAAGGCATTTTTAGTAATAATATTTGCTAATCTTGAATAAGTACTTAAATTATATTAACTACAAACAAATTCCTCTTTTTCCTTTTAGTTTTAAATGTCTAGAAAAGTTTGTGAGGTCTTACAACAATTAACTTTTATTGGATCTTACCCAGTTTTGGCGAAATTGGTAAACCATTCTGTAAGACGTTCCATCATGAACACATCGGAACCGTTTGTTGGCATCAATTCAAGAAAACTGGGCATAACATATTGCAAATCGTCACCATGTGCCACGCCCTTGTAGACATTATCCTCCGTTAAAGGAGCCATCGTACTAAGCTGACCGACATAATCAATCCGAGTGTAAAAGACATCGGTATATTTTCTAGCCAATTGCACCAGACGATGAATACCATGTCCTAAAATGGCATCGGAGAAGATTCTTCCCAAATCTTCAATATTTTCATTATTGAATGCTGTCAGATTTTTGCCCAAATAAAAGTCCTTTAACTTTTGACTCCTGGTCAAATTATAGTCAAAGATAAACATTTCGGGAGCATATTCAACAAAATTAACATTAAAATCATCAAGTAGTAGAGGATTATCCAAATGATCTAAAGTTAAAGAAACAGAATATTTCCTATTAAATGATTTGGTTTAATGTCTATTTATCTAGCACTTACAATTTACTGAATAGTCGAGTTCATTTTTCGCAAATGAAACTAAAAGTGGGACACGATTAAATTCTCCCTTTTCTATAAGAGCCGTGGGATGTTCGGGCATAAAATAGTCATCAATTTCATATATCCATTTTTGATTAACGAGACTGTATGGCTCCCATCTACCACAAATCTCAATTATTTTCTCCCAGGTGACACCACGCAAACATTCGACTACATCTACAGGATCATACATGGGACACGAGATTTCTCTGGCCAATTTTCGTGTCCAATATGCATTATCATTGGCAAAATGATTTGTTGCCGAACCACTCATCAATATGGCACGATGGAATAAATTTTTGGATAATGGCGAAGCCAAGTGTAGACTGACAGCTATGGAGCCGGCACTCATGCCCATAATGGTCACATTTTCGGGATCACCACCAAAATTGGCTATATGCTGGTTAACCCATTTTAGAACCAACAGTTGGTCCAAATAACCGAAATTGCCTTTCACATTATCACCGGAGGTTCTTAGATAACCCAAAGCTCCCAATCGATAATTAAAGGCCACATAGACAACATCATGATCCATTAAATATTGAGGTCCTGCTCCATAAACGCTGCTGCCACTGCCCAGAACATTAGCTCCACCATGTATATAGACAATAACTGGTAATTTGGCATCAAAATCCTTAGTATAAACATTCAATGTTAGGCAATCTTCATCCATATTGAAATAGGGAAGTGGTTGTGGACATATTGCTGAATCGGCGGTGGCTTGAAAAATTTCATATTCAAATTGCTCAATGGGTTGTGGGGCAGCGAATCTTAGATTTCCAACTGGTGGCTGGGCATATGGGATACCACGAAACGCATATATGCTTTTGCCTTGAAAACTTTCCATTATCGTGCCTTCAATACGGCCAATTGTAGTATTAACCACTGGCCCAGTTTGGGCAGAACACAAATTGAAAACTGTATCCTGACTAAGCAGGATTATGAACGCGATAAAATATGAAACAATCATTTTATTTATTTCACTCTTTGGTTTTTAAATATCAACTTGAACTTGTTGGTGCTCCAAGAATTAGTAGTGGACACCCCCAAGAAAGAAACTGCAATACTCACGAGACTCTGTTCTAATCTATATTTATACTACAATTGTTGATAGCGTTTATCGCCTAAAGTGGTTCGATTAGCTTATATCAGAGATTAAACATTTTTGGTTTTAGTTTAAATATTTTTGGTTTTTTATTGCTGTTAAAATCAAAATCTGTTGACCTTAAAATAAATTAGTTAATTTATGTACATCTTGCAAAATTATAAAAGAAACTATAGTTAATATCTTATATTTTTCAAAAGCAATATTTGGGGCGGTGACTTTAAAGCTAATTGGTAGTTAATTATTATTGCCAAAATTAAAAGAGAAGTCACATTGTATTAAGCCTATAGCCTGTGGTTTGCACTTATGTTATCGTGCCAGATGTGTGTTTGCACTTATGTTATCAAATCAAAACTATTACAATATAACGATTTTGGTTTTTGAAGAGTAGTCATCACGCTGGCCACTTGAAAAAATGTTGTGTGTCATACTTTAAAAATCTAGATAAATCAAAATTTAAACATGCATATATGATATCATTGTACGTGCTAATTAAACATATATTTTTTTTGATTTAACAATAGGCCTAACACAACAATATTATTTGTTTGAATACTGTTTTTAAATATTTTCGATGTGGAATTAGCATTTACATACATAACAGACAGGAAAACTGATCAGAGTTAAAAAAAAAGTTTAAAATTATTCTTATTCTTTTGACTTTTTATGGAAGGTTTCTTTTTTAAACCTCTATATTGTTTAGTTGCACGACTTTCACAATCAAATGAAATACAATTTCAGTTACCTCTACAATATATTTTAAACACTGCGCTGAAAATTCCGTTAAGAATATTGTTTGATGTCATGGTAACACTTAAAATAAATCGATAACTTGTGGTTTGGCTATCGAATCCAGTTCCATAGCTAGAAGCAAAACGTAAACAAACCCCGGCAGCTTATATTAATATTTTATTTATATTACGAAATGGCTACATTTAAGCCCAAATTCATAAAGCCAGATATAGATGATGCCATATCGGACAATGTGGGAGGTGATCAGCAAGCCTCTACATTTGTCTTTAATTCCAATCACAATCTGGGAATTGTGGAGCAGGTAAAAAAAAAAAAAACAATCCTCTTATTCGTAAATGAACTATACATAAATAAACGTTTTCAATCAAATTCTTTATTCAGCGTGAAAAATTGCCTATTCGTCAGTATCGAGATCAAATTCTTTATTGCCTAGAACAGTATCGGGTAGTCATATTAGTCGGAGAGACGGGCAGGTAATTAAAACCATAAGGTTACCTTAATTTATATTTAAAGTATTTATGTACGATATTTTGCAGTGGAAAGAGCACTCAAGTACCACAGTATTTGTATGAATTTGGTTGGCACACAAAGGGATTAATTGGTGTCACGGAGCCAAGGCGAGTTTCAACGGTATGGGATTCGCTTTGCTAAACCTAATCTCATGATGGTCTCGTGATTTTGTAATATGTTTTTGACTCTTTTAGGTCACTTTAGCCAATCGTGTGGCTCAGGAGCGTGGTGAACTTGTCGGTGACACAGTGGGCTATGTGGTGCGCTTCCTGGAACGAGTCTCCACAGACACAAAAATCAAATTCATGACCGAGGGAATCCTGCTGCGTGAACTCCTAGCAGATCCATTGCTAACTCAATACGGGGTGATCATAGTTGATGAGGCACATGAGCGAAACATGCTTACTGATATGGTCTTGGGTTTGTTAAAAAAGATTCTAAAGAAGCGCAATGATTTAAAATTGATTATAAGCTCAGCCACAATTGATGCCAGTTTCTTTAGTGAGTTCTTTAACTGGCCAGGAGCAGGCAAAGAAATAAGTGTTAAGCTGACCATTGAGGGACGCATGCATCCTGTTAGCAATTTTTATCTTAACGAGCCCTGTGCGGATTATGTTAAGGAAACCGTTGAAACTATATGGAAATTGCATCAGCGAGAGCCACCTGGAGATATTTTAGCATTTCTGACTGGTCAAGAGGAAGTTTTGGAAGCAATAGATTTACTTAAAGAATATATAGCAAGCTCAGATCAAGACAATCTTAAAGTGTTGCCAATGTATGGAAGCATGAGTAGCACAGATCAATTGGCAGTTTTCTTTACACCTCCCAAGGGAGTGCGCAAAGTTGTCGTGGCCACTAATATAGCAGAGACATCTATAACAATTCCTGGTATTGTTTATGTGATCGATTGTGGTTATGTCAAGGTCAAATGGTACAACCCAACGACCTGCAGTGATAGTTTAGTTGTAGTACCCGTTAGCAAGGCATCAGCTGTGCAGCGAGCTGGACGTGCTGGCCGTATGCGACCTGGAAAGGTTTACAGATTGTTTACAAAAGAGGATTATGAAGGCTTGGCTGCACGTCAACCGCCTGAGATGCGACGCAGTGAAATGAGTGGAGTTGTACTTCAGTTGAAAGCTTTAGGCATTGGAAATATCTTACGTTTTGATTTTCCCTCACCGCCACCGGCGAAAAATCTATTGGCCTCATTAGAAACATTGTACGCCCTCGATTCAATTGATGAGCAGGGTCAGTTAACCAAGCCTGTGGGTTACCTTATGGCAGAACTCCCATTCACAGCCATGATATCAAAAATGCTATACATATCTGGCCAAATGGGTTGTTCCGAAGAGATTATTACCATCATAGCAATGCTCCAAGTTCAGTCCATATTCTCGCGGCCACCCTCGGCGGCTGCTCAACAGAGCGGACGCATTGCCCATCGACATTTCGAAGTGGCCGAAGGAGATCTCATTACAATGCTCAACGTATATACGGCGTTTGTCGAGGAAGGCATGACCAAGGAGTTCTGTGGTCAATATTATTTGATTTATCGCAATCTGAAACGTGCCTGCGAGTTGAGAGAACAGCTAATTCGCTTAGCCCAGAAAAAGTATGGCATACCCATCTTCTCCTGCAAAGGAGATGTGGAAATGGTATGCAAATGTATAACAGCTGGATTTTTCACCCAAGTAGCCTATTTGCATCATTCGGGTGTCTATAGGCAAATCAGTAGTGGCACAGAACTGGCAGTACATCCCAATTCCACATTGTATACCCTGCCCCAGGCTCAATATGTGGTCTACGGCGAGCTGTTGCAGACGACCAAGTTGTTTATGAACCTTTTGACGGTAATTAAAAAGGAATGGCTAACGGAAGTGGCTCCACATTACTATCAACAGACCACTGTGAGGGACTAGCATGAAATTGAACATTTAATTAACTCTTATCAACATAGTTAAAAGACTTAAAAATTAACTTAATATCTAATTTTCAAATGGAAACTGGAAATCCAGGGAGGCGCTTTTAGCCAGCAGCTACTCGTCCTCGTCCCTGGAACAACATCATAGACTCTGGGCCACGTATAACACGTGACATAAGCTCCCAGCACATCTTGGCTGGCAATAAACTGGAATTGAAAAAGTGACAATCATAGAATCAATGAAGTCTCTAATCTTTGGTGAAATTTTAATTACCATTTCAGTGGAGTCAACAGTCGTATGGAATTGGGAAGAACACACCAAACTTCATTGCAACGAACCGCCTGCTCGATGCGATCGGCCACATATTGAGGTTCCAGCATGGGCACCATTCGTGGCCTTACGCCAGCAAACATGCCCGTATTGATGTAGTATGGACAAATTAAGCTCATCTGTATTTGGTCATATCCATGGGCCTTGAGATCAGTCAATAGACTCTCATGGAAACCAATACAGGCATATTTAGTGGCTGCGTAATCACTGCAACCATATGTTCCCAGCATACCCGTAACCGATCCCACTGTGACAATATGGCCGCGATTCACACTCATCATATGCGGCAGAAAGGCTTTAACTGTCCAATAGTGCGAAATGATATTTATGTTGTACGTATTCTGTATGACCCGATCGTGTTGCTCCCAAAATGGTTTACAGGAAACAATGCCAGCATTATTTATTAATATATTCACGTGACCTACATCTTCAATAACCTGGGCGGCTCTCTGATAGATCTGCTCTCGGTCAGATATATCCACCACATAACCTTTGCAGTTATTATACCCATGTTTGGCCAACAAATCCGCCGTCGTCTTGATAGCTGATGACAACAAATGGAATATTTTCAACGCTTGGTTAATTAAATTGTAAATGTAACAACTTTCACCTTATGCTAATAGGGGTTAAGGAACTCCCTATGAGCAATTAGCATTACTATGTGAATTACCTTCGTGATTGATATCCCAGATGACAATACGTGCCTCCAGACGAGCAAAATTCAGAGCTATCAAACGACCAACTCCGCCTCCGCCACCAGTTATAAGAACAACCTGACCTGATACGTTCTGAAAATTATGTAATAGAGATATGACTTAGATAGTAAATATCAGATCCTAAGTATTGTATAAGCTTTAAAATAAATATACATATAACTAGTAACTTATGTTAAACATATTCAAATATCGTTTTGTAATTTTTGGTGGTGAATCAAAGTTGTTGAATTCAAATTTACATTTTGAAATATGTGGGACATTTATTGGGTTAAACTGGTTTCAAATCTGCCTACATTTTTGAGGCGCACCGCAGTTGTGAGATAATTAAAAACAGAAACTATTAATGAATAATAAAGTTGAGCAAGCACACAGCTGACACAGTTTTAAACCTAAAGTACTATAATACCTTCTTGATGAAAGGAAAAGTAAATTTTTCCATCAAAATTTTGCCAATATTTTGAACATACACTTAATGGACAAAACTATCGAAATAACTCAGTCAACTCGGTTCATTAATTAAGTTGAGTTTGCACAAATCGTTTTTCAAGGGTCACATCTTTCAATTGTAATTAAGAAGTTCTTCAAATAAAAAAATTTTAAATAGATTTGTGCAGTTTTCCTGGTTATAGATAAATCTGGATATTTGGAAATGATTTCGTCAATGTTTCAGATTCAAAGATTGAAAACTGAATAATTCAACAACTCAAGCAAAGTTAAATTACATTCCTAGAAAAGTCCTAACTAGTCCATTTCGTTTGAAAGCCCTAAATCAATCTGGGAATGTATTTTATATCTAAAAATCGAAGCCTTAATGGGCTTATACAAATTTAGGCGTACTAATCCATCATTGTACTGAAATTAAAAAAATCGGTCATAAAGAAATGTAACCAAAAAATATGTAACTATTTTTTAACAATTATATAAAACGGCTTTCAAATTGGTAGTCCCAGGTGAAGCCCAGAGTGTTGACGATATTTTTATTACACTTTTACTTTTCGTTGTGTTAACACACACGCAGACATTTAGCCAACATCTGCAACAAGGTCTAATCCAAATGTAACTATTTTGCATACATATACATAATAATAGCTTTAGATATAGCAATGTGTATACACATTTTGTATGTATGTATTTGTATGCCTTTTATAATTATTTCCCCTGCCAAAAATGAAAACCAAATTGCAACATAATGATGGTGGACAATCATAAAAAATGTTTGGATGTGGCAAAACTTTTGCCATTTCTGTGATGGAGATCCAAGACACAACAACAGAAAGTTCAATCAAGTTCAAGATGTTTAGCCCCTTCAGTGTTCAGCAGAGAGCATATTAGTTTCAAGATTCAAATGAGAGTTGCAGGGTATAATTTGTGTTTTTCCTGCAATATATGTATGTACTATGTATGTATGTATGTATATAGTTAGCCAGATCCAGATGTTATCATTAAGTTTTCCCTGCGAAGCGTGACAAATGAAAAAGAGCAACGCATACCGGAAAACTTGTCTTTCACAGTTGAGGGAAATTATTTCTTGGATCAATAACCACTATACATAAATAGGTATACACAAACATTTAAATTCATTAACTTTATTATTAACTAAATTTCAATGCCATAGTCATCTCATGGGCTCATCGACTAATTGAAATCCTCAAAATGTATTCCACCCAAAATATTTTATAAATATTTGCAGAGTTTCAAGTGTTTGGGCGGTAGCTTAAGTACTATCCATAAACCACATTATAAATGACGTCTTCAAACAAGCAAACAGTAAGAGCAAATAAAAAAGGCAGCATTCATTCCACTCATTCATAAACTATTGACCATCCATGGACAATTCGGACAGGCGTGTGAACGAATGGCTTAGTGTGAGACCCATCCAGGCGTATCAAAACAAAGCTGATCTTTTGTCAGCAACATTGTTTACGTAAAGTTCATTAAAAATCACGAAAAGTTTACAACTGTAACATGGGAAATAAAACAAAACTAGTAAGAAAAACAAATTGGATTGGAAAGTTAAAAGCCAAAATGGATGTGACCCTTAATATTTGATTTAATTGGTCTAGAAAATCAGTAAGAATGGGTCTTATGCAAAAACTACTACTTTACTATTTTAAATTTCATTTGCGTTGGGATATAGATGAAACTTTTAGCCAAATGTACTATGTTTTTTTGAAAGGTTTTCTGGCCTTTTATTTTCTAACCAAAGGTTTGAAATTAAAGATATATCTGTTTGACACAGACATCGATTTTAAGGTGGCGTTATATTTGGGGCACCAAAAGTTAGAATTGTACATAAATTGGTTTATCCTAAAATTCAACAAATTTCTTGTATATTATTGACTCTGTTAGCAAACATATGCATTTCTTGTTGGTCAAGATATCGCAGAACATATACTACCATATTTACTGAAATTGAATGGACAAATTGTTTCCAATTCTGAATGAGTAGAAGGAGGATCTGAACTAAGAATTACTAGTAATAGTTCATATTTTTTGTCCTAGAAAACATTGTTTTAAATTAAAAGATATGTAAAAATTATATATCTAACAATAAGAAGCGGTTTCTGGTACTAAAATGTTTAGTAAACAAAATTATTTAATTTTCTAAATTTAATTTTCTATTACATGTTCATAAAATTATTACTTTAACTTTTAGAATTTGTATCATTTCCATGTATGTTCATTGAAAAAGATTTAAATGTAATCCTCTACTAACAATATTTTAAGACTTCAGCAGCAATTTCCAATTCATTTAATACACAAACATTTTGTATATTTCTTTAACTTGATTGGTGTTGGTTTTCAATTCAATGAAGTTTTTGTTTTCATAGGTTGATTGCTGATTTCCAATTTTTTTTTTTTTTTATGTTTTTATTATTACAAAAAATGAGAAGAAAAAAAAAACAAAACAAAAGTCAAACTCAAGCTCGTGTGGCTCATTAAAGTTTTTAAAGTTATTGCCAAAAAAGCAAAAACAAAACTCAACTGAAACGGGAAAAAAAAAGAGGCCTTCTGGCAGTAGCCTACATAGAGATACTTGTGATTTTAGCGTTGGTTGTCATAGTTTTTTTTCTCTCCTTGATTACACAATTAAAAATAAATGCCTGGGTTTTTATTTTTTGATGGATAGGGTGACAAGGTAGATGAAAAAATGGCACAACATCATCAAATCTTGAATGTCAAACAGTTCATGATCAATGGCAATAGTTAGTCCTAATTTATGCTTACATATTTTCCACATTTGAGTTAGTTTTCTTTGTTTTATATAAATATATACATATGTATATATATATATTTTTTTTTTTTTTCAAAATTTATACCTTCAACTTTCTAAAGCGCTTTGGTAATATTGTATGGTATAACGATTCCAGTATGTAAAACAGTGATTTAAATGTGAATATTAGCAAATCCAAGAAAAATTGATAGAAAGCACGCAGAGGCTGATCCATGTGGAGAAGTCCAGGTGAGGCGGTCATAATTGTAGATCGTTAAGACACACGTGCGAGACTCGAGAGGAGGTTTCTATTTTGAATGCTCTGCGCATGCGCAGAATGGAATTGCTGTTTAAGACACTTGGCACAAATTTTATAGCTTTTATGGAAGGCTATGTGATTTGCATACGAAAATAATATATTGTTCACTTTACTCTTCACTCTCTGTATTTGAAATGTAATTCACTTGAATTTCTCTATACTTTTTGCCATGTACACATGTAATTATAAAAATACCGCGAGTCTCGACGTCCGATTGGGCTGAAGTCACAACGCAGACTGAAATGAACCTCAGCGTTTGGCTCTACGGGGAACTCTTTCTATTTTGTTTGATTTCTTTGTGGGCGCCTGGTCAAAAGATTCACAAACAATAAAAGAGCCAAGAGTCCAAAATCGTGACCGCAGAAATTGTAGAAAAGCTAAATCATAGACAAGCATAGACTTTCTTATGTGTTGGCTATGACTAGTTTTTACCGAAATTGTGCTAGAGAGACGTTTAACCAACCAGTTTTTTTTTTTTTTTTTTTTTTGTTTTGATTTGATCATTTGAATAGCATTGTTTTGAAGCGAATGTAAATGTGGGATTAAATGATTTAGATAAACCAGATGAGCGGAAAGACATATACATATGTATGTGTAACTATGAGATCAATTACTATAA
Organism: Drosophila equinoxialis; assembly: GCA_018150345.1. NCBI lineage: Eukaryota > Metazoa > Arthropoda > Insecta > Diptera > Drosophilidae > Drosophila > Drosophila equinoxialis. Next base: position 6,071,059 of record JAECWI010000047.1, read on the forward strand.
ATGCCATGTTTTGGTTTAATATTCTTCAAACTATTATTTTAGTTTTTTTCGCACAAGAGTTGTTTTTTAGGATGATTAGGCATATATTTGTATGTCGAATCAGGGCAGGATTTTTCCCCGTTGAAGAAGGGCCACACAAAAGCAAAATCGCTTCAGCGAATTGGGATAACAAGGCGTCCTTACGCCTTACCAGATAAATATTTCAGCAAAAACATTTATAAAAGTAGCTAGACCTGAGTATACAATTTTTTTACATTCGGCCCTGCGAAAAATGTCTTTGGTTTGCAGGCTGCTAGTCTCTAAACGTTTAACTAACCCAAATTTAAACGCATTAACTTGACAAAGCATAAATACTTGGCGTACTTTTAGGCGTGTTTAGTTTTTTTTTTTTTTTTAAATATGTTTTAGCCTTAAAGATTGTCATTTAGACTTTTATGCCTTCCAACCTTATTCTATCGTTGTGAAAAGAAAATGTGTTTTTTCGTTTAAGAAAAATTAAAAAACTTTTCAATTGTGAGTGCTTATTGTTTTTCACGTTTTGTAAAACACTTATAAAGTTATTGAAATGTTTGGATAAATGTCTAAAGAAGAAAAGAGGTTTCATTTATAAACATTTGGTTTTTATTATTCTTTTTTATCTTACAGTTTAATAAATGTCTTAAAAATTGTATTTATACTCTTAATATTTATATTTTTCACATTAAAATTAGTGTTTTTTTCGCTTTACATTTAAAAATAAAATTTAGGCACCTTTTATTGCCACGCCCACTCTTTTGTTGTAACTTATTGTTAGATTCTTTTCAAGAATAGGTAATGTATAGGTATATTTAAAATAAAAAAGACTTCAACCGATATGGTTCGAAAATTCTTCATGATAATGAAAATTAATGTTTACAGATACATTTACACCACGCCCCCTTATTAAAAAAATATAAAATTTGTTTGATTTGGTAAGAAAATTAATAATTTTTGCCAGTTACTTAAACGAATGCGTCCACTGTGCGGTGGTTCAAATCCCATGCCAGGCAGGCGAAAAAACATTCTTTTATTTTCAATAAATTTTGTATATCTTTATTTTATTTTTTTTCCAACATTTTATGTTTCATTGGTTTGGTTTCCGACTGCAAGTTTTAACACAGGCGAATCGCAGCAAAATACAAAAACAAAACCCACCCCCGTTGCTGTTGCTGATGCCGTTGCTATCGCGTTGTGTTTTGCTTCGCTTGCTCGTCCACTTGCGCTTATGATTCTCAAGTTGCTATTCAGCAGATGGTGCATTTATATGCGGGCCACATTTGCTTGTATCTCGGAAGTGTATTCTGTGATTGCTCTGTGCATTTGATCGATATGCGGATAGTTCTATCTGTGTATCAGATCTGCTCAGTGCCGACCCTCCGTCACACACACCTGTTGTTTCCCAGTAATTTGCCTGGCATTGCTGTGGCGACATGCTTTCCGATTGGCTTTCCGATGCCTTTGCCCATCGACGACGGGTCGTATGGGCAAGAGACGCACGGTCATGCAAATAGCTTTCCCACCCACAAACCCACTACTTCCGGCTCCGTCTCGCGAATTTCGATCAATCTCTGATTGGAATGCGTATAGATTGGAGTTGGGGGCGGAGGGCCGCGGGGGCGCCGCTAGATGTTGAAGCCAACGGCAGTTGCCCAAGTCAGCCATTTTCAAAATTTCTTGGTTAAGTAACTTTGTAGCTTAGCTTCGGATTTTCGTAATATATTTGCTGTTCAGAACACTTCCATGTACGCGGCATTGCCGAGCAATTTGCCCATTCTTTTGCAAAAATTTACATACTATTTTACATTTATTACACACACCACACATTACACATTTTTAAAAAAAAATACACTAATATTTTATACGAAAGATAGCTAGCATACATGTTTGTATGTATGTATATTGTGTCTGTCTTTCATTGGGGGTTTCTTACTGCTTTACAGAAAACAAATAAATGCTGCACATAGACCAAGCGTGTGACGTGCAATGGCACAATTGACTCCAAACAAATCGGTAGTATCTAAATAGTAAGAACGGGATAATGCAGATGCTGATGGTTGGTAGTTTTGTTATAAAACTACGATTCGAGGACTGTAGAACCCCAATTTGCTGGAGTAGCTCAGCGATTTTTGCAGTCAAGTCTTGCTCCTTATCACGTAGCTGGTCCAGCTCATTGTTTTTGCTAAAAAAAATATCAAATTGAATTAGCTGACAATACAAATTATGATCTCATGTTCATTACTTATTGATTTCTTGCAGTTTCTGCTCAAGATTTTGTTGCAGTGTGTTTAGCATTTCATCTTTTTGCTGCAATTCCAGTTTATATTTATTCTCTAATTGCTTGTTATATTCACTATCCATATTTCGTAATTGCATAACCTCATCTAAAAGTTGATTGTTCTCGTTCTGTAAATGTTGAAAATTTTGTTGCTCCTTGGCCAATTCATTGCGAAGATTGCGTTGCTCCATAAGAGAATCAAAAAGATTGGTTTTTGTTTGATTTGCAGCATTTTGCATTTCTTCGTGCTACAAAACAATAATGTACATTGAAAATGCTTCGTATAATTTTCTATTTATCTTTCTTCTGAAACTGCTGGACATGCAGATCAGACATTTAAAAAGATGTCACCCACTTGATCTGCCATATATACCATGACTCCACCCCCATGTCATATGTATGATATTCCTTCTATGTTTCCCTATACTCAATGCTTAAATATTTAGTTTTGAAATAATGGTTTAACAATTCGACCGGGTTTGCTAAGAAACATGTAGATTGACAGACGGACGTAGACCTATCCCCCTGTAAGAGACTATAAAAAGGAACGTTGCCTCATAAAAGTACTCACCTCCTTTTGGCGTATATCTAGTGCTTGCTGTAGATGCAATTTATCAGCTGTCAAAGTTAAAACAGTTGTTTCTAGGCTCGCACAGGACGAACGGGCTTGGGAGACACTCAATTGGGACTGTTTTAATTGCAATTGCAGTTCACTATTACGTTTTTGTTCGATGCGCATTAATGTGGCAGTAACATGAAGTTGATTTTTACCTTCCATTGACTAAAATTAAATAACAATTCATATTAGAAATCAAAACTGAAAGGGATCCTACTTACTTTTTCTGAAGTCCATCTAATTCTTTCCGCAATTGCTTAACATTCTCTCGCCTTTTGCGCCAAGCACGTAACATGACCGATGTGAAGACCTTCATGCTGGCCGCTGTCTCTGGCGGAGATTGCCATAGCACTGGGCGAATCTGCGGCTCCAGTAGACAGTTTCCAGCTAACATTTCCTGTTCTTGTTCTTGTTCTTGTTGTTGTGGTGTGTAACCCTCATTTTCTGGGCACAATCCATCAGTATTGAATGCCTCCATGTTGTGCTACGGTCTGTATACCAATCGTCTTTTGGAATTTGTAGAATGTTAGTAAAAAAAAAAAAAAGAAAACCTGCAAATTTTAGATATTATTTAGCCAGACATAAAATGTACTTGTTATTAAGTTTGTGTGCTTTAAAAAAGTGAAACTGCTTAGCTAACTTTCATGACTTAATCAAATCGTTGTGTGAAGTTTAAATCAATGTAAACTTTTCTTTCATTATGTCAAGGATCCCATGATTGCTATTTCACAACAAAGCAAAGAACTGGCCAAGGTCATTGGGGGTTAAGTAGAAAATTGCACGCACCTCCAAACAACTGGTAAACCATTTCAAAAAGAATCAAGGTTTTCTGGCAAAACTGAAAAGTTTCGTTTTGGTCGACTGCAGTCAATCCCTATACAAACCATGTGAATACTTAAGTAGTTGTGTATGTTTTTCTATTGTTATGTTTTTATATTTTAAAGATTTTCAACCTTTAAAAAAGTGAATAAGGTATTATTTCTGAAAAATAAGGTTTAATGATTGCCTGTCGTGGGGAGTCCGTCCATTCATTTCACATTTACAGGGATTTTCACCTTCACATTGAACGCCCACCAAAAGAAACGATTTGCCAACGTCAAGGACACGTGTCACAGGAAGTTCAAAGAGTTTAAGCACGTCAGGTAAAAACAAAAACAAAACAGGAAAATCGATATGTCGGCAGGTAGTATGTACGTACGTATGTAAATAAGGTAGTAGTCCTCTGTATGTACATATGTATGTATGTATGTACATTCCCAGCACGTGTCGGCTTGTTGTATATGTTTGTTTTTGAGGTGGCATCCCTCTACCCATCAGGGTCTAACTCAAAGACTTAGTCACTATGAAAAACCAGGAAAGTAAGTACTGGACGAATATCGCGTGATTCCACTAGCAAACCCAATCCGATTGGCTAATTCTTAGTTCTTGTGTGATGGTTTGGATATGGTTTGGCCTTGTTTGATCGATGTCTCGAATATAATTTCATGTGGGTCTTGTTGTTGTCGTTTAAGCAATGTTTAATTCGTGTTATTGGGGCATTTTAGATTTCATATTGTTTTCGGAATTTCTTGTGACATAATTTCTATTTATTTGGTAAAGATTTCCCAAATGTATCCATGTACACACATATTGGGAAATTTTTTATAACTTATTTTATTGGCTTCTATGAAGAATATAAATTTTATATTTTTTTTCCTGGAATTGGTATACCAAACAAATTTCCCAAAGTATTGGGACATGTTTGTAATATTTTTCTATTGCTTCATTTTATTTCGATAAGTTGGAATTTTAGGAAAGTTAAATTTATATTATTATTCAAACAATTGTCATGAAATTTAGTATCTATTATTTTAATACATTTGGCTATGATTGTGCCATATTTCATCACGATTGGATTACTATATCCTAGAAATCAATTGAATGGAAAAAACCTTTTATTTTCAATTGGGATTGTCACAAATTTATTATTTACATATTAGCTACATTTTGGAGGACTATTATTTTCACTTGGTCAAAGATTTTTCACTTTGATAACCAAAATGGAATTATGTATCAATTTCCCCATATCAAATAGCTCCGAGCTATATACATATATATGTATGAATCAGCAGCTTGTCTGTTAGATAATTTCACTTTTCAATTCCATGAAATTTTGGCATCCTTAATGTCAGAGTTCACACAAGAAAAGTGAAAGCAAATTGCGGGACCCATGTGAGTCACAAGTTACATGTTCCTCCGGGGTTATGTCAAAAGTGGAAATTAATGCCACAACAAATGCCGTTGCATGATGATATCCTTTTCCAGGAATTCTTGTGCTGAATCAGACCTCGCCACTAGTAGGAATCCGCAGCGTGTGGACTGAGGTAGTAGTCGTAGTGGGGTCAGAATAAAAAACAACAACAATTCAACATTTTCATTCATAAAAGCGGCGGAAAAGAGCTTTTCCCCAACATGAGTCACTTGCCATCGTCACACTGTAAGAAATAATGTATGACTTTACTTAAACAATGGCGTTTATTGTCTTGAGGACGTGACTCAGCTCAGATTCATGAGTTTTGTGACGTCATTAAGTCGCTCTTAAGATTTTATCGATCTTGCTCTCTCTCTCTCGGTCTCTTAAGCCTTGCTTTAAGTGCTTTTGGTTAAAACTTCAAGCCGAAAAGCTCTTTTTATTTTCTGCGGTAATCTTTTTTTCTGAAATGGCGTCTACGATATGAACGTGTTTTGTTGTTTTTGTATTTTTTTTTTTTTTGTTATTTGTTAGTCGGTATCGTTTAGTCTTCTATATGCTGGCATCGTGATCGGGTCGATCGCTAACGAAAATCGTTAACTTTATTCGTATGTGTTTGTGTTTTTTAGTTTTATTTAACCTTTTTTTCTTAAAAAAAAAAGTATAATATATAATCATACGCGCGTGAATAAAAAGCTCTCTCTTTGTCTCTTTTCTCTCCTTTCCCAAACAGACTCTCTCAAGTGCAAAACCTGTGTCTTGTGCATGCTAGATAAAAAATAAAAATAAAATGGAAAAGTAAAAAAAAAAGAAGGTGCATAAAAAATTGAAATTGTCATTGGCTCAAAGGTTTCACCAGACACACACACACATACCCACACACACAATCAACGAAATTATTTTTACAATGCTCACAATTTTTGTTCGATTAGATTACACGAAAAAGGCATTGAGTATTTTGTAATTTAGCCATGTGGTTGTTGGTGGAGTGAGAGGAGAAAGAGTTAGAAAATGCCATTATAATAAATTAAATCCGCCGCCACTGTTTCAATAAAAACAAAACGTTGGAACGCCTCAATGTTGATGATGATGATCGCATATATACATATATATGTATATATATTATAAAGCCCGGAATTCCCCATAAGAAATCCAGACGTCATTATAAAAGCGCGCGCGCTCACTTTTGGCCATCTCTCTCCCTCTTTCTATCTCACTTACGTTATTCACCTCTCTCTCCCTCACACTCTTTTTCTTTCTTATGCTCCCACACACTAATACATACTCTCTGTATTATCTGGCTCTCGCTTTCGTCCAGAAAAAAAAAAACATAGAAATAGAAACCAACAACAACTCGGTTTCTTACCTTACTTACGTACCTGCCCCATCATCTCTTTCCCCTTCCCCACCAAAATCGACATAAAAATTTATGGAATTTCGATTATCACACTTTTCCTTCTGAGCCCCACGCGTCTGCGCGAAAATCAAAGAAAATTGAGCTAAACTATCAAAATATTTCTTAAAAATATATAGTAAATAATAATCAACATAACCGGTTTCTATAATATTTGTGTTGTACTATATCCTATTTATATATATAAATTGATTATTTTATTTAATCGTTAGTTTCTTGCTGTTGCTTATATTGTTATTATTGTTCAACTTATTTACATAACGGCCCACAATTTTTTTTCTTACTTACTGGTTTATCAACTAAAAAAAATTGTTTAGTGAAAAACGTGAAAAATACAAAAAAAAAAAAAAAATTAATACCAAGTGCTATTTTTAGGTGATTTGAAAAATATTTAAATACAAAAATACACAACACTCGATGCCTACACAAAAATACTTTAATTAACTCTTTGATTAAGGTGAGTTGACAATAGTTTATTAAGTAATTAAGATTTCATACAAATTGTTTTGAAATTTGCACAAAATTTGCAAGTTAGATGGCACATTAAATTGTTTAAAGTTTATATTAGATTGATACATCATTTTTAATATGTTTCTTCTTGATGAAATAATGGCTTTTATTTGTATTTCAAATGATAAACAAATCAAAATAGAGAAATTTCCACGCTAAAAACGATTTTTAAAATCGTTTTTTAGTTTTCTTTATAATAAAAATTTAAAGATTTTTAATATCTGTGATTAAATTTCCATTTACTCTACCAAAATATTATATTTTGTATACCTAGAAACAGAAGCGACTTTATTTAAAGCCAAAATTATCATTTTCACCTTTACTTACCACTAAATTAAAAGTTTTCACCACTATTCACCACTAAAATTAACTTTTACCTCTCTTAACCATTAAAATTTAATATTTGCTTATAAAGGCTGAAAAATAAGAGTTCACTTTGGTGTTAAATAATTTAAAATGTTGATAAATTTGAATGTTTTTTCCTTGTGGGTTAAAAATAATTGAAACTTATTTGTCAAATTATAATCCCTAAGCTAAAAATAAATTATTAATCCTAATCTTTGGGAAGAAAATACTCCACATTATGATATCAATGTCAATGTACTTTGCATTATTCCTATTTGACTTGACTGAGTTTAAATATTCATCGATGATTAAGTGAGTCATTTTCCATATGTATTTAGATGTTGGGCTTACTCAAAACTTTATCAAATTCTGCACTTAATATGAAAAACCCAAAAGTCAGTATCGATTCTGAGTTATCTTTTTGGTGTTTTCACCAAAAATTGCTTGCAGTGTAATAGCCGGGTAAAAAGCTTACTATATACATATATACATACATATATCATGTACATGTGGGCATTTGTATATGGTGAGTATTTACCGCCTTTTTTACCCCCACCCTCTATAAATGCGTATTAAATAATCTACCGTTTGCATTAAACGATAAACTGAAACAATAACTAAAACACCTGTGTACATGGGCTGAGTGTAGTTTGTTGTTGTTCAACTTGTGCCTTTTCTGAAAGTTCTCGGCACGAGAGCCCAGACAAGAGTTGGGGGAAAGAAGAAAGTAACAACAATTTCTGTTGTTTTGACAGATTAACCAAAAAATGGGCGACTTCAAGATGCCCATTAGAAAGTTAATGTATATTCAGTCCAACCCAGTTGTTGAACCAAACCCTTTTGAGTCTATGACACGGGGAATGTAGCGTATTTTCTGTACTATCCAATATACCCATTTTAGTGTGCTCGACTACTGGGTATAAAAAGCTTTAGCTTCTTCAATACGCGTTCGGCAAACACTTGCAGTTCGTTGGGCTAGTCAAAAATATGTCTAGAATTTCGAATTTCAATTCACTCTAAGATCGACTCGATGTGCTAACGGTTGTGTTGTCGTCGGGAAAACTTTCATTTAAATTTTGTTATTATTTTATTCGCGAGTGCGGTTTATTTTTTATGCGAACTAACGAACAAACTTCACTTAATAGAAATATAAAGAAAATTAATACCTCTTTTGTATTGGTATTTGTGCAAACAAAGTTGAAAAATAATAATGAAATAAAATAAATTGTATAAAACTATTTAGTCATGGCTTAGCCTGGTGCTTGAGTTTAAATTGCAGGTAATTATGAACAGGCTTTTTTAAGGCTAATTCGAGGTGCCTGTAAAATGCAAAAACCGGCTGCTACTTTTGCTGCTGACTCATATTCAATATTTAAACTTTGTGTTAAAAAGTAGCAACAACAAGAATAACGTAAAAATGTGAAAATTTCGCAAGTCATCAAAACTATAAGTGTGTGCAAGTTATATACAGACATACGTATCTATATAAATAAATAAAAAATAGTTAACATTAGAGAGAGAAGGAGATCGAAAGGCCAAGTCAACAGGGGAACCAACATTCTTGGAACTTTCCCAATATGCTAAAATCAAGGTCTGATAGAGAAACCTTCGCCCGCCCTCCTCTCTAGCCATTGGAAAACATCAATCATCAGATATGTATATACCTATATATGTATAATATTAAATTGTGTTTAATACCCAGTCGTGCATGTGAAATGGCAGTACTTAAGGTGATAGCAAAAATAAAATATCTACACTATATAGTGCTTTGTATATAGAATTGGGATCTTATAGATAAGATATGAAGTACGTGTTCATGTAATTTATAGATTGAACTCTAATTGATAAAAAGGTATTTTTGTTTTTTTTTCGTTGGTCTACAAACATTATGTATTCATAATGTTATGCATATGAATCATGAGTGATATAATGTTCAGATATTTTGTGATTAATTCATTATCCTATCGATTACTCAATCCGTTTGGCTAGTGACAAATTTGAAACTTTTACCTCAAGTGATTTTCCAGTTACTCAAAAATAATCTCAGTTGCATTCTTATACCCTTGTAAAAAGGGTATACAACTTTTGGTCACAAGTGTGCAACGCATAGAAGAAAGCATCTTCGACCATATAAAGTATATATTTTCTTGATCAGCACGACGACTTGAGTTTAAATAACCATGTCCACCTGTCCATCCGTCTGTTCCTCTGGATCAACGCAAAGTTTGTATGTACTGCAGGTTGTATAAACGACTGTGCCAAATCTAGTCAAGATCGGGTGACTATATCATATAGCTCTCATAGGAACGATCGGTCGAAAACAGTGACCAGTAAAATCGTTATTTCCCATGCTAATTGTAAGATTGTAGGCCGTTCTTTCGCAAACCTTAGCCGTTTTAGATAAAACGTTTTTCCTATTCTGATGGCTATGGATGAGGAAAGAGTTACCAAAAAAGTTGCAAGGGTATACAAACTTTGACGTGGTCTAAGTTAGCTCCGGCCCTCTGGTTAGTATATTCCTCGATGCCAATTTGACATGGTATTTGGATTTTTCGAAACTAGTAGTCATTGCTTTATCAATTTGGAGCTAGTTCCATCGATTTGTCAGCATAAAATTTTTATTGTGTTTTATTTAAGCTGTAAATTGCTTGACGCCAATAATCGTTAAAAAATTTCATCCAAAAAAAACAACAACATTGGCGCCGTCTCGATCTTTCGTTGTCGTTTTAACCAACTCCTCGACTAGTTAGAACTTGTTTTCATTCTAGGCAAAATCTTTAAAGAATTTGCTTCCACTTTGATGTTGATCTTAATCTTAATTTGTAGTGCTGGCGCCAAAAAGAAAAAAAATATATATGAGTGGAGAGGAGGAGAGAAGAAATAACTAGTTAGAGTGGAAATTGTATAAAATTTGCATGATATTAAATGTTTAAATGAAATGTTTTTGCTTGAAAGACCTCTTCAACAGCCGATAACTATCTGAAGAGTATACTTTCATTAATCAATTTTATGGTTTGCATTTTTATTATTATTATTAATTTTTTTTTGATATTTTAGGTAACAATTTATCAAATATTTGTCTTCATACTTTTTGGGGATTGCATTTCAATTGACGTTATCGTTGGCCATTTTCTTATCATCGATTTGGTATATATATGTACTATCAGTCAAAATGTTATACGCATTTAGAACCATATCTAGTTATACGGTAGCTTATCTACTGTGGTTTATATCTATATACGTAAAGGCAAATACTATTAATAGAGTTCCCTCTGAATGACCCAAGTTGACCAAGTATTTGAAAAACCCCCCAATAAGATTTTCATTTCACGTGTCAAGCGAAGAAACTGTTCATTTCCCACATATTTATATGCCTATTATACTCTATTCCCATAGTTTTTAAACTGTATGTATGTATAAAATTTCACAAAGATTGAAAAAAAAAAAATTTTTCTCCCAAAAGTATGCACTTATAAAACTTATTACAGCAGTCTCGTTTCTTTGGGTGAGGGTAATGAAGTAAATTTTCTCCCCCAAAAACGAAATTTTTTCTCTTGAAATAAAATAATTTAATTTGATTCAGAAAAATCCTCAAACAATTTTTTAATTGAGAGAAATTATATTTTTCTTTTGGTTTGATGAAGTTCTTTATTGAGATCTGTAGTGAGATCTGTAATTAATCCTTGTGGCAGTTCATGATTAGCTTTATTAAGTAAACTTATGTTTTTTTTTATGGCAATGAAACATCCATAGATTAGCCCAGGATTCGGACCCGGATCCTTAGTTGTAAAGGATGCCTAAAATTAAATTAAATTTATTAATGGATTTGTTAATAGGCGGATCTAGCAGAGGGAATGGAGGAAAATTTGCTCCCAAAAGTATGCTAAAATTCTTCAAGCCTGGCTTATACACAATTTTTAAGATCCGCCGATGATCTTAACCTACCTTTGCACTAGAATTGATTTCAAAGTTCTTAAGTTTAATGCAAAAAGTGTGGATGAAAAGGTTTAAAAAATCTAATTATATTGAAAATTTCATCAGAAAAAGAAAAATAATCTTTGGTTTGGTAATTACATAAATGGTGGTAACTGACCTACATACATATGTACATACATAACTTGATTGACTGTATATTGATAAATATTGCCATCGGAGATCATTTATTATGATTACTGCATTAACCTTATATCAGCTCAATAATTTTTCATTCAAGAACCTCGGGAAACACGCGTTTTGTGAATGATTCGTTTTTGCTTTTAATTTTTGGGCACACGAGCGCATTCCTAGCATATCCGAAAATTTCAAATACAACCAAATATCTGAAAATGAATCATGAATTTCTTGGAAATATGTTTTCATAATATACATTTTTGTTTATACGTTTTTATCTTCTCTGCACATTCGTACAATTATGAACTGGCGCCAAGAAAATGAAAAGAAAACTCAGTGCGAAAAAAACCAACAACCTGAAGGCAAAGGAAAGATTGACAAATGTCGTGTTATTGTTCGGAAAATGTTGAACGGAAATGCCATTATAAGCCAGATGCTTTTGAAATAAACAACCTTCAATTAAATGCATTCATCTAACGTTTACCTTTGCCTGCAATTTTTACCTTGGTATCTCTTTTTGTTTGGATATATTTCGTATAGAATTGGCTTAGTCAAATTTTTGTTTTGTTTTTTCTTAATTTTGTTGAATGAATTTGTGAAGCATTGTGAGTCAACATTTGGAATTTATATATGTGATTATATATTTGGTCTATATTCGCATTGATTGTTTTGAAAAGTCTTTACAGATATTGTGTATTTAAGTGCTTATGTGTTGACTTGCAGAGAGTTCTTTAACCCTTTAACATTTTTAATGAATACTTTTTTTTTACGATATAGTTTAATGATTTTTTGGCGAACCACGTGCCAAGAACTTTTATATCGATCTAACATTTGGCTATTTACACAAGTTTCTAAACAAAGTTTATTGACATCAATAATTAAATTTTCATTTTCTTCTATATGGTATAACACTCGTCTAGTGTACGAATACACAAGAAAATGTTAAAGAGGAACTAACTAGATGAAATGCCTTGAGAAAAAGAGAACTATATCTTTATTTTCAATTATATTAATATAAACAATATTCAAAAATTACGATTTGACTTATTATGAAACACAAGTTAGTTGAAAAGTCTGTCGGATTTCCATTCCATTGAAAGGATAATACATTTCTTTCAGTGTACATAGGTTATTTTCAATTTTCCCTGAAAAATTGGGACAACTGCTAAAATTGAGTAAATTCTTTGAAAGCAAGCAATAAATATATACGAGAACCTACATGAATATATATATATATATATGATATATACACAAGTTTGTATTATTTTGCACATAAAAATTATAAAAGAATAATAAAAAGATGTGAAAAACAGAAATAGAAGAAAGCTTCTTTATATTCATTCGATGACAAAACTTTTTCGCTTTAGCATTGATAAAAACTTTTATTTTCGAAAATGAGAATATATATCGGATTCAGTGTTCAGCCGTTAGGCGAGAGCTCTAGACGTGTGCGTTCGATCAAGAAAAAAATATCAGACAACGCGTTAATATAGTGAATTATATATAAATATACATATTATACAAATACCAATACATTAACCCTATATATAGAATATATATATTTTTTTCCGGACCTGTGTAAACCGGTGAAAACTGACACATTGTCTGTGTATGTATGTGTGTGTGTAATATTTATTGTGTACTTGTACTTAGTGGCAATAATAATTGACAAAATAAAATATAAATTCTCTGGTAATTATTTTAAACCTAAAGTGTAATAATTTAAACATTTATTAAAACAAAAGAAAGAGAGATTGCTGTGGGTCAACAAAAAGTCATAACAAACAAATCTTATATTTTTTATAAACTCTATTTACAATTCAATTTCACTTTTCAATAACATTAAAGTATTATGTGATGTAATACTTTCTTTAAACGATTTTGAAATGGAAATTTCTTTTCTGCCCAACATTTTTCGAAAAATGACAGGCAAATTTGGTATGACGTGCAAAATTTTGTGGTTCTAACCTGCTGCCTGCTGTTTTTTTGGCCAAAAACTGTGAAATGAAAATGAATTATTGGTAGTGGCATCAACTTGACTTATCTTTGTGTGTGTGTGTTCGAAAAGTTTTGCCAAAAATAGTCTTGATTAATTTATAAAGTCTGCTTGTTATACATATATGAGCCTTAAAACTGTTTGATATGATTAAGAACAACACACGCAATGTTAAAATATTGTGGTTTTATTTCCAATTGATGATCAAAAATTGAAAAAGACAACATAAAAATACATCTGACAGAATTTTCAATATATGATGATTTATCTAGACAGATATTTCTATACATTTAGTGTAGTATCAATATTCTAGATTAATATATTTAGTTACTACATAAAGTTGGCAATAAAAGGGTATTCCCTTGAATGTTTATTTATTCATTGCGATCTTTTGCAATATGCAAATCAATTTGATAATTAATTCGTCAGCCAAACATTCAAGGAAATACCCTAAAAACATAAAACACGATCTGATTTATCCCCAAGTTGATTTTGGAAAATTCCCAAGCATTTTCTTTTTGAATTTGCACTTGAACTCTAGTCAAATATTTATCTGAAGTTTTTTCTAAAGTCTTTAAATCCGTTTTGGATGTCTCATATTCGCTTTAGTTAAACAATTTGTTAACTTTGTTTAGTTTAAAAAAAACTAATTAGAATTTTAAATATCCATAGGGTTTTTAGTCTATGTTCATTCCAAACAATATGCATATAAGAGGATATAAGTTTCCGTTTCGATTAGTAATCTTATTTAAACAAAATCCACGTCATTTTTTAAAATTTGTTTAAATGTGTGACTCATATGTATAAAACGTTTATATAGACATCTAATATATATTCATAGGTTTAACAAAAATTTGCAAAGATAATAGAAATGCCAAGCAAAATAATACATACATATATAAATATTGGAATATGTTTCAGTCTATATAAAAAATCTGATAATATATAAGTATTGTTTTTCTTATTGTTAGATATTGAAATAGATATAGAAACATGAAAATAATAAAGTACGTTTACTTAAGCTGATCAAAATGAAAAAGATACTATTATAGATAATTCACGAAGTTCTTTTTGTATTTTGTTTACTGTTTAGAGATGTAAATTTGATATTGATATGATTTCGAAAGGGAAGAATGATAAATTTCATTATTTTGGTCTCAACGAATTCAAACTTTTGGAAGATTTTAAAGGATCAATTATGTATCAAAATTTCATTTTCTTTGTTAGCTCTTGTCAATATAATTTCCAAACATTGGCCAAGTCTGATACTGATGCTGTTTTTTTTTTTGTCTTTGTATGTGCTTGCTACCCCATGCCGTAGTAGACTATTGCAGACCAAGACATGGTCTTGGTCATTTTTGTTGTCTTTCGGCAGCCATTGACGTATATTATTTTAATGGCAGACCAATGTCTAGACGTTGACAAAAATTGAAAGTCTGAGGTCATAGAGCTACTTAGTCTTTCAACAAAAAGCGGACCAGAATTGTTGCTCGATCATTGATAAAACGCCAATTTTGTGGCGTACGGAATCGTTGACAAAAAAAAAAGCTTTGAGGTGGCCAGTTTTGTCGAGAAACGAACTATATATATACGTTGTACATATGTACATTTGTGTCTATATGTATGCATATATGTACTAACTGATGGACCATAGAGAAAAACATACTCTCAGAGCTGTTGCGGAGTTACGCAAAATGTTATTTTTAAATGCGCGTCCGGAGGTATTGTGGCTCGACCGGACTAGACCTGGCCAGACGCAGCTAACATGTGTTCCAAATGCATCCATCGATTGCAATGGACTTTTAATATATACTTTTAATGACCCCCGAAATGTGCAAATATTGTTGCTCCCCTCCCCTCCTTACACATCACGAGTTGGGTGGCCATCACCGGGTCTGATGCGACCTAAGCGAAGAGAGTTCTTTTCATCATTTTTTTTAGTTGATCGCTGGACTTCTGACGGATCGGTGCGTTGATTTAGTCATAGTCTCGTGCATATCGTGCATCATCGTAAGCTATATACGTACATAAAAAGAGAAAACACTTACAAATGCGAATCATTCAGATATTTGTAACATAGTTGGTTACACATTTTGCAAATGGAAACCAAACTTTGAATTTTGCTGTTTGTCTTCACTAAAATGTTCCAAAAAAGCGAATACTTTTGAATCATTTTGAGAAAATTCTACATAAGTTTGTAAAACCAACTGGAAAATAAGGGATCAGTATTAAAGGAAAAGGCGAAATCAATATATGGATAGAAATCTAAAGAGAAAAATCCAATCAAATAAACATATAGAGAGGAATATTCCAATAAAGATAAACATAACGAATTTGTTAACAATTTAAAAAGGTCATATCTTACAGTTTTCCAAATAATTTTGCTATCAATTAAACGAATATATGAAATCAACAATTTTTTAAATTAAAATAGATTTTGGAGGTTTAAATCAGTTATTTTATGCGGGAAATCGATCTGAAACATGGAAATTTCTGCAGTTTAAGCGGCAACTTATTGTTTGTTTTATTAAAGGAATTTTCCCTTAATTTTTTTCAACAGGATTCGTTACTGAAATCTATTCCTTTTCCATTTATTTTGGAATCAAAGACAACTTTTTTAAAATATTAAATTCAAAGTGGTTCTATTTAACGAGCCTGTACCGTAGACATATCTATACGTATGTATGTATGTATGTATATTTTTTATGTTATGCCTCACGAAACTAACGAGACTATATTTTGCAGAAATTAAATCAAAGTACAACACATGTATGTACATATACATATATAGATATATATGAACATATTTGTGTTATTATACATTGTGGTATTATTTTTGGTATAATGCACTCATCGTCATCATTTGGCGAGCAACTAAAAAGACTTTTCGTCATACATTTGCCAAGAATTTGAGCAAGTGAAAACAATTGAAAGAAACATTCAAACACAATTCAATCATCTTCCTCCTATCCTCAATAAAAACTCATTAATATCCAAAAGGGCAAATAAAGTAAAAATTATATACATTAAGAGTGTCAATACTGAAAGAGAAAATAATAATATAAAAGATAATTTAGCCCTTTTCGAATTGAAATTGTAATATTCCATTCAAAAATTGAATTTTCTTTTTCTATATTTTTCAGTTGATATTTTGCTCTCGAAATGTTTCCAAATCAAAGTAATGTGGGCGCTGCTGGCCCTGGACCTGATGGCCAGACCCTTAACTATAATGGTCTGCCTCAGCCCCCGCAGCAGCAGCAGCAATCGCAGCAATTGTCACAGTCTGCCAAGAATGTGCGAAAGAAACCCTATGTAAAGATCACAGAGCAGCCAGCTGGCAAGGCTTTACGTTTTCGTTATGAGTGCGAGGGACGTTCGGCTGGTTCCATACCCGGTGTTAATTCCACTCCCGAGAATAAAACTTATCCAACCATAGAGATTGTCGGCTACAAGGGACGCGCCGTTGTGGTGGTCTCTTGTGTCACAAAGGACACGCCATATCGGTGAGATTTCTTCTGGAAAACTATTGTAATATTAATTAAATGCTTTTTCTAATTTATTGTTTTGCTCGATGCAGTCCTCATCCGCACAATCTTGTTGGCAAGGAAGGCTGTAAGAAGGGAGTCTGCACACTGGAGATAAATAGCGAGACAATGCGAGCTGTATTCAGTAATTTGGGAATACAATGTGTTAAGAAAAAGGATATTGAAGCAGCGCTCAAGGCACGCGAAGAGATACGAGTTGATCCGTTTAAAAGTAAGTTGGAAATTTCATAAATAATATTCTATTCTGATTTTGGACTTTATTTTCTTTTAGCTGGCTTCTCGCATCGTTTCCAGCCCTCTAGTATTGATCTGAACTCGGTTCGGTTGTGCTTTCAAGTATTTATGGAGAGCGAACAGAAGGGTCGTTTCACATCGCCCCTGCCTCCGGTTGTATCCGAACCCATTTTCGATAAGAAGGCCATGTCCGATCTGGTCATTTGTCGTTTGTGCAGTTGCTCGGCAAGTGTTTTGGGCAATACACAAATCATTTTGCTATGCGAAAAGGTGGCCAAAGAGGATATCTCAGTGCGCTTCTTTGAGGAGAAGAACGGACAGAGCGTTTGGGAGGCTTTCGGTGATTTTCAACACACAGATGTCCATAAGCAGACTGCCATAACATTCAAGACCCCGCGCTATCATTCGATTGAGATTACGGAACCGGCGAAGGTATATATTTACTTTACATATATCTTTACAATTTCTTAAACTGAACAATCTCTTTAAATATTATATAATATAGGTGTTCATTCAGCTGCGTCGGCCATCGGATGGCGTTACCAGCGAGGCATTACCCTTTGAATATGTGCCATTGGATTCAGGTAAACATACGTTCTGGAATCTACATCGTCATCTGAAGCGTAAGCCGGATGAAGATATATTTCAGCAAATACTTTCATTGGATACTAAGCGAGAGGCGCCAAGAATTGAGGTCATTGATTTAGATACACCTCATCTTGTGGATAACTTTGATCACCATTTGCCAGAGTTGCCGGTCACAGAAATAGAGCAAGAATTGGATCTGCAAGAAAAGGAATTTCAAGGATTAGAGTTGCAAGAGCAAGAGGAATTGCCCGTAGTTGATCATATTCCTGCCGATATGGAGGCAGCCGATGCCGAGGCAGAAGCGGAACGAGTGCGTTCAGAGCAGGAAAAAGAAATAGACACTATAATTGATGAAAAAGTGCGTGAGTTGGAGCAACTTGATTTGGAGCAACAGCTGGAACCACGTCCATTGTCTGCAAACGATAAAATTAACGAATGGATGAAATCCAGTGAATTCGAACAGCAACCACATGAGCCAAGCCCTCCCGCTGTGGATGGTCAAAACGATGCTGTGGATGCTGTTGTCGAGGAATCTCAATTAGAGATTACGGATGAGGATAAAACATTAAATGAACTTCTCGAACAAGTGGCCGAATTGGATGAAATCTATACAGATTATAAAATCCAAAGGGATACCTACAGAAATACCATACAAAATGAGTTGGATAGTTTGGATAAACGTCCACCACTTCAAGTGGAGGAGAGTTTTGATGATGCCGCGACCTATACGAGTTTGCAAATTGCTTTTAAGAATCCTGTAATTATACCAATGGATGATATTATGCCACCAACGCCACCAATGTCTCAATGTGCTCCGGAAGATGCTCAGCATTATGATCCAGTTGAGATTAATTCACAAAAGGTCAATGAGAACTTGTTAAACTCCTCTCGTCCCGAGGGAGAGAAGGTGCCTCCTTTGCCCCCGAAAAGATTGCGTAAACAGGATAGCAATGCCGAGAATCGTTCCATTGAGGCAAATGGCAATGATGAGCCCATTGTTCCCCCACCGCGTGAGAAACCTCGTTTGCCGCCGCCCGTAATACATCCTCGAATGTCGGAACTGACGGCGCCCACAAAGCGTCTGCCACCCGCTCCGAGTGCCACTAAAGAGAAGAATCCAAATTTTAATACGTTACCACGACAGAAGAAACCTGGTTTCTTTTCGAAAATCTTTAATCGCAGAAAGAGTAAACCCGATTTGAGTCAAAACAGTAAAAGTTGTGTACAATTGGATGCCCCTGGCACTGAGGCCAGTGTACGCCCTTTTAATTCGCAAGATCCATTGCGTTCCTCAGTCCGCTCAACCAAGTCTTCAGGAGCTCAAGCCTTGCAGCAATCCAATAAGTCTCTCAATACTAGTCCTGTTAAAAGTGGCAAAAAACCTGGCTCTGTAAAGACAGGCAAACCTGTTGGTCGGAGTGTTAGCAGTGTTTCCGGCAAAAGACCCGGCTATCTGAATGCCGATGTTGTGCACATACCATTGAAGGGTGACAGTGCCAACAGTTTGCCGCATCATCAACCAAACGAGGCATATTCGAATTCGAGTACGATTACCTTGGGTGGCAATCTAGATAGACGCACTGCATCGGCTCTCCAGCTCGCTGATATACCCATTAGCGAGGGTGGCATGGAACTGGTGGCCATTGCCGATCGTCAGAGTTTACACAATTTGGTTAACTCAATTGAAGCGCATTTCAATGTTAAATTGGATCCAAATTTGGATCTTACCGAAGCGGAACACTTTGCCCTGTACACAAGTGTCCCACCCCAGGCGACGGCCAGTGAATTTGATGAGAACTCTGCGTATTATGCTCCAGTAGATGCTGGAGAGATTCTAACACCCGATGAGGTGGCCAAGCGTTTAGCGGCGGCCAACAAAATTAACTAGGCCCTCGCAACGAAAAGGCCATCGAATTTGATTATTCTCCTTATTACTTTTAAATTTTTCTTACGAGTAATCCAACGACTGCATAAGAAAACCAAATGGAATTTGTTGTTATATTTGGAGTAGAGAATCTCCATCCTGGAACCAAAAGAGTCCCATACCTGGGAGAGTCCTTCTATATAGATTAGAGTGAAGGCTCTCCTCACAATCAATTGTATTTGTATTTGAATTTAGATCCAAACATATTGGTATTTGGTAATTTGTAAGCGGTGTAAATCAAAATTGTAACCATCGCAAAAACATAAAAAGAAAAAAAAAGAAATTGTTTTCTATACAGCATCCTGCTGAAATTTGTCATGAGGTCCATTAGTGGACACTCTCGAAATTTGTGTACTTAAAAGTGGAAAAGTCTATGCTGAATCAAATATTTTTCTTAATTGTTGTATTGGCGAGACTTTTTCGCTAACGTTTGGGTAATAAAATACCAAGCAAACTATTTGATCGAAACAAATTTGTTTTTTATAGATCCAGCACATTTGAGGCGAAAACGTCACAAGACTGGCGGTGATGCCATGCACATATTACTGCAACAACAGCAGAAACAACAATTACAGAATGATCATCAGGATAGTAGTAAGTTTTCATTGATTTTTTTCTTGGTTCCTACCTACATAAATGGAAATGGTTATTACTGGCGAATCTAGGGATATAAAATGTGGTAAATAACACCCCTAAAGTATGCAATATGCAGAACAGGAAATGTTTAAGTGTCCTTTCGATAAAAGTTTGTCTTTAAATGACATTTTTTATTCACAGGACTTGGCAAAAAGGTCAATGAAGTTTTTTAACGGTCTATTGCATACTTTTGGGGGCATTTATTCCCTCATTTTGCATTCCCAGACTTAGAAATTTATATATTATCTAAATGGTGATGGTTCTACTGTTGTTTTTCTCTCTCTGTGTGTTTGTGTCTGGCGTCCAGTGTTTTATATGATGATGGTGGTGGTTTATTAAGAGGATCCAATCATTGAAAATTTTGTATTAAGAACTCTTTTTTGCTACCCCTTAATAAACCTTCTTAAAGGTTTTTGTACTTTGCGAATAAATTTGTTATTTTGGGCTTAACCCCCCAAGGGCCCAAATCCCTCCAAAAGAAACTTTGTCAAACTGCTGCTGCTCCTTAGGTTTTTTTTTTCCAGCAGCCGTTTTAAGCCCACATTTGAAGACATCAACTTATATTTGTACTTGATAACAATTACAAATCAGCTGATCTACCTACCTATATATACATAAATAAATAAATAAATACATACATACATACTATAAATATTCGTAAATATAACTAAATATTTAATATTTGTCGTACACCAAAGACTTAACTTAACGAATACTCGTATCGAATAGACTATTAGAAAATGTTAGAGCCAATGCAAAATAATAAAAAAAATTAAATAATATGCACAAAACCTAAATAAATTAGTATAAATACATATATACAATTAAATGTATGTATTAAAAATTGTTGTCCACAAAAAAAGAAAAAAAAAACTTGTCGTCTTTTCTACTAAAAAAATTTATAAAAATGCGAAAAAATTTGATATTTTTATAAAACAACAAACCAAATAACAAAAAAAAAAACAAACAAGCAATCTCAATTAATTAATTGATAAAATTTTTAAAAAAAAAAAAAAAAACATTTATATATATACAAAATGTAGTACAATAAACAGGAAAAAGTAAAAAATCATTTGCAGAAGAGTTTTTGTTTTCTATTAAGTTGTTAGATTTTCAAAACGTAAGTTTGAAAAAAAAATATGGCATGACTAAAATAATTTTTGAATAATTTTTTTTTATGTACATATGTGCTTGTTTTTTTAAAGTTTTTTTCCTTTGAACCCAATTTTGTTTTTTGTTTTTGTTGTTTGTTAATGCTGTGGGCTTGCTTTTAATATTAGTATTTAATTTGCATTCATTATTATTTTTTGCTGCTTATTAACCAAATATTTTGTTTGTTTGCCTAACTAGGACAAAATAACATGAATTGTTGGAACGCGCAAAATATTCCGCCCATTAAAACAGAACCCAGAGGTAAGTACTGGCCATCAGTTTACAAAGTTGTCGTGGAGTTAAGGGATTTGTAAACATTTCTTCTTACACAGATACCTCACCCCAGCCATTCGGCTTATATAGAGCTCCGCCAGAACTGACACCTTCACCTCAGCCGTTGTCGCCATCGAGCAACTATAATCAGAATAGCACACCCTCGCCCTACAACATGCAGGTAGCAGGAGCAGCACCAACGCCGACAAATCCCCAGCTCATGTCGCCAAATCATACCCAGCAGCAACAACAACAACAACAGCAGCAGCAGCAGCAACAACGACAACAATATGCTGCAGCAGGCAATCTGGAAATGGGACAGAACTACAATCCATTTGCCCAGCAAGTGATGGCTCAACAACAGCAACATCAACAGCAGCAGCAGCAACATCAACAGCAGCAGCAGCAACAACAACAGCAGCAGCATCAACACCAACAACAGCAACAGTCTCTGCAATTTCATGCCAATCCTTTTGCCAATACTGGTAATCCTGCCCATTGGGAGACTAAATTCTCACCTGCTGCTGCTGCGGCTGCTGTTACTGTTCCTGCTGGTACAACGGCAGCTCCCAACAATGCTGTGAGCAGCAATAATGGCAACAATATAAGCAATCTCAATAACCCCTTTACAATGCACAATCTGTTAACTTCTGGTGCAGGTGCTGCCAATAATTTGCAATGGAATTTAACCACAAATCATTTGGTAAGACTTTGACTTTAACATTTCAATTGAAACTAATTCTTTTAATGCTCAAATACCTTGTTTACCCACAGCAAACTCAACAAAATCTGCAGCAGCAGCAACAACTACAACAGCAGCAACATCCCACGCCCATGCAGCAATACGACAGCAGCAACACCAATAATGTCAATAACAACACAGAGAATGGTCCAACGATCAGTAATTTGCTTAGCTTTGACAGCGAGCAATTGGTACGCATCAATTCCGAGGATCAACAAATGTTGCGACTCAATTCTGAAGATCTGCAAATATCAAATCTATCAATATCCACATAAAACTGAAACCTTAAACCTTATCTCGGACTTGGTCGTCAGCAAAAAACAAAACAAAAAATAAAACAAATGGTTGTTAGTTTGATTTTAATTCTGTTTTATGCAAATTGTAATATGTGTGTTTTTAGGTTTAATTACAAATAAATTAATCGTTTTAGAAGTATGCATGTCTACCATTGATACATATATTGTCGGGACTTTAATGCAAACTAGAAAATTCTCTTTCCAGTCAAGACATAAATGTAAATAAGCCAGGAATAAGTTGAAAATATTTTGATTTTTCAAACTTTTAAATCATAAATATTTGGGCAATTTTGGATAAATCTTTTGAACTTGTTGAGTTATCGAGTCTATAATGTTTACGTTCTGGACTCTAGATTATAGACTCTAAGGTCTCAGATTCACGATAGACATTAAAACTTTCTAAATTTTTAAAGCAAATAAAGTCTGTTTGTTTCGGTTTGCAGCCCTGATTTTAATGTTATTAGCTTCAAATTAATCCAACCTCTGGGTAAACCCAGATTAAATA
Organism: Drosophila equinoxialis; assembly: GCA_018150345.1. NCBI lineage: Eukaryota > Metazoa > Arthropoda > Insecta > Diptera > Drosophilidae > Drosophila > Drosophila equinoxialis. Next base: position 6,094,468 of record JAECWI010000047.1, read on the forward strand.
AGTCATTTATAATAAATTTCTTAAATATTTCATTGTCATATCTAAAACTGAGCAATTGTATACAAAATTTGGTATATGAAGATTTTCATTCATTAAACTTTTAGTAGGCTGTGTTTAAACCTTTAGATTTTAGTTTTCCACATCGTTGGAGATTTTCTACTACATCTCAGTCTTAAATACTTATTTCTCTGATCAAGACGAAAAAAAAAAAACAAGTAAAATAAAGAAAAATCCAAAAATCAGTTTTTTGTAATTCCTTTTTTTTTTTTAAATTTTATTTTCATACAATTTTTGGTTTATAAGAACAGTGAAAAAAAAAAATGCCGTTAAAAAGTCCACGTATACGCCAAAAGGACTTCAAGTCCAGTGGAGTACTTTCACATAAAAATAATTCGCCACGTGCTACCTATAACAAGCCTCTGATTGTCGGACAGCAACTGAAGAAGCCGGCTAGTTTCAATCAGCGTTTTCAGAAGAAGACAGTTCTGAGGTAAGATTTTTTCCATTAGGTTTGGTAAGGACATATTCGATATACAAACTTTTCTCTAGTTCTGCCGGCAAGGAGAACGAGAACAAGCAGTTGCAGTTGGCCAGAAACAAGCCCAAGGCCATTCTACTAACTCCATCTTCATCCGATAATTCACTGACCACCAATTTCTCAGCTGATAAGAGGGCTGTTAGCTATACACTTTTACCAACTAATGAAGACACAAAGGGCAAGCCTGGGGCTAAGAATGCTGTTAACGATAACGCAGTACCATATCTATCTGTGTGTTATCGTTCGCGTAAATCTCTTTCTCAAATAGATTTTAAGGAGGCACTTCGCACTTACAACGGTCAGATGGTTTCACGTTTACCCAATTCCCGTGCTGGGGATGGTAATGGTGGGTCATCGAATTCGTTGACCATTATGCTGCTAAAGGAAGCAGATTTGGTCTGTCAGGCGCGTGAGGTTCGTGAAATGCAAACGCTTCATAAGATTGGGCGTGATCGTTTCATGCGTCCAGGCAACTTGCGCATCTTTAATACTCTATTGTTGTACTATTGTCGTCGTCAACGTGATGAAATGCGTCTACTTTCTGAGCAAGTGGAAGTCCAAAAACGTGGCGTGAGTATTTCTAGATAACTCTTCTCTAATTTAATCTTTTTAAAATTTTTAATGTTTTACATTTTCATTCACCTGTTTCAGTTCGTTAAGACCCGAAACAAATTGCATTTGACTAATGTGATGTTCGCTATGAACGAGCGTTCCAATGAACTCCTTAACAATCAACTGTTGCAAGCCCAGAAGGATAATGCCAACCAAAAAGCTTTATATGATGATCTTAATAGTCTATTTCATTTAACCAAGCAAGAGAAGCAAGAATTGACTAAGGAGTTGGCTTCCGTTAAAAACGAAAATGAAAACTTAAAGCAAATCCTAGAGACCACACAAAAGGATCTCGTCCATGCCAACAGTCAGCAGCGGGACCAATTGGAGCAATTGACCAAAGTCCAACGTGATTATCAGAATGTTTTAAATGAAAATGCCGATTTGTTCGAGCTGGTGGAACAGCACGAACTTCAGTTGAGAATTAAAAGTGATACTCTGAATATAGAGACCGATCGTAATGAAACCCTATTAGAAAAAATATCGATGTTAGAAAAAGATATAGAACGTGGCAAACTTTTCTTGCAACACCAAAAGAACAGATATTTGGAAAAAATTTCCGGTCTTGAAGCCGATTTAAAAGAAAAAACCCAAGCATTGGAAACAGTTCAGAGCTGCTTTGCTGCCACTGTGGGTCAAAGGATTAGCCGCTACTTGAACGAGAGCCAAACGTATCAGGTTCACATTATGGATATGTTATACTTTGTTGCTCACTTAATTCTTCCAGGGACTCCGCGATGTTTCCGATAGGCACCTTGCACCGCGGAGAGAAAACCATTCAATACCATTTCAATCTGTGATTTATGAAATATTCACTGGTCAGCTTGAAACCCCCCACCAATCTCCACCTGCTATAGATGATGGCGCTTTACTTCTTTTTCGTTTCTATATTTCAATTATTGTTTTATTGTTAAATTTAATATTATTTGTTTCACTGACCAGCAAAAATGTGACTTTTATTTCAACATTTCATTTATAAAGATTTAATTCTTTTGAATCTGTAATCTACTGAGATGTATCTTTCGGAATTCTTTCAAATTGCCGGAATGACTTAATGTCGATTGCTGATCTATTTCAAAATGTTATATCTCACTTAAATTGCAATTTTCATATTCAAAAATGTTTTTTAACACTTGTAAATTTATACAATTTAATTAACTTTTTCAACTCGATTTTTGAAAAAAAAAAAGAATTTCATAAAAGAATTGACAAATTTTTTTTTATAATTTATCTAACTTGGAAGGAAAGACATGAATTTGAAGTTTGAAAAGAAGTTTTAGAGCATGATAAAATTAAGATTTATGGATATTACTTTGCTGCTTTTGTAGATTTTTGAGTTCCACATAAAAATTAAACGTCACAATTTGCTTAACTACATTACAATTTTAAATCAAGTGATAATCAATTCGTTAAGAAAAGACATGAATTTTCTAAAATTGACAGTTACAAATTTACAAAATTAAGGGTTTTTAAGGTTTTTTTGAGAATTTATTGAATTTTTTTATCACAAAGCATATTTTAAAAGGATCAGTCTTTATTAAGTAAGTAAAGGTATAAACTTGAAAAAGGGGAAAGAGTTTGGGGAATCCTTTAAAAGTAATGTAATTGTTATTTTGAGAAACTTTTCACTCTGGATGTACATATGATATAAAAAACTAATTGGATATTAAGTTGTTCAGCGATTTGAAAATGATCGATTGTAGTTAAAAATCTTCTTGACCGACACCTGATTTAGCCTTTATTTTTAAAATTTGTATACCCTTACAAAGGGTATTATAAAATTGGTCAGATGTAACGCAGAGAAGGTTAAACATTTAATTTTATTTTTATAAATTTGAAATAAATGTTGTTTCAGCAGCTTTCAACATTTTTTTTTAAACTTTCACCACTTTCTTTTAACTGCATTCTAATAATTTATTATATATTGTATTGAGAATCGATTGAAATCCAAATAACCCCGTTTTTAGGGCATACAAATTGCATAATTTTTTATGGAAATAGTCTAATTGGTTATGATTACTGTGAACGTAAAATAAAAAAAGCCCATGAAATCAAATTGGCAATAGGAATTCAAAGCAACAGCAACAATATCCTGTGGTTGTCATTTGGCTCATATCCCTCCCATCTCTCCATCATATGGATGGGCTTATTCACATCCGGTGTGTTCCCACACACACACACACACTCACACGGAGACAGACAGAGAGGCAGAAAAGGATCCGTCTGATTATGTACATGCGACTCAATTGCTAAGAAAAATGCTTGCGGCTAGTGAACTCTTCACGCCACATTGGGCGCCAAATGTTTAGTGTTTTTTCTTCTTTGATTTTCATTATTATTTTTGAATTTGAGCTTTTCACCATAGCCGAGGAAAACACACAGTTTTCCTTACTGAGTTTGCGCAGTGAACAAAAAGTGAAAGCTTGTTGCCCTACGACAATGTTGTTTGTTGGGAGCCTTTGCCAAAATTGTTGTGGACAACGGATTGATACGACTTCATTAACGGTTCGACGCTGCTGGCAAGCGGTTCTTTCCTCGGCTAATGAAAGGAAACTAAAAAAACAGGAGGCTTCGTAACGGAACGTTGGCAAATTGAAAGAACAAATTTTCGAAAATGCAATTGAAAATTTGAAATCGTATCGAAATTGAAGTGTGTTTATTTATTGTGCTAAGTGCGTACGAGAGAAAATATTACGAAATCGAAAAAAATATCTAAACGAACAAACACATACTATTCAATAAATATTGTAGCAATACTTGCGGGCAATACAAAGAAAAAAGAAGAAATTTTAGTTTCGGGTGAGTTCTGGAATATAGACATCTATAAATAATGACGACTCTTTACCGTGTGATTTGTGTGTGTTTTGTGTTTGTTTATTACAAAACTCCAAACACCCCAGAGGCATAAATAAATGGGCCATTCCATCTCCATTGAATAGTATTCGAAATATATTTTTATTACATTGATCAGCGAAATGGGCTTTTCCCAAAACGGATCAATCGAACTTAATTATAGGTACATACTACGATCAACATAATGCTTACGTCTTGGGAAAAAGTAATTAATTGGTTATTTGAATAAATCTCATCGATGTCAGCGTCATATAAAACGATGACGACCTGCTTTGCGGTTTTAAGATTCACATTGTTAATAAAATTCGATTTGTCAGATTGAATTTGTCATAAACTTAGGGAGTGCGCCTCATCTTCTAAGAACGTTTAACTCTTGCAATCAGTTCTAAGTTCTATATTCTTAGAATGTATTTTTCCACGTATTCACTTAAAAGACAGCAGAAAACTGCATAACAAATATAGAATGCAATAATATGAAAAAATCGAAAGCATTTAAAACAAATTTAGATATATAATTAAACATTATTAGGAATAGGCATTGGTGTGGAAGGCATTTGAGTATTTCTACCCCTTGACCAGATGGACTCGAATGATTGAATTTCAAAATATTGAATAAACCACAATCCAGTCCGAAGGCATGATCATTCTTATAAATAAGTACAATGTTCTTTTGGTAAAATTTTCTTACTTTCATAATGTTAAAAAGGAGAAATAAAAAGGACTATTACATTTCATATTACATTGCTACCCACAGAGAGATAAACTTTTTCTGAAATAATGGAAAAAAAGTAAAAAATTTCAATTATTTGCTCAATATATTTTGCTCCAAAACTTCAAGGAATGGGGAAACAAACTGGGATCAAGTGTTCCTCCCATAAAAGATCGGCCTTTAAAGAACACTAATCATAAGGTTAGAAAATTTTTTTGAATAGATCGATCAAAAAAAATATTGTTGAAGCCCATCTAAGTATGTAAATGAATGTTTTCAACTTTCAACCGCATAAAGAAGATAACTTAAGTTAACTGGATTAATAACAAAAGCTTGTAGTGATTAATTCTAAAATGATTTCCCATGAACCGGTTTGTAATTACTTTTGAAACTTTGGTTTATTTATAGCTGCATGCCATTTACCTAATCTGTTGTTACCACACAAAATGAAAACAATTTAGCAGCTACATAATGAACTAATTAGTTTTGCACATGAACTTTGTATTGAGTCGTAGTCAACATTCAGGACTCTGCGCAGAAGCTAGACCAAATGGGTTTAAGAAGCGATTGAAAGCGATTGGGTCCAATAGGTTCACCCTCTTCGGGTTGTTGCATAACCCACCCAAAAATAACGCCCTGTGTCAAGTAATTTCAAATTAATTGATATAATAATTCATCAGACTAATGTAAATTCAAGTTGCGTGGTTGGTTAGACACTTGGAAATATGTTTTCCAACTTGGGGGGATGATGAAGTGCAGGTCCTGTAGAAAACTAAATATTTTAATATGCCCTGTGGGTTCATCAAAATTGCCAAAGTGTAAATATAGGGCAAATTTGAGGCATTGCTCCTTCTGGTTGTTTATTTCATTAAACATTGAAAGCGAAATTTGAAAATATACCTCAAATTTAGCATATTATGGCGCCAGTTATTGAGGCCTTTGGCTATTTACCTTTAAGTAGTGTAATAATAACAGTTGGCTCAAGTTACAGAGAAGCTTATTTGCAGTAGTTCTTTGTAACTATAATTGAACAAAATTTGTCTTACATTAAGACGAATACGAGATTAAAGGATTAAGGATTAAAGACCATGCTTTTGATAGAAAATACAAAATGATTTGGTACTCTATTTGTTAAAGTTTACGTACATCTCTTAATGCATCTTATTTGTCATCTAATGTTTCACTATTTTCTCACCTTTATATATTTTAATACAATATTTACTTTTATTTGTAGTTAAATTCATCTTTCCATAAGAAATGTTTTAAATTGTGTAATAATTTTTAACAATAATACCATCTTTTATATGTTTTGTTTAATTGAGAATCTAGCAACTATTAAGTAAATTGTAATATGCACGTATATACTGAATTTACCTTTAGACATGGACCTGTAGACAAGTTAATAACATAATAATAATACATACTTTAGAAATTTTTGTCAATTTTTATAAATTTTTGTTTGCATATATTTTTGGTATGCAAACTAAAATGCAAATTGAATGCTTCTTTCCCCAACACGATATGGCCAAGTATTCAAATGGCTTACTCATTTCAATAGATATATTTTGTCACTTTTGTATTGCAAACTAAAAAAAAAAAAACACAAGCATCAACCAAAGTCAGATTCTCACTTATCCCTAAACTTGGGTCCAATATGATATTGACGCGGAGGCAATTGACGATAGGAAATTGGGCTTCTTCTAGCCTCGTTTATTCTCTTTAATATTCTTATGACAATATAACTCTTCTGACACCTTAAAATTAAAAGTGTCAAACACATCCCATTCACTTAAGATATTTGACAGATGATATCAATGCCTTTCAGTTATAAAATCGCTTGGGTACTTCCTTTATAGGGTCGATACATTTCAAGCAAAAAATTTGTATTGTAACAAACTTAAAACTCAAAATAAAGTTGAGTATAAGTAGTACACTATAGTTATAAACTATTATTGCTTCTTCTTCTATTTTGGACTCTTACTAAGCGCTTAATGGAATAGATCAGTTTTGTCTGTTTGTCTGTCTGTTTCAATGCGATACTAATCTTTTAGTTTTAGAGCTATTGATACGAAACTTTGTATTGAAACTTTTAACTGTAGCACCCACAGCATTTGTTGAAATCCAGCCGACCGGGAAAAACATATACAAATTGCCCAAAGTACAAAAATCTTGTAATGCCTCTACAAAGAGTGGACTATATGCTATATATGTACATACACAAGAGAATGATTACCTGCAAAGTTAATTGTTATTGTGATTAAAGATCATTTATATAGTTTTTGTCAAAGTAAATCACTTTTTGTGCAGACTTAGTACTCTAAGAAGTGACAAGAAAAATAATATGAATCTAAGATAAAAGCTTAACATAAATGACATCAAAGACTCAAAGACACCTTAACAATTCAATTGTCACACTTTTCAAGATCCTTAAACTCTTAAATATTAACTAGTTTTGTTTCTTTGACTTACAGCTTTTTATAAGAATTAAGCATTTGAAAAAATAGAAATATTTTGTTCTTAAAATATTTACTAGTTAGTATTTGTATATATATTTTATAATTATTATTAGTTAGTATGTATATGTTGGTATTTGTGTGCTTTATATAACATGAGTGGGTTTTGAAAAATGGCATACATACATACGCAGCACAACAACAATTAGTCTGTTGTTCGTGCCTGCCTTAGACTCATCCCATACACATATACATACAACATGTAGAAACAGCAGAAACTGGAAAAATTGTATGCAATTTCCAGGCGATGGCGTCGATAGTGACGATGATGACAACCACAACCAAGACTGAGACGACGACAACGACAAATCGCTGGCATATTAATTAATTAATTGTCAGCTCTTTATAGACACACTTGTTTAATTTCGCTTGTATGTGGCTATAGTTTCTAGCCATAAAACTTTATTCAGTATCTCTCTCTTTTAGACCAACTCTCTTACAATTAGTTGTGAAATTGCATATGGGAGAGAGGCTGTGGGCAACCTTGGAAGACAGTTCAACTTGTTGATCAACTCGACAACTTGAATGTTGCATGCGGAACTCGGCATCTGCACTTTGGTTCAGTTGCGGCATGGGGGAAATTGTGATGTAATGAAAAGTGACTGGAAATTGTATGGGCTGGCTCTCCCTCTCCATCTCTCTCCATGTGTTACTCTGTCTCTTACCCCTTTGTTATCTCTCTCTCTCTCATGGATCATAAGCTCCATATTTAGTAGCGAATTTCCGCATGGGCGCGCACCTCACGAAATGGTATCACATAGTTACATTTGTATCTGTGAGATACAATTGACTTGTCGAGCCACAATCATGATGATGATTCATATAAAATTCGGGGAATCCGAAACCAATAAAATGCTGCAAACAAGCCAGACGGACAGGTTTTTTTTCCAGCCACTAGCAAAATATAGCATAAGCTTGTTAAAATATAAACACACACACACACACACACACCCACACACATACACATTTTTTTATTATATTTTTAGTATGATTTGTGATAAAAAGTACTTTTAACTTTTGAACACTGCAAAATCTTTGCAATCTTCTAAGAAAACGTGGTCAAAAATGCGTGATGTGACTTCAAAGTGGCCAATTATAAATGGTCCCCTTTGGTATAATCAATCCAATCAATGCCAACACCCCTTCCAGATCTTTCGCATTCTCTAACTTTTGGTCCAATATGTAAACTTTTTTGATATTCGTGTTATCAGCATTTGCAATGTTCGTTTGTAATTCGCTTATCTTGGGTCTTTTTTTTTTTTTTTCCATTTTTTTTTTTTTTGATTTGTATATTTTTTTCTTTGCTTTTGTTTCTTTCTTGTTATCGATACTCCTACTCTTGGGTCTTTTAGTCTCTTGTTGTTGACTTGTCTTGAATTTTAATGTCTTGAACTCTCTCGCTCTTTCTTTTCACTCACTCTGCTTCTCTCTCACTCTCTCTCCCACTCCCTTGCTGTCTGTGTCTCTTTTATTGTTTGTTGTTATACCCTGTATTCCTAATGGTAGAGAGTATATTGGTACGAAATCAGCCTTAATCGTTATTGGCCTAGAAAAATTCAAGAATTTTGAACACTACGCTAAATAAAAACACAAAAAAAAGACCAATGATCCGTTTGTTGATCTGCATATGAATGCATATAGATATTCGGAATCAAATAGTTCTGTGATTTCCAAACATATAATAAAACAAAATGTCTAAGTTAGTTTTGGCGTTAAATTTAAAAAACTTTGCGGCCAATTCTCCATACAAATAAAGCTAATAAAATTCACAAGGGTAATTAAACTTCGCCACGCCAAAAATGACTAAAAACTTCTGTTTATCTATTATTATTTTAAGGGAATCGGTGGCGACCTTTGGCGTGACTCTTTCATTGCATGTACATTTTGGCCACAAACAATGGCCTTTACACTGACGCAAACACAAAGAGACACCAAAGTGTACTAATAACAACAACAAGTGGTTGGCCAACTATGCGCTCAATTGCTACCACTTTGCTCACTTGCTCTCCTCTTGACGGCATTTCAGCATCAGCAACTTGATAATCTTCATTCGTCTTTATCCTCATCAACATCATCATCATTAACATGTTTGGCTGTTGTCTTCGTCATCGTCATTGAAGTGCTCTCTCGGCACAATCGTCATTTCTGGATTTTAAGGCTTGGCTTTTAGCTTTTTTTTTTTTGTGTTTCGTGTTTTTGTTTCTTTGTTTTTGTTTTTTTTGCTTTTGGTTGGCTCTCTTACGCGTGTGACCTTGACTGGCACATGTGCCAGAAAAAAAAAGAAGAATTGCAGATAATGGGATTGAATTTTAGTCGAACGGTTTGATTGTGACGACGTGGAACGGATGCACACGTTCTGTGTAATTTACAGAAAGGCCCAACAAGCGGGGTAGACAACATAAAAAGTAGTCTTCATGGCAACCAACTCGTAAACTGATATTGGTTACATGTACCCAACAAAGTTCACTTTATTCGGCATATTGGATTACCGAAATAAAAGCATTTTCACATAATACCAATATTAACCAATAAAAATTTTAACTTAAAACCAAAAGAGTCTTGGATATTTAATACCCTTGACAGCTTATACCAACTTTAGGTTGAGTCACTTTTGAGTGAGTGGGCAAGTGAGTTGCTCTCAATGAATATGTGAAATGGTCACTAAACTTGTTCAGTTTAATTCATTTACCTTTTTCTGCTGCACTGACTTGATTGTTCAATTGTTTGTTGACTCATTTGTTCACTTACTCGCTGGTTCATTTACTCACTGAGTTAGTTACTTATTAGTTTAATTGCACTGACCCGATTGTTCAGTTGCTCGCAAGTAGTCGTCGATGGTTCTTTAACTCACTTGTTCAATTATTCACTGGGTTAGTTATTCACTAACTTTCCTCCTTTGCTTATTTTGATGTCCTTGTTCCTGCATAAACCACTCAAAAGTGAAAGGACAGAGAGCAATTGAATATATATATATACGTACATAGATTTTAATGAATCTATATAGATTCGTATTCGTTAGCATTTGATTGAGAGTTAGTGAGTGAGTAAGTGAACTGGTTCACTCTTGGTGAGTGTGTAAACTGGTTCATCAGATGGAGTTTGACTCAGCACTAACATAAGCCCCATATTCAAAGTGGCAAATATTTTTTATTGCGTCAGAGATTTTGTTTATCAACGTATTTGACATAAAACAATGCTTCCATTTCAAACATTTGCGTTTCGGGGCTTATTAAAAAAACCTTCTCATTCACGTATTGGGAATTCACAACAATTAGGATATCAATTAAAAATTAAAGACAACCAGTTTAAACATAAAGAATTTTGGTCAATATTATTTTCCCAACCAAATTTAAAACATAGAAATGGTTTTGCCAATACAACTTTATTTGTTGTGTTTCTCCAAATTTTAAACTATATAATTCAAGCAAGTTATTTAAATCAGAAGTTATAAGGTTCATCCTCTTTGATTTTGATTTCTTTATTTACTCAACGAATACTTCAAAAATTTTATATCGCCATATATCATTTGGCCAATCTTTATGAATTTTCAGCCTTTTGTTTTATAACCAAATGAAAATATGGACATAGATAGATAGATAAATTGTTGTATATATAATATACATATATGCTTACAATAGTTTTAGGCACAATTCATCCAATCCGACCCATGCATTGATGCATTCTGCTGCGCTAATTAGCGTACACAAAATTTTGAGAATTTTTTTTGGTGAGGCCCACGCTGCGTATACTTGATGTTTTTAGTTCAATGCGCTGCGGCATAAACAGAAAATAAATTATACAAAATATGTGCATACAATGATGAAATATTTCTGAACAATTTGCCATGTTAACAGCCAGATATGAATGCAGCCAATATTTTGTTGTTTTTGTTTATTTAAATGACCAAAAGCAGAAAGAGAAAAAAATATTGATGGAATAACGGCAACCAGAGCAAAAATTGAGTTAATAACTTTATTGGCATCGTCCAACAACAATGTACAAACGGTAGCCAATAGCCAACAAGAGCCAGTCAGATCTGACCTTAGTTTTCGGCTGTCCATATGCACATACATACATATATAAGTTATTGGGAATTTTTGGTGTTTAAATTAGCAGCATTTATATAGATAGATGCGATAGATATATTAAACATTTACATTTGCTGAGGGTCATGCCAAGTTAGTTGGCTGTTGAGTTCTCCGAAAATTTAGTTTAGGGCACAATGCAAATGTCAACATATATACGGATATAAAATGAGAGATATAATGTGCGAAATGTATTCATCTCTCAAATAGGTGTTAGTTTTCCAATACTCATATTTATTGTATTCTATGCTAAAGATTCAACGTTGAATTATTTTGCCGCCATATGTTTACAAGCTTTCTAATCGAATTCAAATTCTTTGATCTTCAGTCATATGGAATATAGAAGACCAAACAGCTTTAGTTTTTATGAATAAAAAAAAAAAACACTAAACTTCTAAAAAAAAATTATGTATTTACTAGTTCTTTAGTCCTTTGATTTTAAAATCTGCAAACATCTTGCTTGGATGTAATAAAGACCAAATGTTGGTTCTGTCCTTAAATACGATTTTTTTCGATATTCATACATATATCTTTAGGGAGCTTCATGAATACAACGTATAAATGAGTGTTAAGACTGAAATTTATTCAACAAATACAAGTAATGACTTAGTAGATAAACTAACTACCAAAAGCATTAGGATAGTGTCCAATCAGATTTTTGACAGTCAAATTGTTCGACCACTTTGAAGATTCACTAGTTAGGCTTAATGGTAGCTAAAAGAGGTTGAGATAAGATACCCACTCACTTCCTGAATCCGTCCATGAATAGTTATAGAAACGGGTACTCAAAACAGTGTAAACATTGAGTAGTCCAAGTTTTCGAAAGATTCGTTTATTTTTTCATACGGTTTCGTTATTGGTTTCTTTCTTAATATTCTAATGTTTGATTATCAGTACTCTTTGTATCCAAAATCCTGACATCACTCTGTGAACCTGATATCCAAGTACTAGGACGTCTGTTTTTCAGCCTTGGAAAATCCAATCCTATTATCGTTAAAACAAAAATAGAAAACACCTTTTGAAATTTTTGCAACTTGAAACTTGAAAATTTTGGCATTGGTATTTTCAGTTTATGAAATTTCTTTTAAGAATGTTGTTTCCAAATTATGTTAAACATACACAATTCTCTAAAAAGGTCTTTATTATTTCAGAAATTAAACTCTAAAAAAAAAAAAATAATAGTTTCCAAGTTATAAATTTTATTATATTCATTCAGAATTTTTGTTTTCCTTAAGAATTTGCTATTGAGCCAGTTCTAGGTAATTTTTTGACTACTTTGTAGTATCGAAAATCGATTTTTGAATACCAAAAATTTATTTATGCCAAAATGAGAAAAGAAAAGAAAATAAAATATATATATGTACATATATATCTAGGTATAGGTATAGATAGATTCATAAAACACCTGCAGCGTATTATAAAAATCTCAACACTTTGAATTGGCCGGGCCTATGAGCTAGAAAAAAAAAAAAACAAAAAAAAGATTCATTATTATTATTTTTAGCTTTTGCTTTTGTTACGTCATAAATTCACATAAGAATACATGCAGCAAAAATCAATAAACAAAAAAACATAAAACACACAAAAAAAGACGAAGAGAAAAAAGAAGCAGAGCAGGGCGGCAAATCAATGAGTAGCCGAGACTGGAAATGAAAACAAAAGTGTAAGAGTATATCGCTTTTTTTGGATTGAGATTGGATTGGGGCTACTGACGATCGTGAGCGTAACGCTTCGATATGTGCTCCAAACTGCAATCACCATTCACAATCAGAGAGGCCAGGGTAGACCGAGCCAATCTAGTCGGAGAGCCAACTAACTTGACGCTCAGTTTCAAACTTAACTTGGCGGTAGACAGACGTGGTTTTTTATTCAGTCCCCCCCTACACAACGAAGCCGACGGACTGAAACTGAATAGCAGCAACTAAATAACAACACAAAAAAATCAAAAAAAAAAAAAAGAAGAAAAAACTTAAATATATATTTATTGTGCAAGTCACACGAGAGCGGTTTGTCGACGACGACGACGACGGCAACTGGCGACCTGGACAACAACAATAAAAGTTGATATAATATATAAAATCAGTTAAGTGATTGCAACAACAACAACGCGAGTCTGATAGAAAGACAACGGCAATAACAAATTAAAACACAAAAAATAACCAACAAAATTGGCGCGCAGTTTAATGTCTGTGACTAAGTCTTAAGTGATAAACCATTCCCAACCCCCACCTCAAAAAGGGAAAAAATTGTTAAATTGTTTGCTAAAATTGTTTGTGTCATTATAATTATTTGTTTAAACACACGTGTCACATACAAAACAAAAGTGCAAGCAAATCAAATCAGCCCAAAAATAAAAAATCAATCAAGAAAAAAAAGGAGACAAAATAATATATGTTAATGACATATTCATTGGAAAGGATTTGAAACAAGTTTTTGGTAACAACAGCGGCCATAAAAGGTTAGCAGAATTAACTTAAATCAATAAATTCACCGAGACTAACGCGCAATTTATAAAGTTGCCTTCCCCTACCCTTTACATACATATAATATACCAAGTATATGTATAGACAAGAATCAAGTCTGATTGCAAACACACTGAGAAAATAGTTTAGCTAGTTCTCTAAACTTGCAACTTGAAAAGAAAAGTAAAAAAAATGCCACGCGCCCATGCAAATTATAATGCATAAATATTCATTAAACGACTAAAGTGAATTGATTATAGAAATTCTGATAAATTGGTTTCTACTGAATAACTACTAGTTTAGTTAGTTGGTGAAAAACTAGTTCACAAATCTCCTGGGGATGCAATTTGTTAAGCATTTATTTACAATTTTGATTCTTGTTTGATTGGGAAACCTTTTTGAAAATTCTATTGTAGTTCCTTAAGAAGTGAATGTCTTTTGACAATCTTTTGGATATATATACTTGTATAATTATAACATACTATATTTCTGCTCAGCCATATCTTGTAGTCATTCACATGTTTATCTTTGCTCGACACAAAAAAAAAAAAAAAAAGAAACAAATTTTAAAACCGGAATAAGCCGGTGAATGTATTCTTGAAATGATTATCAATGGATTTATATGAACAAAAATTTGCCATCGTGACTAATAAGCATTCGCTCAAAGCCAAGAAAGGTTTAAACTATTTAAAGATTCAATATTTTCATTCATAAATATATTGAAATTAGCTTCATGTCCTTAGTGAATAGTAATATTTTCTGAAGATTCTTTTTTATGATCTTACCCAAGGTATAATAAAATTCAGTCAAATGTTTTTAATGCAGTAAAGAAGACTATTTTGACCTCATTGAGTTTATATATTTCTGATCAGCATGAAAATCCGAATTAATATAGCATTGCCCGTCGGCTTCATTGACTTTCGTGGCATTAATTTAACCCATTTTCTACCATTTCCCACAACATATTCATCCTAATGGTATTTCTAAAAGAAATTTCAACTCTAGTTAAATAAACTAGCTTACATACTAAAAGATAATAAGAGAAACTACATTTGTGCACATTGACTTTTCTGTAAAATACCCAAAAATATACAAAAACTTTTTGAAAAATATCTAAATTGGTTGTTGAAAAAGTCGTTCAACGACCAAATTTGGGTAAAGGGCTCATAGAACCTTTATAATAAAAACTTTCCATAAGAACGACCGAGATTACTAGATACAAGTTACTATTCCATAAGCTTTCAATAGAACAATAGGAGAAATTATATTCTTATGAGATAAACTTTTTTTTGGAGTAAGTTTAAAACAAGATTATAAACTAAAGTAGACTTAATCAACATTAGATTAAACACAATACAAAGGTCGTCAAAACAACAACAAGAGCTATTTAAATTACTATTAAATCTTTATTGATTCTTAAATAATAATAAATGACAACAAAAAGGAAGGATTGATTAAAATTTCAACGAGGTCATAATCTAAACAGATAAACAGATGTAAATTTTTTATTATATATTTAAAAAGTTAACTAAATTCTATTTTAATAAATTCATTTCGGTTTCTTTGTACTAAACATTTGAAAAATATTGAAACAAATAGAGTTTTTATACATATATATATAATATATAGTTGTTGTTTTTCTAGATGTTTTAGTAAATATAAACTTATCCATTTAGAGCTAGCCTTTAATGACTCCAAATACTGGTCAATAACTTTCAATAATGTGATGAATAGATTATGTGGTCATGTCTGCAACCTTTGACATTCAAACTTTGTCTCTATTGTTCCTATCACAACAAATGTGGTATGGTCATTAAACCTGTTGTTTGTATGTTCTATCTATATGTACATACATACATATGTGTGCAATATGCAATGTACCCCATAAAAACAAACAAAGCCACAGCAAACAAACAAACTTGAGGTTATCGTCATTCATTCTTTTCGGAATGTGGCACGTTTTAGCTGTTTGATTTTTGACTCTTATATGTAAGATGCAAATTTACGACTAGCTCTTAATCATTTTGATATATTATTCCAAGTGGCCAAAAAAAAAAAACATAACAATTATAGAATTTCATAATTCTAGTTCTTTTGTTTTTTTAAGTGTATATGTAGCAGCAGGTTCTCTATTTATGTACATATGTAGTTATAAAATATGCAAAAATAAATCTCAGCAGCTGCCAATAAAGTAAATACAATACACATACATAAACACATATGTGTAGGAGGCGGGGCTTATGGGAGCTTATAACAAGAGTTGCAAGTCAAGTTTTATTTATTTTATTAGTTAGTTTTCCATACCATTTCGAAATGCCATTGTTTTGCAGTAGTTATTGCGATTAGTATAACAACAATTATCGCAACAATTTACACTATAATTTGCATACCGGTTTTATGGTCAAAGTATTAGTTATAAGTATATATTATTTATTTCTCATTTTCCCATGTCCCAAGAGTAAATTTACAGAAATATAAAAATCATACTTAAATATTTTATTTTCATCATTTGTGGCACGTTTTTTCAATTGATTTTTGGTTCCTTCTACAAGACGATAAGAAAAATCCCATAAATATAATCAGTTGGAGCCTAATGCATAAATATGAAAATAAAAAGCTAATTTTAAATAAATAAAATCAATATAGCAGATCTTTGTGAATTCGTAACGATATAGTTTCGATCAAGTTTTCAAGTTCATTTTGATTCGAATTCTTTCACATTTTACTGACATCCGTAAGTTTTTCCGAAATGAACCGCAAACATGTTCGACAATGCAAATATTTAGATAAGAAATTTGTAAATATTTTTACAAGTGAACAGAAAACGTAAGAAATTGACGAAAAGTTTATAAAAATTTTGCCACGGCATCTGGAATATTTCGTTTATTTCATTTGTAATCAAAGGCCTCTGATAAACATTTTGGGACTGCAATTGAAAGCCACCAACAAAATTCAATAAAGTCTTAAAGACTTTCAAGTTAAACAAAAGACGAAAAGCAAAAAAAACAAAAATGCTATAGCTTCTAAATATATTCTAAATGCCCGCCTTTCCCCTCCCACTCTCACTTCCACTCATACCGCTCTATCCATAGTCAGGGTCAAACTAACTTAAATCGATTCATCTGACCTAACTTGTATTTGCTTACCCTGGCACCAGGGTATATGTGTACGTTTGGCAATAATGTCCAATAGATAGAGATAGAGACAACAAAAAGAAGGAGAGAGATATATAAAGGGAAAGCATTTCAAAGTACATTTCCCCTGAGCCAAGTTTCTGTTGTGCCGTGAGAATTCTGGTTAATGGATCATTAATAAATAATCATCTGAAGGCAAACTTGGTTAAATAAGTTGTGCAAAAAATTAAGGTAAATCAAGGCTTTCAGTGTATAATTCTCAATCTCTTTTAGGGTAACAAAACTTCGTCTGATTGTTATGTGAGCAATTTGCATTCGAATCAGTGGTAAAATAGGCGAAAAAACCAAATAAAATTGTTTTTGGTAATTGACGAAAGCAAACAAACAAAACACTGAATTTCACACCTTTTGGTTCCACACGCACAACCCAAGAATGTGTGTATGTGTGTGTCTTTGTGTTTCTGTATGTATATATGAATCAGATCTGGCTATAATTTTGCCATTTAAATGGCCAAGAAGAAGGCATCGGGTTATGGGAAATTAAATGCTGTGCCAAAGAACAAATGTGAACTACAAAAGCCGAAATCGAACAAAAATAAACAAATGTAAGAAAAAACCTGTTAAAACTAGATAAAGTAGTGCACAATTCAATAACAAAATTATCCATTTTAAATGTTCTAGAAAAAGGATAATTCGTATTTGTAATGTGGTAAACAGAAGTCACTAATGGGAATGCAAATGTTTTTGATTCTAACAATAAGTAAACCATGTGTAACCATATTTCTTTACGACTGAATTCATCGATTTTAAAACTCGAATAAGAATGGACTCAACTTTCTTTTCTATCGTTTATTTCATTTACCAAGTAGAATTTTAGCATTCGGTTAACGATTAATCAATAACAAAACTCAAAAGTTTAATTTTTGGTGTAAAGGGTAAAATAACACAGGACAACAAAATCACAATTGTTAGTTGTTGCATTTTGAAAACTCATCAAATGATGAATCCCTAAACATGAGATTAAGATACCATCTCGAATTTTGATGAATAAGTAACTAACATGAAATCCTTAATGCCACTTTTTATGTCTTTCGATGTATTGCTTATTTTTCTAACAATAAAACATTCGCAACAGAGCTAAGAAAAAACTTGAATTCTCATATTTTATTTCAAATTTGTTCACTTTGATGCCATTTAATAACTCTAATTTATGTAGACGATATAATTTATTGTTGCTGCATAAGAAAGTATCGATGATTACCCATCGAATGAACTCATTTTTTGTGTTTAAAACTTAAGAATTTTCTCATTTTTTATCGTTGACTATTGTTCTCGATTTCAAACTCCGATGAAGGTAGCGTTTCCACATCGATGAAGCAATACTTAAAGATAGTTCCATCGGGGATAATGGAAAGGATTGTGGATTAACAAATAATTGTTTCATATTAAATCAGGATTTTCGTTTATGTAAATTAATAATTTCCCAATTGTAGGTTTGTAATAGACATTAAGTAGATAATTATAATTATCCAACTAAGTAGGTTTGCTGGCACATTGTGCGTATACGTTATTGTTGGCTTAACGGCGGCAGTCATTAACTAAGCCCCTTATGCCGACGTGTCCCATTGTTAAAAGGCTCAATAATGTTGAAATGTTTTGCCATAATCCTTTTATATTTTGCAGTCTTAAAGAAATATTTACATTATGTGTTAAATTTATTTAATTCATCAGTTTGTTGTGATGTCGTGGCACAGTTTATTTTCATTTAATAACCAATTACTTCAATTAAAATTGAGAATAGCGAAACGTACATCCATATATGCTGTTAAATTTCATTCTTAAATGTTTATTTCATTGTCAAGATTTTGGTTATTTTTAACCTTTAACAAACAGGATGATAGCCATTAAGTCAACCAATCCCCAAGAAGTAGTTAGGGATTTTTACAATCATTTTGTCATTCTCACTTAAATATTTATATACTTAGTTTTATCACTTTACATTTACTCTTTCTTGTTCACTTCTCACAATATTCATAGACAATCTTTATATAAGCTACCTTAAACAATATCATATAATGGTTAATTCAATTTGCACACTGCCTTTTGACCTTTCTTATTTAATAATATCAGAAAATATAATTTTCCAACCTTTGGAACCTTTTTGGCATGGTTTTATTGATTTCGCTAACAGTTTGCGTTAGAGTCAAATTGTTATTTAATTAGTTCAGACATCGCCACCCAACCCAAAATTGAGATGGGAGGAAGCTTTTAATTACTGACACTTTGGGCCTAATAGTGCTCTTATTCAAAACAGGGAGAAAGAGAGAAGAGCCATTTCTCATTTTCTCCATGTGCATATATATGTATTTACTGATTTGAAATGACTCAATTTATTGCCTTTTATATGAACATTACAGCTTGTTCGTGCCATATACGAAAAAAAAATTGCACAATTCAATATACTGAAAAAAAGAAATTAAAGCAAAATGTGTGGCAAATTTTTCAGCTTTGTCTGTTTGTTGGAATTCTGTGTGCAATGTGAAAACTGTTAATGTGTTTAACTAATTAAAAAGCTATTAATTTTCACGAGAATAAGAGCAGTCAATACGAGTGAGAGCGTGACAGAGCGAGAGAGAACAAAATCTATTCCGGCCACTTTTTGGCTTCTATTCATCAGCATAAATTAAACAAGAAGAAGACAGAGCCACGGCACATCAAACACAATTAACATGAAATCGATTTTCATGTCTTCGCCCTCTCCTTGCCACCAAACCAAATCAAAAGAACAATTTTTTCAAGTAAATAATGCTTCTGCGAGAAAAATTACAAAAAAAAAAAAAAGAAAATCTGACCAAACAATATGTATAGAAAATTGTATAAAGTAAAAGTAAAAGCCAAAAGTATTTAGAAAAACGCCAGACGGACCAGCCAGCCAAAAAAAAGAACAAAATTTTCATTCTAATGGAAAATAGGCAAAAAGGAAATGGAAACTGGCAAAAGTGGCCAAACCGCGGCATTTAATTATTTTGCGATAAAACTTTTCACGATTTCATCAATTCAATGTGCCAGAGGCAAAGAAGAAGAGGGCAAGAAAATTGAATTGAATTTTCAATTTTACAATCAATTTTCATAGCGTACAACGTGACGTATGCGTGTTTTTCTTCAAGTTATTAGCAATCGTCTAAGGATAAAGTTTTTTTCCACTAACAATAAGAAAACTAGACTTGCAATATATGCCAAAATTTTCTAACATAATCATATTATATTTTTTTTCTATATTGATTTTACTTTTCAAAGCACTTAATATCAAAGAGAGAGAGAGAGAAAAACTTTATGACAAATTTTTGTGACAGGGCAAAAAAAAAATATTAGAAAAGTTTGCGGCATATAGATATTTGAGTGGTTGGATTTTAATTTTGATTTTCCTGCAAATACATATACATATGTGAGAGTGTGTGTGTGTGTGTGTATAAAGAGTGGCCTTTAATGCATTGCCACACTCAGCACAAACACAAACATAGAAAGAGAGTCGGAATAGGAATCAGAGGCACGCACATGTCAGCTTAAGCACTTGAGGTGCAAATGGGTTTTGTTGTGAATGGAGAACGGAGAATGGGGAATAGGACTACGGTGGGGTGAGTGGTTCGAGGGGGGGAGGCCACGAGAACTCGAAGTTCCGTGTCTGTGTTTGATGTAGAACTTTTTTTAAGGGACCAACCAAATTGCCAGTTACTTAGAGATGTCTACGTGACTCATGTCCAATTCCACAAAATAATTATAACTTACATGTGAGTTAATAAATTTATTAATACAATTAAGTACACATTCATATATTGTAGTTAATGCACAAATATCAATATTAATTAATATAAAGGCTTTTTATTTGTGTTACAAAGTTCTAACTGACGTCAAACAATATCGAAAGAGTCCTAATCGAATAGTTAAAAAATGTTAATCAAAAGTAATATAATATTACTAAGTATGTCATAATTAATATCTTAATTCTGTTCAAATTGATAAGATTGTGACGCACTATCTCTGTCATAATGAAATTTATAAGTATCGAATAAAATAAATGCTTTAAATAAACAGTGTGTCATAATGTATATACTCTGGAAATTAGTTTTTGCAATACGCGAGAAAAGATATATGAAAAATTTATTAAAGTTTTAAGAACTTTAATAGTTTTTACTCGAGAGCTTTCATTCATTAAAGTATGAAAACTCTGTTAGAATGGCTCAGTCTCGGTGTCTATATATCATTGAAATGAATACATATTCAAGGAGTGCACAGTTCTTACTTACAAGTACTCAATATAACCAAAGCTGAGGGTAAAGTTTCTGAGTCTGTGAAAGATTCACAGATTCGGTGATAATATTTCTATAAACAAAGTACTCATTACTTAATTAGCTTTCTCCCTATTCAATTTTTACCTATTAACCAAGGTGTTTTCCTAGCCCCGTTGTCATCTCTAATAATTGTTTGTGGGAGTGTTTTGTGTTCGACTGTGATTAGGCCATCATTGATGTATGTATTTGGTAAATAGAGTATTATATGGCATGTGTAAGACGGTGCCCTGTTTGTTTTTTTTCTTTCTTTTTTTCGGGTGATGTCGCCTGCTATTTGGTAGTCCATTGATGATTACCAACAGTCTGGGTTATTGGGAGCCATCGCAGCTTTCATTTTCTCTATTTAGCTGTGTTTATTTTCGCTTCAGAACGCGATTTTCCAATCGATTGAGCACGTGACAAGCTCTAGTGCTACTGGGCCATGACACATATGTATATACATACATACATATGTCCCCCATGTACAATAGAAAAACGTACAATTTTCGACATGGTCGAAAGTAATTCAAAACTTTGATGTAACTTGAAACCGCAACGGAGCCAACTTCTTCTCATTCCATTGATTTACCATTTCTATTACCGTTTCTATTTTTGACAATATTTAATTAACATTTTTGTTGTTGCTGGGTTGTTGTGTCCCCAGAACACAAAAACACACACAAAACCCAGCATCCCTTTGGTCTTCTTTTTGCATTTATTTACGCATCAATTTGTAGCGCTGATTTATGTCACCAACCAGAAAAAAACCCAAGATGACAACAAAAAAAAAAAAGTAAATTGCTCCTTTGCTTTTCTAAATGCGAATTAAATTTGTTTTTCCCCATCTCATCGAGTTCTTTTTTTCTGTTTCTGCCCGTCTGTTGAGTGCCTTTCATACACACAAACACACACAGAGGCTGTCTTAAAGTATTAGGCAGCTTAAATTATGCTTTCACCCAGAGATCCATCTATGTACATATCTGCTACCTAGCCAGAATTGCAGAAGGCGAAGGCGGAGGAGGGAGATGGAGTGGGTGCGCAATTTTAAAGCTTTTGAGAATTCAGAGTTGAGTTTAAGCATTTAATTAAATATAAAAATTACACTGACTACCAAGCAAAATATTAATAATAGCTACTCCTGTTTAACAAAGCATAACAAATTCTGCTTGTACAAAAAAACGAAAACGAAGAAAAAAATTGAAAAATTATTTTCTTTGGCCATTTTATGTAGACACATAAGGGCCCTTGGCCTTCCACTTAAAGATGGACTTTTTGTTTTTGAAGATTGTTGGGCATTTTATTAAAGGTTTCGTGAGAATTCTAACCAAAGCCATTTGGTTTCATCTAACTTCCTGTAAGGAATAGAAATGAAAGAATGTACGTTCTAGGAAGTCCTTTAAACTGACTTCTGGAATAATTCATAATGTTAGTTAATAATAATGTAGTCCACTAAAGTTTAGACCAAATTTTCCTGGTCTGTGTTTTGTTGGAGTAAAATAAATACTCTTCTATCATGTATGTGTCTATTCTTATAAGTTTGGCATTAGATACCAGGAGAATTGGGAATTCGCCAACTAATAGTCTCCCATCCGAAATTGATGAATCTCTTATGCGATTGCTTTTTCTCTGGATTTTAAAAACTAATGTTTGCATGTTTACTTCCTATCAATTTGTATTAAGTGGCAACAAATACAAAACGAAACCAAAGAAATGTCTATCTAAATGTTATTCAACACAGATTTTTGCCCAGGAATTGCTCAAGACAAGAATTTGGCCGAGAACTTAGAGAAGGGTAATATATTAGTTCTTTTGAAACGCGTTAATTGCAGTTATCCACTTACCTATGTACATAAACATACCTACTCTTATACTTACATACATATATACAAAATGTAAGGACTATTATAAATATAAAGGACTATATTCAAATCTTCTATTTAATAAACACTCAATTGACAGTCTATTCTTTCGATTGTCTTTGATTTGTTATATATTCAATGATGATATCCAATAGTTTGTTTGAGAAGGATTTTGGCAAACATTTTGGTCAATTCAAATTGGCCCAACTACATTTTCATGGCACAGATTAACAGTTGATTATAAGTCAATTAGCCAAATAACATTAAAACATAAAGATATCTTACTTTGATCTCATATCTGATTACCAATTCTAGAGCAAAATGCGAAGCCTTTAGAATTTGTTCTAACGGAAACTTAAATTAAAGTGTCTGATGGTTAAATAATGGTAAAGCCAATAAGATTGGCAAAGCACAAGACATCAATATCAGCCTTTATGTAGAAATCTTTAAATACATAAATTAAATGGACAATAACTAAAGCAAGGTTTAAGCTGCAACAAAAAATTGATGGTGATAAATTTGTCGTTGTTTTTCATTCATAAATATGTATGTATGTACATATAATTTACCCATACATATTTCATTTATCAGCATCATTTATGTATGCATAAATTGTGCTTTAATATTTTCCGGTTATTCTTATCACACGGTTACCACAGCTAAATGGATGACAAGGAAAAATAATTTACCTCATTTTTGGGCATTCGCCTGGTAATGACCCTAACAACAGCCAAAAAAAAGGAGAAAGAAAAACGGCTGTGCCCTTTCCAATTCTCCTTCCACAAAAAAAAAAAAAAAAAATACAATCCCTTATTCTGTTGCTCCGTGTTATTAGCGAGTGAACAAAAGCTGAGCCGGGCGGCATCTACATACTTAAAACTTCCTCCTGTTTGTCATTGGTAAATTTCTGGGATACTGGGATACTCGGAAACTGGGACAGAGCTGGTTCGTTGCTACTTACACATCAACGGCAAAAGCAGCGACCCACATTTTACTTATTACACAGTTCAGATGTTCGACACTCGAACCGGGTGAAGGAGAAGCAGCAGGAGGAGGGATGCGGACATACATACATAGCTCCAGAACGGTCGGCTTGAGATCCGGACGGGAATGGACAAAGTAGACCCATGAAACGTGTGGGTCGGTAAACAAAAACAGTAGGATGGATGCGTCCGTTGTCTGTGGTGTGAATTGCAAAAGAAGCAAAGGCAAAGTAAAAAAAAAAAAAAACAGAAGAAGATACATACATAACAGACAAACATAAATTGAATTGTTACATCGACTTTGTTACACCCAGCTGGATTGGATTGAGTCTTTTTTCACCTCATTAATACCTTTTTATTGGTTAGAATCCTTCTTCTGAAATACCTTCTAGAAACGTTTTAAAATATAAATATTTTCTTTGATGTTTTATATTTGATTCCTTGTCAAAGATAAATAGGCCAATCAAATATGTATGTATATCTATTATGATTAACAAAGGGTATCGAATGATTTTTTTTTTGTTTATAATACAAAATTTACTTCATTTAACTAGATATATAAGGTGGGCCAAAAGAAGTCATCCGGTCCAAAATAAGTCATTTGATGTTGTTTGGCTTTTTTTTTCTTGATAAAAAACCTTGATTCTGTTTTCAAATTGAGAATTTTATTGGTCAAATAAACATAATTTGAATTGTCCTAAAAAATATTTAGGGCTCATGTATCTTTGTAGCTAATTTTCTTGGCCAACTGGCTAATTTTAAGCCTTTCTAAGTCTCTCACCTGAATTTACCTTAATCTAGTTTCTCATTACTTTATATAAAGAAGACATTATTGATTAAATTGCAATCAGATACATATACTTTATCAATATTATCATTTTAACAGTAAATGTTCACTTTAACAGGGCTGGATTTTCAATGCGGCAGGACCTGAAAGGGCGACAAATTTACAGATGTGAAGACGAAATAAAAGATTTCATTTGTTCAAAAATAATAACCAATTCTCCCTTTGGAAATCAAAGTATAAAAAATGGCCAAAACATTTTTAAACATTTTTTATGTTTTCAATTATTGTTTATTGTTGCAAAGACAGTTAAAAAACTCATAAAATTAAATTTCAAGTAGTTACAAAAATATTTTAGGCATTATCCATTTGGTTGATATTCGACTCAGATTGAAATTAAAAGTTCAAAAGGATCCTTTGAATTTCTAAGCCCTAAAAGAAGTTTCAGCAATTTTCGATACTTTTTCCAAGCTACCATTAAATTCTTAAAAATTATTAAATCTATTCTAAAAAAGTAAGCATTTATTATTGTCACTAAATCCTCTCCTGCCTTTCATAGATGTATCTTTTTTAATTACAAAAAGCATTCTTTTGTCTACTGAACTTTTTGTTTTTAACGCCAATATACTCTTTGGAATTTGTAAATACTAGGTATAAAAGTGCCTTACAATTTGTTTTTGCAATGTTATAAATGTAAACAAAATTAACATATGCAAATTTTTCCCATGCCCACGTTTGTGTGTGTCTGTCAATAAGTGTGTGTTGTGTATGTGTGTGTGTGTGTGTGCGACGCCAACTTTCAGCATGTAAGACAAATAAGTAGAATAGGCTCTAAAGGCCTAAAGTCGTGTGGGCTGCATGTATGTGTAAGTTCAATATGTGTGATCCCAAACTGGTCTGTAAGATTTTAAATACACTTACCATATGGTACATTTTGCCATTGAGAAATGAAACTGGGATATAAACGAGAACATTAAATTCCTTATTATATTTCTACCAAATAGCAAATCATGTCAGATTATTCATCGTGGATATATTTTAAAGAAATTAACGCATGTGTTGTATCAATTGTCTATTTCTTACATACATATATGTATGTATATATCAGGAGCTATCATCGCTGAAATCTATACAAACGATATGAGATCAAAGAAGATTAAAGTCCGACTGAAATTGAATATGAATATCAAAATAAATTTCTTCAAACAAAGTCAGTAACTGCATCTTACTTAAAATAAAAATTAATAAATACTTTATAAATAATGAAAACTTTATTGGAAACGTTTTTAAAGACTAATTTCTTACAACTTGTTTAAAAGAAAATTTGAGATAAGATGACTAGAAGAGGTTTCTGAAGGTGGAACTATGGCACCGAATTTGAAGAATAGTTTCGCTCTGTTAAGTGTTTTCTTGTCTACATATTTAACAATACTCTCATATAAGTAAGAGCTTAATATTTGCAAGACATCGGGTTATGGATAAATGCATTATTTTAGTTCTGGAGATTTGACCATATGTTGATAACTTTAAGAAACGTTCGCTAAGGATTTCAACTAAATATTTATAGCTTCATATTTATTTTTGATAAGGTATGAACAATTGTTAGACCAAAAAAGGGCTTTCTGTTTATTCATGTCTTAATATATAATGCCAATCTTCCATAATGAGTAGATAAGTTTCTAGAAATAGTTATTTACTAAGTAGTTCAGAATGTCTCTTTATAGTTAGAAACTTTGTCAGAGATGCAATTAACTAATTGTGAAGACTTTGTTTATTAGGAAATATAAAATTCACGATATTTGTTGGATATTTAGTTATATCGGCTATGTTTCCAATAGTTTATCTATTATATACGAAAAGATCTATTATATCTACTAATACCAAAAGAAGGATTCTTGGAAATATGACAAACGGATACTTTGTTTCTAATATTTTCTTTCGTACACTGAAGAGTTTTATTTTGCTGGAATCAAATATCTAAAATATTAAGAAGTGAATGAATTATGAAATGAAAGATTTTGGTATTGTATTTATTCAATCTTCTCATCATTTGGAACCTAACAACAAAAGAAAAGTAAAGCTAAACAGTTATTCACATAATTTATAATCTAAACTTTATAAGAGTATACACTATTCGAATCTTTTTAAAGGAATGCGACCTTTTCACTTTTCCACTGCTATGGCTGAAAGTGTTTTCTTAAAAAGTTGAATTATGTGCGGAAAATGTAAATGCGGACATAAGTATTGTCTGTGTGTGTGTGTGCCAGTTGGCGCCTGGTATTAGTATTAAATATACATTACTAGTTAACCGAAATGATAACCTTGATCAGTGTGTAAGTAACCGGTTTGTTTGTGCATAAAATGCTAAAAGTAAACTATAAACAAAATCGAAACGGAAGTCATTATGGGGCCATATAGTACATATGTTTGCATATATTTATACATTAAAGAGCAAGGACCACAAACTGAGATGATTGTGCGATTAGAGTAAATAGACACATTTAATTTTATGACTTTATATACATATATGTATAAGTATATGTGCATAAAAAAGCAAGTTCCTTAATTGGAATGTTAGGGTAGTAAATACTGAGGAAAAATTGCTTAGACACGCCTTATTAAACAAGTAATTCAACGAACTTTAAGTTCAATATTTTATCATTGAAATGCACATCAACTACTTTTACTCAAGTACTTATGTATGTACATCATATGTGCATTCACTTTTGAAATAGAAGCTGGAATCATATATTGTAAATTTGTTCCAATTGATAAGCTTATCATCAATGGCAGCCCTGGGGTCAGTTTTTCTGAATTTCCTAAAACACACCTTATTGGTTCATTATCAGTTGCGATTAGTCTACACTATCAGAATTTTGAAATTTTCAATAACCAATTTCTTCTTTGGTTTTTGTTCTAGTTTCTAGTTTGGTTTTTGTTTTCATATGGGAAGTACAAAATCCCACAACCACTTAACACTTGATTTAGATTTATTTATGACTATTCTAGGTAGAATGATTTTCCGAAAATACTTGAAACTAATCATAAAATCAGACTAGAATTTCGTCAGTTTGGTAATATTTTGTACTTTTTTTGCATTTTGTCGCCAATTGACCAAATGTCTGATAAGGGGGCAATCTAATAAAATTTGTGTATAATATTTTTAAAGCACATAAGTTTGTTAATTATCAACAAAAAAAAAAAGCAAAAACGAGTTCTATTGGGAGATCCCCTCATAATGAAAGACATGGCATGAATTTACAATTAAAACATTTCGGGATTTTCTAAAAAAACAAAACAAAAAGAGTTAAGAGTTAGTTGCTTTTATGTTGCATAAATCTCAACGTTTGTAGTTTAAAAGGGTATTTACTTCTGGTCTGTTAGAATATACATAGATATCGGATGATATACATATCGAAAAACAAAAGATTATAAGTTTTGTTAACCTTGTTGTTAGATAAAACGGACATCTGTATGCTGCATAATATGTATGTTGAGCCTTACCTTAAGTCTAGATACATTTTCTCAAGGTTTGGCACATATTTCAGCCGCTCCTCACCTAAGAGACATACATTTTTTATGAATATACTCGAGTTTCGAGGGCGTTTGTTGAAAATTTCAATCACTTATATATCAAATGAAACTTTGACACTTTTTATATTTCATAAAACGCAATCAATCGCAATCGATTTTCTTAGTGATATGAATGCTGCCATAATTGTATCTTCTTGTATGGTTATTATATAAAATGGTTTATGTGCTAATCTATCATCATCCTCCACCCCCCACATTTTTAATTCGCAGGCAATCAACATCAATAGAAGCAACAATAGCAACATAAAACAAATGGCTGAGGAGGAGCTCTTTGGCGATTTACGTATGTACAAACATGATATCTAAGTAATTAATAAACCTCAGAATAACAATTATGGCATGAATAAAAAAAAAAAAAAAATACTAAAAAAGGCTAATTAATCCCCCCCAAAAAAAAAAAAACATGAATCAGAAACCAACTAACCAGGCCAAATGAGTTTGGCTAATGAATAATCTGCCACAATAAGTCAATCGACAGTACATTTAATTAGGCCTGGCCAAACAGATTTCAGTTAATGCTGTGGAATTTTTAGTGGCCACAAGACAGACACAGACAAGCCGAAAACGATGAACAATTGTGGCAATGGTAATACGTACCTACATAGTTGGTATTTTTGGCCAACAAATAAGCCGCAAGGGAAAAACAAGTCAAAACAGACAAGAGTGGCCCAAATGGAATTGAGGAACTTTTTTGCCTTACATATTTGGTTTTTTGTTGGCCTTTTTTGACGTCAGTCATTGGCAAATTCGTCGACATCTGGTAATAACAAGTCGAAGAAGAAGTCTTTGCTTCGCCCTTGATATGTTCTAGGAAATAACAATAGATTTGATAAATGGCACAGTACAACAATTTAATGCCATCTACATATGCATAATTCATAGTCAGTAAATGGAACGTGTATCTTCTAGATACGAAATTATCTATGTACACGCGCATTTTTGCGAAAATTGTTTCTGGCATTCAAGGAAATTGACATGGCACAGTGGTCGAAAGTTGAAGTAGTTAGTCTACATATTTGGAAAAGCATATATTGCCAACTAAAAGTAATGAATATTTGAGTAGATAAATATTAGCTATTTGTATGTAATGGGAAATGT
This sequence comes from Drosophila equinoxialis, assembly GCA_018150345.1. Classification (NCBI taxonomy): domain Eukaryota; kingdom Metazoa; phylum Arthropoda; class Insecta; order Diptera; family Drosophilidae; genus Drosophila; species Drosophila equinoxialis. The sequence continues at coordinate 6,124,020 of JAECWI010000047.1, forward strand.
TTTGAAGGTCTAAAGTGTTTCATTTTAAGTATTGGTCTTTGTCCACTGTAATCTTAGGTATTGATTTTTGCGTTTCATTTGGTTTAGTTGTCTTTTACTTTCTTCACTTCATTTTCGCCCCACCTTTAGAGGATATTATCAACGCTAGCTTTGAGGGAGCAAACGGAGTGAACAACATGCCGCAGGTATTCCCACAGTCCACATCGCTGCCAGTGCTGCCATCGCATATGCCATTACAACCGCAACCAACACCGCAGCAGACCGCTAATCCCAGACCCCGCATTCGCATTGTCGAGGAGCCAACGAATAATATTATTCGATTTCGTTATAAATGCGAGGGTCGTACTGCCGGCTCCATAGCTGGCATGAATTCCAGTCCAGAGTCGGGCAAAACGTTTCCCACCATAGAGATAGTCGACTATAAGGGTCCCGTGGTTGTGGTTGTCTCATGTGTTACGAAAGACGAGCCCTATCGCCAGCATCCCCATTGGCTGGTCAGTAAGGATGAGGCCGAGAATTGCAAATCAGGTGTCTATAGCAAACGATTGCCGCCAGAGGAGCGACGACTGGTCCTGCAGAAAGTTGGCATTCAGTGTGTTAAGAAGACAGAAGTGCGTAACTCATTGCTGGAAAGGGAACAAAGAAATGTTGATCCATATCGAGGTGGGCTTGACTTATTGTTAGATATGTGAGACGTTGCATTGAAAATAATCATCATTTTATTTGCAGCTAAGTTTGATCATAAAGACAACATTGGAAGCATTAATCTGTATGAGCTGCGCCTCTGCTATCAGGCCTTTATCACAGTGGGCAATAGCAAGGTGCCTCTCGATCCAGTTGTCTCCTCACCCATTTATGGTAAGAGCAATGAGTTGACCATTACCCGGCTATGCAGCTGTGCGGCCAAAGTCAGTGGAGGAGATGAGATAATCATGCTGTGCGAGAAAATTGCCAAGGATGATATACAAATTAGATTCTTTGAGACAAATGATGATGGGGTTGAGGTATGGGAAGCCTACGCCGAATTCCAACAGACGGATATCTTTAAACAAATGGCCATAGCCTTTAAGACGCCACGTTATCGGAATACAGAAATAACACACTGTGTGAATGTGAGTAAGCCATAAAACATACATAACTAAACTATTGATTAAATGTCGTGCTCATCTTTGCAGGTTGAACTTCAGTTGGTACGTCCATCGGATAGAGCCACCAGCGCCGCTTTGCATTTCGAGTATTATCCAAATCCAGGTATGCTAACATTTGCTCGACTTCAGCGTAAATTGAAACGTAAGCAGGACATGGATGTGTTCCAGCAAATATTGTCGCTAGATAGTGAGACAACGGCTACGAAATATTCATGTCCTCCCGTAGATCTAAATGAGGATGAGAATAATACAGTATCCTCGGATGAGCAACAGAGTTCGGGTACTCTAAATGAGTTTGAGATTGCGGTTAAGAAATTGCAATTCCAACATCGTGGCGAATCCAACGAGGGTGAGGCAACGGTCACAGAGTATACCGATGGCCTGGATAACGATAATGAACCAGAGCCAGATATGGAAATTGAATTGGAGGTGCCGCAATTGTTGCCCCAATTGGCCGATGATTGTACCCAGACATCGACACCCATGGAGGAGATACTACAGCATCCGCAATTACAGCCCAGGGCATTGAGTAATGTGGACAAGATCAATGAGTGGATGAAGAGTAGTGAATTCGAGAGAACCGATAGTTTGACTGTGGAGAACGGGGATACACAGAGTCTCTCAAATAGCACGGCCCAAACAGCCTTCACCAATGTTAGCAGTATGACTGCAAATACCACCATAACGAATCAACTGGATGAAGAAGTGGACGACGATGGCAATGAAAAGAAGGCTTCGCGTCGTGATACACTCGAGAATCCGGCTGTTAAGGATTTACCCGAAACCGAACTGGTAACGGCCAGTGCTCAGGCATCGGTGGATATCGATGAGAACTTCGATGAGACAGCCACCTATACTAGCTTGAAAATGGCCTACAATAATCCCATTGAGTTACCCAAAGAGGATGGGCCGCAATATCATGTGACCAATCCGTTTAGTCAAATGGATGATGATGAATTGGTGGTGTTAACTAATCCACCGGCACCACGCATCAAAGTAAATGCAGCCCAGACACCGGCAACACCTCCCTCACCACCGCTACCGCTGCCACCGCGCACTCCTTCACCCGATCCAGAGAATAGATTGCCTCCTCTGCCACCGAAACCCAAACGCAATTCCCAGGATCTTAGCGTGAGTGAGCATAGCAATGCCAGCAATTCCATATCCATCAGTCGTTCGCGCAATGGCAGCGTCAGTTCCAATCGGACAACACCCTCGCCCATTGTCATAATGCGCACACCCGATCAGAGTCCCACCAAGCGATTGCCAGCATCTACTCCCAGTGCTTCGCCCAAAAAGAGACAAGGTTTCTTTTCACGTTTCTTCTCGCGACGCAAGAGCAAGACCGACGATGAAGACTCACAGGCCGGCAATAGTTCAAATAAATTGGCAGCCGCAGGTTCATCCAATGCCACGACTCCGACAACAAGTCGAGAGCCAAGTGTCACACACTTCTCCCTGGCCGATCCCAATCGCTGCTCCTCTAGATCGATGCAGGTGCCCAGCAATGCGAATCGCAGTGGTCGTCCTGTTGGTCGTAGTTCAAGTAGCGTATCGGGTAAACGTCCTGCCCATCTAGATGCGGATGTCATTCATATACCCCTCAAGGGAGGCGACAGTGAGAACAGTTTACTCCGTCCAGAGACCTATTCGACCACCAGCACCTTGAGCTACGGCCGACCCCTAGATCGCAAGACACTGAGCACTCTCCAGCTGGCTGATATACCCATTAGTGATGGCAATATGGAATTGGTGGCCATAGCAGATCGTCAGAGTATTAAGAATCTCTGCGAAGGAGCCTACGGTGTTGTATTAGATCCCAGTGTCGATTTATCCGAGGCCGAACATTTCGCATTGTATACGAGCAAATCACCAGAGCCACCATTCGGCAATGGAGATGATCAGCAAGCTGGTGGTGAGGTAGAGGCAGCCGAGTACTTGAGTGCGGATGAAATAGCCAGGCGCCTTGCAGAGGCCAATGGGCTAACTGATTAAGCCAGTGGAGACTCTTTCATTTACAGGAATAACAAAAAAAAAAAAAACTTACTTATAGTATTTATATAGCTAGGCCACATACCACTTTCTTCTAGTCGTTTTTATTATGTTTTTCCAGTATTATACGATAATCTATGTATACATACACACACACATATACATACATACATATTATGCACAGATTGTTTCTAATCTTGACACGATATCTCTATATTTTAGAATCTTTATCTCAGCAACGTCGTCTTGAGGCTCGCAAAGCCGTTGAAAGTGTTAAGCGCAAGCTAATGTCCTCTGATATATTCCCACAGAATCCAAAACAATATAAATCGTTCAGTAAGTTTTCGTCATTATATATATATATATATATATTTTCCCTGGTGGCGGGTTCAATCGATTTGACATTTTACTACATTTCATGATTTGTAACCAAAAAATATATATATATAGTATATTCGTGATTCCTGGAACATGTACCTTAAAACACACACACACATGCATACACCCCAAACACACCCACAGACATATACAAATATCTACATACATACATACATTTGATAGTTGTTGATTATTAGAGAAATCCTTGTGGACCAAAGATTGTTTTTTTGAATTTTGGTATTATCCGAAAAATTCAAATTGGTTTTTTAATCATTTTTGGAAAGTTTAGGTTTATTTGTAGTTGGCAAGTTGAACAAAAAGAAAACAAGATACAAAACAAAAATATTTATATACATGACAAGAACAAAATTTAAACATTTACATCTACACAAATTCATATGTAATTCGATTTGATGAATAAAGTGTTTTGGTTAAAATCAAACAAATTTATGTAGATTTTTCAACTCAAGATAAATGACTATTCCAAAAATGCCAAGAGGTAACAATAATTACTAAAAATGTTAATCTTAAATTTAAAGTGAAGCAAAATGAAGTTTAATGTATGTATTTATCTGACATTGAAGAGTTCATGCTTTTGCAAGGCAAATTCTATCTGTTTTTTAAACAATTTTGATGACAAATATCTCATTTGAGGGTAATTTAATTTACTTTCTTTGGTAGTTAAATAAAAAAAAACCTAATTGAGTCAAACTCCGCCAAAAAAGCCAAATGAAATTCATATTTTCAATTAGCCCCAAATTGGATTCTGGGCCTAATTTAAAGTTTGTGGTATACAGTTCATCTTACAATTAGGTTTTATTAGATCTACAACTTTTGCAAAGTTAATTAATTTGGAAATTGTGCCTTTGGATTATTGAGTTTAAATTTGAGGCTTTGAATAAGCTAAGTTCACAAAATTTACGGTACATTATTCTAATAAAATGTTTAAGTCCATGCTGAAAATAGACGCAAAAAATCTGTTTAGGAAAATTAATGCTGTATAATTTAAAGGAAAACCGTATGTCTCAAAAACTTTGCATTTTAAATAATCTTACCAAGTTCTGATATCAATTCCTCTATATACGTAAGATTTATTGACATCAAGCTGAATAAGATCCAATTTTGATAAATTTCACAAAAGCCTAAAAAAACGTAATGACTTTATTTTATTTTAAAGTATGAATTTAAAGCAATATTTTTTTAGATCAATTACTTTGTGGACCCCCAAAAGATTTTTATTTATTTTGACATAAATTGTCAGCTTTGATTTTCAAAAATTTTTTGTAAAAATATTAAAACTCTATTCACGTTTCATGAGATATTAGATTTACATCAAAAATTGACTACGAAATTAGCTTTCCATAGTATTTTTCTCAAAATGAGTTGGTGATTGATTATCTTAATCTTGAATCTCAGAACTGATCTTCTTTAAATTTTGAAAGATTTTCATCTTAATAATGAACTTTTCGATCTAAAGTACAGCATCTTATAGAATTTATACTATAATTATCATTTTTTAAAATTAGGGCTCATTTTGGTTTTATTTTTGGAATAGTCATTAAATGTTTGCCTATGGAAAATTTTGTTGGTTTCGATTTATTTCCAAAAAGGATTAGCTAGCAACCGAAACATCATCTTGCCACTATTGAAGTACTTAACTTAAGTAAGTTATCACATTGACATTGTCCTTATTGTTGTTATTGTTGTTCTTGTAATTAGTAAACACTACTAAACTTTAGTTTCAAGGCAAATTGAGTTTGTTTGAGTTTATCGTGTGTCTTTAGTTATATTTAACGCTTTTTGCATGTTTCTCGTTCATTTAACTTTTGTTATAAGCCAAAACTTTTTCACTTATCTAAAGCATCTGTTGTTAATGAACTTTTCTTTTTCTTCATCAATTTTGCAGCAAACCATTTACAGCAACAGCAACAACAGCCGCAACAACAGGCTTTGCAACCACAACAACCAATGGGTGGCATGTATTTGGCGCATAGTCCCGGATTGCCAACAGTTAAGATAGAAAACTCAATGCTAGATGTGGATAGTCGAAGTTGTCCATCGGTGGAAAGTACATATCCATATTATAATTATCCTTCACCCAGATCTACATGCAGTACGGTGGATAGTATAAATGGCAATATGATGAAACCAACAGATCTGGCACCGCCTCATGAGAACTGGAATTTTAGTGTGAATATGAATACAAATGGTGATAGTTCTTGGAGTCCCACATCCTTCAATGGTGGCAGCATAACGCCAACAAATATTTTGCCATATAATAATTCCCCTTCGCCTAATCACAATAATGTTAGTAGCAATCATAATAACAACAATAATATATTTAGTGTCAATATGAATGACATAAGTCCACCAAATGCTACGCCAACGAATTTCATGCCATACCAAACAATAGCCAAGCAGCCATTTGACGCAAGTCATCAACATCATCAACAGCAGCAACATCAACACCAACAGCAACAGCCACAGCAACAACATGAAGAGCCTCGGCAATCGTTTAGTGATCTAATATTATCGAGTACCTTAATGGATTTTCCAACCACAACCAGCGGCATATTGGAGCAAATCGATACCAACGATTTAATACAAGATATGGAACAAACACTAAATTTGGGCAATTTGGGCATTGCCGCACCGAGCCAAGTGAACAAATATTAGTTTACATACAGTTTTTTATATATGTATATATATATATTTCTAAATATTTCGCTTTCTTTCATAAACACAGTTGATATTAAGCATATATAGTTTTTAGGCAAAGTTATAAAAAAAAAAAAATTATATTCAAAGAAACTGATTCCATTGTAAGTTGAAATTGGCTAAATAGCTTATACTTCTGTATATATATGTATATACATATATGTACATATATATGTTGTAAGCAAATTCTGAATCTCATTTATATCAATGCGCAATGCTTGGTTACATATTCTTTGTTAAACGAAATGAACAATAAGATTTAAATAATAAAAAATAACTTAAACAAATGTACATTATGAATGTAATGAATTTCAATTTTAAATTTGAATTTTCCATAGGAATGCATTAGGTGGATAGGATTCTTTGAGGGGTAAGCAATATGGTGGCAGATGGCTAAAGAGCAATCACCCACACTTAACGACAGAAATATGGTTGTCCGAGATTCGAATTATTCTCATTACGCATGCCGGCAAAGAAACGATTGATATCCTCTTCGGTAACTACCTTCTTACTGGCAGCAAATGTATGCAAATATTCCTTCAATTTATCCTTCATGCGATTGTATTCAGTAATTGCATCGATTTGCTGTGTACGGTCAATGGAGGCCAATGCCCGTATGCCCTGCTCGTAGCTGGAATTCTCTTCGCCACGCTTAATACCACGCTCCTCATACGATTTGGCCGAATCCTCGACATCCAAGAGAAATTCAATCGATTGCTCCTTATACAGGGGAAGGCAATCGGGGCACTGACAAAGTGATTTACGCCAATCGTTTGTCCAGAAGGCAGCACCTAAAATCAAAAGAATTTGAATTAGTTTCTTAGTAGCAAACGATTTTTGTGTATATCAAAACATTATCTCACATGTAGTTCAGATCTCTACATATATATATAAACAACTCGAAGCTCAATAAAAATTTAGAATTAATATGAATGTGGAGTATTTTTCGGAGGGCCTCGATTGCCTAATGTATTGCGGCATGAAGTTAACACCGGAACAGCGGATTCTAATTGAAAATTCGTTGATTACTCTGCAAAATGAGAATCGCTTTACCGGCATGTATTTATGGGGTCGCGTTACGGCAACAAAGAAAGATTATTACATTGCTTTTGGCTATACAAATGATTGTCTTAGAGATCGCAAGTATTTCTATAGCTTGGATCAGTTTCAATGGCAACTATTGCCATTCGTTCAGAGTCCAGTCATATTTCAGGCAACCATATTGGCCCGTGAGCCTTTTATTGGTGATCCCAGCATGATTTCATATGTTAAGTTGGTAAGTCTCCCTTTACTGAGTTGAAAATATGGACTGGGGATATATAATGGTTTTTTTTTTGTTTAAGGATCCCACATTTGAAATAGTGGCCAATCAGGTGGTTGGCATTCGTAATCCTGAGGTCATTAAATTAAAGGAGGAAGAACGTTTGGCTGCCATTGTCTTCATCATAAATGAAGAGTGTGCCATCTGTCCACGTGGTGCTCTCTATAAATTGGTCGATGGTCGTGTTATACCGAATCAAATGTTTCGCGGTTTAAATGATTTACAAATTGACAATCTATCATACTATCAAATTTATCGCTTGCCGCGTAATGACCTTAAAGCAAATTTGACAAAGCGTACCGATTATAATTATGCCATTGACTTTCTCGATACGATCGATAGTATTATACCCGTGGGTCAGGCATTTGCCTTGAATTTGCAACGTAATGAGCGACTGGTGGTAATCAAATCCTGCCTTTGGCTGGGCATGACCTTCTTCCACAAGCTGAACTCGCATAAACATGGATTTTTGTATTTAGGTGATGGTAAAAAGAATTTTGATTTGCTTTTCATGCATTAAAAATGATTATTCAGTTGAATAATGACTAATTAGCAGTAATTCACGTGCTTTAATGTGTTTCTAATGTGGTGGGATGTCAGAAGGAAACTATATATATTGAGGAAATTTACCTTTGTGCTCCTTAGTAGGTTTGGGACGACGACAATCATCGTTGGATAACTTTGGACGCTTGCTAGCTGGCTGGTCCTCCTCTTGTTCGTCTGATTTATTGTCCTTAGCCTTTTCGGTGGCACCGCTGACACTAGCAGCCTCCACATTGGATCCATTGGCATTCTCCAGAACATGCAATGCCAAGCCGGTGTAGTCTTTGAGAAGTTCATGCTTATCCATGCAACCATCACAAATCATTTCGCTGCAAGCATCAAGCCATTTTTCAGAAGCCTCCTCGGATGTCTTCATGTGTGGTAGATGGAACCAATCCTCGCAAATGGCACACTGTAGCATCACTTCCTCGGCGGTGCGTTCGGGATCAGGATATGGGCGTTTGCATTTACAATACAAGCCTTGGAAATTTTGGTTATAGAGATTATCCTCATTCGAGGGTTGAACATCAGCCAGTTGAGGATTGAGGCAACAACGTTTCTGGTTGCCCATACGTTGTGTGGGACAATCACAACGGAAATTACGTTTGGTATAGAGCTCCACCAGTTCATGGTTCTCATGACAACGATAGGAACAGGCAAGACAGACGCCAGCGGCCTTCTTCAAATCCTGACGAGCCTCGGGACAACAGGTGAGGCAGGAGTATAGAGCCTGCCGTTGTATGGAGCCCTTCTCGTAGGTACAGGACTTTTCATCAGAGGCTCCCAGAACCGCAGCATATTCGTCCTCCATTTCTTTTTCCTGCTCTAGCACATCGACCATAGTTATGGTTGATTGCTCAAGTGCGTTATTTGCCGTCTCATCCCCCTCTTCTGTGTTTGTTGTGGGCTTTTCCTCACTCATCTTTATTAACAAAAAATTATTCAATTTCGGAAAGTAAAAATAATGCTCAACATAAAAATGAGACTCTAGCAAAACTGTAGTGTGACCTTAGCATTGCAATTTTTTGGCGGGCATCACTATAAAATTATCGATAATATGACTCGTTACTTTTGTTATCGGTTGTGTTATCAATTTCATTCGTGTAAACAAAACGCAATTTTTTGCTATATATTTTATTAAATTAAGCATAAAAAATGAATGCCCCGCCAACCTTTGAATCATTTTTGCTGTACGAGGGTGAAAAGAAGTAAGTATTGCCAAATCACAAAAAAAGCATAAACAGTTTTAACACAGTTTGCGACTTTCACGTTTTTGTTAGAATCATCAAAGAATTGGACACAAAAGTGACAAATGCCGCTATATTTACCATAAACAAAGAGGACCACACTCTGGGCAACATGATCCGCAAGTAAGTGATTAAAACTTACCTTTGCTTAACACCAATTTAGTTAACAATTTGCTTTTCAGTCAACTTCTCAAGGACCCAAATGTCTTGTTCGCCGGCTACAAAGTGCCTCATCCCTTGGAGCACAAATTTGTGATACGTATACAGACCACTGCGGATTATTCACCGCAAGAGGCCTTTATGAATGCCATTACCGATCTGTTGGCTGAGCTTTCCCTCTTCGAAGAGCGATTTAAAGTGAGTCAAAAAAGATTTTGGCAAAAAGAATCCAAATTAATTCTTTTTTTTTTTTTATAAATTTTTTTTTCAGGATGCCATCAAGGAAAAGAAAGAAGGCGGCGACTAGTAAATAAGCAAAAAAATTCGTTTTCTTTTTCTCTTAAAAATGTTTTTAATTTGGACACTGAAAATTACGAAACAATTTAAAATATTTCAACTAGATTCTAAAATAAATAAACAATTAATTTGAAATAAGAAAATGTCGCAAAAATCACAATTTAAAATTTGAAATTAAAACGTGTTTGTTAGTGCCAAAAGAAAAAATAATTAGAGCTTCCGAAAATGGTTCGCTGAGGTAAATGTTAGCTATTGATCCCTATCTTATCATGGTTTAAGAAAATTAAAACAATCAACAACAAAAAACTAGCCCTAATTTAATAGGTTTCCTCATCGGCACATTCGGACGTATCGTGGCCAAAGACTGCAATGGAGAAAAACAAATGATTAAATTGATATCTATGTAAGCAAATATTTTTAGCCCATGGGATATTTCTTGTTATATTAGTTTAAACATTCATTCAAAACTAATCAATGCTCAGACGAATATTGTAAGACTAAAATGGAATTTTTATGGCCTCCCATAGGTAGATCAAAACAAACACATTTTAAAATCCGTGTTTTGATCTACTTATGGCACTCCAAAAGATTCGATTATGGCAAGGATTTTAAAATGTTCTTACCTTCGCAGGATTCACAGTATTTACGCGGCGCCGGCAGTTTACGTTCTTTATTCTCATTATTGTTGGCTTCGCTGGATGGAGGCGGCGAATCATCACGATCATCGCTCGCCTGTAAGGGACAGTCTTCAGTTTCATGCTTATCGAACTCATCACAAATATCGCAAAAGAGACGCGGCGCTGGTTTCCGTTTGACTAGCATATCAAAGGCATGTGGCCTAAAGAAACAATTTGGTTTTTATCCATTCAGATTTCACAAAATTGAAGTCAAGTAGCTTACTTGGTGAAATCTGTGGGCAGAGTTTCCAGTGTCTGTACTTTGGCTTTGAGTGCATCATTCTTTTGCTGCATATCTGCTATTATGGAGTTCAAAAAGTTTATTTTGGCCAGACTGATCTCAGTGTCACCAATCTGTAAAGGAAATAGCAATTGTTAAAAGTTGCACAAATTAAATTGAATTTTTTTATGTATGTATCTACATACCGCCACCCCATCGCCTAGGCCTAGTGATGCGTTGTTCGTTCCATTCACCTGTGCCTTTAGAGTCGCCACTTCGCGTGCCTTTTCCAATTGAAGGGACTGCAATTGTCGGGTTAACTGCTTGCATTCCTCTTGTGAAGCATTAAGCGCTTGAATGGCTTGTTGCAGATCCAGTTGCAATTCATTAATGCGCTTATTAAGTTGGTCCATATTTGTGGTTTTTATTGAGGAAGCTTCATCCATTTCATCGATGACTTTTTGATATTCCGCCAAACGTTCCTCGAACTCATTACCCTTCTCCAGTTGGATGTGTTTTTGCTGAAGAGATTTCTGTAGCTCTTCATTCACAGATTGAAGCTGTTGCAATTGCTCCTTTGATTTTGTGGACTCATCTAGTAATTCTCTTTCCTTTTGTTGCAATTTTTCCAACTTCTGTTGTAATTCATCGCAGGTGACTTGATGAGTCTTTATTGCATCGAAGGATTCTTTAAGTTTTAATTCCAATTGCTGGTTAAGCTCTTCTTTTTGTTGCACCGATTTCAATAGTTCTTCTCTGACCTGTTGGATTTGCTCCAATTCTTCGCTGAATTTGGTGGACTCTTTATGGGAATTCATTTCCTGTTGCTGCAATTGTTTAAACTTTTCCTGTTGATCGGCTAATTGAGCGTTAAAGTCGCATAAGGTTTTCTCCAGTTGTGCGAAAGATTCTTGCTTTTCTTTAACCAAATCTTGGAGTTCTCCATTGGCTTGTTGCAATTGGCGCAATTGTTCTGCCGAGTCGAGAGCTGCTTCATTTAGGTTCTTTTCGTTTTCATTTAGTTTTTCCAACAGCGATTCCAGATCCTTGTATTTGGTCTGCTCTGTTTCCAATTGAAGATGCGTTTCCTTGAGTTCCTGCTTCATTCCGGTTAACTTTTCTATGAGCCTTTCTGCATTCATATCGGCTTCCATTTCGAACAGCTCGAATATGTGTGCTGTCTCACTTTTTTCTGCCTGAAGAATTTCCAGGACTGTTGATAATTCAGCATTGGTAGCGGATATATTTGCATTGGACACTTGAATAGCCTCGACCAGAGTCTTTAGGTCTGTTATCTTTTGAGCATCTTCACGAGCCATTTGCTCTTTGTGCTGGAGCTCTTGATTGGTAATATCGAGGCGCTCTTGCAAGTCCTTGATGGTTTCCTGAGTGCCGCTGGTCAGTTGGACTTGTTCTGCTTGAATCTTTGCCAGCTCATCCTGGGAATTTTGAAGTAAAATTTCAAGTTTTTGCCGTTCTCCTTGAATCTTTTCTTGATTATCCTGAGAGGTTTGCAATTGTTGCTTCAATTCTTGGACTTCGCTCTCTATTTGCAGCTTTTCCTTTGTCCAAACATCTGCTTGATGGGCAAGATCTTTTTGTCCAGTGGATATTTGTTCGGAAACCTTCAGTAGTTTGGAGTTTAGTTCATTGCTCGAGGTTCTTTCGGCTTGCAGTTCACTCTGCAATTTCTCTTGCTGTTGCTCCAAGTGATTACATTTCGCCAGCGAAGTCTCCAATTTTCGGATTGCATCACTCAATTCCAGAGACTGTTTGCCAGCCGAATCCTGTTCAGCCTTTAATTTTCCCGTGAGTTGGAAATTTTCATCGCTTTTCAGAGCTAGCTCTTGAGTCAGTGTCTCAACCTGACTACATAAAGTGTCCAATCGCTGCTGATTAGCTTGCAATTGACTCTCAAGGGAGGCTCTTTCCTCGTTGCCTTTGGCACTTAACTCCTCCTTGGCTTGTTGCTCTTCGACCAGTTTCTGGGAGAGCTTCACTAGCTCTGCATTTGAGTCCGTGGATGAATTCTGTAGTGCGTTTAGCTGTTGCTGCAGTGTTTCATTTTGTTGGGCAAGAGCTTGACAGCGGTCCTTAAGGTTTTCCTGTTGCCTTGAAGCATCACCTAATGCTAATTCCTTCTGAATCGATTGCTCCTCCAGCTGAGTTAGTTGTGTTTGCTTCTCCAGGGATTCTGCTTTCAGTTTGGAGAATGCCTCTTGGATTTCCTTTAGTTCTTGTTCCAATTTTACATTGGATTGTTTAAGCAGCTCATTATCACTGGCCATTTCCAATCGCTGACCGCTACTTTGACTCTCCTTGGCTGCATAGTCCTGTTGCTGGGCTAAAAGATCATCGTTTAGCTGTTTCAGCGTGGCCTGCAGTTGACTAGTCGAGGAGCGGGCGGCCACAAGTTCGGTCTGAAGGACATCTTGCTGTTGATTCATCGAATCACATTTACCTTGGAGAGCTTCGTGTTGACGCTGCAAATCACCCAACTGAAGATCTTTTTTGGAATACTTTTCGGAGGACAATTTGACTTGCTCTTCGGACTCGGCAAGCTGCTTCTTGGTTTCCTCAAAAGTTTGCATGAGTTTTTCCAAATTGCCATTTGTAGTTTCCAATAGTTTTATTTTACTGGCCAAATCAGATTGACTCTGGCCTAATGCGGCTTGAAGTTCCTTCTCTTGCGATTTAACTTTATTTATCTCCTCCTGCAAAGTGGCCAATTGTTTGGCTCCTTCTTCTCCAGAGGCGACCGAAAGTTGCTGTTGCTGTTCCAATTGGTTTTGAACCAATTTTAATGATTCTTCTGTCTTTTGTGCCTGGCTCTGAGCCTCCTTCAGTTCCTTTTCCTTATCTGCCAATGATTTCTGAGCATTTTGTTTGGCTTCATCTAAATTGGCTAAGAGTTCATCACAATTTTGTGTCTTCTCTTTTAGTAGCGCATTTAAATCCACCAGGGATTGGCCAAGTTCTTTCAATTCTAGATCTTTCTTAGCAATAATCTCTGTAATTGTCTCCAGTTGAGATTTGGCTGATTGTTGTTCCTTCAATGCAGATTCCAACTCAGTATTTTTAGCGACCAATTCTTGATCTAATTCAGTCTTATTTGTCTTCAACTGATCAATCTCTTTAAGTTGTTGTGCTAAGATTTCTTTGTCTTTCTCTGTTTCCTGTTTACTTTGTTCCAATTGTTTTTCTAGCTCTTGTTTCTCAAGTTTTGAGCTTTCCAACTCGATCTTTAGTTGACCAATTTCCTCCATATTCCTCTTTAGCTGAGCACCTTTTTCTTCACCTCCTGCCTGCTGCTGCTTAAGCATTTCATCCAGAGCTGAACTGTCGGCTTTTTGCACTTGCAATTGAGTTGTTAATTCATCCAATTGCTGAGATAACTCCTTAATCTGTTCATCCCTCATACGAATTTCAGTTTGAAGTATCTCACATTCGTCAGATACATTCGCTCTTTCACTCTCCAAAGAATCGGAGGCACTCTTGAGCTTTTGCAATTCATTGGTAACTTGCTGCAGTTCCTCTGATTTGGCCTGTAGTTTTTGTTCATAGATTGCTTCAGCTTCTCGTGCCTGTTTCTCATTCTCTTCCTTGAGCAGTGCCAGCTCTGTGCGTAAATTCTCAATTCCACATTGGGAAAGGGAGAATTTCTCAAGGGATTCATCCTTGCCCACAAGTTCCTTTTGCAAAGTCTCAATCTGTGCTTGCAAATATTTCACATTCTCTCTCAATCGTTGCTCCTCTTCCAATTGCTCCGCAGATCGCGCTTCACTCAACTTCTCCTGGGTAATTAATTTTTCCTGCAATTCAGTAATCTTCAGTTGGGAATTGGCAAGAGCAAGAGCACTATCCTCTGTTGGAATGGGTATGCTTTGAAGGCTGGGAGTAGCTATACAAGAAATGAACCCATTTAGATGACGTGAATCGAGATCAGAGACTGAATTACTTACCTGAAACTAACTGAGTAATTTTTGATTCCAGATCATGTATTTTTTCTTTATACACTTGACTTTGCGCCTGTGAATCGGAAGAAATGAAGAAGGGATTAAAATTTTATCCGTTTTTTTAACTTAAACTGGGAAATGTACATTGCTGGGTATCGATATTAATCAAATAGAAATTCTAACATCAATTGATGCTTGATGCCAATTCTAATAACAACTAATTTGTCTAACTTTACCTATTTCCCAAATTGGGCAATACCACCATGAATAAAATAAATCTAGACTGCTTTTCATATCTTCATATTAGAAAGTTCACTAGCCCAGAAAAGATTAATGCCAAGACTCCTTACTCGTTTTATTGAGAATTTTTAAATGGTTGATATAAACTAAATATCCGATAATCTTGAATAAATTTTCTTTAGGCTACCATCTTCGAATATTAATCGTAGTTAAAAATTTTCACACGAACAAATTTTACTATAAAAAAGTGAAATGTTCGCGAAAAAACAGAGATCAACTGTTTCTATAGGAACTAAGTATATGTTATAGTCATCCGAATTTTATCAAATTTGGTACAGAAGTTTTCATACGAAAGTAACAAATATTAATTTCAGAAAATAACGAAGTTATATAATATAGTTGGCCGATTCGACTGAAACCAAGATAAACAATTTGTGTAGTAATTATGTACATGCAGTGCATCTAGACCGTCCGTCCGGCTATATGAACTCGTCTCGTCGTGCTGATCAAGAATATATATACTATATGCTTCCTTCTATGCGTTGCATACTTCTAACCAAAACAAATAAACTCTTTAAAAATTTGGTATAGTTGAAATAGATCAATAGGGCCTATAGTAAATATATAGGATCGATTGCAAATTGACAAATTAAACAAATTGAAATTGAGGCTCAATTTTAAAATTTCTTTCAAATTCTAGTCTATTGTATGAAAAAATCTTTATAGTTGATATACAAATTTATATTGTTTAATTTTAGTTAATTGTTTTGCTTGTTCAAAATTATGTAATGCGATTTAAAACAAGGTCATAAACCTAAATATATATGTATATAAATTCTACATTGTAAAAAGATGTATCTTTTGTGTTTTTACATGGAAGTTGACAATAATATATCAATATATGATATATTTGAATTTAACTAAAATGGAACCGATTTTACTTATAAAGTATAAAAATTCTTTTTAACAAGTGACTTTGTGTGTGTCGTTTCAGAAGGACATATTCATAAGACCACATACATATGCATATTTATAAGTATGTAGATTCATATATGTATGTACCTGGTTTAAGCTAATATTTGTTTGATAATGCTGTGTCAAGTTGTGGAACAAAAAAAGAAAAACAAATGTCTCTATCTTTAAAAGTTAAGGAACGGATATCGACCCATTACAAAGTTCTTCCAAAAGAAGTAGAGGGGAGTACCTTAACCTATATGTTGCCATCTTGATGTGGACAAAAACAAATAACATCATCTGGGCGCGGATTAATCTTCTATCAGTGCTAGATCTTTCAGTCCAAAAACTTAATTTACCTTTAAGCAATTTGTGTATGGTTTTCTGGTTTTAAATAATTCATAAGTTGACCGTCTCTCTCAACTACTGATATTAATAGAATCTTTAATCTTTTCAAACCTAAGCTTCTTTGGGACTATTCGATTCTCCTTAGATATTAAAAAATCAATAGAAACTAAATTGAACCAAAGCTAATGTGGTTATATTGAGATAAAACATAACAGTAAATATTAAATATATTTTAGAAATTTATATTTTTGTAATGTCAAATGTTCGTTTTTTAATACCCAAGATCTTCCGACAAAACGTAACTATTCCAGATTATTAGTTATATATGTATATTGCATATTCCGCTTACTTCCGTTAACTTTATGGTAAGGACTAAAGCCAACTAGATCCGCTTTATTTCTTCCTTATCTACACATTATTTGGGATAAAGTTGGGTTCGGGTGCAGAAACTCTCAAGTCAATTTCATTTTATTGTCGCTGTATGATGATTACAATATGCATGATCTGTTTTACTTCAGTTCGTTACATTTCATTTTAACCATTCAACAGAAACTAAAATATAAAGTTATCAAGAAATGTGCGAAAGTCTCTAACTACACAAAACATGCCTTTCTTTACCAAGGGCTAAATAAAACAAATTTATGAAATTTTTTTAATATCTTTGTTATTAAAATTTTAAAGATATTACCTGGTTTAACAATCATTAATCAATGTTAATATTTGTTAACACTATTTTTAGATATTATATGATATATTTTAGGCATAAACTGATCCATCTTGAGCCTGCTTATGTCTTGTTAAACTTTGCAGCTAAATTATACACATTTTGAGCTTTTGGAAATTAAAGGATCCTAAGAAGTGTATATTACTTAAGTTATTCTTATGGAAAACAAGATATTGTTTCACTGAAAACTAATTACAATTTGTAGCTTTCTACATTTCTTTTTTAACTTAACCTTTTAAATTTCCATATCAGATACGATCGTACTCCCCTCTAGATACCTTTAAAATGACACCATAAAAACCCGAATAGGTCCGCAGTTTTTATTGTGAACAATTTTTGTGTTTCACATCTTGATTATAAACAAGTACATGACTGAAAATAGTTAGAAGACCTTCTATCATGGATATGAGAGATTCCTTTGGGTAAAAGAAGTCTGACCAAAAGAACAGAGTTGAAAAGTAATTTAAAAACTTGATTTTTAAATTTTAAACAAAAAGACATTTTTACTTATCTTTTCTAGCCTCAATATCTTATTCAGAGATTACTAACTAATAGTTAGTCAAATTTAACTAGTCTTAAAAAACCATAATAAGTAGGCTATTTTAAACTCGGAGAGACGATTGCATTTCCTAAATTATTATCCCATTAAACTCGTTTCTATATTCTACCATCAATCAATCATACTAATTCAATCTAAACACCTCAGGGCAATGTACATTTCCTTTTTTTTTTTTTTTTTTTTTTGTGTGTGAACGACTCATCTTACATTCAGTTCATCGCCACAAAACTGAGCCTCATCTATGGAGAATTGTAATTCCTCGGATTTTTTACGCTCGTCGCCCAATTGCGATTCCAATTGAACAATCCGTGCCTTCAGCTATGTGGATCGAAAGGGCAATAAAATAATAATGCATTAGAAACCAATAGAAATCAAACAAAGTGTGGGAAAAAAGGTTTTGCAATAAAATATATAAATGTATTTTTATAGTTCTTTTTATACCCTTGCAGAGGGTATTATAAAATTGGTCAGATGTTTGTAACGCACAGAAGGAGACGTTTCCGACCCCATAAAGTATATATATTCTTGATCAGCATGAGAAGCTGAGTCGATATAGCCATGTCCGTCTGTCCGTCCGTCCGTCCGTCCGTCCGTCCGTCCGTCCGTCCGTCCGTCCGTCCGTCCGTCCGTCCGTCCGTCCGTCTGTGCAAATCAACTTCACGCTGGCATCTTAAGAGCTATCGGAATGAAATTTCATATTTGAGCTACTTTTAGCCGGGAGATAATAGAGTATGAAAATTGTCAGGATCGGACTACTATATCATATAGCTCTAGAACAAAATTTTTTGCAAAAATTGGAGTATCGCCATGAAATTTACCAATATAATAGAATTTGATATAAAATCTTAGATCCCAAAATTTGAGTTTGATCGGATAAATAGAACACAAGTTACAGTCAATTCAAATCGGTTCTACGTTATCAGCAAATCAAACAGAGCACATGCATACGCACACACAGACGTAGCGCTACACGTATGTATGTATGTGTATGCGTGTTGTGCCTTGCTTAAAAATTTGTAGTAAAAAGAGAAATAATTTGAATGTTTTGTTTGTGTGTTGATGAATTGAGTTGCTAGGAAAGAAATTTCAAAATGTAAAAAAATTATTGCCACAGAATGCAAGGGTATATAAACTTCGGCATTGCCGAAGTTAGCTTCTTTGATATTTTTTTTTTTAGATTTTCTTTCTTTTTTTTTCATATCGTAAGTATACACATGTATCGTAAGTCGTACAACTAAACCAACAGCAATAAAATTCGCTTTCATATAAAAAATAGTTTTTCATTCTCGTATAAAAATATTCTTCATTTTTTGTTTTTCCATGTTGTTAGCCAAAATAAAGTTTCAAAATTATTTTAAATTTTGGTTTTGGCATTCGTATTGATGATATATGTATGGTAAATAAGTATCTTCATCTTCTGTGATTTTATAATTTTTTTTTATGCTTTTTATCCGTTTTTTGTTTTTTGGTTGTTTCATCAGCTTAAAACGCTGTGTGCAGCATAAAAATTTCAACTTTTCAAATTGAATCAAAATGGTTTAACAAGTTTGAGCACTGGAACTGCAAAACTCCGATGACTCTCTGCTTTTTTTTTATTATTATCATTTCACTTGATGCGCAATGGTGTGAGGACACTGTGCAGGATGCAGTGTCTTTCATGTTTACCCGACCAGCCACGGAACTCGCGTCTCAAGTCAGCCAAACGAATGCTATGCCGTGCTATGAGACGCCTCCAGCGATCAGCTTCGATCAGTATTTGCTATAAGAAATTCAATTCAAATTCAAAAATTGTGCAACAAATTCTTTGGCCATATTTAACTTAAATTCAAAATTATCAATTTTTGGTTTGGTTTGTTTGGGTTTTGTTTTTGGTTTTGCGTTAAAAAGAGGAAGAGTGTGTGTGAGAGAGAAAGATCAGTGAGGAGTGAGGAGCAATGGAGGCAGGTGAAAGGGGAAATTGGAATTCTTTTTGTTGCTTATCAATTTAAAACACTCAAAGGTGCGCACACATACAAATTTCTATGCTTAAAAATAAAGTAAAAATTGTCTGCGGGCATAAACACAAAAAATTTATTTAAGCAAAATCAATATACAATAATATACAAAACGAAAGGGGAAGAAATACAAACTGATTCATACAGAGGATTTTTCGAATCATCAGCCGAATTATATTCGAAAAGTTACTCTTTCTATTGACATAGAAATCAGGTGAGAAATTGTGCTAAAATTTTTATTGTAAATATTATGTTTATGTTTTTGTTTATTTGTATTAAACATTAACGCCAAGGCGAAATGAGATGACATCAACTCAAGTTCAAGTTGAGAATTGAAGTTTATCTACCGATAAATCCGACAAAAATTTCTATAAAATACTAACTTTCTTTTTGAAGTAGATAGAATCTTAAAATATTTTGAAAAATTAAGGCTTAACTAAAGCTATAATCTGAGAACTATTTTATTTGATTTACTAGGAAGTGATTTAAAGTTGGTCGTTAACTTTAATGATATACATATGTTCATATATCTTAAGAGACACAATAATCTTTTTCAGACCAAAGGTCTGATATCAATTAAAAAGTTCGTCAAAAACAACCAACAAATAGTTTCTATATAGCTATATAGTCAAATGTTGAACACCGGAAAAAAAAACAAAACTTTAACAGTTTTGAATGCTTTGAGGGGTTTATTTTGAATTAAAAAATTGTTTTAAAACTATTTTATCATAAGACCTCAAGGTCCAAAGTGATTGCAATTAGAGCAGTTTCTGTCACATTTTAGAATTTAAAATTTTGTTGAAGTTGAAGTTTTTTGAATTATCCCTCAAGACGTGCTAAAGTGATCAAACTATACGAAAAGGAAAAAATTTTTATATTTTTTTTGTCATTATTGACCTTAAACCGTCCGATACACAAACGTTTGATTAAATCATGAATCCAAACCCAACTTGAAGTTTTATTCTTACAAGGCGGTTTTTATACCCTTGCAGAGGGTATTATAAAATTGGTCAGATGTTTGTAACGCACAGAAGGAGACGTTTCCGACCACATAAAGTATATATATTCTTGATCAGCATGAGAAGCTGAGTCGATATAGCCATGTCCGTCTGTCCGTCCGTCCGTCCGTCCGTCCGTCCGTCCGTCCGTCCGTCCGTCCGTCCGTCCGTCCGTCCGTCCGTCCGTCTGTGCAAATCAACTTCACGCTGGCATCTTAAGAGCTATCGGAATGAAATTTCATATTTGAGCTACTTTTAGCCGGGAGATAATAGAGTATGAAAATTGTCAGGATCGGACTACTATATCATATAGCTCTAGAACAAAATTTTTTGCAAAAATTGGAGTATCGCCATGAAATTTACCAATATAATAGAATTTGATATAAAATCTCAGATCCCAAAATTTGAGTTTGATCGGATAAATAGAACACAAGTTACAGTCAATTCAAATCGGTTCTACGTCATCAGCAAATCAAACAGAGCACATGCATACGCACACACAGACGTAGCGCTACACGTATGTATGTATGTGTATGCGTGTTGTGCCTTGCTTAAAAATTTGTAGTAAAAAGAGAAATAATTTGAATGTTTTGTTTGTGTGTTGATGAATTGAGTTGCAAGGAAAGAAATTTCAAAATGTAAAAAAATTATTGCCAAGGACTGCAAGGGTATATAAACTTCGGCAATGCCGAAGTTAGCTTCTTTGATATTTTTATAGATAGACTAGTTTGCATCGGGACGGAATCGGCACAGCTCGTTGAGCTGTCATTTATACTATATAATTTCTGTATTGGCCAATTATTAGATACTATATAAACCGGTAAGCAACGATACGATCGAAATATAAATGCCGTTTTACTTGTTTGAATAATAATTAATAAATTAAATTGCCAATGGCATTCTATAGAAAAGTTTGTCGGTCTATCTGATTCATAAAAGTCTGGTGTACATAGAAGCAAAAATACACTTCAAACTTGTATGACTTATGTATATATGAAGAGGTTAAAGCAAAACAATTGGGATAATTTTTAATTTGTTTAATTAAATTGAAATTTGTGCCAGCACAAATGTGATTTAGGGTTAAAGGAGGACAAGTCCAAATTATTTTTGTTTTGGGGGTATATTATTTCTGATATCAAATCAGAGAATCATCCAAGCATTGTTAAAACTGAACCCTTAACCGTTGTTTTTTTTCTTGTTTTTTTATTGTTTTACACCTAGTTAAACTTGTGACATTTGTACTTGGGTTTTTGCTTTGTTCAGTTAAATTATTTGGAGGGTGAATCATGGGGATTATGACTGACAATTTTGGCATGACTGAAAGAAAACTCAAACTCTTCCCCTGCCAAAAAGAAATAATAAAAATTATAAATGTGCGCAAATTAAGTGAGTTAAATTGTATAACAACATTAAAAAAAACCATAACTGTAAAAAACGAAAAAAGCGAAACAAAAAAGTCAAAAGAAAAGTGTTAATTTAAACAAACAAAAATAGTGAGACATAAAGGAAAAAAAAAACACAAAAACAAAGAAAACACAAAACGGGCAGAACAAACCAGGTGAAAAGTAAAAACAGGTGATTTTTCGTGTGTAGGTGAAAAATGCAACAAAAACAAAAAGAAAAATGTTTATGATGAGTGGTTAATTAAACGATTTGCACCAAATGATTGAGCAAACATTGACTGGAGGGAGTAGGGGCCCAATGACCGTCGTCTCAGCCAACTGGAAAGAGTTCTTTTTATCGCAAAACCAAACTTTCTTTGGTTTTGTTGCATGTTTAAATTGTTGTTGCTGTTGTTGTTGTTGTTGTAGTGGCACTTGTTGTTGTTGCAGTTGCAATGGTTGTCTGACAGAAGTTTTCATCTTGCTTGGTATTGTTGGTTTTCTAGTTGTTGTTGTTGTTGTTGTTGTCGTACTGCTACTATGATCAGTGGGTAACCAAAGATTTTGCTGTCGATATGGTCGCCGGCGATCCGCATAGGGCATCGGGGCATACATTGTATCGGTGAATATAATTACCTCATTGATATTCTTTTGCAATTGCAATGCCTGATTCTGAGCATCCTCACGATCCAAATCTCGTTCCACCATCAATTGTTCCACATGGTTTTGTTTCTCGCGCAGCAAATCCTATATTACACATTAGACCAAAACAAAAAACAATAGATCATAGGACACAAAAAAATAAAAGGATTCAGACGTAGAACATAGCCATAGGAGATATTTGTGTGTGTGTGTGTGTGTGTGTGTATATACATATATAAGCGTGGAGGTTTGTGTGTGTGTGTGTGTATGTACAGAGTGCTTAAGAGCGTATAGAGAAGAATAAAACAATTTTCAGAACACGTGACAACAATTACATGCAGAAAACCCCAAAAATAATAAAAACATTTGCATATAAAGCTTCACCCAAACTCGATTCAGAATATTCAAATTGAATCGAAATTGAGAATAAACTTAACAAGTCATTTTTAAAAACATCAAAAGCGTGCACTAAAAATAAAACAAATGTATTTGTTTGTTATCAAAAAGTAAATTGAACAAAAACGAAATAAAAGACCAACCATTTTTTTCTGTTTTTTGTTTTATACACATAGCATAAACATATAGAATATAGATAGATAGATAGGTATACATATATATTTATTATTAATTTACATATCGGTGTGTGTGTGTGTGTGTGGCTTAGCAGTGTGTGTGTGGTTGTGTGTTTTTAGGTGGGTTTTTGTTTTAGTGTGTATCAGTTAGTTTTATATTAGTTGTACACTTATCAGGCTAAAGAGTTAATCCAAATACTCATACACAAGGGATAATGCTCAACCAATTTATATACCTTTGTATATACAGACGATTATTTTGCAAGCAATAAACAAATTGGCATTACTCTAACCATGGAATCGCTAAAAATTATGGCAAATCTATTTGTGAAAATGAAGCGGAAGGATAAAAGAGCAAATTAAGCCCCATTCAAGTAAAAAATATTCTGACGATAGATCAACATTTTCCAAATTAATCTTCGAAACTTGGATTCATTCATACTCAATCTTAATTCACATTTTTTAATTCTTAATCTTCAATCGCAGACCTTGTTCTCAATCCCAATCTTCATTCTCAATCATCTATCTATCAATCTATTCAATCTCACTTGTTTCATTTTCCATCTACATTCTGAAGCTTCACTCCTAATTTTCATTTTGTATCTTCAATACCAATCTTAATTATCAATCCTTTTTCCATTCAATCTCACATTTTTTAATCTCAATCTAAATGTACATAGATGGAACACATCTTCAAACTTCATTCTCAATCTTGAATCTCATTCGATCTGATAAAAACTTCAAACTTCACTCTGAATCTTAATCATCTTTGATTCTCTGAATCTTCATTATAAATCTCCAGAATAGATCTTCTATTACAATCCTTTCCTCAATCTGCAACCGCAATCTTCATTCTCAATCGTTATTTAAAATGTACATTAACAATCTTTACTTTTCATATTTATTATCATTCAGTTTATATTTTTCTTCTCAATCCTTATTATCAATTGTCCCTCTCAATCTCAATTTTGGTTCCCTATCTTACTGCTGAATCCTGGATTTATTTATTTTCAATCTTGAATTTCAATTAAAAAACACTATGCAGATACAGGGACAATATCTTCCCTGAAATTTGAAAATTTTGGCTAACTTATCAGGAATTTATTACTTTTAACTTGTCTTGTTTGTATATTAGACTTTTGTCATTCTATTCTATTACGAATTCAATAATTTTCTTTGAAAATTCTAAAACCCCAAAGTATAACAAAATAATGACCGGCTAATTTTGAAATTCGTTAAACTTCTTATAGCCTTAGAATCTAGATTCTACAAATCATCTATATAGTTTAATCCTTTGCTACAATTTTTAAAAAGACAAACAAGAAAGTCAAGATATAAGAAAAGTTTAATGTTCCTCGATGTTTTGTTACTATTTTAATACGAACTCATGGCTAGGAAATACCTATTATGTATGTATAATTGCTATTAACCTCTTAAAATGTACAACTTGCCATATACTGAATGTAAATAAATTGTTTGAGCATTTAAATAAAACTAACAGCGCAATGCAAATTGACAGAGCTTCAGTTTTGATTTAGCATACCTGCATGGAAAATTGATTTTTCGGCGTCGTTACAATTGGCTTAATGGGCGTGGTAGACTTGCGCTGCTTTGAATTAAGTGTGGGGGAAGGAAGGATTAGAATTCAACGCGTTAGTATAAGGAATATGTTAAAAATTAATAAATCATTAAGTATAATAAACAAAAGAAAACTGCAAAAAAAAATGGCAAACGAATAGCTCTTTTAAGCTGTTTAAGGTGTTCTTTTTTTTTTTTTTGTTTGTTTGTTTTTTTTTAAGTGTCGTTCATTGATTGAAGGAATATTGCTGGAATGGAGTTGGATTTGAGGGTATCATCGCTTTATACCTGAGCATTCATGCGCATGCGCGACGTATTTGTGGTGGCAATGCTATTCATGGTGCCAATCGAAGTGAGAGATTCGCGCGAACCCGTACGTGAGAGACGCGTCTTCTTTGTCGATGGAGATAGCGAAACCTTCGCTATGGGTACAAAGACTCCATATTTCGGCTTGCATTCAAAGTATCTAAAATATATTATTGAAAACATTTAGTATATTGTTGATTAAATACATTAGATGATGCTTATCAACCTGATGCCATCAACGGCTCCATCATTTTTGCCACTGGCCTCATCCAATTCCACGCCACACCAATTACCCGGAGCGAATTGTGTTTCGCCAAGGTAACGCAAAATGCCCGGACGACTACCAAAGCCCGAGGAGACAATCACACGATCGCCCACAGTTAAACCATTTTCTGGAAAAGACAAAGAAAATTAAGAGAGGATTTTTGTAACAATTTTCGGATTTAACTTACTTCCTATGCCTGGACTACGCAACATGGAGCTACGCACACTGGCCGTCGGCGAGACTGTACGAGAACGTTCTGGTGAATTTTTAGCCATAGGCGATGTGGGCGTCTGGGCGCCAGACAATGGATATGTGGTCAGACGTGTCAAGCGTGAAAATATGCCACGTTTGGGCTCACATTGAAAATAACGTTTGCCCGATACACAACCATCGTTTTTGCCTGCAATTGTCAAAATATTAGTTTAATTTGAATTGGTATTTGTCTTTGTGGTAACTTACCATTCGGTTCATCCAGGACAATGCCAGCCCAATCGCCAGGTGCAAAGTGTGTCTCTCCTATATAGGCAATCTGTCCAGAACGTAAGCCACCAACCCATACTCGTTGACCGATTATAAACTGTTCTGTGTTGGCTGTCAGCACAGCGCTATTATGATCTATACAAAAAAACAAAAAATTAGTTAGTAAATTTAATTGTTTTATCTATCATTAATCATTTGTTTAAACAAATCTCAATACTTGGCTCTATTTTCATTATAATAAATTCAAATGAACTGCGCATAATTTGCGTGATGTCATATGCAAATGCATTTGCACTCTCCCCCTCAATGTCAAACCGAAATACATATTATAATTCGGTTCATGTCATAAAAATATCATTTGAAAACCACCGCAAAATGAAATTGAAATTAAACGGATATTGTTTCTCAATAGACAGAAATTAAAATTGACATCTTAAAGTTGCATAATATTATATTTATTTCATTTTTTTTTTTAACTATTTCCAGTTGAAGGTTAAAGGTAAATTTCATTATGAGGCTTAGAGAACCGCCTTTTTAACTGGTTAAATATATTTTGATAAATGGCTTTTTAAAGCGAGAGAGTGGGGCAAAACGCCATTAAGTGGAAAATTACAAAAATTGCATGCGACTGGTGAAGTCACAACAAAATTTTTATATTCTTGTTGCACACAATGAATCGGCCCACCCACACTCATTAGATATCGTACAGTTTTTCATAGTTTTCACAAGTCAAACAACCAAAAAGTGGCAATTGCTGACGCATTTTTGCTGCTGTACTACGCAAAAACAAAAACAAATCTTTCAGTTTGTTTTTGGGTTTTTGGTTTTTGGCTGGTTTGTATATTAAATAGTCGTGAAATTGTTTTTCAAATGGTGGCAATAGTTTAGACGAAAACTTAAGAAATTTATTTACGATAAAATATTGATGGAGATTTAACTTTTCTGTATTGAGTCTATAAAAAACATTCTTTAACAGTTGCAAGAGGGAACCACTTCTTTAGCTATGTACATCTAGGCCCTTTAATAAGTGCCCTGAACCTTAAGAAATGTTTTTTGATCCATTTTTCGAAGAAAACTTTTTGAAAATGCTTCCTTGGCAATGCAATCGAACAATTTGAAAATGTTTTAACATTAGTTTACCGAGTTTTTTCCATGAATCAGATCATGCTCTGTCAATCTGGATAGCAAAATGTCATTCAGAGTGATAAACTTTAGAATAATTTTTGTGCTTAGAGGTTCTTTTTCTGTTTAAAGTATGAACTAAAATGACTTTTATCTGAGAAACCTAAGCTCATAAAAATTTAAAGAAGTATCCAATAAATTCTGATATCACTAAATAGAAAAGTGGAGACAGTGGCAGTAGCATCCAAAATTTTACTAAGTTAGTCGGCATACGCTGCGTATACGTTATTGCTAACACGTGATCAAGTTGAAAAATTTTAATTTACACACTTTTTCGGTCTCAATTTCACTTTTAGGGTAGCCTTTTCCATGGTAGCTTCAAGACCCTAATCAAACCTTTCACTTTTTACCATTCTGGTCTAGAATGATCCTTACAGTTTAGTTGTTCTAATATTTTCCAATTCATATCAAACTATTCTGATAGGTGACTTCTATGAGGTGCGTGTATTATTGATCCTTCTGTATATTTATATCAAATATTTTGTTTTAACTCTAATATATTATCAAAGATATTCTCATATCTTTATCTGCCTTTCAAGCACTAGAAATTTCTCAAATGTTTTCTTTATCTTCAGCTGCAATTCATAATAGAACACGTGCTGAAAATATTTCTTTTAGCTTTATCTTTCGTACAATTTGTTTTTAACTTCTACGAACAAAAGAATTTTAAATTTTACACCATTTTTTGTATCAATTTGACGCTTTAACCCGGAACCAAAAATAATAAACGATCGATTTTCTACACTCTTTTGAGATTGCCTTTATCTAAGTGGATTGCTTTTCATATTTGTTTAACTAAAAATTCAATCAATTTAAATCATTGACGCAAACGTAAAGCTGTTGTGTTTGATTTTTAAATTTATTTAATAAAACTTTATGTCTAACAAGTATTAGGATGATGGAATTTACCCATTTGATTACATAGAAACTATTGATAAAATTCAACTTGTAACTTGTTTTAACGTTTGATTACTAAAACTAAATAAAACTTGTCGTTTCCGTTGTCACATTTGGCAGTTATTTATGTAATTGACACATTAGTGCTGCTTCATTATACACCCGCACACAAAAGTAGAGATATATATATACCTAAAACATACATTATATAGGAACTGTGTACTATTTAAATACAAATATTTGCGGTTTTAGACAAAAGGTTTTTCCAATGGCTTATTAGGTTTTAGTGTTAATTTGACGACAATATTTCCGTTTGGTTAAAGTGTCCATCATAACATGATGACGACATGGAGGAGTTATAAATCGTGGCTACTGACCATATATGGGGCGAGCAAGTGGCATAGATTCTGTTATAAACATAAACCACCTGCGCAAATAACTAAACTGGCATATTCTCTCTAGATACGAGAAAAATTGCAATACAAGTTTTTCCCAGATTGTGTGTAGGTGGCGTGGTATGGTGATGTTTCAGTGGCGGAACTCGTAGAGGGGGTGCTGACTGGACAGTGGGATGAGAGAGTAAAACGCTTACCTGAGCTCCGACGACGACCTGTGGCCTCTAGATAATAATCATCTTTTGGTACAAACACAAAGCAAAAACAAAATAGAAAAAAAGAGAATAACGAAACGATAAAATTACAAATGTGCATGCACACACAAAGACACAGTCACAGCCATAAATATTCGTACGGCAGGGAAATACATACAAGTCGATGTTGTTGTTGTCGATGGCGTTGTTGATGTCGATTTTAGCGAACGTCGAGCTGGCGAAAAGCGATCCCAATCGGATGTGGGTGAGAGCGAGGATCGCGTAAAGCGCTTTACAGTCTCTTGATAGAGATCTAAATTGTAATTTACATATAGATTTATTTGTTGCTAGTCGAGGGTTTTTGTATTTTGTGGGTGTTAACACTCTTTTTGGGCGAGTTAGTTTACTTTTTTTTCTTGTACTTTTTGCTTTGGTTATTATGTGTATTGGTTTGGTTAATAATTAGCAAATTTATGTTAATCACATACAAACGTACCCATTTGTTTTTCTGTATTTAGGTTGCCAATTATTATTATGTGAAAGTTGGCTGGCTGCTGTTTGTCTTTAATAAGAGTTTGCTGTTGTTGCCTTTTTAATTTTTGTTATTTTTTTTCTTTCTTAGCCGCAAGCATTTGTGGTAAAGGTTAGACGAAACGGTAATTTGAGACTACCAATAGATCTCTATGTCTATCTTTCGTTAGTGAATGGTGCTGCTTTTGAATGAGATGGCCAACAAGAAGAAAACGATAAACAAGAAAAAAAACCTTAGGAACATTTGAAGTCATATGACTTGTGACATTAAGCAAAAAGAGGTAAGTTCAATTCGTTTAAAACATTAAAGAAAAACAGATTTTTCTATTGCGAAGCAATAAAAGACCAAGAAATCCGAGATAAACTTTTCAACTACAAGAAATAAATGACTATTGAACTATCACTTTAAGTAGAATGTTAGCCTCGGGGTCAAAAAATAACTAAAACTATTCTTTAAAGATGATTGAGCCCGACAATTTCTAGAGAATTATATCTATCTACAAAGGCTTACAAAGTCTTTTAAAATGGCATTTCCCTCAACGATTAATATAATAGATTTCCAGTTTAAAACAGACAATTACATGTAGTATATCATGACAAATACTAAAACGATATGAGTTAGTTACAGTTCTCTTATGCACACGAGAAAAACTGAGCAGTAGTTAGATCATACAATAACGTTGAGATATACATTGTATGATGTATTGTATGCATAATCTATATTTAACCAGCTCTGTCAATAATTGAATTGATAATGGAACCTCTAGTTTACCGCAAACTTTATATATCGATAGTTTCATTATGAATAAGCCGTAAGATGCATAATTTGGTCATTTGGTCAGATCAAAATTGAGCAAAATTTGAGTAAATTCTATAGAGTTAGATCACTTTCTATTCAAAAGTAAGTTCAAATGAATGTTATTTAGCTAATGAACGGAAAAAGTCAGCAACTAAAACCAATTAGACAACATTTTTACTTCTATACAACCGCTAAATAATAGGATTAAAAGGTCAATAAATAATAAAGAGCGGGTTTAAAAAGTATCTTTTACAAACAAATCAAAGGACAACATAAGGTGAAGTTTTTACTACAATTCTTATTATGAATAAGGCATACGAAGCATCACTAATAGACAGTAAGTTCATATACAAAATTTCTACTCAAAAATTGACTTCTAAAAAAGGTTATAGACCCAAATAGGCACCCAAATAAGACCTATTCGAAAAAATTCCAATTTTAAGTGCAATAAAATCTAAAAAATGGTCTTATAAACAACCATAAAATAAGCTTAAAAGGTCAATAAATAATGGAGAGCGGGCTTAAAAAGTATCGTTTACAAACAACTCAAGATTCGCTACACTCAATTCTTGACTTTCCATTGTCAAAGGTGTTTTTTAACAACAAACAGAAAGAAACAAAAAAAAAAAAAAAGAAGGTGACTTTCCAAATCGAAAGCATAAATCAATTAAGTTGTCGACAGTTTGGTAACGTTTTGTTTGCCATTTCGAATTGCATGCTCGACAATAATTGTTTGGATGAAATGCAGAGACGAAAAAGAAATTACAAATTTCAATTGCACACGATTCGGTGATTTCCGCTTAAAGCTTAAGTATTTCAAGACTTGATGCATGAAGATTGCCTTTATCTTTTTGCATCTTGAAGATGATGCTTTCGATTATTACTGACTGTCGACTAGCGGCTACTGTTCTGTCTGTCTATCTGTTGGTTGGCTAAAGATAGTGGCTAAAATGAGTTATGACTTGGCGCCGTCAACCACATAAGTCTGGCTAATCAAGCCAAGCATGACATGGCCATAATAAAGAGAAGAAAAAAAAACAACACACCATCTAACAAACTTCAAGGTTCAATTGTATCTGAAAGATACTTACGTATACGCGTTTGCTACTGGCTTGCGTGTACTGATATTTCTGTGCTGGGCACAGACAATTTGTTATTATTTGCTATTATATATCATGACGTTGGCAACTTATTGTTGTTTTTTTTTTACTTTTTTGTTGTTGTTTATGTTTTTTACTTTTTAATTATTTTCTGTAAGTTGTCTGTATTTGTAGCTATCTATCTGCCGGTGCTGCTGCTGCTCCTTTTTTTAGCAAAACAAAAACTTTCACCTAAGAGTTAGCTGCAATGCACAAGCCTTTTCCGTTTTGCGGCCAAGAAAGAGTAGGGGAAAAACGTTTGGCAGTCACTTGAATGTTCTGTAAAAGTAACTTGGCTAATGCCAATGCACAATATTAGTTACGATTCAATGTTTAAGTGAATGTGTGCCTAATAGTTTTCTCTCTCTTTCGACTAGACCTTCGCTAATTTTTAGTCCCCCCCTTTGAATCTGAATTGTAAATTGTAATTTGTTGTTATATTTTAGCATTTAACTGTGAAGTCAAGTCAAGTTCTCTGTAAGCTAAAAATACATGCAATTTCCTTGCAGTTGACATTCAAAATGTGTCTACACTAATGAACTCATGTATCTGACAGATACGCAATGTTGATGCGAATGACTCATCAAAGCGAGTAGACCGCTTTGACTAGGCCTCTTTGGACACTAAGGAGTGTGTATATGAGTGTGGCGCTTCAAGTCCAAAAAAACTAGAAACAAAAAAAAAAAACTCATTGAACGCAACATCGACCCACTTTACTCACACACAGACACACACACACGATTCTAACCAAAAAAGGGGCACACAGATTGTGCGCTTCGTCTGGTGATAAATCACAGCTCAGATCACTTTGGATTGTCGTCTACACCGCAGGCCATGTCAATAGCTTATTATCTGTTTGAAATGATTAAACAACATTTAATTAAACTAAACTATGTGTGTGCGTGTTCAAATGCAACCATTCAGCCAGGGCGTTAGAGCTTAGAGCGGTCGTTGAACGATCGGCTGGACGGTTGTTGGCCAGCAATAACAGTTGCAACCTACACTTTGGACATGGCTATAAGATTGGAGACATGACTTTTCGGCATGTTAAATGCAAATCTCTCTATGGCTAAATAAAGCCGCCATTGTGGGCAGCAGCTGCCTCACTACACACTACACATTCCTAACAAAGCGTTGTTGAATTGCATAAAAACCCACTGTGATACAGTGGCAACTCCGGGCACATTAACAAAAAATAAAAGTTTCGAAAGTTTTTTATATTTATTTATACGCTTTTCTGTTGCAAATTTTAATTAAATTGTCCTCCACTTTAAGGTCATTCTGCATATTATGTTTTTATTAGCCATTTCATCTACAACTAGGCTAACATAAGAGGCTAATTATAATCAGGGATTGTGAAAAATTAAATGGTAATTATTACATTCTATTTAATTTTAGTTTTTTTTTCCATAAGAAACATTAATTATGAGTTATTTAATATAAAAAATACTAGAGTAAAACCAGGATTGATTTAAAATGATTTTGGTTTTCTTTTTCCTCACTTTTCAAGAAAGATTTTTGTGTTTCCAAATTTTTTGTTTACGTTATTAAATCAAACGTTGAACACAAAGAATAAAAACACAAAAATAATGTTTAAAAATTATTTTTGTCCTTTTTTTCACTTATAATAAGATTATCTATTTGAAATATTTTCCCCTCGATTTTGTTTTAATTCTTAGGTCTTTTTAGCTAGTGACTACTGCACTTGCATATTTGTCTATAGATGCATGCAATTTTTATCTCAATTGATTTAATTTCTACTTATTGCTCTGAGTACACAATAATTGTTAGAAAAAAAAAAATGAAAATTTACCCCTACTTATATAAATTGTTATTATAATTTTTTTGTTCAAAAATATTTCCAACAGAAATGTTTGTATTATTATTCAGTTAGTTGACTAACAACGACGCCCAAGTTGATTAGACGAGAATTTCACCAAATTAGAGAACTGGTTTCCCTCACCCCCTCAAACCCCCTCAATATTTTGCTTCTCCCTATTCCTACAGACTTGGACTGATCTGAAGATGCTTACGAGACGAGGCAAACTGTTTAGCAAAGAGGCGTGCCAACGAAATATTAATAGGTATATATATTATATTATCGAATCTCGAATGACAGAAACAATAAAGGCCAAAAAAAATACAAAATACAAAAATATCTGTCCCCTCTCTTTCTCCCTCTTTTTGCTTTTTGAGGGTTTTTCACATTACAATTTAAATTGTATAATTTAGTAGAACGTGTTTAGCATTCTGACAAATAAAAACATTTTAGAGAGAAGGACAAACTAATCGACAGTTGAATGAACGTGTCGCAATCTTAATGAAATCCATTTTTATTAAGTTATTGTTAACTACCAAAAAGAAAAAGCTTTTTTTTTTTAATATTTATGGCATAAAGCGATTAATATAATTGCTGATAGGCCATTAAATGTGCTTAAGGCCAATGCAATTGATACCAGAATTGTGTTAACAATTTGTTTAATCGAATGTAGATGTCGCATACTATCGCAGAGAATCATTAACTAATAAAATATACTCCAACTCAATAGTTGAATACAAAAAGAAGTCAAGTTTGCCAATATTTTGTTAATGTGCTCTCCCCAACATATGTATGTAGGCCTAAGATACTATATAATTCATCAAATACTCTTGATAGTCCCCCACTAAAACTCAAACGTTTTCAAAATTATATTTCCCTCATCTTACACTCACTCAAAGAGACCATACCAGAGTTAAAAATTGAATGATTGAAGTAGTTGGTAAATAAATATTAACTGAACATTAAAATCATTTAAATTCCAATGTTAATTGAGATTAAAAAACCGCAATCCCCTGAACATCATAATAATGTGTCTTTAATGTCTTTGTAAAAACATTTTTAACCCAATCAGCAAAAAATTGGGTAAAGAGACTTGTTAATTTTCAATTTACCATTAAAAGCAAATCAATTACGATTTTGAAAAGAAAAGGCATGAAATTATTATCAAATGAAACGCATTCAAAAGCCAAGTTTTAGATGCAACAAGTGCCAAATTAAATTAATTCATTAAAATATATATATAAAAATAGTTCATAATTACCTGTATACGCTGAATTAATCGAACTCAAGTTGTCATCGCTTTCACGACTCATGCTGTTTGTATCTAAAATTAAAGCAAGGCAAACCAAAAAAAAACAGAAAGAAAAATGAGCATACAAAAATAACACACAATAAAAAGGAAATGTATGAAAAAAAGAAAATTAAATTTATATTAATGCTACTTACGTTCAACAATTGTAATTGTAAAAGAAATTCAGGCCACGTTAACGGGCAGTTAATTGGTTAAGAAAGGCAACAACAGAAACACAATAACAACAACAACAAAACAGTGGCGGCAAAATTTAAAGCAAAAAAAAAAAAAATATATATGTAATTCAGTACAATTCAGTACATACTTTTATTTCAGGCATAGAGTTCAGAAATACCCTAGATGAAGTAGAGGAAGGAAATTTGCATAGTTTTTTTTTAAAGATAAGTGAGCTAGTAAGTAAACTTCTGATTTGCTATAATCTCGAGACTTCAAAATATGTAAAAATTATATAATTTATCAATTTAGTTGACTTATTCATTAAAACATCAAAGATGAATCAAACCTTAAACCTGCGAACCTGCCATTAGTTTTATCTGTTTAGATTACGATCTTTATGTTAAATTAAACATTGCTCGATGTCAATTTTGAAAAGAAGATTATATCAAACACAGAATTAAAAGAAGAGCACCAAACTTTGCTAAAGAACCCCCTAAATAAATTGGCCATACCACTTTGAAAACGCTACAACTAGTTGAGAATTTCAACTGAATGAAGCAAAAAGATTGAAGTTTGACTTAACTCTTCAAGCACTTGTCATTTCATTTTACAAAGTTATCACCAACAATTAACAATATCTTAAACATTTTTGAAATGGATTCATGTTGAGAATAAATTGATGAAACGTTTACTTAATATGATTTTCGAAATGATTATTTTATTAGTAAAATATAATTTATGACAAGTGCCTTGATAGGGCAATCTGAAGTGTAACAATAAGAGTCACTCAAAGTTATTTTATTTTAAAGATAATTCGAAAAAGTTTATTTTAAAGAAAAATTGTAATACAGTCAATCAAGAAAATCACCCAAACTTTAAGTGTGAGCCTTAGGCTGCAGTTAGGGCCCAGACTATTCACAAATAGGTTGTTCTATGATAATCAGACATATGTATAAGTTTATGCATTTAATTCACAGATTTGTGTAATAAGTCTCTCAGTTTGATAAAATTTCCAATGCTAAAGATCGAGATCTTCTTAAATATCTTTAGATGATAGATTTATCAATGAATAGTTTTGCCGGTTACTTAAATGAGTTGAACTTAAATCACAAGTTCCATATACTTTTCACAAAACATTTACATACAGAGTATGGAGATACTGAGAAAAGAGGCACACAAAAAAAACACCAAGAGCAAATAGCAATTAGTAGTCCGTTTGTACATTGTTCAACACGGTACCCCAGGCATGAGGAGGAGCAAACAAATTGCACAATTAACAATTGTTATATAAACAATTACAATGCATTTAGATAACACTCCGAAACAACATCCAGTTTAATGGAAAACATTTCGTTTCTGTTTTTGGCTTTTAAAGAACACGTTTAAGCCCTCGACTAAAATGTGATAAATCTATGCATCCATCACCATCAATCTATTCAATCCATTCTGTCACTCTCTCAATTATTATAAGGAAACTCGTTTCCTTCAGAACGAAACTGGTCACAATTTTTAATGACCTATAAAAGAAACGGCAAAGAAGCGGATTTTCAACACATTTAGCACGTCAGCAAAACGCGTTCTTCACTTTTGACTTTTGCAAAGCCGGCAAAAATCGAAAAAAATTTGTTTACCTCTTGAATATAATTAACCAAAAAATAAGCAACAAGCGACAGAGCTTTGAAAAAGTAAACAGACATAAATAATAATTATTCAATAGACGGACTGACGCGTGTGTTTTCAGTTTTTGAAAGGATGGAGAGACAGAATGTACAACTTAATTATTATTTCTTTTGTTTTTTGTTTTGTTTTTGTTTGAGCCTTTACAAATTTGGCCAAATACCATTATGAGTTGAAGTAAT